>CM029134.1:23205059-23950059 GCA_016859345.1 Istiophorus platypterus | reverse complement strand
CTTCTTGAATTGCTGCCAAGAACTGTAGGTTGAAAGAGGAGGTCAAGCGTGACTTCCGTTAACATGGTTCACAGTAGCGTTGAGGTTTACTCAGGGTTATTCCTCTCTGCCTAATGATTTTGAGCATATGCAGGGTCAATATTGGTTTTAAACGTACATTACTTCTGAGAGACAAAGAGAAAATGATAAATATAATGTTGTGTTTATAGTAATTAAAAATATGGCCTCAAGCATGTAAACAGGTGCCAATTTTGAAATGAAATTTAATGCAGGTTTCACCATTGTTTTACAATTATCTGAATCACACCTGAGTAAGATTTTAGATAAAATTTAAATTTCAACATTATGTTTCATCCTATGCTGGCCAAATGTTTTGTTTTTTTTTTTTTTTGTTTTTTTTTAAGTTCAAACCAGCAGCTTTCTAGCTGCAGTTAAAATATATCTCTTAATAATTCTGTACATGACTTTTTACAGCACAGGCAGTGCTTTATTTTTTACAGTGTCTAATTATGATTCCATAAGCATTAACCAATATACCAGCCATATCCTTTCTTTTCAACATTTACTGCACCTAATTGTCCAAGCTGAATTACTCATTCTTGTACTATAAAGATTTTACTCATATGACTTATCATTAAAAATGTAATAGCTTTCCTTGACAAGAAGACTGGAATTTAATAGGAGGGATTAGGTAAGGTACTGAGCTTGAGTTCAACACAAAGCATTAATCTGGCCACCTGAGATAATACAGAACAGGAGATAAGGGATGCAGCGGGTTCATATTAAATGGGATGTTTAATGAGTTACTATTAATGGAGGTGTTTATGAGGTTACTGAAACTTTTCATATACAGTTTGGAAATACCTATGGTAGTCACTAGTGGAGATAAGCTTTAGCAAGTTGGAAAATACATTTGTGACATGTATGAATGAATAACTTTTTTTTTAATCTTATTATTGCTGATGAAATGTCAGAGCTGAGGACGTAGTACATGTAAGCAGATTTAATAAAGGGATGCCCTCATTAAGGTTGGGAATACTCACATCATGTATATCTTTTGACACATTGTAACTGTAAGAAAAGTGTCAGAAGACTGTCCTGCAATTCTACCCTCAGTTTATGTCACTTACATAGGTTCATGACTGTACAATAAATGCAATGTTGTTTTGGCATTTTCAATCAGTAAGTAGACAGCATTTACTTGGCACTTCTATCCTAAGTGCTTTATGATAAGTGGAGTAGCAACAGGAAGCTAGTCACGTTTGCTGGGGTTCAGGTAAGACTTGCATCCATTTCTCATTTAGCAGCTGAAGGAATTAACCATATGTTATTGCCTATTAGTAGCTATTATTGCCATAAGTTTTAGTGGTATTTAAATCCCTTAGACCTGAAACAAATTATCTTAGAAGTACAACATGCGCCCTGACAGTAGGCTACCGTGATATTTTTCCCACTAAATTAACAAATACAACTTTATAGTACCAGTGCATCATGCTTTAATGCAACAAACTTGGTAACATTCAATTACTTAATCAGAGGATAAGATCTAAATAGATTCTCACGTACATGGCTGACATCTTCGTCATCTATTGCCTGTTGACTAAGACAAATCTTTAAATACGGACAAGCCACACATAAAGACTGTTTCTATAAACTTGCACAGATTGGCTAAGGAGCGTAAAGCTGAACGTATCTCAGAGCCTACTGAGGGAACAGTAGGAGAGGAAATTCAGTAAAACAGAACAAACTTTGGGGAAAGCTGTTTGTTCACCACTATGTCACTGATGTCAAATATCAAACACATTTGAAAAAAGAAAGAAACAAAATCTTTACGAAGTACCATCATCGTCATCAAAATTTCTGTTTGTCAAATCTTCTATCATGGTAAACATTATCTTCTAAACACTGACATGTGAATACTATAAAAGTTAAGATGCTGCAATGCTGACCTTAGCATTTAGCTCAATTTTTGCACAACTTTGCATAACTACAGCCTAAAAGATCGCTAGCATTTTTCTTAGTCCTGATGTCCAGCATATTTATTTACCCTATAATTGTGCAAAGAAAGTCCTGAATTGCTGAATTTAAATGATCTGATCACCCTTTTGTTGCATGGCAGCACATTACACATTCATGTTAAATTCATCATCTCTTCTTTTTAAGATCATTTTTCTTTGTTTTATAAATGTTTTTCATAGTTTATTCTCCTCCCCACAGAGCTGTTTTAGAGGATTTCTCCCATCTAGAAGTGTCCCCTGTCCTGATTTGTTCTGAGCTTCTCATTCACTGCCATTTATTGTATCTAAACTGACTGACTATAATGGAATTTATACAATGCAGTGTGCTTTTTGGTTGATAAAGGAAGCATTTTATCTTGTAAGTTTTACAAATGTTCTCTGCAGTAGGTGCAGGTAGTACATGAATAACTGCCAGGCCTTAACATGAGAAGC
Organism: Istiophorus platypterus; assembly: GCA_016859345.1. Taxonomy (NCBI): domain Eukaryota; kingdom Metazoa; phylum Chordata; class Actinopteri; order Istiophoriformes; family Istiophoridae; genus Istiophorus; species Istiophorus platypterus. The sequence goes on along the minus strand of CM029134.1, from coordinate 23,947,609 downwards.
AAACCCAAATTATCTTGACCACCACAACTTCACTTCTTTACTTTAGGTTTTACTAATTTTTTTAGGGTACAGTGGTATGAAGGAGGCTGTTTCATTTTGTTATGTGATTTGTGATAAACACTAAAGGTTTGAGATAACAGCAAACTTTAATTACCAAAATTAATTATTGTCTAAGAAGTCTGATCCTTTCAGGAGATATGAGGGCGTTTGGTGCTTACAGAAAGAATAGTGAGAGAGGCATCATAGCTGCTTTATTTCCAAAGGATTACTTTGAACTACAAAGATAAGAGGGAAGTAATCATCAAACCAGTGTGACCATTTTAATCTTAATTTTTTATTGACCACTTTCTTTATTCTCTCCAGGTCTTGCTCTGTCTATCTTTATCCAGTCTTCTCAAGTGTTTGTACAGTTTTGAACTTATTGGATGTACCCTGTGAGAAGAATAGGATTTACTTTCTCTAGGAGTGAGCTAAATGGAGCACAGTATGCCTGACTATAATCCAGATTTAAACAAATTGCTTCTTTAAAATTCATAAATTTTTATTTGCTTGTTTATTTAACAGGGGCAGTGCACATTAATAAACATTGCTCTAAATGCACCACAGTTAGCCAAGGGGCTATTTCCATCTGTAGTCCCTGGACATAGTCACCCTAGAACAAAGAATACGGGATTGAAATTACAAAGTTACTGAAATAACTTATAAGTATGCAGGACAATAATAAGAAGAAAGGAGAATATTAAAAATGGATTAAAACATCATTCAGGACTACATTTTCAGGCACTACAGTCTCATAATACAAGATATGCAAAACAGACATTAAGTAAAGAGACATTAATGTTAACAGAAACATGGGCCGAATAGGACCACATTGTGCTGCATATTGCTAGACAGTAATCGAATCATGCAAAGCAAAAAAAAAAAAAGAAAAACACCAAAAGAATCTAAAATACACATATATCTATCTTACTGTACATAATAAAAGCAAGCCCCAAAACCACAAAATCCAGTTACCATAAAGTTACCCATGTATGGTAACTGCAGTTTTTAAAGGTTGCTATAAAGAAAGAAAATGTAAATAATTAATGATTTTTGTATTAGTGGCATCCTTGTTGGCTGAAATTGAGACGTATACCACTGAGAAGATATTTCCAATCAGTCACTGCTTGCAACTGCACTATGGTACTTGTTTATTTATTTATTTATTTATTTTAAGTTTAATTTTCTCAATTAAACTTTTTTCATGCTATTTTCTGGTCTTTGCCAGTTGTTGAGTTTGTTAGAACATTAGAGGGAAATCAATGACTGCCTGTGAAGCAGTAAAATAATGGAGGAACAGGATGCTTTGGAAAATGGCCATCATATGTAATTTTCTGACTGAAAGTTCATTCTTGACCTTGGAAAGAGTAGTTGAGAAAAAGGATAAATTTCAATGCTCCATGGTAAATGGACATATCTGTGTTGTTTATCATATCTATAGTATTTTTATTCATGGTCTAAAACTTTAAAAACAACATTGGTATGGTCTTTTAGTCTTCACTGGCTGTTTGCTGGTATGCTTTATGTAATGTTCATATACTGCTGTGCAGATAGATGCATCCGAAAAATGACCAGTAGTTAGCATGACAATCAGGCTGAACTGTTATTTCGTTTATTCATTTAGCCTGACTTTGTGTCAATATTCAAAGACATCCCTTTTGGAAGCAGGTGATTATTTTATTATTGTGTTGTTTTCCTTTTATTTTTTTGTGACTAAGGAGTGACCTATTCATGCACTGTAAACTACACATGTAATTTGCAGTTAACAGAAAATACTTAAATACATTTGTTAGTTAATAATAAGCTGGTTATCTTTGTATCACTTTGCATTGCATCAACAAGTGGGAGCTGACTGAATGAGTGATTTCTACATCTGGCTTGGACAGTATGTACATGCAAAATGGCAGATAAGCTCAGACCAGCTTTCAGTGAGTACTGTGAAAATTTAATCTGGTTTAGTTTTAAAGTGAGTGACTGTGTAACTTATGTGTTCAATTAATGTCACAGTTATGGGTCAGGTCAGGTCATTGGACTTAAATTATCAGGTCAGGAAGGGTCCAGATTTCATTTAGAGATAATTGCGAGTAATGGATCTGTTCCAGAACTGAGCTTTGCGGATGCAGGGCGAGTTCAGGTTGGCGAAACTGGATGTGTGCAGGACTCTGGCTCAGACTGCAGAATCAGCTGTTACCTCAGGCAATCTGGTCAAAGGTCTGGATGTTATGAAGGCTGTGGATGGTTTTGAAAATGTGCTGCATTGTTATAATTAAAATTTGCCACAAAAACCAATTAAGCCGGAATACAGAGTCTCTTTCATGATCAGCTGATGAATAATACTGATTAAATCCTGTGTTGACACAAGTTGTGAGGAGTTAGGCTCTCCCTGTTTCCACTTCGTTCATCTCTAATGCAAGTTTTGCACCTCTGGCATATATTTAGTGTGTTATATTTTTTGGGGAAAGGAGCAGGATTTTACAAATTAATATTATGAATATAATACCCAGAATCAGTGCAAAAGTGCACTTAATGTGTGTGCATACCCCTTTCACTTCAATTCAATTCAGCTTGTTTAAATTCTTTTTCATATATTGCAAAATCATAACAGAATAGTAAATTATAGTTATATTTACAGAGACCCAACATTCCCCCATAAACAAGCACTTGGTGATAGCGGCAAGGAAAAACTACCATCTCCCATCTGCCTTTACCGACTGGGTTGAGAGAGAAGGGGGGGTATAGTAAGATACAGGGACCACATAAACATGTATAGTAATAAGACTAATAATAAACTAACATTAATACTAATAAATGTAATAAAAGGACTAATCAAATTACTAATAAGACTGAATAAAATAGTAATAGTAATAATCAGCATAAATCAGGCAGTGGGTGTTGAGAAGGATCATAGGGGCTGTAGGTGATTTAGCAGATCCTGACTCATCAGAGGCAGAAAAAACTGCAGAAAGCAACAGGAGGAGAGAGGAGAGATACGAGAAAGCACAAAACTACAGGAAAGAGAAAATGAGTTAGTAAACAGCATTGGGATCAATGCATACAGATGGAGAGGAAGAGGAAGAGATAGGAGCTCAGTGCATCATGGGATGTCCCACGGCAGTCTAGGCCTATAGCAGTATAGTGAGGGGATGGCTCAAGCTAATGCTGAGCCAGTTCTAACCATAAGCTATATCAAAGACGAAGGATTTAAGCCGACCATGGAGATGGTTTCTGCCTCCTGGACCCAAACTGGAAGATGGTTCCACAGCAGAGGAGCCTGATAACTGGAATCTCTGCCCCCCATTCTGGTTGTGGAGACTCTAGGAACCACTAGTAGACCTGCATTCTGGGAGTGAAGCGTTCTACAGGGATAATAAGGAACTATGAGCTCTTTAAGATATGATGGTGTCCATTAAGGGCTTTGTAGGTGAGGAGGAGGATTTTAAATTGTATTCTGGATTTCACAGGGAGTCAATGGGACAGCCTGATGATAGGGGGTTGCAATAACAAAAACTAGAAGTTAAAAAACTAGAAGTTAAAAAAAAAGCGTACCAGTTTTTCTGCTCCTTTGTCAGACAGAATGTGCCTGATTTTTACAATGTTATGGAGGTGAATAAAGGCAGTCCTTGAAGTTTGTTTCTGTGGGACTTAAAGGTGGTGCTGGAGGCCAGAGCAATGCCATCCAGGAGTATATGATTAGATGATGTGTTTATGAGATGTTGTGGGCCGAGCACAATAACGACTCAGGTGGTAGAGCGATCACTCAACAACCGGAAGGCTGGTGGTTCCATCCCTTGCTCCTCCTGTTCGCATGTAGAAATGTCCTTGGGCAAGATACTGAACGTTGATGTATGTGCAACCATCGGTGCATGAAAGTGTAGGTGTGTAGTGTGCATGTGTAGAAAAATGCGCCGTGTGAATTTGTATGTGAATGAGTGAATATGACAGTAGTGTAACAGCACTTTGAGTGATCAAAAAGACTAGAATAGCACAATATAAGTACAGTCCATCTACCATCTCAGTTTAACAGCAGAAAGTTGCTGGTCATCCTGACCTTTATATCCCTAAGACATGTTTGGACTTTAACTAACTGATAGGCGTCATTGGGCTTCATTGATAGGTACAATTGGATTTCATCTGCATAACAGTAAAGGTTTGTGGTGTTTCCTAATAATATTGCCTAAAAGAAGAATATATATATTTGAATTCCTTGAACAAATTTTCCAGTCTCTATATTCATGATGCATCTTTCTTTTTGTCATATTTTAAATATAAGGCAGTAGAGCATGATGTTGTTATAGAACTGTAAAACTATAACTTAACCATCGTGGCAGATCAGAAAACACTTGCGAGGCATTTTTGAACAGTCATGTTTTGAAAGGCACTGACAAGCCTGTGAACTTGTTGGTATTATAGCTCACACCTTGAATCTGGTGGGACTGTGTGTTGGGAATATGTGGCTCGGTTTGTTGTTGAAGACCTTAAAAGAAAGTCAGGGATATGGGCATGTTTCTGTTTTATTTATTTATTTATCTATCTATCTATTTATCTTATTTTACTTTGGCTATTTCCCCTGTATTTTAGGTGGGATTATTAATCAAAAAGCTTCAAAAGTCTACCCTTCACAAATTCTCTCTTCCTCTTTTTCTCACTTCTCCTCTCCTACTTATGTTCTCCTGTTGCATCCGCACTACTCTGTATAGCAATCTTTGTTTGTTGTACAGACACAGTTGATTGGAAACTCATTTCATCAGAAATATGGAATAAAAAAAAGACAAAATTAACAGTAACAGAACATTCATGCCCATGCACAGACATACAGGCACACACACAAACTAGCCACACACTAAACAGCAAAACCAAACCACTTTGTGAAATTCACCATGGAGATAATTAGAGCCAGATCCAGATGAATATCTCTGCAAGTCCCACACAGCACTGATTAGCATGACACTGTTATCACAAATACACATAAAAAGAAACCAAGAGTTATATGCATATGGTTAAGTACACACAAGCACATTCTCAAAGGAACATACACACTTGCATGCACACACACATAGAATCAGAAGCACAATGCTATTTCCCAGCTAACAGAGGCCACACTTTCACTTTCTGAACTGGTAAATCACTTTTCATCTCCCCTAATGCAGCTCTTCAACTTTCTCATTTCTTTGTTTCTCTCCTCTCATCTGTTTTAGTCTCTCTGCCCCTCTGTCACTTTAAATCTTTTTCTCTGTATCCCACTGTTCCTCTGCCTGGATTTGTCAGTAACACATCATGTAACACGACTGCCATTCCAGTGGCTTGCGCAGAGTCAAGATATGAAGTTAACAGAGCAGTCAGACTTGGCCTATGGAACTAAAAGTCAAGTGAGAAAAAAAGACGGCAACTAAAAATGAAGAGGTTGAAAAACAACAGAGAACGACATACAACGACAAAAACAAGGAGTAAAATTAAAGGAGATGTAGCTTTTGCGGGGCTACACTCACACTTTAACCTCCCACAAACAAAGATAATGAGGTAAACAATGAACAAATGAAGATAATGAGGTAAAAACACATTTGCAGAAAGAGCAGAACCTAATTTTTCAAATTGTAATAATATGTAAGCTGTCTGCACATATCATTTATCATTCACCTGTGACAGATTAAGCTGATCGTTTTTTGTTATAGCAGAAACAAGTGGTGAATATAGCATTCACATTTCATCACCTTTCAGCTGATATGGGAAACTTGTTAGCAAACACCTGCCAAATGTAATTCAGATATTAACTATAAAGCTCGACAAAGCTAAGGGGATCTGCAGATCCAGGTGTTATTTTTGTAGGTTCATCACTACAACTGACCACTATCAAATTCATTATTACATTTTCATTTGATGAGATGTTTTGTTTATGATATTGGTCATACTCACTTCAAATTAATAGTCTGACATTCAAGGAAATGAGCCTATCATCTTGATTTAACAAAACCTGTTCTTTGTGCTAGTTACTGTATATGCTGGTTGCCTGGCAGCCTAAAGGTGAGGACAAGATTAGGCCTAGTACCTAGATCTTTGTGCCAAAGTACAAGTTAGATGGCCATTTGCAGTAGCTTATTATTTAGTGTAGGTGAGAGTAGCAGGCCTTTTAATCCTCTCATTGAACTCTCAACAAAATAAAATGGGTAAGAATATTTCCACAATGTCAACTCTAAAATGTTAACTCAGTGTGAGAAGTTTCTCAGCTTTAAAGTAAATGTCAAATGAACTTAAAGCTTCATTATCACATTTTTTTAAACATTGAATCAAATGAACAGCAAATTTACTGTATGTTTTTATTTTCTCACCAACCTTTTTATTCTCTCATCAACCTCGCTTTCAGCACCAGCTGTTTTCAGCAAAAAAGCTTCTGACAAACCCACTGTCTAATAGCAGAGTTCCAAGCTAGCTGGTGAATAAAGTAAAATATATAGCAGCTAAAGAAATTTGGCTGATGAGTTTTGATATTAGAGTTATTCCAAAGGTGACCATAAACGTGACTTAAAATTAACACAATTGTTATCAAACAGATGTGTGAATTGGATGTTTAAATTAATATGAGTAATCACTTGATTAATGATATGTGGGTCATAGCAGCTTCTCAGCTGCTATGACCATCTGTTCCTGTTAATATTTGAAGTTCCTCTGCTCCCAGGTGACCAAAAGTCAATGAACGCATCTTTAAACTAGCTTTTACAACAGCTTTTTCCTACAGTTGTTAAGAAGAACTGTGAGTACATCATTAGCATGTGTCTGAACATACACTGCATTTCAGTGAAAAACTCTTCTTGCTCTATTTTGAAACTTGCTTGGATGACTCATGCTGCAAGATTTTACTCTGATTAAAAAAACAAAACAAAACAAAACAAAACAAAAAACAACTTAAAGGTTAGGAACATAAGGAGAATTTAGAACAGGAAAAAGAAACTTAAAGTACTTCATTATTTAATTGGCCTAATTATGACACTGGTCAATATTAAAAAAGGTCGTTTATTGAACTAAGTGTGTGAAACTTAAGTGACTTAACAACGTAAGGCCATATAATGAAAAAAAAAAGTGAAGAGACTATTTACTACATGTGTAGTTGACTGAAGACTGTAAGGCAGCAGGGAAACTTTACACAAGAAACTTTAAATTTGAGAAAGCTCAAAGACTGTCTCCTTTGATTTCTCAGCATGATATAATTACCAGACAAAAGCTAAAGTTGCCGCATAGACAGTCAGGCCTACATGGAGCCTGACTTTATGGACTCATTAGTTGAGGGATTTTAATGCGACCATTTCCTGAAGTGCTTCAAATGTATGAAGCATACAGTATGTATCATTGCCACTCTTTGAATCATGTGGTGTGATATATCTCTTTTAAAGTATAGTCGGCCACTAACTGCTGATAGAAAGAAATATCGAATTGAATAAGAGAATCTGAAAAGAAATATGTTTCTAAATATAGACTTTACTTTCTGAATTTGCATTAGGCTGGATTTTTCTCCTTTTTTTTAAGAGGCAACATTGACAGCCTGACTTATCACTGACATTAATATGCTACTGAGATGACATTACTGAGAACCCTTTAGCAGTCACTGGTAGCTATCTCCAGCACACACACACACACACACACACACACACACACACACACACACACACACACACACACACACACACATTTGTAATTAGAGCACGAGAGAAACAATGAGAAAGTCGGGCAATTCCACGTTTTCAATTAAAACTTGAAAGGCAAAAACCATTTGACATTAATAACTTAGACACATGCAGTCACTGCTATGTCAAATCTTTCTTAATTAATTGTAACTATGTGAGTTTAAAGGGTCAAAAATGTCCTCTGGTTAGAAGGGCATTATTGTCAATACTTAATTCAAATGGAGAGATGCATATCATGCATTTTGCAAAGTAACTGAACCATTTGCAGTACAATAGCTGTGACATTAGTGTCTATGCTAGAGTTCAAATGAGAACTTTTTATATGAGGCATTCTCAGCTTGAAGACTTTTACATCCTTTCTGTTATGTGTTTCCTACATCCGAAAGGTTGAGGATAGAGTGTTGTATGAACTGTATGTTAAACATTGAAATGTCATCAATGACTAATTTAAGAGACAGGCTGGTAATCCATTAATAGGGCTGGTTAACACTCCTCCAGATGGAACAGCTTGACTCAGACTAGAATAATCCAATCAGCACTCAACTGTGTTGAAAGTTCAGCACAGTTAATAGGATCATTTTGTGTAAATGGATGATCTCATCCAACAACTCCAAGCTGGATAAAAGAGTGATGCCTGCCACATGGAGGTCAAATCAGAGACATGTCCAAATCCTCATACAAAATGGAGAAAATTGCTGTTTATCCTGTGAGACTCTTTCTTTTCACTCAATTTATTTACAGGCTGATGGCACAGTCATTATATAAATATTAAAAAATGTTGGGGTTTTAATTTTTCAGTAGACTACAAATGTATATGAATGGCCGGAGAAGAGTGTTAGTGTCCCTGCCCAATTTTTAAAGCATTTCAAGTAAATAATTGTAACATTTATATTCTCCTTCATGGAGCCTTCTCCCCTTTCTATGCTGTCACATTGCTGCATATCGTGGCGTGTTACCACCACTTGTAGGTCTGTAGTTTGAAATAAACAAAACAGGGACACACTTAGAAGAAAAGCATAGAAAAGCAGGCCCGTATTGCTAATATCAGTCTAAACGCCAAAGGAAACCATCAAATAAATAGATAGATACATAAATATGTAATAGGGAAGGATTTCAGATAAAGCCAGTGAGTTAGCAGTGGGCTTCACCCTAACCTCATTTTCCCATTCTATATTTTCTACATTGTGAAAAAGATTTGTACCATGCAAAGTCAGGTCTCATTAGCTAATAGTAGCCCTGTTAACACCATAAATGTAAATGGATATAAAGACAAAAATCAACCCGATTACATTTCTTACTGAAGAAAAATTCCTGAAGTCAAGGTCATTGACAAGCAGAGAAACTGATACACTATCCATAAAGCATGTCACAGATTCTAGTAGAATGTCTTCAAGTTTGAATATACACATGATTGTAAGTTCAAGTAAATTCAAGTAAATGCTTTATGTTGGAGTTGGAACAGTGTAATGGGGACTGAAACCCATTTAATCTATTTTCCATTATGTTTGCTACACTCAGCATATCTGCTTTCAAATTAGACACAAAGAAATGAATGGAAAAAAAAACAATATAAGAATTGTACTTAACCTTTGTAGCCTACTTTCCTCAATTTATGCTCTTCACAGTTGTATTTATTCCAGATATGGGCATCATCTGTCTCTCTTATGTGTTCCTTTCACTTGGGGTTTCTAGCTTATATAACAGGTTATCGCATCTTTCTTTTGTAAAGGAAAAGAGGAGCCAGTTTTTAAAAAGTGTGGCCATCACACACTGCTCACCCCAGGCTACTGTCAAATTGTTGCATTCTCTGTAGCTCCATTTTCACAAATCAACACATCTCTGTAGTGAGATTACCACTCTAACAGTGGCATCCCACTGTTCATTTTTTTCTCAGTCGTTTTTATCTGTCGGTCTGAATCTGGCTCCTCCTTTCACTAAATTTCCTCTTTTATAAGCTTTGTTTTCCACTGTCTTTTCCACTGTCTTTTCTCTCACTCACATCTTCTCTTTGTATCGCCTTTTCTTCATTTTTTTCATCAGCTTCTCCCTTCTCCCTCCTCTCCCTCCAGCTCAAAAAGCTATTCTTTTCTTCTTCTAAATCTCACCAGTCTGTTTTCCCACTTTCCCACTTTTAATCCTTGTCTCCATCTCTACTTCCCTTTTCTATAAGTTTTGTGCAGTCATTTCATACATGCCCAGAGGGGAAATGTGTTGGCTGATGTTAAATGAAAAATTAAAAAGCATTGAGCCTGACATTCTTGAGCTCCTCTGGACTATGATGAGAATGCTGGAATAAAGCACTTGATTTCATCACATTTGCCCTGGCCTTCGTAAAAAGCTTGCTTGAATTTCAATATACTGTTGCTACATGTCGTTATGTGAGCGTAGCATTATATGAAATAATATTTGTCCTCCAAGACATCGTGGAGACTGCTTTGTGTAAATAATATCACACATATAGTATTCAAGAATATACTGTATGTGTGTATTTTAGACTCATGTTCCTGCTGTGTGTGTTTTTCTACATATCCCCACATCTCTGCAAAATGTCCTCATTTAAATTTGTTTTCAGTGAAAGACATCCTGCCAATTCAATAATTTAATTCCTCTTCTCTCCTAAAACTAAACAAAATAATAGTCATTACAATAGAATGAAGAAAAGAAAGGGTTTTGAATTTAAGGTAAATTAGTTTGCAATGAAAATAAGTGAAAATATCTCAGCTCTTTGACAGTTTTTAACAGTTTCTCAGGGCAGAGGTTTTGTAGCTTTTACAGATGAAAAATTTAGATTCATAAGGAATAAAATGTATCTTTCATGAGTCCAATATACACAGGGATTTTACTGCTACAGCCTTAACTTGGCCTGGAACGTATTTTTAACTTATGGTGGCTAATATTAGCAAATTTTTGCAAACATTAGAAAGATATCAATGTATCACTGACAGACCAGTGTCATTATAGCTCTGTATGTGGCCCGATGCATTTTCACAAATTTTCAATCTAGAAAAATAAACACCTCATAGTCTCATCCCTCTCACTACCTGCTGAGCAACCCTCACTTCCCTTGCTTTTTCTCCTTGTAGCAAATTGCCTTCTAGTTTAAACGGTAGCTAAAGATTAATGAGTTCACCTTTTCTTCCAAAATCATTGACATCAGAAGATGGTGACAGACATGCTGCTGATTAGCCCTCTGTGGCTCTTCCTGAAACCATGGGCGATGCTGCTATTATTAATGTTTGGTCAATATCAATGTATCTAATGACAATGTGAAATGGGGTCGCTCAAGGTGATGAACCTACAGAGAGTCAAGACCTGAATCTGCAGCTCCACTTTGCTTTACTGAGCCTTATAGTGAGTTTCAATTCATTGTTGAGTTGTTCAGTCTGTTATGTTACTTTTTTTTATCCCTCTCACTGCTCTCACGGTGCTGTTTTCAGCTGCCTCAGGTATTGCTTTAAACATTCTTAGCTACCAACTCATATTTCACAGGAAACTCTAAAGCTTCTTTTGTAAGTTTTGCGTGAGGTTTCCCTGCTGCCATATGCTTTCCTCAGGAGTAGGTGGAGGCCAAAAACAGAGCTAAGAGAAGAGTTAATATTGGGCATTATATTCAACAGGTGGTTAGGGAGGCATCTCCAAATAAATGATGATGCTGTTCTGCAGAGAAGCAACTTTTCACTTGAAAGGTGATGATGTGAACACAAAACCATCACTTTGATGCTCCTGCCCACAAGGGGCAGAAAATAAAAAAATCTAAATGGTAATTTCACTTTTCTATGGAAATAATTTAGTTATTTTCGAGGTTCATTTTCTCTCTCACTCATTTCTTTCTTTTGTTTAGTAGCCTTACTCCACTTCATAGAAAAACAAAATCTTTTTTAGCCTAAAAAAAGCTACAGCTTTGCTAAAATGTTTACCAGCATGAATTTTTATATAATTGTATATTTATGGTTGTAGCTATTGGCTGGAGGAATTTGTGGGTGAGTTGACTCAGGTGTATGAGTGCAGCCACAAATGGGAGAGTAGAGGTGGAAATGATTTCCCATGGGACCAGCTGCTAAAGAGGAGCGAAGCCAAATGTGTCCATCATTTTTTCAAGTTTTCCGTTGACTTTTGTCCCCGTCTTCCATGTTTAAAAAGAAATGCCTGTCCTGACCAGCTTGACTCACCAAGCTTACCACAGGAGGCAGAGAGAAACAGGTTCATGCCGAGCTGAAAGTGGAGGTAAGCCCATTCCTTTACGAGTCCAACCGTTGATGCCAGTATTTTATGTTCTTGTATGGCCAGCGGCCCTGGATTCCCCTACACTAATCAGCTCTTCATTGCTTAGGTAGCATGGTGAATGATAATTAAATTCCCTGTCTATTCATATTTAATGAACTGCAAGACATACTGTTGAGTAACCTTATGTTCCAAAGCTGGAGCTTTTGTTGTTTGTGATTTGAATTTGTGATTCTGAATTAGGTTTTTAAACTCTGATCTTCTAGTTCAATGTTGGCTTTGTACAGTGGAAGTGGAGTAAACTATGTTGATCTTTTAGTGGGAGGAGGGATGCCCTTAAGAGGCTCCATATATTGCTTTTAAAACAAAATAAACAAAAAAGTCTTTCAAACGGTGTAGTCAGCCAACAATGTTTACGCATTTACTGCATAGGGAATATATATTTATATAATTGGAGACAAAAGCTATTTTTTTAAGCATGGCTTCTTGCCTATTACAACACCCTAGCTGTCACAATACCTTTTTGCCTTCCACAGATCAATGAAAAAAAAAGGGAAAAAACATTACCTGTAATGAAGCGAACATGTGTGTGTAATGTACACGCATCAATCGGTGAAGGAATCTGTACTTCAAAAACTAGGTTGTGAGGGCCACAAGTTCAGTGGAGCTTTTTCTGATTGATGTGGTTTTCAGGTCGATTAATCTCCCAACTTGACCATCCTAATAGGGCCAAGGATAACTGGAGAAGACAGAGAGAAATAACTGACAGAAAAAGAGATGAGGAATTCAACTGGGGATAAGGAGGCTCAGAAATACATGATAGGAGACAGAAGGGCAGAAATAGACACAGGGAAAAGAAAAGGGGAAAGGGAGTTAGAGAAACAGCTACCCAGCATGAGACAACAAGACATAGTCAGAGAGCAGCTAATAGGCCACCGCTACCTTGAGAAGTGTTAAGTAGGTCTGGACAGTGCAGGCTATTTGCAGACTGAGCTGTATTACACATTGTTAATAGGTTCAACCAGGCCTCTAGTCATTAATCAGAATGAGAACAGATACCCGGAGCAGAAGAAGAGACATGTAAAAGCGGAGGATGAGAATGATGGATGGAGGCGGACATCAGAGGAGGAAAATTAGGTTTCTTGGAGCAGAGGTGAATGCCTTAGAGCAAGGCCTCCCTCTTTCCTTCACCTTTCATGCTCTGTGGTTCACTGTGCTCTCTCCTCCTCACCTCATCATTACTATGATATCTAGCTTTGATTCTGGCTTGCTGTCTCTGTGTTTAAGGTAGCATCACATCTAACCATTTTGTAATTTTTGAGATGTTAGCATTATATTGTAGACATTTTCTTATTTATTGTCTCGCTCAAATTTAATAGCAATATCATGTCTTTATAGTAAATATGAAGGTACCACTAGCAAGTCTGACTATCTGAAAATCCTCGACATTGTATTGGGGCTATTTGCCAGGGTATTCCTGGCCTGGTGCAGTGTCTTCCTTATTTGTTTAATGGTGGGCTCTGAGGTTTTTGGTAGACAAATTGTCTAAACCTAGGCTAGCTGTTTTCCCCTATTTCCAGTCCTTGTGCTAAACTAAATGAACTGTCTCCTTGTAATGGCCTCATAATCAGCGTACAGACAGGAACTTTGTATCAATCCTCTCAATTAACAATTAACCAGAAAGTGAGTTAGTGTGCAGTGCCAAAATTTCAAACTAATCATTCAAAAGAATATTCTATATTTGGTGCTGACATGGACAATTTGACACAAAGAACTGGATTGCTTTATGCCACAGAACAATAAGCCTGGACTGTTTTCTAGAATAATTTACCGGAGTTTATTATGTTTAGTATGTTTATAGTAGTTATAGATTCTGATATCATTTTATGGATGATTAAAACATAGTTATATAAGGATGCAACAGATTAAACCTTCACATATTTTTTACGACAAAAGACTTGTAGAAAGTGTGCTCCTAATTTTAAAAGTCATTTATGTGAGGATGGTTATTGTTTAGCAAAATCATCACAGTTAATGTAAGATATTATTGCGCAGTATATTTGAATATTTAAAAAAAAGCTAAAGTGATTGTCTCTTTCCAGTCATGGACTAAAGCTATGTACATTTACATAAAGAGTAACTACACCCTCAAATTTCTGCTACAAGCCTCGTTTCCAGCACATTTAACAAGTGCAACAGTGGAGTGCGGGAGCAAAATCTGTATGAGGTTCAGCCTTGTGGCAACACAATGTGTGATCTTGCATTAATAAGTCTAAGAGTCCTCAACCATTCAGTCTGGGCCACAGTGGTGGAATGACTGACAGGCCAACATTGCAACACCCAGAGCAATCTGCAAGCACGAGAAAAACGCATTCTCCTGTGATGAAGATGATACATCAAATGATCATTGCAGGCAATGACTCTGCTTGGATCCATTTGGATATCAGACTTGTTGCAAACTTGCCTCTAAGAATTACAATCATAGCGAATGAGGGAATGTGAGGAGGAGATTTTGGACATGGCTTTAAATTGCAGACAGGCAGGTTCCAGATGGTCACCAGAGAACCTGTGGGGAATACTTCATGGCCTGTTCTGCTGGTTAACCTGAATAACCCAGGCAGTATCATAGGCCAAAATGAAACCAACAATTTAGAGCGAAGACAGCAAGGTGGAGACACATTCTGTAAATCTCCCCTCTTTCTCCCCTACCTGCAAGTATTCCCTTCTCGAGATAACGACTGGCGAATTGCTGGTGCTTTTCACCTTTGAGCTTTAAGTTGACAACCTATATGCATTTTGCAGAATATCAATGCAAGTCATGAGAATAAGTAAGCTAATAGTCTTGCACTGGGTTATACTGAAAACATTTTACTGCTATAATGCAGGAATAAACAGGCGCAAAAAATAAGAGAAAAATCTACATTATATCTACCTGTAGTCACAAGTGCACACAACCGATCTGGATGGAGGAAAATGTAACAAACGGTCTAAATCTGACTCTGTCCATCCAGCCAGTCTTTGTATCATTTATGCCATTCAGGTTGGTGGCAGGCTGGAGCCTTTCCAAGCATGTAATGGGTGAGCGGCATGGTACACTTTCCGCAGTTCTCCAGTCTATCATATAACCCATATCTGGTTCAGATATCTTCAGATATGATGTGATATAATTTCATTATGCCATTAAATTTGGCATGTCAGTGAGGAAAGTGTAGGAGTCATCATCTGGCATGTTTTCTGTCTAATATCAATGAAATCTGGTGTGTCTTTCATAACACCACAGACTGTGACATTTTGCTTTATCAAAAAGAAAAAGATAAAATTAGTGTGTTAACATTTGTTGTGGTTTGTTGAACATGGCTGTTATTACTGAGGTTTAAAACTTCATCCTTATATCTCACTGAGTGGAAGATTTGATGCTCTTCTTAGCGTGAATCTTTACAAGAAAAAAAAAACAATCTTATTTTACACAAAAGCTTATCTGTTTGTTATACTAAATTAATTCTTTCAGCATTATTAATTGCTATGATTTTGCCCATGATGTTTGTCTTGTTGTGTGTTTTATGTATGAGCAGAGTGGATTATGCTGGAATTTGCCTTAATTATTTTCCCAGCCCAGCTCTTTTAATTTTGTAGCACCCTTTTCTGACACAACTTTGCTTCATGTGACTTTCTTAAAAGTAACAATCAATACAAACAATACTAGATCAAAATCTATTATACTGCTGGTGTGTATGATCAATGTGCAAAATTGTGGTCAGTATGTTACAGGGATAAGTGGTTAGTGTCTACAATGTGAATTCCTGGATATTATATGTTCATTAAATTTTCTGTAGTGGTCTTCGAAATGTTTTTTGCTAAAGTGAACCGAAGTGGCAAGTATCATTACATGGTTAAGATTATAAATGCACTTGCAAGAGGGAGACATCAAAGTACAGCTTACTTTCTGTGACTGAGATGTAATCTGTATATTTTTCCTTTTTAGTTGATTTCTTTATGTTTGTTCTAAGCATTTATGTGGTAGTTTTGTACTGCACTTCCTAAAGATTATCACTTTGAGGGTTAAAGGTGTATGGCAAGGTGTCATTCAACTCCTGTCCATCATTTCATTGTGTTTCAATTCAGGAAGCGATTATTTTAAGATGATGACTAAATTTAATCAATATTAATCAATATTTTCAGTAGATACCAAACCTCAGAGGAGAGTCTCATATTAAGTAGATGTCTATACAAGTCTGCTGCTGGAAATGATCCTGGAACTGGACATGCATTATTTATCTATTTTCTGAAATGAATGAAAACTGGACTTTTGAACTTCCTATGACACTTCATACTAGCAAACATAAAAACATGCAGTAATGTTGCTTGGTAACAAAAATTACCTGTTTCCTTTTCTAAGTTTTTTCAGTATCTAGCAGAATTTTGGAAGAAAGTTTAATGTAGCTTCATTTTGTGGGTGTCATTTTCCTTTAGGTGGCCTGTGGATTTTTTTTGGCTGGTTTTAATGGTTTTAACAAAAATTACCTGTTTCCTTTTTCTAAGATTTCTCAGTATCTAGCAGAATTTTGGAAGAAAGTTTAATGTAACTTCATTATGTGGGTGTCATTTTCCTTTAGGTGGCCTGTGGATTTTTTTTTGGCTGGTTTTAATTCTCCCTCCAGGAAGGGAAAGAAATGTTTTTTTAATGAGTCGCTTTGTGCCTGTCCCAACCAAAAAGAGTGAACAAAGATTTGGAATATGCACAACATTCAACACATTTTACAAAAAGATCCTCACTACTCTGAGGCTGTTTGCCTGCAAAGCACTGCTGTGTGCACAGTATTGTGCCAACTCGTGTGCCACACACAGACACATACACACATACAGTCAACAGACAGGTGTGCACTCTAACTTTGAAAGCCAATTTTGCCTTCCACAGACAGAGAATGAATAAAATAACTATGGGAAAAAAGAATAGAGCAGCACCTATTTGATACCAATAAAAGTCACACTTAATTTTGATAGTCAAGGACAAATCAAGTGAGTTTTCCAGTGTCAGTAATCAATTACTGAAAAATCTACTGACTTTCTGTGACACTGCAGAGTGAAGAGGAGTCTACCGTTTACAATCAACTCAGAGTCAATATTATGTGGGATTAACTTAAAAATGGGGTCAAGGTTAGAGCTGAAAAAGGAGGTGACGATGAGAGAGGATAGATAGATAGATCAGAATGAAATGATCAGTCAAATAACTGGATAGTTAATCGACATCAAATTAAGAGACAGCATTTTCTCAAACCAATTTACTGACCCAGTAACTAATCAAGCAATAAGACTAGTCTACACAATGGGTTTAGTAAAGACAGCATGTTAGCAGATCAGTAGTTGCAGCCTCAGTTCTTCTACACAGGATGCATTCAGGCACAGTACTGATTGTAGGTTAACCACATTTCCGAAGCACTCAGGGTCCTACACACAATCACAGATTCACTTCAGGTCGCGTTTATTTGTGACTTCCTAAGTGAATCTTTACTTGCGCAATAATTATGTGAGCTAAATGCTATTGTCTGCATGCTAACGTGCTTAAAATGACAGTAATAACATGCATGTGATTTACAGCTTTGCCATCTCAGAATAATGTGTAATCATGCTAACTTTCGGACTAAACATGTTATTTTTGACAAAATTGTCAAGCATTCATCGGTTCCACCTTCTCTGTCACCCCTGATATTTCTTCCTGGTTGAAAGTTTGCTGAAAGATCACAAAAGCCAAAGACTAAACTTGAGACAGTCACAAAAATGATCAGCTAAGTGATCCATAATTTCCACCTCTAAATCATGCTGATGATTTTTTGAGAAAACTCGAAATATCCCAGTAACAGAGTCTTTACCTGAGAAGTGTTCTCTTTTTGGATATCAAAATAAATGTCTGCTCTGAACCCTGGTTTCTGGTCCTATTTCAGGCCTTAATTGGATAACCCCTACCTTGACTCATTTAACAAAGACAAATAAGTTCTATATCTCAGTATTGTACAAAATAGTATGGTCAGATTGAGAATGTTCTACTTTTTCATCTTTGCCAGGGGAGGTACGAGAATCTACAGAAATACCATCACAGATGCAATCAAACTGTTTGTATAGTCACAGAAGCTGAATATAACTGCGTTTGTGTGTTCAGCAGAGTGATAGTGAAGGTCAAGGGGAGTTATGTAAAAACCGGACTCAGGTGGCAACAGGATTTTGTTACTGTGCCAACAGATGGAGAATTTTAACACCTTTACCTCAAAAAAATTTAACAGGGAAACATGGATACAGACTCATACACACAAACAATAGTTGCATCTGTCCCTCAGCAATGACCAGGTAGTGTGTGTATGTTAGTGCATAAAATCAAATCATGTTGATTCAAAGGACTAATGATCTCACAGTCTGTACTCCTTTCTCATTTTGTTTTAAATGAGAAGGAGGTAATATAATATTTGTGCCTCACCAACAGACTGTAGACCAAGAAGCCCTACATGCACACCTGAACCTGGAACCCAGCTAAGGCCATGTGTTCCTAACTGAGGTAGACAAAGAACTCAGCTGATCAACCCTCAACATGTGGTCTCAGCTGAGTAACCGACCATATGAGCGACCCCCCAACACACGCAGCGTCAGCCGACCAGCGGCGTTCCCCCAAAATCCACGGCTCCCATTGGGTGAAATCGGCCACGGCCAGTCCCAAACTATCACGTCACCTTAAGTTATATCAACACAGAAACTCCTGAAACTCAGGCTTCTGACTTGGACCTTCGCTACGACCAGTGAACTCCTCACCGGTGGAAGTAGCAACGATAACCGCTCCTAAGACTAGACCCCGTCCCACGTGACGAATGCTCTGGTCATAGTTAGGAGTTCCTGTGTACATGATTAACTATCAGGCCGATGGATTTCCTGAGCTGGTCGAGCTGATCTCCGCTCTCCCTCATGTGTTGAGAAAACACAGTTCAGCCCGGTTCGAGACCATGGATTGACCCTCTCACCCGGATGTGAAACCTGGTAGCTAACAAGTCCTAAAAGTTTCAAGAAGAAGGAGGAACACAGACCTCGCCGAAGACTGGCCATCTCAGCAAGAAGATACGTTAGCCGCTGGTAGCCACTAACCAACGATACCTCAACTGCACAAAGGACACCGAGGACAAACTAAACACACTGCTTCACCTGCAGAAGAGTAAGAGGCTTATAGCTCTGGGCAGATGTTAGTAATTAGTGTGTGTTAAACTGCTGCTGTTGCAATATTGTGAAAATATTGTTCATGCTGTTGCTATTTATTCACGTATGTCACCAGACTTAGGTGAAGTGTTATTCGATCCATCTGCAGCGGATAAATTTTGTCTTGCTCTGCACTCGCGATCGAGACCAGTAGTTTCTGTTGTCAGTTAAAAGTCCAGACTCAAGACACTCATCAGCTGAGCTGAGTGAGTTTCTGCGTAACACAGATAAATACTGTCCCTCGATCACGATCACCAGAACGTTGCTGCTGAACACTTCTACCTCTTTCTTTCCTTACTAACACACACACACACATTTTTACATGAACACCTGAGCTCAGGGAAGTTTGAACCTCCCGCTCAGCTGTTTTCCTGTGTTGAAGACACATGTTACCATCGAGCCGCCATTACACTCGACAGACTTCCTTCCGGCCGACCCTCATGTGATATGACTGTAACAAGTCACGTCCGCCATCTTGCTCCGCCTCCACTCAGGCACACACACACATACACACACACGCACACACACACACTTTGAGACTGCATCCAATATTTGGTTATTGGTCCAGGTTTTCCTGGTGGTGTCCTATTATTATTAATTTAGATTAAAAAGATTTGTTTAATTTTTAATAATAATTGATAATTATTTTTGATAATTATTAATTATTGCCTATAACAAAAAGTCGTTCCTGCAATGCACAACACAAACACCCTCAGATCAGTTACCAAAAACAAAGAAAAAAGAACAAAGAGTACATGTCCCTTGTTAAACCTCTGTTGATGAAAAGTTGGCATAACGTGCAGCTGTTAGAGATAGATGATATATTAAGAGTTATTCAATGAATTTTACCTTATTTAATAATATAATAATCTCATAGAATTTTCACATTTTCACTCAATTTTTCACTGACCAGGTCAAGATCATAAGGCTTGAGATGCAATAGGGATGGCTGCTGTGGACAGTGTCGCTCATCAGAGAGCTCCCATACGATATAACACCAAATGTTTTTATCAAAGTTTGACAAGATATGTAATGTCAATACACACAATTGTTAGCAGGAAATGAAGACATCCAAGGTACTTGAATCCTGATTAAACAAAAGTATTGCATTTTTTTTCATTTAAATACAATTTTCCAAGTGCAAAGTGTAATATATAATATTTTGTTTTAGAGCTGGGTTTAAACATTATATTTTAATTTAATGGTCGAATACAATGGTTTGTATTGATAAAGTTTTTGGATGTTTTTTTATTAATCAGTGAAAGGGTACACAATGTGCCATCATTCTGTCAGGGAAATAGTAATTCATAAATTTTAGATTATTATACTTATGTATTGTACCCCTCTTGTTATTGTTGGAAACTAAATGTAAGGCTTTAAAAAAGTTTAAAAGGGGGTTGTATGAAGGATATGTATTAATTGTTATGAATCAGGTTTGTCAATTAAATCTATTACTTTAAGAGTTAGTTTGCAAATTATAAAATAAACAGGATTAACTCATTAAGACATAATGAAACAATCTTGTGGAGGATGGTTGGTTACCTATTTACATTCAAATGTTTCAGTTGGAGGCATGTCTTCTGAACACACCACATGAAATGTAACTGCACTTAAAGTCAGATAAGCAATTCTAATCTAATAAACTTTTGTCAAATTCAGCAAATATCTCTTCATGGTCCACTAGCTGACCATTCTGTGTGTGCACTGAAAAAGCAGTCTGGTGTTCCATCACAGTCCTGTCTCTGTTTTTTCGGCCAGTTCCAGCCAATCAGCACCTGGAGGTGATCATGCTCATGTGCAGGAGGAGGAGGGGGTTAAAGGGGAGCATTGGGAGCAACAGAGATAGTCTATGAGGAGAAGATCTGAGGAACGAAGGCTGAAAAAGAAGACCAGGCAAGGGAAAAGGCCATTGTTAACATCCGTGAGGCTTTTGGTTGGATCGGATGTTAGCTTAGCTACAAAACTCTTGTTTGTTTTTACTCTGTTACATTTGGATGTTGTTTTTGTGTTTATGTTGTTTGTTCGATGATCTTTTATAAGATTTGTCTTGCTTCGGTTATGAGAAGGTGTATCCACTTCTATGCCATATAATCCCACTCAACACCCACAGCTTCAATTATTATGATTACCTTTACTATTATATTTAGCATTATCAGTAATATTATTAGCCTTGTTGATATAACTATTGGTTTTATTGTTAGTCCCATTATCATCATACATCTTTACATGGTACTCTCTCCTCTTCCTCCTGCACCCCTTCTCTTGGTCTCCCTCTCTCTCTCTCTCTCTCTCTCTCTCTCAACCCAGCCGGTCGAGGCAGACGGTCGCCCACCATGAGCCAGAATCTGTTCAACGTTTCTACTGGTTAAAAGTTTTTCCTTGTCCCTTCCAAGTGCTTGCTCATTGGGGAATGTTGGGTCTCTGTAAATAATAACTATGAAGAGTCTGGTCTAGACCTGTTTTATATGCAAAATGCCCTGAGATAACCCATGTTACGATATGGTGATATATAAATAAAATTGAATTGAATTGAATAAGACACTCTGTATTATGCCATTTTGCCATTGCCTTGGAGATGAGGTCGATGAATTTAGGAGATAGAGCTTCTGAAGCAGCAGTGAAGGAAAAAGTGTATTAGCTTCGCTGTTGAGTTCAAATATCTTTCTCCGGAATCCCTTAATCATATATATATATATATATATATATATATATATATATATATATATATATATATATATATATATTCATTTCAAATCAATTTTATTCATACAGCGCCATATCATAACAGATGTTATCTCAGGGCACTTTTCATATTGAGCAGGTCTAGACCAGACTCTTTATAGTTATTATTACAGAGACTATACATTTACCCCATGAGCAAGGAACTTGGCGACAGCAGCAACGAAAAACTCCCTTTTAATAGGTTTTATTGGGACATCCTGATAATAGGGAGTGGAAATAATCAAGCCTAGAAGCATTGAAAGCATGTACTATTTCTTCTGCGTCAATTTGAGAAAGGATGTGCCTGATTTTTGAAATATTATGAAGGTGAAAAAAGACAGTCCTTGAAGTTTTATGTGTGAGTTAAAGGTGATGTCCTGATTGAAGACAACTCTGAGATTCCTAGCAGTGGTGCTAGAGGCCAGAGCAGTGCCACCTAGAGGAAGTATGTCATTGGATAATATGTTTCTGAGGTGTTGCAGGCCAAGCACAATAACTTCAGTTTTATCTGAGTTCAATAGTGGGAAGTTGCTGGTCATCCTGATCTTTATATCCCTAAGATACTTGAAGTTTAGCTAACTGACTGGTTTCATCTGGCTTCATTGATAAGTACAATTGGGTGTCATCTGCATAACAATGGAAGTTTATGGAGTGTTTCCTGATAATATTGCCTAAGGGAGGCATATAAGTGGTGAATAGAATTGGTCCAAGCACAGAACCTTGTGGAACTCTGTGACTAACTTTTGAGTAGATGGAAGATTCATCGTTAATGTGCACAAATTGAAATCGATTTGATAGGTAGGATTTAAACCAGCTAAGAGCAAGTCCTTTAATGGCAATGAAATGCTCCAGTCTCTTTGATATGATTTGATGGTCAATAGTGTCAAATGCAGCACTGAGATCTAACAGGACAAGTACACAGACAAGTCCTTTATCTGATGGGGTAGTAGATCATTTGTAACCTTCACCAGTGCTGTCTCAGTGCTATGATGCCTCTAAATCTTGACTGAAAATCCTCAAATAAAATATTATTATGTAAAAAGTCTCATAGCTGGCTGGTGACAGCTTTCTCAAGGATCTTAGAAAGAAAGGGAAGGTTGGATATAGGTCTATAGTTGGATAAATGATCTGGGTTGAGGGTAGGCTTTTTAAGAAGAGGTTTAATTACAGCTATTTTAAAAGACTGCGGTACATAGCCTGATAATAAGCACAGATTTATTATGTCTAATCGAGAAGATCTCAGAGTAGAACTTCCTTAAGCTGCCTGGTTGGGACGGGGTCTAAGAGACAGGTTGATGGTTTAGATGAAGAGATCATTGAAGTTAGTTGATGAAGGTCGATAGGAGAGAAAATGTCTAGGTATATATCAGATTTTACGACTGTTTCTAATGTTTCTGTGATTGAGGAACAATTAGTGCCAGTTGAGGGAAGGAGGAGGTGAATTTTGTCTCTAATAATTAGAATTTTATCATTAAAGAAGTCATCGCTACTGAGAGCTACAGGAATACATGGATCAATTGAGCTATGACTCTTAGTCAGCCTGGCTACAGAAACCTAGGGTTCTTTTATTTTCCTCTATTAAAGATGAGTAATAGGCTGCTCTGGCATCACTGAGGGCCTTCTTGTATATTTCTAGACTGTCATGCCAGGCTAGGTGGGATTGTTCCAGTTTAGCTGAGTGTCATAACCTTTCAAGTTTTGTGTTGTTTGCTTTAATGTACGAGTTTGGGAGTTAAACCACTGAGCTAACCTCCTTTTTTTTATTATCTTCTTTTCTAGAGGGGCAATAGAGTCACTTGCTGTTTTCATTGAGCCTGATATATATATGTATATATGATTAAGTGATATATATGTACAGGACTACATTTTCATCTGTATGGGGAAGTGCCTCGTGTTTAATACCTACCATTTGATCATTCATAGAGATGAGGAAATGGGATAAGTGGAGAAATTTTGATTTGAAAATAAGGAATGTTTGCAATGTTGCAGTCTAGGACTGACAGGGCATAAAAGACACAAAAATCCACTGTGATGTGCACATGATGTTGTTGGAACCTTTGTGCTCTCCCACTTTTATAAGTTCAACTAACATTTGATCACACTATAATACATATATATATTAATTAAATTAAATTAAAATTAATGGCAACCTCTCATTTCCAGAGTCATTAACTGTGGGATGCCCCCTCACCTTGCAAAGGAAATCCTCTCAACTTGTTTGCTTTTAAGTAAAATCAGTCAATTGGGAGCTTAGAAACAAGTATTTAAATCACATCTGAACTTCTCCTGCTTTTTAAACCACAGGTATAGTCACTGCAACTCTGAAGGAATATGAGTTCTCTATTCTCTCTCTATATATATACGATACATTAAAGAAATTAGATATGCATGTTAGAGTTGTTTTCTAAATTTCTTCCAATCAATCTCCATTTGAAGGGTACTGAACTTTCCAAAAGTACAAGTAAACATGGGTCTAGTAAAACCCAGATCAGTTTATCTAGATAAATTCCCTTCCTATTGCCAGCCTTAGCCCTCTATCAGGAAATCTTACTGTGATGAATCCTGAAGAGTTGGGGGAAAACTGCCTTTACTTCTGGTCACATCATAACATACTGACAGTATACATAACACCCCTTTATCCTGAATGAGTAATCATGTACATATTAAGTAAGTACTACCATTCATTGAAGCTGAATTCAACACTGTCCAGCCAAGATTCACAAATAGTAAAACAAGTTCCAGTTTCAGTAACAACTTTATGCATTACAATGATCAAACGTTACAGATTGTGTTTGTTGTTTAAAACTTCCAAAATTTTCTATAATTATTTCAGAATAATTCCATAGCCATTATCAACAGGTTAGTGAGATGACAAAATCCAAAAAAAGTAGTCACTTTTGAATGAATTACATTAGTGCTTAGCATAACATTGCAGGGGAAATATGTGAATGAAAAATTCAATATTGCCTTTATTTATTTTTGAATGAGGCGGAGGTTATGATAAAAAAACCCAAAACAAAACAATGTGAAGAAATAATATGTTTGCATATTGACGGTACAAAAATAAACTCCTCCAATCATGCTGTGGGTTAAAGGGTAGTGTTTTAGTCTAAAACAAAATAATGTATTGTATCATACTATACTGTATTTGTTTAAAGGAAAAAAAGGGGTTTTATCAGAATCAGTACTCAAAGACCCTTTGATGTTTTTACTTCCTGTTTACAATTGTCTGTATTGACATTACACATCTTATCAATCTTTGATAAACAAAAATGTTGTTAAATTGTATGTGAGCTCTCTAGAGGTCTCTGCTCAAGTCTGGTTATCATCCCTATTCTTTCCTCTAACCCTAACCCCTCAAAATTCAAAATCTAACCACTCAAAATTCAAAATATGTAATCCTCAAATGTGTAATCCTGGTTATCCTGGTTAACATCCCTATTCATCCCTATTCCCTCAAATATGTAATCCTGGTCATCGTGGTTATCATCCCTATTCCCCTAACCCTAACCCTAACCACTCAAAATTCAAAATATGTAACCCTCAAAAATGTAATCCTGGTGTTCATCCCTATTTCCCTAACCCTAACCACTCAAAATTCAAAATATGTAATCCTCAAATGTTTAATCCTGGTTATCATCCCTATATCAACCCTAACCCTAAGCCTAGCCCTTTGCACTCATTAGCAAACCATGATCCTCTTTGACAGACAAACGATTATATTATCATATAAGGGAAAATTCAATGAAAAACTCGTAATATATCATCTATTCCAAATAGAGCTGCACAAGTAATGTCAACCTTTCATCAGCAGAGGCTTAACAAGGGGCATGAACTGGATCACCATGGTCCTCCATGTGCAATGTCTGCTTCAGGGGATTCTCGAGGGGAAAAGACCCCTACCTCAGGTGGAGCAACACCTTGCTCATGCATCCACACCCCGTCTCCACCTCAGCCCCTTTTCCCATTTTTAGTATCTTTCAAATTCATGGTGTGGGTGGAGTTGAGGGTGAGGTTACACTCTAAATGAATGTCTGCACAGCTGTAACTCTGTGTTTTTTACTGTGAAAATCCTGTGGGCTTGTTCTATCGCCTCTGCTTTACATAGTTTCATATCCAGAGCGTATAAAAGAAAAAAAGCAAAGCTTAGTGCTCCAATGTTTCAAGGCACCACTTAATAGAAAACAGCAAGAGCCACAACAAAGCAGAATCACTGTGGTAGCACAAAAGCCCATTGTGATCTCCTGATCTTGTGAATACGGTTGCCTCACAAGGTAGCTGGTGTTGCTGTGCGAAACTGTGCGATAACCATGCCCCATTCATTTGAACATAACAAAGGGGAAATAAAAAGGGCTGGGAAATAAATATATTGCATTAGGAAATGAAAATAGTCCTTTGAAAAACATCATTTTGATATAATACCATTTATTTACCAAACTATTTTGATTTTTATATTTATTGCCTTATTTATCTATTTCAGGATTTATTTCATAGACATATTGTATATGAATGTATTTGTTTATTAATTCAATAATTAAAATGTCATTCCACAACAGAGTGCATACAAAACTACTTTTAAGCTAAATTAAGTCAAACCAAGTCAGCTTCACTCATATAATTCATTAAAAACAAGTAAGTAAAAACAAAGTATTTTAATTTAAAAGATAAAGAAGCAACATTGCAGAAAACTATGCCAAATAATTAAAAGAAAAGTGTCACTTACATTTAGAATTAAATTACATATTGAGACAAATATTTGTGTGAAACATACAAAACCAAAATCTGTCTGGACAAGTAAACACTGCTGTATTAGTCACAGAGAGATCACAGAAAAGGTGAATAAGAGAAAGAAATGTCATGCATCATGTGGCAACCTCTCATTTCCAGAGTCATTAACTGTGGGATGCCCCCTCACCTTGCAAAGGAAATCCTCTCAACTTGTTTGCTTTTAAATAAAATCAATCAATCGGGATCTTAGAAACAAGTATTTAAATCACATCTGAACTTGTCCTGCTTTTTATACCACAGGTATAGTCACTGCAACTCTGAAGGCATATGAGTTCTCTATTCTTTTTATCTCTGACAATGTGGTTTTAAATATCTCTCACCTTTTGAATTTTTTTTTCTCTTATTGTATACATGTTTGTCTGTGTGTTGATGTCTGAATTTATGATATCCATAAAATTTACGATATGTGACTGTTTCATTGTGTTTGACACAACTTTTCTCCACTCAGATTTTACATTCTTGGAATAGTCTTTCAGTGACTTGCATCACCCCAGTTATCTAACTAGCCTGAATGAGTCATCACATTTACTGTTGACAGAGGAGTTTGTTATTGGTTTTTTTTTGTTGTTGTTGTTGGTTTTTTTTTTTGTTTCTTTTGTTATTTTCTGCCCAAAGAAACAGGTAGAACCTCAACATATCAGTATTAGAAAAAAATGAAGTAGCCTGGGAGGAAAAATCCTGGGCAAAATAAACTCATCAGTGCTTGTAACGCTTGTCGTCATATGCATATCACTCAAGGCAACTCAGACAAGTATGTGAACATGTTATTGTCTCCACTTTTCTCTCAATTAGATTTATATATCTAGACAGTGAGAGGATTCTTTAAGTGATTAAATCTAAATAAAACACTAACATGTCAAAGTCAATTTTGTTTGAAAAAAAAAAAAATCCTGACTGTGACTGTAACCCTTGGAAAATTGAGGACGATTAGATTCTGACAAATTCAATGCAAATGTGTCTTTTTCTTCATTTAAATACACACTTTACCACTTCAGCATAGATATAAACACCACATGATTAAAACTGTAGCGCTTAAGGCCACATTTCTAAAGCACTCGTGGATTGTACAATACATGTGTTGTATGTGTGAAGGCAATATTTGAACACTGAAATGATATGATAAGCAAATTATTTTGTGTTCTGCTTCAGTTCTTCTAATTAAAATGCAGAGCAAGGTCAAATAGCTACATCCATATACTGTTAGTTTAATCTGCTCTTTATGAATGAAATGATATTACACACTTAATAGTTTACTCATGTGATGTACATTTCTTAACATCTGAATAAAAGTAATTTTGAAGAGTAATCTTTTCTTGATAATGTTCTATACAGTATGCCCTGACTTTAGAGCAACATATAATATCATATCATAAAAACAGTGATTAAATGGGAAGGGATCTATCACACACTGAAGATACAGTCTTATCTCATGCTGACGTACTGACGTAAGCATATTATGTCACTTCCTAATGCCAGTCTTCATGCGACCAGAAGTTTGTTTTGCTGCTCTGCTTCTACCCCGTTAATTTAGCTCCTCTCTCCACTACAGCAGCTGAATTACCACGTACACTTAAACCTACACTTAGCACTGCTCACTTTGTCCCTCTGTAGCAACTCTCACCTCTTCACAGTCACTCATAGGCTTCTCATGCCTGTTAGTTACTTTAGCCTAGATGTCAGCAATGGCTTCTCCATCTCCTGCTCTCTCCTGGTCGGTGTGTTTAATGTTCAGTTATAACTCTGCCTCCTTTGGCGATAAGGGCACGTGTATTAAATGTAGTTTATTTTCAGTGATGGAGACGAGGCTCAGTGAATTGGAAACACGGCTTCACACCATGGAAACAAATTGTAACCAACAGTATTTAGCCAGGCCTCAGTAGCCGGTACAAGCCGTCCTAGCGTAGCTGCTACTCTCTCAAGCAGTCGGGAAGCTGGTGACGGTCCGTAATAAGAAGCGTAGCCCGAGACAAAAGCCTGTGGTTCACCACCAACCAGTCCATGTTTCAAATAGATTCTCCCCACTCAACGACACATCAAACCACTCTGGTTATCAGCAGCTCTATTTTAAGAAACGTGAAGTTAATGACACTAGCGACCATAGTTAAATATTTTCCTGGGACCAGAGCAGGTAATGTTGAATCATATCTAAAACTACTGACTAAGGATAAGTGTAAATATAGCAAGATTATTTTCAAGTCGGTGGTAACGACACCCGGCTACGCCAATCAGAGGTTACAAAAACTAATGTGGAATCAGTGTGTACATACGCAAAGACAATGTCAGACTGGCTGTTGTTGGTGGTGTCCAGCAAACGAAATGGGCTTTATAGACAATCGGACGACTTTTTGGGGAAGACCTGGTCTGATTAGGAGAGATGTCGTACATCCCACTATGGATGGAGCAGCTCTCATCTCTGGAAATCTGAACGAGTTTATTAGAAAACCAAAACTATGACAACCCAGAGTTGAGACCAGGAAGCAGAGTTGTAGTCTTACACACTTCTCTGTGCCTCCATCACTGCTGTCCCCCACTCAATACCCCATAGAGACTGTGTCTGCCCCCGAACACCTAAATTAACTAACTCAAAAACATGCAGAAGAGGAGATGTACTGAAAAACCTGATAAGAAATTAAGACCACCAATCCTGAAATACAACAAAATATGAGAATTAAATGTGGACTCTTAAACATTAGATCACTCCCATCCAAAGCTGTATTATATATTGATCTGATATCAGATATCACATTGATGTATTTTTTCTTACTGAGACTTGGCTGTGTCATGATGAATTTGTTAGCTTAAATGAATCCACCCTCCCAGTCATATTAATACTCATATTCCCAGAGACTCTGGCCCAGGAGGTGGAGTTTCAGCCATTTTCACCTCAAGCCTGATCAATCCTAAACCTAAAATTAGCCATGACTCATTCAAAGGCCTGATTCTTAGTCACACAAATCTTACCTGGAAAACTTTAAAGCCTGTTCTGTTTGTTATAGTGAACCACGCTCCAGGACCATACTCTGAATTTCTACCTGAATTCTTAGAGGTTTTATCAAACTTAGTCATTAGGACAGAAAAAATAATTATTCTAGGTGAATTTAATATTCATGTGGACGTTGATAGTGATGCCTCAGCTCTGTGTTTATCTCACTTTAGACTCAGTTGGCTTTGCCCAAAGGGTAAAAAACCCATTGTTTGAACAACACCCTCGACCTTGCTCTTACCTATGGCATAGAAATTGAACACTTAATCATCACAGAATAGAATACTCTTCTCTCAGACCATTTAAGAAAGCTGTCACCAACCAGTTTTGAGACTTTTTACATAATAATAGTTTATTTGAGGATTTTCAGTCAAGATTTAGAGGCATCATAGCACTGAGACAGCACTGGTGAAGGTTAGAAATGATCTACTAACCACATTGGATAAAGGACTTATCTCTGTACTTGTTCTATTAGATCTCAGTGCTGCATTTGACACTATTGACCATCAAATCATATCAAAGAGACTGGAGCATTTCATTGGCATTAAAGGACTTGCTCTTAGCTGGTTTAAGTCCTATTTATCAGATTGATTTCAATTTGTGCACATTAACAATGAATTCTCCATCTACTCAAAAGTTAGTCACAGAGTTCCACAAGGTTCTGTGCTTGGACTAATTCTATTCACCACTTATATGCTTCCCTTAGGCAATATTATCAGGAAACATTCTGTAAACTTCCATTGTTATGCAGATAACACTCAATTGTACTTATCAATGAAGCCTGACGAAACCAGTCAGTTAGCTAAACTTCAAGCATCTTAGGGATATAAAAATCTGGATGACCAGCAACTTCCTACTATTGAACTCAGATAAAACTGAAGTTATTGTGCTTGGCCTGCAACACCTCAGAAACACATTATCCAATATGACATGCTTACTCTAGATTGCATTGCTCTGGCCTCTAGCACCACTGCTAGGAATCTCAGAGTTGTCTTCAATCAGGACATGTCCTTTAACTCCCACATAAAACATAGTTCAAGGACTGTCTTTTTTCACCTTCATAATATCTCTTTCTCAAATTGACACAGAAAAACTAGTGTATGCTTTCATTGCTTTTAGACTTGATTATTGCAAAGCCCTATTATCAGGATGTCCCAATAAAACATTAAACAGTCTCAAGCTGATTCATAATGCTGCTTCCAGAGTATTGACTAGAACCAGAAAGAGAGATCATATATCTCCTGCTTCTCTATATTAGCTCCCTGTGAAATCCAAAATAAAATTTAAAATCCTCCTCCTCACCTACAAAGCCCTTAATGTCCAGACACCATCCTATCTTAAAGAGCTCATAGTACTTTACTACCACAGTAGAACATTTTTTCCCAGAATGCAGGACTACTAGTGGTTACTAGAGTCTCCACAAGCAGAGTGGGAGGCAGAGCTTTCAGTTATCAGGCTCCTCTGCTGTGGAACCATCTTCTAGTTTGGGTCCAGGAGGTAGACATCATCTCCACATTTAAGAGTCAGCTGAAATCCTTCCTTTTTGATATAGCTTATGATTAGAATTAGCATTAGCTCGAACATCCCCTCACTATACTGCTATAGGCCTAGACTGCCAGGGGACTTCCCATAATTCACCGAGTCCCCCTTTCCTCTGCCTCCTCCTCTCTCCCCGTGTTCATTAACAACTCAAAAATGCTTGTTACTAACTGTCCTTCCTCTCTCCCATAGTTCTGTTCTTCTTCGTCTCTCTCCTCTTCCTCCTGTCACTTTCTGGAGGTTTTTTCTGATGCTCCTGAGTCTGGATCCATGGCTGCAGACCATCTACTGCCCCATGAGCCTGATCAACACCCACTGCTTTAATTATTATGGTTACTACTGTTACCATTTCATTTAGTCCTATTAGTAATGTTATTAGTATTTGTTAGTATAACTATAGTATATATAGCTATTAGTCCCATTATTATGCTATGCTCTCCTCCCTGCTGCCCCCCCTTGTCTCTCGCTCTCTCCCGCTCTCTCTGTTTCTTCCTCAACCCAGCCGGTCGAGCCAGACCCCCCCCCCCCACACCCCCACCACCACCACCACCACCACCACCACCACCACTACCTGTTAAAAGTGAGTTTTTTGTGGCTGCTTTCACCAACTTCTTGCTCATGGGGGAAATGTTGGGTCTCTACAAAGAGTCTGGTCTACACCTGTTCCATATGAAAAGTGCCCTTAGATAACATCTGTTATGATATGGTGCTATATAAATAATATTGTATTGATTTGAAATTAATTTTTGAATTCTAGCAAATAGCAGTTGGACAATGGCACACTTATTTGAACTGAAATGTAGAGACAATCATGAAGCAGTGGCCATGTTCAAATGCTTTAAATGATGAAACATGGATACAGCTTAATGAATGAACAAGAAGGGAGGAAGGAAATCCCCAATAACTGGAACCAGTCATTGATCCCTCCAACTGGAATGATATTGTTTTCAGTACACCCAGTTTAAAGTTGTGTATTTTGTTCACCTTCATGACTTAGCAAATTCACTTAGTACTTCTATCAGTAATAAATAATTTATGGAATTACAATTTTAAGTAATTAAGTAGTTAGAGTATAGATAGTAATCTTGTTAACATTCCATTACTTTAACATTTTAGTGTTAACTTGGAAAGGGAAATTCGAGGAGGTGTTTGACCTCTACTTAAAAACAGGAAATACATCTCTGAGACACTATAAAGTAGTTTTCTTGACATGGTGCGTGTTTTTAGTTGCTAGCTAGCCACAGTCACTTGGTTTGTTCAGAGGTGAAGGTATGTGAACCCCAAAGCTTCACTGTGAGAGCAGGATATTGTGCTAGCATTGTGTTTGCTCTCGTAGTGTTTAACTTTAAAGTAGCTCTTGGTGATACCTTGGCTGGCTGTTTCTTAAACCACAAGTTCTATATTTCCTGATTAATAATTAATGTAGTTATTTTCAATGACAAGTAATAGGTAAGAGATTACATTTGCCAAACACTGTCTGCGATTAAATGGGTTTTAGTGAAACATTACAGCGATTGTGAGATTTTAAAAGCCTTGGCTGTAGCCTGGTGTAGCTTTAAGAGCCAGACACAAATGAAAGTCACATATGTAAGAATTTAAAAAAATCTGCATTTGCTCCAAAAAATGCACAATCTTGATTTCATACAACTATCTTGATCCTGTTTGTTAACCCAGACAGTAAAAAAAAAAAAAAAAAAAAAAAAAAGCGCAATAGTAGAAATTTTTGATCATCACTAGTTGTAGGACATATCCAAAAAAAATATTCAGATCATGCATTAAAAAAAAAAAAGTGAAATCAACAAACACATGTATTGCATCTCAAAATGATAAAGTGGTACAAGTGAAGGAAAGCCTGGGAAATGTACTTATTACCTTTGCATAATTGTTTTTTATGTAAAGTTTTTTTTAGCTCTCCCTGAATGATTACACCCCATGTAATATTCTCTTAAGCAGGAGAGATTTATGTTTGCATTTGTGTCTGATGCTTGCTGTTAAATTATTGTTTTGTTACCCAAAATACTAATTGCTTCTGCTCATTTTTAATCTTTTTGGGAGGCTGGCGCGTGGAGGGGGTTTTAATTTTTCTGGGACATGCACACACAAACAGACTGACATACACAGAAAAATATGAACCTCATTCACACGCAACTTGCACACAAAGAGGCACACTCATTTTTTACCTGATGCAGTAGTTTTTAATTCCCCTCCCACCAGCCAGTCGTCACTGATGGCTGAAATAAATGAATTTATCGCCTCCTCTTTCAAACACAAGGACACTGAATCATTCACTAAGCCACGTACAAATACACAATATAGCTCTCTCTTCATATCCTCTTTTTTCTTTCTCACTCATATAATAACATATGGGACATATTATAGAACTTGCTTAAGTAATTTTTGCGTTTTTAAAAGCCAACACATGCTTTCATGCTGTATGTGTGTATCCATGTCTGTGTCACTCTGGCTAATTATTACCTAACCACTTAGAGAGAAGGGAGAAAAACAGTCTGTCTGTGCTATTTTGACCGAAGAAAAAGCATCATCTTAAAATCTGTACAATGCTATAATCATCTTTTTAGCATGACAGGAGGAGTAGGACAGGAGTCTACCTAGGAGTAGTCTCAGTGTCAAGTTCAGCACTGATGCCAACTCCAAGTCCTAAACAGTGATTTTTATGTCCTAAAAATCCATAAAGCCATGATGCTAATAAACCAAGTGAAATTAAAAATTGGTGCATGAGTTCTACCTTGCTATTCAACTGAAGTGCCAAAGCCAGTACACAAAAATACTACTGAACAAATGTATCCTCTGGATTTTTTTATTGTTTGTTTTTCAATTATTATTACTGATTACAAATAGTCCTGATTATATTCAGTGTTTAATACATGTCCTTTGGCTCAACAAACGTGTTAAATGCATTTGTTTCCTCATGGACCATTGTCAGATTTCAAATTTGTGGCCATGTTATGGCCGACAACTATCAGTTAGTGGAATACTGTGGCAGGAGTCTCTACAGTACTTCTTCACATGCATATACATACAGATGTTTGACATACAAACATAAAAGTGAACATGAAAGTGAAGTGGAAAATATAGAATAAACATATTAAAATATTGCTCCAGAGCCTTACTAGTGGTTAAAACCTCCACAGTAAAAGTGTTACTGTATTTTGGAAGCCAGTGGCAGCACATGTAGTCATACATGTGATAACAATATTACTAGAAAGCTGTACATCTGTTAAGTACCAATGAATGCACCTTGTGTTGTTGAAAGTCCTATGTTTTTTTCTCTGCTAATTAATGCAAACAGAGCTTCTTATTTAAAAATCATATATAAATATGCAACATTTTTTTTGCTCTATTATATATTGATCACTGTGTAATTGTGTAGGTGGTTACACATTACCAGCATACCCAAAACATAAATACTGGATCCTTACTATCTAATGAGTCATTACTGTATGTGATCAGTGATGGAGAATTTTGAAAATACTAATTGTAAAATTGAGGGTTTATATAGTTCAAAAGATTTTTTTGCAAATGTAGTGATAAAGTTGTGCAGTCTTTGGTTTGGTTTTAAAAGTAATTATGAATTGATATTTAGCTATTTTGCATCCCATTTGAGTGTGTATTTGAGTGAGAGAAAGAAGAGAAAGCTTTTATGCTGGTGTTGACCAACCAATTGAAGAAGACATAGCGCCACTGTAATTAAGAACTGAGTACTAATTTAAATCACATACCTTTTCAGCGGACTCATAAATCATAGTGTGTATTATTCTGGTATCCCATTCACACTATGGCTTATGTACATTACACGATGGCTGAATGAAAAATGTATTGTACATCTTAAAGATTGATCACCAGATATTTAATCAACCATTCCTTATTAATGGCCGAGTATTATACACAAGTTGACGTGAGATATCAATTATTGTCATACGTACATATCACACTGTAAACAAGTATGTCATCGGTTTTCTGCTCCACTAATGCTGATCAAGGTTAAATGCCTGTCCCTGTTCTGATATAGTTGGAATTAAAATCCTCAACAATTCACTCATAAAGCCAATTCTTTAGTTTTTGTTCTATCCCAGCCTTAAATAAACTGCAGTGGATATTTAGATAATGTGAAGAAAAAGACTCCAGTTAAAGAATTGTAACAAAAGCCCTTGTTTACATACACTCACTGATCAATTTATTAGGAACACCATACTAACACTGGGTAGGGCTATTTGCTCTCAAAACAGTCTGTTATTCTTGGCCTGGATTCCACAAGATGTTGGACACATCCTTTAGAGATTCTGGTCCATGTTGACATGATTTCATCCCTTAATTTCAACAGATAAATCAGAGGAATATGCAAGCTGCCAATCTCCCGTTCTACTACAACCAAAAGGTATCCTGTTGGATTCAGATCTAGTGACTGGGGAGGCCATTGTCAACACTATCATGTTCATGAAACCAGTTTGAGACAACTTCTAGTTTGTTGAATTCTGCATTATAATGCAAGAATTTACCATTAGAAGGTGGCAAATTTGGGCCATAAAGGGATGAACATGGTCAGCAACCACACAGATAAGGCTCTGACACTCAAACAGTGATTGACTTGTATTAAAGGCCCCAAACTCCTCCACCACCAGTAGCCAGGAGTGTTGACACAAGTTGGGTCCATCGATTTATGCTGTTGATACCAAATTCTGGCCCAATCATCTGCTGCCTTTGCTGAAATCCAGATTAATCAGACCAGGTATATTTATCTAGTTCAGATGAGCCTGTGCATAGTGACATTTCAGAATGATGTTCTTAGCGGGCAAGGGGGTTTGATGTCGAAAGACCCGAAACCCCCTATGACACCAGAAACATCACTGAGGATGTATCCCAGTGTATCTGAGAGTTGTAGCCAACCTGAAACCAACCTCTTGTGTATGACAATCCCAGAAATTCAGGAATACTCAAACCATGCTATCTGACACCAACAATTACGCCACAGTCAAAGACACTGAAATCACATTGTTTTCTCATTCTGATGTTTGTATGGAATGTATGGGAACTTTGGACCTGTATCTGCAGGATTTTTTGCATTGCACATCTGCCACATCATTGGCTGATTTGGTAATTGCATGAATAGGCAGGAGTACAGGTGTTCTTGTGCTTGGTGAGTGTAGATCTGCCAAGGTCATTTCTATACAGCATATCACATTGTAGATGGCGATAGAGACTTCAGTCTTGACTATGAAGCAAGTTCTCGCTATGCACCTCTAGATTTTATAAAACACAGTTGTTCTTCTCCTCATCAGTTCAGATTTGATGTTTCATCTGCTTACAAAAGTATCCCATATGTTTCAAAGGATGCATGATGGCCCTGGGTTATCCCCTCTAACCCCAAACTAAACTCCTTGTGGTAGGTGTCCAATGCCATGACATCTAAATCAACTGTTTGACAATGCTGATTAGAAAGACCAAAGAACCTCCATTACACATGAATGGTTCTATCACCCAGTTACCCAGTTAACAATGAAACCTTGTTAGCTTACTACATTAATGCTTCCTTCCTTTGCTCTGTACGGTACACAACTGTGATGAAAGCAATGTTGGGACCACCAGACCACTATGACCTGCACGGTGTCTGTCACAACACCAACAGGGGAAAGCTCTAATATAGTCACTTCATTCATCATTCCAGGTGTGGAACATGATTGTTCAAGGCCACACCCCTGTACTCAAATGAAGTCCTGGAAATGTACCTCAACATTGTTCCACCTGAATAACAAATGCTGGTGAGATTTAATACTTCTATCTAGGGCAATGTTTTGTTCCATTAGTCCTATCAGTCACTAGATTGTGTGTGACGTACTAATGTAAAAATGTTTTTCCTCATCTACTCAAGGTTCTTCCTCCATTGTCTGAATTTTAAAGCTAAAGAAGGAAACAACAGTCTTACAATGGTAAAATATGTATTTACAATTTATTAATTGAATTATAATATCAAAATTGTAACATTTCAGCATTGGTTGGGGCACAGGACAGAGATTGATTTAATTGATTGATTTGATTTAAATAAATTTCACTTAGACATCTGACAATTCATATGCTTGTGGACTATTTTGTAAAATTTCATGCTAGCTTGTGCTTGTTTTTAGTAACTTGGAGCATTAAGAAATGTGTAATATTGGTAAAAAACAAACAAAAAAAAACATTCCGTTTTCAGCACTGTTTTTATTGTTTTACAAGAAATGACATCTGTTGAAAAATGTATGTGCTTGAATGATTGAACGATCTACCGTGTAAGAGGGGAGATATTTTTTTTCTGACACAATTAATTAAATTGTGTTTGTGAAATGACTAATTTCAGTGGCCTCTTTCGGTAACTGCTGTTCTTTAATTTCACGTTATCCACTGTTGTTGCAACATATGGCATATTTTAGTATTTTAGTATTTTATTTCTCTCCAGCACATTTGAATTTGAATTTTCATTTTAGTAGCCCTCAGACCAAGTGACACAAATATAGACTGAAGAATAAGCACAAAGAGAGATAGAGACAGACAAAATGCTCTAATCTGTATAATGTATGTTGAAAACAGAAAACATTCAATTTTCAAAGAAGAAAAGAAGAAATACAATTCAATTGAGGACATTTTCTGAAATAATAGCTGGCAATTAAACTACAGTCTGGTCATTAATATAGGCTGGGTAGTAAAAATTCAGGTCAGCTGAGTTGATGTTATAGTAGTGCCACATTCATAACTCTATCTCTCTTAGTTTCTCTTTTAAACAGAAACACTATTTTTACTCCCTAATTATAATGAGCCAAGGTGAGACTGGAACTCCAGAAGTAAGAAAACCTCATTCCAAATCCCACTGACATTTGTAAATGCCCTAATAACTAAAAATCCAGCCTTGAAACAGAGCTTTTCTCAACAGTATGGCAAGGGGCTACCTTCATATGTTTATATAAGGATAGTAATTTTATGAATGTCAAATATTGTTTTTTATTATTGTTATATGTTGTTTATTCACTGTGTTATAGAAGTATTTAATTGGCACTATTTCCCATAAGCCCTAGATGTTT
Source organism: Istiophorus platypterus (assembly GCA_016859345.1). NCBI lineage: Eukaryota > Metazoa > Chordata > Actinopteri > Istiophoriformes > Istiophoridae > Istiophorus > Istiophorus platypterus. Next base: position 23,909,345 of record CM029134.1, on the reverse strand, counting down.
GCAAGCTTAAACGCCACATCCTGACAGAAGAGAATCCATAAGTGAGTCAAGGGGTCAGGTCAGTTCAGACATGTCTGTAATAACAGCAGGACAATGAGGACTGAAGGCTGTAGAAGGTTCTAGAAAGTAGATAACACAACTAGAAAGTTGACAAAATTACTTTAGGAGAGTTCACTGGTGAGTTTTATACATATGGATGAAAACACAGTTACCTATACTGCCAAACTTGTAGTTTTTTGTCAGTTTCTATGTTCACAAAGTAACTACTGTTCAACTTTGTAAAAATGACAAAGGTCTGAATTTCTTGCAGCAAGTGCTGTAATGATGGTGAACACATTTTTTCAGGAAGACGGATTGAAAGAACGCTGAATGAAAGATTTTATCAGGTTCCAGAGGCTAGTGGAACAGAGGTCGACCTGGACATGATGTCATGCCTTTGGTTCTCTATTCCATTCTAGTTATGGATGCATTGGATTGTATTTGGGGAATTTTTTTTTCTGGAATGTACTTTAGATGTATAATTTGAAGGGACCTTAAAACTTTTATCCTTTTTATAATGCCCAACATGAGAAAACTTACTCCCCCCTACTCTTGTACTGGCTTACTATATTTAGGTCAGCTTTTACTCTTTCATTAAGATTCAACCTGGTGCCATATTAGTAAATATATTCAAAGAATACAATGGAGAGCTACGTAACAGTTTTGTTCATTAGCATCCTAGTGATTGCTACAAATGATATCTGGGATTGTACTTATTAATTATTGTTGGTGTAGATGCTGAAGTAATTGATGGTTATACACACAGTCATATGTATACGTACATAGACACATTCTCACTCGTATATCCACAGGTATAAATGGGGCACATAATGAAGAGTAAATATAGATAATACATACATATGCCTTAAATAAAATAAATCAATTCCTGATCCTTCAACAAATAGCTTTGCCATCCAATTGTTCAACTGTGGAAATCAATAATGCACATAAAAAAACTAAATAAATAAAATAAAATATCTTAATAGAGATTTGACGCTTGCCTTGCAGTGGAAACATTGGTGTATCCATCTGTACATGTACATGTACACGTTAGTGACAGTAACTCAAGCTTCCACTGAAGAGACAAAAAATTTTGGCAGACAAAACATCAGATCTGAGAGGAGCAATGAGGGGACTGCAACATTCCTCAAATGAATACATGAGACAAACAGAAGTGCCGTATTTCCACCACAATTTCCATGATGTTGATTTGCTCTTTGATTGATGTGCTCTTTTAAAGTTGTCCTTTCGTTGCATCCTCTTCTTCTGCAGTAGTTTCATGGCATCCATCTGAAGAGTTAGAACCACAAACTGTTTATCTGGAAGTGGCGTGGTGCTAATATGCAAATGACAGTAAAAATCTTTATTTAAAAGATCGAGTCTTTTCATATTTGTGCAAAATTCTGAGTGCCACAGTCTTACTGCCAGGAACCCTAACCAAGAAAAGTGAGGATTCTGCCTTTTGACCTGGTAGAGGGCTTTTAATATGAAATGTGTGCAAGTATTGAGTGATTAGGATTAACTAGTGAGCAAAAACACTGATAAAAAATTTACTGCAGCAGAATGGTGATTACGGCATGCTTTTGTTGTACTGATAGAGTTAGTGCTGTTTAGAGGTACTTCAAGCTGAATTTCAAGAGTTGATCTAAATCAAGGATACATGGAGGAATTTAACAGCATTAACAGCAAATTTAAACAAGACAGATCAGAAAACAGGGACATCTTCTACTGAAATATCAAAGATATACTTGTAGAGAAGAAAAATTGGGAATAAAGGCTTGGACCAACTATAAGCTTGTTTTTCAATAAAAGCCTAGTTTCCTCTTCAGATGAGGCCGCGATTTAGAGAATTTACAGTAAGCTTCAAATCCTGGATTGCCAGCATAACAATGAACAATACAAAAGACTGCAAGGGTCAGAGCTGCAGCTCCCTACATGAAATGGAACAAACCATGTCTGAAATAGGGATCAGGCTGGAGAGAGAAAGAAATATATGCAAAAAGGAGTGAGAAAACAACAGCAGCAGAAGCTGGAAGAGAGAGAGAGCGAGAGAGAGAGAATGAAATCGAGATCGAGAGGAAAAAAAGAGTTAGAAGGCTTGGCTTGATGATTCATTTACGTGCTTAAACCTATTTTACACCACCGCCCCTGTTCATTCCCCAACAACAATAGCCAGTAATTTCCCATGTGCTGATAAATTACGTTGCTCTCTCCACAAGCAGAACACACTGCTATGCTATTATGAGAAAAGGAAACGCTACTTAAAAAGAAGAAGGATGACAGATTGAGGGAGAGGGCGTAAGAGGTTGGGAAATGGAGGGATGGAAAAAAATATACATGGAAGGACAGAGCGTGGGGTTAATTATTGTACTGGGAGAGAAAACAATAACAGGCAAAGTAATGTAATGCAAAATGGAATCAGAAAAATGTGACGGAGACAAATGCTACCCGTAGATAAAGAAGGAGGCAGGTGCTGACTGTTGATCTAGAAAAGAAAATCAAGGAATGAATGAGAAAAAGGAGAAAACGTGCCAAATTGTGGGGGCATGCTAATGACTAACTACTCAATACCATAAACATTAAAGCCGTAGAGACAAAAGGAGACAACAGGGACTATTTTAGATCTAACTGTGTTTCTGACCCCCCGCCCCAATTAGTCTGCTTACACACACACAGACAATTGTATTACAATGGTTGAGAGCATAAGTAAATTGCCTAAGGCAGAATCAGTCATCAAGGTGTTTCTGTCAGGGCAAACTGAGCATGTCAGCCATTCACAGAGCTGGCTGTCTATCCTGACCTTGTGGGATCATGTTTGGAGGTTTAATGTTGCTGCATGTTATCCACTGTTGTCCACTTACTCCAACACTCTTGCTGCCACTCCACTGCGCATTGACGACTGAAAGAGAAAAGGATAACAACGATATTGAAGATGCTAAGGGGAATAAAAAAGGGCTGTGACTTGACATGAATGTAAAATATAATACCAATATTTACTGAAAGCCAAATAAGTGTGATGGCCACACTGTAAAACCAAAAATGTGACGGGGACAAATGCTACCCGTAGATAAAGGATTAATGTAAGGTGTGATTCACTCGTATTATTCCCACAAAGACTTGGAAAGTAGGGCTTAGTGGCCTTGCAGTAATATGTCACTAAATATTTTAAATTCACTATCATACTATACTATATACTATACTATCATATATAATATACTATCGTAATTCTATGTGTTGGCCACTCCTCATTGATTTTATGGCATTTATATGATGTTATAGGGACTGTTTTATTTGTATTGTAGCGTAGCATAGTGTGAACTTGGTCTATTATTCCTGTCCAGGGGTTCTTTAAATAACAGGGAAGTAGGGCTGTTGTAAAACAGAGAAAATATTGGTTAGCTGAAATCGTTCCTACTCTTCAACCAGTCGATCCGTCGTGGGGAAAAAAACACATTGCACATGCACATTATCTCTAGATAAACTAAATCCGCCATGGTGCGCTGAGTGCACTCTACCTGGTAACCCTTCTCAGCCTAAATGAAGAAGAAATACATATAAAAATAATGTTTGCAGAATATTAAATCATTTTAACCTAATTATTTCATATTGAATTATATCAATAGACTCATCGCCGACCAAATTGCACCTGCGCATGTTCAGAAAAACAAAGCTATATCAACTGGTGATCCCAGCCCAAGAACAACTGAGGAATATACACTCTAAGCCTCAAGTGTTAATCATGAAGGTTAATGGAGAATCCCAATGTGGAGTTGGCTCCGGGTAAATATTCATAACTATTAAATAAGTTAGACCTAGTGGTTTCCATTAGGTTGGATGAATCCAAACCTGCAAAAACAGGTGTTTTAATTTTTACAGACTGCTGACTGGGCTATACATATTGAGATATTGACATACTTGTCTATCAAAATCCCTCTCTTTCCTCTTCCTGTAAAATTACTCCCAGGGGAATATCCATGTATCCATTAAAATTTTGGGCGACAAGCTAAACCCGTCCATTAGATAAAACAGCTCTTAGTGTTAGTTCGGGAAGTCATAATAGCTAGCTTAGCGGTTAGCTACAGTACTAACCTTCACACTCCATGTTAACTTAAATCTATGGAGGGATGATTACTGGAGGAAAGGACAGCTTCCCTGACTAGTTCTCAGTGTATGCAATGCTTATCAGTGAACCTATAAGCTTCATGATTACTTCTTAATCGATTTTCCTCAGTGATTTTGCTCCATATCAAGTGTTTCCTTGAGGTTTAACCAACTGCAAACTTGCAGTCATCTAACTTTTTACAGACACTTTGCCATTTTTCTTGTTACATAGTGTATGTACATGTTAAAAACAAACAAAATGAGAAACAACTTGCAAAATAATTGCTCCATTGTGGTACTAGTGGTCAAAAACTCAACAGAGTACCCTTAAGTAGGTATCCAGTAGTCATAACTAACAAGTTCTCATTACCACTGGTCACATATTGATAAGGGCTCCTATGGCATAACTTAGTAGCATAACTAGTTGCATAGAAACATTATTTCAGGATACCACTTTTTAAAAATGTTTATAAAGGAGTACCCAGTGCATAGAAAAAAATGGCGTAAAGCGGTCCTGACGAAGCTGTATTTGATGAGCTGGGAGTTAAAATGTGTTGCTTAATGGGTGTCAAGAAACTTCTAGAATGCGATCTGATTTCGCTCCTCCATGCATTTTTGAGTGGGATTAGTTTCAGCATTATCATGCTTGCAAAAGAGGTAAGCATGTGACATGAATGAAAACGCACATTTGTATAGTTTTCTATGTTTAGTTGAAAGCAGTGATGACACATCTATCATATTTCTTGACATCAATGTTTTCAGTGCTCTAGAAACAGTAAATTTCTTACATCAGCACATCCTCTCTACCTTCACAATTTCCGTCTGCATGGTGCACCTCTTGAAGGTCATGCGACAAATTGCAAATGCTATATGATGTAGTGTGTTGCACTAGTCTATGAGCAGTGAGTTGGTTGGCTATTTAGGTTACTAAGTGAGAGTAAATAGTCCTGTTTCACAATAGTAAAAATAGGAAAAAATTTACTGAAGTGAACACTGCAATACAAGAACTCACAATTATATCTCAGGCCTCTGTTATAATACAAATCACTTTTTCCATCCTGATAAATTGATAAATTCATTGATTTTAATACAGCACCCAATCGTACACACAAAACCTCAATTGGTCTCAGTCTTGATCATTTAAAACCCATCTTTGAACTTCACTGAGAAGTAATGAATTAATATATCTATAACTATGTATATATACATACACATACACACATTTCCTACAATAAATAAACAATTTCAGATACTTAATCTCAGGATGAGACATCTTGACACTTTGTTTCATTATCTTGTGTTTTCTGAATTTGTTATCCTCAACAAGTAAATACTGTATAAATTCCTCATAGCTGTATCTTCAGTGACATAACAGCAGCTGCTGTATTGAAGATGAAAAAATGAATTATTACACTGTATTCATATTCATTTATGAGCTCAAAGCCTTTACCAGAGTGAGAAATTCAGGAACTTATATTAGATTTACTATATAGATTTACTATATGAAATAAACTGAATGCAGAATATACTGTATACAGTGACATCTGATTGATTGACAGTGACAATCAATCAGATGCTTCGACTGCAGATAACACTTCTGTAAAGTACCCCCAAAAGGACTTTAGTGAGAGCTTTAGTAAAGGTCTAAATCTGACACTACAACAATACTGCCAGCTTTACTTTCTCAGCAGATCTTCACACTGTGCCAGTGACTCGTTTTTCTCATGGTCCCTTAGGTTTAGGAGTTATTATTATACAATAAACTGGGACAAACCCCAAAACAGGGCTGAAAATATGTCCTACAATGGTTGTGAAATGCCTATAGTCTTTCCACACAGAACAGACTCAATACGTTAGGGGGAATGGTTGTCCATGTATTAATGTTAGCTCTGTTAGCTGAAAAGTCACTTCACTCTGATCTGATTTATTTTGGTCTTTATCACCATTATGGTGGCAAGCTTCTTAAACCTTAATTGACTTTTGAAATAACCTTGTTCCTTATTACTTGTGCACTCGGGAGTCATTCATTCATTTGATACATTACTTTTCTGTGTCTACTGCTAATTCCCATGACACTAGACTTTCTTATGGCACATCGAATTGCTGAAAGGATTGTGTCTTACTACATAAGTGCTTCACACTTTCCAGCACTTTGTCTCACTACTTTGATGCTCCTGCGAAATACATACAGTATTTCAGGTTAAGAAGGTGGCCAAGCTTTCATTCTTAAAGGGTCATTTCCCCCAAATTCTAAAATATTTGTATATATTCAGTTGCCAGTTTGTTAGGTACACCAAACTAAATCTAATGCAGTCTAAAGGCACCAGTATACTCCAACAGAATTGCTTGTTGCAAACCTCTCCACCCACACCTCTGTGATGTCAAATTTGGGGGCTGTATTGAATAATTTCTGTGGATTTTTTAAACCAACTTCTATTCATGCCACCTTCACACCACGCTTGGCCAGATGTGTGGAGATGACAAAGAAAGAACAGTTTTAACTTCTCTCTCATGCTCTCTTTTTCATTCATTACAGAACATTTCATGTGATAACTTGGTGCAGCTAAGCTGAATGGTTTTCAGAAGAAAAGCTGCTAGTCAAATTTTGTACATTGTGGTTTGTGGTTATATTATGTGTTAGGGCCAGTTGCATGCCTCTCACAGAAGGCTCCACATACAACCACAGACACCTCCACAGTTTTGTAATTGCAACCAGTAAGATTTAAAATATCGCAGCCTGCCCAACTGATGATAGGCTCACTGATCTATGTGACCCAACAATCAGATCACCAACTTAGGGACCAACAGAATAAAACAGTGAGTAGAAAACAGCCCCTGTGCTGTAAAATGGGACATATGGCCAAGGTAAAAGTTGCAACAAAGATCTGTCGCATCCAGCTTGTCCTGCTTTCCTTTTCTATGATAACATGCCCATATCCCTGCTGTAGATCAGACTACAGCACCCACTAAAGTGTCAGGGAGCAATGTCAGCTCATGCATGGAAGAGTGTGACTCGTGAAATTATATGCAGAATAACTGTTCAGTGTGCACACACCTGCATTAGAGATTGTGCATAGATCACTGCGTAAAAAGCTTTGAACTTTGAACTGTGGTTCTAATATTTTATATTAGTAAGCGTAGACCAAATATTGGCAACCACTTTTAGAATATCAGTGCATGACATTACAGCCACTGTGAGTTTTATTTTAATTGTATATTCCTTCCATGAAGTGAATTAGCTTGATACATAAACTTGTACACTAATACACATTTAATGTAACTCGGTAAAAAGTACAATTATGGGTTCTTTTACTCAATGTGAACTTTTCATACAGCATTGTGATCAAATCATTATTTATCTGAAACCTTTTAACTCAAATGACATTCAGCTGGATCAATCTAAAGTCTGGCAATCAAGATAATTAATTTTCTTCATCATCTCTTTGCAAGGGAAAGAGATGCTTGGGAATGAATGATAATTAGCAAATGAGTTACATTTTCAGTTTCAGTAGGAAACACTCATTTTTGTTCCCTGTGATGTGCCTTGAGTTACTGCAACTTTGTAAGTATTATCATATCCTGGATTCCCATATAATAGAATGCTGTTATCATCACCGCACTACAAACCAAAAATAAACGATGATACCTCCCTATATACAGATGGATTGGCAAATCTCCATCCTTTTTTTATTGACAGCAAACATTTAAGGGTATCAAGGCCAGTCAGAACATCATGCACAATTAAATATATTCTTGTCATTGGAAATATGAGACAACTTTATTTCTCAGTTTTTTTAAAGCTGACTTTTTCAGCCTTCCATTTATTAAATTAAAATCTATAATTATTATATGGTTTTATTCATTTCAGTCAACAGGTTCAGTGCTCTGCTGTTAAATAAAACAAATATACGACAGACTCTAGATGATTAGTGTCTTGGGCAAAAGTAAGTATTTGCTAGTATAGAAAGTCTGTCTTGAATTGTCAGAGACATTTGTTGAATTTGTAATTATGTGACTGTGTCCTCATTTTGCAGCATTGTGTAGGTCTATATGTTCTGGTTATTTATTCACTTAAAGCCTGTTTTGTGTGTTGAGATATTCAAAAACTCAGAATGGATTGATGGATATCTGTTGTAGCTGCAAGTCCAACACAAGTTGTATCATCTTCACATCAATGTTGCTGCTTCTTTAGATGTCAGTCTTTTGTCAACTTTTAGCCAACTGAGTGGTCAAGAATGGCTGTAAATCATTCAGTGTCAAGCATAATCTATATGATCTTTTATAAATAACTGTGTAACTGTTTCTTCTTGTCTTTCCCTCTCTGTTTTTGTCTAAACAGTACAGAGTAGTAAAACTCCAAAAGTATGAGAGTTTATCTCCATTGGCATAAATGTCATATTTAACTTATGCATAAAACATATTTTCCTGGCTGAGTTACAAACATAGAGGTAGAGTGCGTATGTACTGTGGTTGTGTGTTAGTGTGTGTATGAGCATATGCACTTGCACTTGAGCTTACAATATGTTAATTGTGCAAACAGTTGTACAATGTAATGCCATGTGACCACTAAAGGCCTGCATCAGGTGAGTAGAAAAAATCCAACATCCAACTACGTTTGTCTGCTTGCGTGTGCTGAAATATTAATGTACTGAAAAACACAAGGGATTCTGCAGAAGCCTCCCCCTTGAGTGTCAACAACCCCCCTAAGGGGAATAACTGTGAATAGCACCAGAGTAAGTTTCTATTTGTATTGAAAAATATAAATGCATAATATTGCGAATCTATAAGCTGGAACATTCTGTCTTGATGTTTCTTTTTTCCCTGTCACACTGCCTTTCAGTCTCAGTGGGAAACAAATTATAATATAAACAAACATAAGTGTATGTGAAAGTATATTAGGAGCTACTAACACTGAGTGTCAATATTTATTGTATGAGTCTGTAAACTTGGCTAATTTAGTTAATTTTGATTCTGATGAAAGTCAAGGGGTATGGCCAAAGTCTCATGATTTGGACTCGAGTAAGACCTGAGCAATGAACTAGGTGACTTTATATTTTTCTTGACAAAATCAAAAAAGACTTTATGCCCAACACTGATGAATGACTTGGCTTGTTATTCTTAACTTGGGACATGCCTTGGAACTTGTTGGTCTTAATTTGGGACCTGACATGGGACTAACTGGTCTTAACTTCTGAATTGTTGGTCTTAACTTTGGTCTTGAATTGGAAGTTTTTATTCTTGACTCAGGACTATAACCCTGACTTGAGGCTTGTGACTGTCAAAAGAATGACTATAGCCCACCTCCGGCAGAAACTCATAAAGGCTGATAACTGAATATAACAGCTTTGATAAAAAGATTGTTTTCTGTCAGGAACCCTAGTATGCTAGTCACATAGAAGATGGAATTATGATTTTACTATAGTATGGTACAGGGATGGATCAAAATGATGATTTAATGGTTACTATTGATTCCTCACAGCAAGAAGGTCCTTGAATTGAAACTGACCTTGCTATTCTCTGAGGAATATCATGTCTGCAAGGGTTTCATCCTGTAGCTATTGTATGTACCCTTACAGGTGAATTGTGAATGTTAATGTGATTGGTTGTCTGTGTATTTATGTTAGCTCTGTGATAGACTGGAAACCCTTCCAAGCTGTACCTTGCCTTTCATCCAAATTGTCTTCGGATAGCCTGCAGTCCCCTGAGAACCAACACAGTATATGGAAAATGGATGGATGGAGCATGGAGATGCTCCCTGATATGGCAGTACATGGAATATATAACAACATGCCAAATTACATCTCTCATCTTGTCCCTCTCTCAGATAATTTCCAAAACTCCAACCTAGAATCAAAATGAAAACGACAATGTATACTTTTGTGATGGACCATATCGCCTCAGTGAAATTCTAAATGTTCAGTCATGCCTGTCTCGTTTATAAATCTGCACCAGCCCTGCAGCCAGGGTGGGAATTTTATTTCAGGGGAGGTACAAGCCTTAAGTACTCATAGACATCTCCTACAAATGTAAACAAAGAAGGATACTGTCATGTGTTCTGGAACAGAAAATGACAAGAATAATTTCCTCAGCTGAGAAGACTGCTCATAGCATATCCTTAGATAAGAAATAGATAATATGATTTAATGAGGCCCAGGCAGCCCTGCACTACTCTGTGACTCTCTATTGGCATATAAAGTAGACAGACAGACAGACAGACAGCAGACAGATAGACAGATAGATAGATAGATAGATAAATAGATAGATAGACAGATAGATAGACAGATAGATAGATAGATAGATAGATAGATAGATAGATAGATAGATAGATAGATAGATAGATAGATAGATAGATAGATAGACCTTTCAGCCACAACATTAAAACCGGTAAATGGTTTTGATGTTGTGGCTGATCAGTGTATATCAAAAGCATAATGCCTGAGGGATAGTTGTGAAGCAGAGAACTGCTTCATCTATCATTTACTTATGTAAAACAGTTAGTATATTGGATGTTTGAAACCCATGTGAGTAGACAGCCAGCAGTATGTCAGCATCATCATGCATATGTCAGTACTCACTCAAGCAGTGAATGTCAGGGCTCAGTGATTCACTTGTGATGCATAATGTATATGCAATAACTTTAAAATGTTAAGCTCATCTCATGTAAGAGCAAAGCCATCATGGCTAACACTCAGCTAGGGTGAAAGGAAGTAGTAGGGCTTCATCATATGCAATTTTAAAACCCAGGCAGAAAGGTATGCTTCTACCTCATGCTACCTCTACCTCTACCTCTTCCAATTTTACTTTGACTGGCTGCTTGACTTTTGCTTTGTCCATCTCCTTCTGCTTACATGTGGGAAAGTTCAACACAGTGGTACCTGTAGGAAGCAGATTGTAATGACATCACTACCACTGATAGCAGAACAACCAACAGAAGAACAACCAACAGCAATAATAGCATCAAGCACCCTTTGGTATAAGCTTTTTGCTCACAGCGTCTTCAGTGTACAGTAGGTTTGAACATAATGATGTTTAAAAAGGCCACCAAATCAGAGCGATGAGATATGATAAGTTTATATTTATAACATTTTATACATGCATGGAAATGAGAAAACCAGTACTACCGGCTTCCACTGACATCTTTCCATTGACTTTTGTGTGGAATCACACCGCCTCTATAATGCACTCCATGTTGAGTGAAATTTAATGGGTGCATGAAATGCAACCCTTTGTCAAGTAGTCATTGTATCTATTGTTAATATAGAAATATTGATAACAGCAGCTTTTTATATATTGTCTGACGTCAGGTTGCGCGTACTTCTACTTCCACCTGTTTTGCAGATATGGCTGTTGTGTGAACATAAACATATTCTCCCCTGACCATCATGTTTCATCCCTCTCATACCTTCTCTATACTCTTCTAACTTTCTAAGTCATTTCTGTTATCATTACACTATCTCAATTTTTGCTCTCAGACTTCCCTCTTTTTCTCCCCCCTCCTCTGTCACTTTAAATCTTCATCCACTGTGCTCTGTCTTAAATTTCCTTGTCTGTCTACATCACACCGTCTTTCTCTTGGCCTTTCTACCTCTTTCATTTTTGCACAGCAACAAAACACCAGAATCAGTCTCAAGGTCTTACTCTCTCTCTCTCTCTCTCTCTCTCTCTCTCTCTCTCTCTCTCTCTCTCAATGCCTGAGCTTCAGGCTCTTTCTCTGATATTGTCATTCTCTTCAGTTTCAGCACAGATGAGACAGAATGATTGGAAAAAAAATAGGCATCGTATATAATATACAATTTCAAAATCCAACGACAAGAGTTTATACTCAGGCCATACTGGAATGAATGGGTAAGTGGACTACTGCATGTGTGTTTGGGCCTTGGCCACAGATTGTCCTTTGGGCTGTGGCATTTATCAGCACATGGGCACATCAGTCAGACATGTAATTTGCGTCAGTGACGTATTCATAGTTTAGAGTTGCCAACTTACTTTGTGTTTGTCTTTCAGTTGAGGCTGAAATAATTAAGCTAAGCTGTTATATTGTTATTATGACATAGTAGTTCCATATACTGCAATAGCAGAGGGTGAGATATTGAATTACACTCACTACAGAACAATGGCAATCAATTATGTACAGATTATCTACATACATTGCCATTCTTCTTCCTGTACAGTTGCCCTTTTCCCTTCATTGCCCAAGTAATTAAATTTGCCAATCACACTCTCTTCTGCAACATAAAATTTGGAATGCTGAAAACATGCATCAGACAAATTAGTCGGTTCTAAGTCATACTGGCTTAAAACTGGTTTCCTTTGACTCTGCAGAGGGACAATATAGTATTAAGATGTAATACTAAAAGTAGATATGAAAAAATTACTAATTTGATTGAGGTAGACTGAACTGAAGACACATCTACACTAGTTGTTGAAAAAAATCTTCAATTGAGACAAGAGGAAATAGAAGAGAAACCCTAAGACTATAATTGAATGAACTTGACTTAGTGAAAGGTTGTTAGATCCATGCTCCAAACAAACATGTAAGGTCACACTGTGTATGTTTGCTCCAGCTACCTGTATAGCTCACACAATGGCTGTGTAAGGGGAATAAACTCTTACTTAGTCATTCAATCACCTTAACGTTACTATCAGACCAAATGCTGACCAAAATACAAGAAATATCAAAATTGAAGCATAAAATTTAGTTAACAAATTCATGCTATTGATGAGATAACGCTTGAGAGTTCTGAGAAGAGCAAAATTATCAGTTTTACGATACGTTGTACCCTGCAGGCACAGTTTCCCCCCTTACTCCTGCCTCTGTTTATCCGTAGGGCTACATACAGTAGCTCCAACCATAGGTAGCAAGCTGGGGAACTTCTTTTCGATATATTAACAAGCGATAAAATGAGATGAAACTGAGGAAAAGAGACAAGAAAATAAAACACTGAGGGAGCAAAAGGAAACCTGACTGAATTTACAGAGAAGTGATTACCGGGAGGGCAAAAGAAAAGGAAGAAAGGAAAAAACACAGTCACCAGTGCAGCACATTTTTCTCTCTCACCTATTTTGTGTGTGTAACTGAGGGACATTAGGACACATTCACCAGCACACACAAATGTGCACAAAGTACCCAAGACAAGACATTCATCTATCTGTCCCATTCTGAATCTAGCTGAGTGAGATATCGGCATCTCTCCATTTAGCTCCAGCCATGGTTGAGACCAAGATAGCATCTGCCCTTTCTAGAGGCCCGCACAAATCCATAGAGTGCTGTGACAATTATCGGCAATCGATGTCTATTTACCTGCCATTCACAGTGACTGAATACTGCTGTCTGAATAAAGCCAATGTCTATCTTAGTTTTTTTTTTTTTTTTTTTTTAATAAAAGGGTAGGAATGTGTATGCAGGAGCTTTTTTGTCACAACAAGGGTATATGTAAAATACAGAGGAATCATTGAAATCGATTGTCAGTTCTGAGTAGATGACACCAGTGAAATAAGGTCTTTCAGCCACTGAAATGACATCCGGTCACATTTTGAAACGCTCTTTATAGTAGATATTATCTACATTAAATGGTTTCTAGTTCTTTTATATTTACACTTTGGCCTCAACCTGTCGCATCATCTGCTCTTGTTTATTATTTCCCGTAATATCCTTAGACAAAACCCCAGAGGTGGGGGGTGAGCTTGTTCCAACTCAAATTGATTAGGTTTGCATTCTAAGTGACTCTCACCACCACCATTCTCTGTAGCAGTCTGTCTCTATCTTTAGCCAGTGCTCCGCTCCTATCTGCAAGGTGTTTCTTAACTTTCTGTGGCAACTACTATTCTACCCTTTTACTTTTAGCATTTTAATTCACTACACCTGCCAGACTGCACCTGCTTTTTGAGTAGCCTCAGGAGGCAGGGGAAGAGGGGTAGTGTTACAGAGTCGGGCGGTCTGTTCTTGCCCCTGTTGCTGTTGGCCTACTGGCACAGATCTGGGAGGTGAAGGTGTTAAATTGTCAGCTGTGGTTTCGGTCACTCTCTCTCGCAGGCACTTGGCTGCCTCAGAGGGGTGGTTTAGAAAGAAATTGAGTGTCTGCTTTTGTGACATTGCCTCGAACCGTTCTTTAGCCTAATTTGTCCCCACTTGCTGGCTAACCAGGTGACCGGTGGTAACAGCAAGATGCTTAATATTACAGCCAACACTCCTTGAGAGGGTGATTTGTCACCAATAGAACATATTAAAGTGCAACCAAACCTCATGTTGTTTTAATAATTCACTCAATATTTGGCCATTTTATGGCACAAGTAGCTTTGCTCACAACAACAGGACAGATTAACAGGGATAATATAATATTTAAAAGTGATGCACTGTCAGAACAATATCTTCTTGATGAATGATCACTGTCACTGCCTAACCTCTGTGACAAATGCTGTCCTGGTTGAAATCATTAGCACCACAGAAGTACAGAATTTGGAATACCAGAAATTCAGCATTCAAAAATAATGCAAATTAACCAATTTTATATAATCAGAATGTTTTAATAAGCTTTTACAAAATTAAATAATACAAACGCAAAATGTACCCTAGACTCAGTCAGACACTAATATTTGGTTGCAAAACCTTTGGCAACAGTGTCAGGCTAAATGTTTCTTGTAGCTTCAGGAAACTTCTTGCACTTGTCTGCTAGTAGCTTCTGCCACTCTTCAATTGCTATATGTTCCAGCTCTTCTAATTTTGCATGAGTCCTTTTTGCAACAGCAGATTTCAGCTCTGTGCAATGGTTGTCAAGGGAATTCAAGTCAGTTTAAAACAGTCTGTCTTTTCCTTTTCAAACATTCTTCTGTGCTGCTGGATGTCTGCTATGGATCACTGTTCTGCTGAAAGACCCAAGACCTTGATTATCTAGTTTTTCAAACACTAGTTTGAAAGTTCTTTCCTTAGCGGTGTCCTCCTTGGCCTTTGCCCACGGAGCTCTACCTGGTTGAATGTGTGATTTATGGTCCAGGCTGAAACCACCACTCCAGATTGATCCAGATCAGCCTGAAGCTCGTCAGATGTCTTACATGTTGTTTTTTCAACATACCACGTCGACTGTCACAGACCCCTCTCACTGACTTTCTTCTTAACACTGCGTCCTGGAAGCATCTTAACAGTATTATGACTGTGACACTTCTTCATAACATTATGAACTGTTGAGACAGGGATTTCAAGATCTTTTGCCTCTTAGGCTTTGGAATTGTTATGTTTTTTGCTACTAAGGCCTGTTGTCTTCATCATTGTGAAAAAGACTTAATAATTATATATATCATCTGGGTGCTTTCAGGGGTGGCAGAAAAAAATAAGACTGCGCAGATTTAATTTAGTCTCTTTCATATCTCTGTTTTCTTTCACAGTTGTCAATTGTGATAGGCTGCAGTGAGAGTGACATTGTTTGGCCTTGTTAGTGTTGCCATGCACTCTTGGCAGAATTCCAGGCTATTTCACAGTGCCTGAAATTTTTTGTTGGAGCACCATGACAAGGAATATTCTGGCATGAAGTCTAGAGGAAATTAAGATATCGCTCACCTCTGTACAGGGAGATGCTGCTATTCAGGCTGCTCGGGGAATCAAAGGAACACAGCCTTTTGCTGTTTTGGGCTTTTAAATTGTTATCTAGTTCAACCTTTTTCTTAGAGAGTTAATGGAAGCACTTGTTAATCTATCTTTCTAAGTGGTTCAGATCGAGAAGTTAAATAGTTCTATTGTTAATGACAAGAATACATTTTTTTTTCTTTTCACAGAGAGGAAAAATGTTTTGTCTGCCACCTTGGATCTCGCCCCTGGAACACATCAGGATTCATCTGCTGGGCTGGTCCTTTGGCAAAAATTCACGTATGAACCCCTATCGATCCCCTTGCTTCCAAGCACTCTTTTTGTATTATGTATACAATGCAGTCTATAACTATTTGGACATTCCACATTTGATATTCTCCAGGTACTGAGCCTCTGAACATTCAGTTTGAAATAAAATAATGGATACTCCATTAAATTGCCAAGTGTAAGCTTAAATTTAAGCAGGTTTACATCAATATAGAAAGAACTGGGTGGGAACTACATCTCCTTAAACGCAGATTGCGTTAATTTTAGGAGTTCAAAATTATTCAGACAGATATACAGAAAGTAAAAAAAAAATCATCATATGTAATATATAATGGAAAATTCTTTGCAGTCAGTGATTATCTGAAGTCTCTGACCCACAGACATCAGCAGTCACATTGTATCTTCCCTGGTGTTGCTCTCCCAGATCTCCACTGCAGCCTCCTTCAGCACCTGGTTGCTGTGGGGTCTCTCTGCCTTTATTCTGGTTGTCACCAAGTGGAAAACTGCTCAGTTGGACTGAGATCAGGTGATTGACTTTGTCAGTGGAGGATGCCTTGCCTCTTCAATCTGAAAACTCTGTGGTTGCTTTCATTTTGACAGAGGTTGATTTTTGTTTCATCAGTCCATAGAACTTTGTTCCAGAAGTCTGCTGTTTTTGAGTGTGTAATTTTGTGAACGGCAGCCTGGCCTCTGTTTTTTAAATTTTCATCTTGGTGAAGCCTCTAAGGTTCCTCTATGGTGAATACTGAATGGTCTCCTTTTTAGAGTTGACAAGGCAACATGTCCAACTACATCATGGAGAGGCTGTGCAGTTATACCGGAGTTGTCCTTCACCATGCAAATGATTATCCATTCATACACAAATTTTGTGCTCCTTGGTCTAAAAGGTCATTTGACATTTTCTAGTTTTCCTGTTCCCTCAGTGAAGCATTGTAAAATCTGAAATAATAGATGTATTACTCAAACTTTGTTTGTAATTTTATTTAATTAATATCAGCTTCAGAGTTAATTGATGCTTCTACTGGCACTCCTGTAGCATTAAATCCGATTGTGGTTACTCATGGAATGAGAGAATAATAGTGATTATTGATTGACGCCTTTTATTTAAACACTGTGAGGCTGTGGTGTAAACAAATACACTAAGGCTGCTTTCTAAATGTCAGTGATTAAGAACAGTCGAGATAGTCCACTACAGCCATAGCATATCCCCGTACATCAATTATGCCAACTAACTGACATACATAAAGTGAGTAGGATCTCAAGCTCTGTTGCAGTTTCACACTATGTCCATTTGGCAATCCACAGGTGACAATGGCGATCGGGGGTCATCCCATGATCCTGAGTTTTAACAATGTTATGCCTCATTGTTAGGATCAAGTAAAAAAAAAAAAAAAAAAAAGCTGAAACAGTGAACAATGTAATGGCTTGACCCCCACCAGTCAATCAGAACTGAAGAAGTCTTTGGGGTGAGAGGTGAAACATCTTCAAGAACTTCAAGCAAGCATAGTTGCCTTTGTATAGCACTTAAAAAGTAGCTTGAGTACATTCCGGAAATTCTGAAGGACGTTCCAGGTGGACTTTTTATGTTTTTGGTGATGACTTTGATAAACTGGCAGAAGTTGAATTTGTGTGTTTCGATGTGTGTACGAATCTTAATGCAATGACACAGACAAATAATCTACACAGACATGCAAAGGCAACACAGAAGCAGACACACACACAAAGCAACTGATGCAGATAAACTGTGTCTAACATACAAAGAGATTTTGCACAGACACACAATCAAAGAAGGACTTATTCACATGCAAACACTCAAAAAAAAAAAAAAAAAAAAACATGCACCAATGCACACACAGGTCTACTCTTCACTGAAAAGTGCTGCTGGCATAAACAAAACCAGCACACAAAGTACAGGGAGGATTAATGCACAGGCATGAAAAAAGCGGACACGGAATTTGTTTGACAGAAAAGATAATGTGTGTATATGCATGTGTGGTGGTTTGCGTGTGTGTGTCTATGAGCCTGCTGTGAGTGCAATTGAGAATCTAAGGTCACAAGCCTTGTAGAAATATTTCACTTCAAACTAAAGACACCCCTCTGAGAACACACACACACATGTAGACGCCTAAGAAGTGGTTTAAGCCAGGAGACCTCCACAAGTAGGACACAGAAGAGAGGAGGAGAGGAGGATGAATCGAGGTGGCAGAGGTGGAGAAACACAGAGTGGAATGGAGAGGAAAGGAAAGGAAAAGGAGACGATTGAAAGAGAGAAGGAGGATGTGAAGAAGGGGAGGTGAGTGAAGAGGGCAAAAAAGAGAAGAAAGCGGTGACTCCATGAATAAAAATTTAATCTACTTCATATGAGATGCAGTAAGAGTCCCACAGATAACATTGTGTACAATGTGACCAAGGTTAATGCTGACCAATACAAATTCTTAAAAAATCATACAGTGGTGTAAACAAAAATCTATGGAAATGTCGAAATTGATGTTGGAGTGACATTTAGAGAGATATTTGGTTGAATATCACAAAATGAGGTACGTAGCAGCTATGGATCACTGCACACATCTCCACCTAGATTTTGGCTGTTGTCTCATCATTCAACCAACAGCAAATATTTGCTGTGAAAATGAACATCTATAAAATAAACAACATATCACAATCTTTAAAGGAAAAAAAAACCTTTAGTAAATTAGAACTAATGATTAAATCAAACGTGAAAGAACTAAGTAGTGACCAGTGAATATAACAATATAACAAGCAAAATACTTGATAAATTGGAGTGGACATTAGATTTTTTTCTAGGAGGAAGACTCCAAATAAACAAATCCTGAAGAATGGACAGTATCTATGGTTAAATGCAGTGAGGGATAAGGGTAGGATGATGGCAGTCTGGAGGCCATCTTCAGCAGCTCAGACAGGGCTCCATAATGCACGTCAGCTGAAAGCAGTCCATCAGAGCTCTCAGCAACATGCGAACAGCGGATGCTCACTGTCCAGGTAATGAACAAAATGTGAAATTATGATGATCCCCATGATCCCTGACAATGACTCTACTTTGTGGCTCCAGTTGCTTGTAAAATCAGACAAGGCAGACCTTGTATCGTAGATGCTGGTGCTATATTAAACTTGTTCATTTGTTAATTTAGACTCTTTTGTCACTGCCTTGGAGAGAAAGAGTTCAGTGCAGCAGTCTGCTCTGTGCACGTCTGCAGACAAGAGAGCCAAACAAAGAAGAGCTGTTGCTGCCCCTGCAGGGAGTATGAAGAAGAGAGCAAATAAAGGGAGTACTGTTTTTTGTTTGTTTTTTTTGATCTGGGGACATCATGGGTCATAGGCCACACATTGACTAATGGTAGCCAGTTGTTGTGTCCGTATGTGGAGGTTGGGTATAGTGTGAGACCTGAGGAATTCTGCAATGCTGAGCTTAGTTTAATTCACACATTGAACAAATTTATCTGTCTAATCCCAGGAGTCCTAATAACATGTTTTAATACTCAACCCATCAGTGTTTTGTGTGATTATGTGTGTTTCATGTGTGTTTTACAGGCAATTTCCACCACAATACACCTGCTGAAGCAGTAAAAAGTACAATATCAAAATGAACTAATACCAGATCTAATTTTAATTCTGTTTGGAAGTTTCTGTTGGGTTACTAAGGACAAGCAGTAACCCAAGGGCCTCAGATGAAACAGCAGTAAGTCTTTCTGAAATGCACATTGTTCTCTCTCCTTGAGATGCTAGGCAGCTGTCTCAGATTATTCAGGGAAAGCAGAGCCACTCTGATAAAAGTGACCCAGGGTTGCTGTAGCACAAACGTCAAGGGAGATGGCTGCTGTTGCCTCCCTAGAATCCATGGACATAGCCTGATAACAGTGATTCTAGACCAATATGTACTGGCATAATCCTGAACGCTACTAAAAGAATAACTGCACATACTGTAGGGGTTTAAAAAAAACTGACAACGGGGAACTGATCTTCAGAATGGAAACCACATCATGCACATCATCATGTATTGACCATTTCTCCATTCTCCTTGGCCAAGTTTCAATAAATACTTTTAGCATAAGTCATCTTGGGCTCCTGGACACTTTCTCCACACTTGAGTTGACCAAGATTCAGCAAAATCTCCACAATATACTGTATACCTGTGGACAGCCTGAGTATTTTGGAGCCCGCAGTGACCCATTGTCTGTAAACCCAAAGGAGCAGATCCCAGTCTTTCCAGTTAAGTAGATACAGTCCTGAAATGGCACATACATCAGAAATCTTGTAAAAACTTGCTGGACCCAGAGTTTAAGGCAGGAGAGTCTCCTTTGATTAATAGTTTCCTAACCTAAAGATCTTCACCAAAGAGTGTTCATATTTCTATCAATCAAGGAGACTGTAGCATTCACCTTGATTCACTGGATGAGTATTTTTCTTTGAGTGGGTGGGACTGTGAAAGATAAGAGATATTAGATGCTTTTGGTAGAACTGCAGTCTCAGGAGATTAGTATAGAAAAGTTGGTTTCATTTTCTTCTTCACATCATCATGGGGAAAATTGGAATTGACAGTAGTGAGTTGCAGAACTGATTAGACTGTCTTCTCTGTGCTTTCTTTAGGTTGATTGACATATGATTCTGCAAAAATGCAAATTAGTCGACTCAAATCCGGTGATTTGTTTGTACTTGGAAGTAAAAGGTAGAGCACACTCAAGATGCCCCCGGCACAAGAAGTCCTTTCAAAACTCTTGATAAGCATTTACCAGTAATATGATTTCAATTTAGATTTTTTTTCTTTTTTTTAATGTTTTTACCATAATGAGATACAACCACTTTTCTTTCATTTGATTTCTTTGATTTGAAGTGTCATTTCAAACATAATTTCACTGTCCATCCAACTGTTGAATGACACTTCCAAAGCCCAAAGAGTAGAAATAAAGAGACCTGCTGTTGAAAGTGGCTCACAGGGATCTGCAGTATGTAGTATCATGATTCATTTTAATATTTCATTTGACATGGCTACAGTTGGTGAAAATCCTATGCGTGGCTTGGGACCTGAATAAATCACAAACAGGCTTGAGCATAACTGATGGATCCTTACATAATGACAAAGCATTTTTCTTTTCCTTGCTTTTGCATTTGCTGTAGTTTCAGGTATCAGAAAATAACTTAGAGCACTGTCCTATTGAACTCAAGATCAAAATGTAATATTCTCTCTCTGCGCTCCTTGGCTTGCTTGCTCATGCTCTCTCTCTCTGAAATGATCATTTCCTCCAAGCCTGAGATAGGAGACATTCAGGCAGTCACTATGGCCGATTGACCTTGCCTAGAAGCCACCAATATCACCAACCAAGGCTAATATACACACACGCTGGTGAAGAAAGGCAAACGCACATTCAAACAAACACGTACAGACACACAAAAGCGTACACATACCCACGGGCATTAACATTAATATGTAGGGTTGGGGTTCCACAGCAATTCTTTTGAATCCTTGGAATATTTTATAAATAGCTGAAATAAAAATATCTTAAATCATAATGTAGTTTAATTAATGGTGACAATTGTAGATACAATCTGAAAATGAGATAAGAAACATGATATAAATAAGATGTTTAATACATTAAAACATACATAAAATACATAAATAAATAAAAAGACTTTGGTAATATACTGTAGTTTAAACTTGACCTAGAGATTCCAATGGCTGAAACTGGCACGACACAACGATCAACAGGTTAACCCTATGAACATGATTGTGGCTGACTGACTAAGTGACTCAGTGATGTCAGACACTGCTCTAAGTGTCTCATTCAATTGACCAAACCAGCTACCAGAGACATGAATGAGCTTTTAATGTTCTCTCTGAGTGATAATTTTACCAGTGAACATGGCCAAAATCCCTGCACAGCCATTGTATTTAACTTGGTGTTTGGTGATTTTGTCATACGACATCTTTATAAAATCAAGATTTTAGCAGTGCAAGGCAGCAGCTTGGAAATTGCTTCGAATTGACTGTTAGATAAACTTGTAGTCTTAATGGGCAAACTTAAAGTCAATATTTAGTACTTGTTCCATTGTCTAAGAACAGAAATAGAAAAAAAGTGTGAATGACAACAGTTTTAGTCAGATTATTATTAAATATTTTTAATCTTAATGAAAATCTTAAATAAGAATCCTTGTGTCTTTGGGCACAGAGAGTAAGAGAGAAGAAAACAAATGAAGGGCGGCGTAGTCACATACTAGTTTTTTGACCTAGTCTTTTTTCTTTTTTGTGACTTTTTGTTACAGAATTGATGTTTAAGCTAGAATGTCTGTTGTGAGAAAAGTCTATGTCAGTCTGAGGGTTGGTTGGTCCACTTCGATCTGCACTGAAATGTCTTCTCTGAAACTTTTGGATGTAGTCATAGCGTCATAAAATTTGTACAAACATTAATTGTCCCCTTAGGAAGAAGTCTATTTACATTTGTGATTTTCTGCCTTTTCCTCTAGTGCAGCCTTGAGATTGCAGTTTTTTTAGTGAATTATCTTTACAACTAATGCAATGAAATTTATTGCAGATATCCATGATGTCTGGACAATAAATTTGAATGATTTGGTAATCACAAAACTCTTCCTATAGTGCCACCAGCAGGTTATACTTTCCCATATTTGGGGAAATATCTCAACATTACTTAGATTGGTGCAAAATTAGGTACAGACATCCATAGTTCCCAGAGAATGAAACATTATGAAGATGATGATCTTTGGGGTGATAATATATTGACAACTGAAAGCTGAAAAGAATAATTCATTAACTTCAGAGTTTAGCAAATCTATATATTCTACTGCACTTTCTACACACATCTGCCTATGTATAATGTGTATAGTGCATGCAGTATCATAACTGATCTCAGAACAGCAAAAACTGAGTCAAGGGCAGCTTGACTAGCCCACTAGTGGCTACAGCTATTCACCTGTCAAATATTCCAGGATTATTCCAGAAAATACTGCTCTCACCTCTGTTTCACAAACCTCCGCCTTTGTCAAAAGGACACTGTCATGCCCATGAAAATGACAATGAAAAAAGACGCCCCAGGCAAGTACCTCCAGCAACACTAGCTTCAAGGGACAATAGGCTACTGCAGTCTCAAGAGGGCAGTAAGTTACAAGGTGGATTCAAAAAAGCAAAATCATCTCAGAAAAGGATGCTGCTCTGAGATTTAAGGAAATATATCCCTTCTACTTTGGTATCATTCTAATTGATGTCTATTTTTAGCCGTTACTAGTCAATCCCCCTTCTCTCTTTCTTTCTGTTGCTCACTCAGCCTCAAGCTACTGGATTTTTCTCCCATCATGCCATCATCTTTTCTTTTATTCCATCTCTCACCCTCTCTCATACTGTCTCTCTCTGACTCATGCTCTCACTTCACAGTGGTGGGTAATTAAAGTGGTCAGGGGCATTCTATTACCCAGGGGGTGGGAGACTTATTCAAAGGCTGCTGAGATCAAAATGAAAACCAATTAGTGCCAGGGTTCTGTCCTTTTATAATGCAGGCAGAGCCAGCCAGTTTATTGGTTGGCCTCTTGCTTTTTCTCAATGCAGAGAGCACTAGACGGCACAGGTTGGATTGAGGTTAAAGTAGAAAAGATGGAAATGAACATGTGAATGGAGGAGCTGACAGTATCAGGTTTCATGAGGAGATACTTGTAAGGCCATATGTTTACAGAAAGGACCCACATGAAGTGTCAATCTGGGAGCAGTTTAATTGGCCGGAGTGACCAAAAGTTTATAGGCTTTGTCTTATTTCTGAGATTATTCTACAGTTGTCTTCCAAAGACACAATGATGGCTTCTATCATTAACTATCTCAGGTGTGAGCGAGTGGTCTTCCTGGTTAATATCAATTCATATCATCATATCCAAATTAGAGTTCTACAGTTCTAGACTTGACACTACTTCTTCACATTGAAAGCTTTCTTGGTCTCTCCATACTATTCCCCTGCCAGAATAAAAATTAGCTCAGCTGCCACAGATCACTGAAACTGTGCCAAATGTCTGGCCATTAGAGACC
This sequence comes from Istiophorus platypterus, assembly GCA_016859345.1. Classification (NCBI taxonomy): domain Eukaryota; kingdom Metazoa; phylum Chordata; class Actinopteri; order Istiophoriformes; family Istiophoridae; genus Istiophorus; species Istiophorus platypterus. The sequence continues at coordinate 23,885,322 of CM029134.1, read as the reverse complement.
TTGGATATGAGCCATCATACTTAATGTCTGCTAGATTATAGGAAAATCCTGATTTTTCAGCAGAAAAGTTCTTTGATCAAATCCTTATTGTACGATGATATGATTTGTATCTGTTTTACTTTTGTGTCATTAGTATTGCTGTTGTGACCCAAAGAAGAAGCAAAGCTACAAATACAACGTACTCAAAAACTTACTCAAAACATTTCCACACTAAGAACATGAAATTAACATAACATTTAGTGTCATATGCATATCATACTACTCATACATTCAGTTAAATTTAATTGCCATGGCCACATCTCTAGCCAAGATGTCTGTTATTTTCACGTATCAGCATGTATTTTCATTTCTTAGATGTCCTTAGATTAGTCACGCTGAAAGAGTACTTAACAGATTTACCATTGCACTCCTATAACATTATTTTATCCATTCTTTGTCCTTGTCAAAACTTACCCACAAAGACAATTACCCATAATCACTCGACCACTGACATTCATCCTACCTGAGATTTGAGTGTGTTATGCTAGTAGTGGCTAATGTAGCCTCGGGCCATTAACCTCAAGAAGGCAGTTTATCGGATTCACCTAATTCCCTCTAGACCTACAAAAGGCTTCAAACAACCTTTTTATTACATATGTGTTAGTAAATTCCCAAAACCTGTCACCAGACTTAATGTATAAAATCGATGATGTTCTCCTTTTAAGCAATATTTTGACATTTTGGGAAATACACTCATTCACTTTCAGGTAAAGACTTACATGAGAACATTGCTAACATTCTCTTGACTGTCAAGTAAGGCTACAGCCAGCAGCCCTGTTAGCTTAGCACAAAGACTGGAAACTAGGGGAAACAGCTGGATTGGCAATATTTAAAATGAACAAAACCTGCCTAGTGGCACCTCTAAAACTCACAACACAACACATTTTATTTGTAGAAATGACAAATGAACATTTTATGGGGGCGTATGTGGTCTTATTTTTGGTTGGGACTGATAACCTCCCTGGTCGCCTGGTCCGGATCAAGAATTAGCTGAGTCAAGAAAGTCAAACTAAACTCTAAAATTTTCAAGTTGTATGCACACTAACTTAAAAAAAAGAAAAAAAAGGTTTACTGGTGCTACTTTTCTTTTCTAATTTTAACTAAAACAATTATAGTTTTGTCACTGTGCTGTTTCAAGAGGTTAAGTCATTTTTTTCAGTTCGTTTATAAGAGTTTTCATAGCCATTTTTCTGAAACAAACAATGTGGTCTCAATTGTATTATGCCTACATTTTAGTCCTTCTTTTGTCTATCGCTCCAAAGCAGTTTTTGACTATGAATAATCTTTAGTTTAAAAAACATTTTTAGATATACAAAAAGGTAATAATCAAAACTATTTTCACTCCATAAAATGGTAGACTAATTAAGTCAAAACAAAAGCAGGTTGAAATTTTAATCATTTTCTACTCCTACATAAACATTGCAAAGTTACAAAGTTGGTTTTATGTATACAGTGCAAAATCACATATTGGAAATTTGCTCAAGGGGGCTTAGAATCTGTAAAACATACCATATAATATCTTCTTAAAACACCTTTTTATGGAAAATTGTTTGTAGCATTTTTCACTTTTTACCACCGCAACTATGTAACAGAACAAAACCAGCTAATTTAGATTGTGTCTCTGGCTTAACTGGGCTAATAATGAGGGTGGTGAATATCGCCCTTTTTGTCCCTTAGGCATCCTACATATCAGCTATTTGGAGACTAAGCTGAAGATGGACTAATCCTCTCAACCCCAATCAGCTTAACTAGAATGGCCTGTGAAACGAAAACCAAGTGAGACTGACAAGGTTTCTGTCAAATGAACAGAAATGTCAACTATTCGTTCTATTTGGCTTCACCCTAAAATTCATTTGCATTTGACACAGTATTCATTCACAGTTTCTTCTAAATCAGCTGAGACGTGACAGCCTGCTCAAACATAAAGGTATTTTGAATTTTTGAAGAAACCCAATTGATTTAGAAGTGAAGAGGCTGATTGAATTCAAAGCAAATTAAATTGGGCTGTAGTTATTATGGAGATTGAGTCATCAGTCTTCTTGTGTCTTCTCCTCCTCAGGGTGTCCTGAAAATCAATCTACAGCTGAAGTGGTCAGTGGTCAGTATTGCTTTCAGTAGGAATGGGGATTGGTAAATGGGACCAAACATAAGCTGTAAAAAATTGAATCAGAAAACAAGCTGGAGGTCATGATGATGAAGATGGGGTGCTCGTTCATTCAGTGGCTGTCTTATGAATTACTGTCTTTATGCCCCATCAGGTTTCTGGCTTAATGGTGTAGTGAAGGCAAAACAGGCGGATGGCCCATCTGCCTGTGACTGAGGATGCACAAAAGGTTTATGGACCAATGCATTAGGTTCATGGATGTTTTAGTTATTGTGGCTAAAGTGGTTTGGATGCCACCCCTTTGCCCTCTTTAAGGAATTGAGCTTCTGAACCAAAGGAATATATCATTATTACAATTACTTTTTGCCCAACTATGATTTATGCAAAAGTCTGCCAAGCTGTCACTCAATGAGCATCGACATCTTTGTTTTCAGTGTTGGCCTTTATCTCTTTTAGAGACTGAGTTATGCTGAAAGTCCAAGCGTCTGCTTTGCACATTTGCATGTAACTGAGGTCGCACCGTATGGCCATTTGGTAATAACTTAACTAGGGCTCACACATGAGATGTGTTTGTGTTTGGTTTTGTGGTCAGTGGGTTTTAACTGTTAGCTGTCAACTGAAACTGTTGAACCATTGTTATGTGTATTAGTAAGACTGCTGTAAAAGGATTGTAGCTTCCTACATATGTGGTCAGCTTAAATTGAAAATTTTATAAATAAATAATACATGTATAAAGACTTGATCATCTACCTCAGTGTCCATTTGTATTTTCATTCTCATAATTACCTGGATATAAAATATAGTTATACAAGATAAGCTATAGTGCAACAAGCAGCTCCAAAAGAGAATGTTGTTTTATGGGTTGATTTTAGCTTTAATGTTACTAGGTTGGCTGAATTTATTGTATATTGTGATTTTATTAATTGGCCCTAAAACTGTTAACCCAGTTGAAGAGTCTGAAGAGTCTGTTAACATCTTCACTGGAGAAGCAGAATGGGTACAGATTCAAATAGTAAATAGGCAAGAATTACATTTCTTTCAATATCATGATGAGTAGCTCAAATGTAAAAGAAAAAAAAAGTTGATTCTGACCAATTTCATATCTACGAAAGTTTTTTTTTTTTTAAGTCCAAAAAATAGGTGTTGGAGAAGAAGTACTTTTCTTATCAAAAGAGTCATCATATAGTTGGACCAGTACTGTATATTCCAGTCATTATTTAAACAAAAGTATGGCTAAATACACTGCTTTAATGCCACACTATTAACTTATATGATTTTCTATAGATAGTGTGGACGGGCTGTTGCCGCTCTTTTTACTGAGCAACTGCCACTGAAAATGTTTGTGTCTGTTCATGATTAGTTTGCAGTGCTATCGCACAGGAATTAGAGAACCAGAGACTGTTCACCCTATTTTGGCCTAGGACTTGTAATTGCTCATTATCTCTTAAGGACAATCTTTTAGTTTGAAATGAGAGTTTCCTTTAAATACATCAAAAGCAACCTTAAAAGCAATACATATTACAAACTGTTTTAATATTTTATCAAAATACATGAAACCAAGAAAAAATTAAACTGTAAAGATTTGCAGAACATCTCAGATAGAGTTTCATTATAAGTTCTACAAACACTGAGAGCACCATTTAGAGACCAAAGGGATATAAAAAAAAAAAAAAAAAAAGTACAATGTTTTTGTGACCCTCACACATGGGCAGGTGAAATGGGAGAATCAGGTGTAAGCACTGCATTTATCAAACATTCTACAGGAGTATTGTCCTGTCCATGCAAAAAATGTGCCTGCCTAGGCACAAAAATAAATAATACACACATATGTACCAGTGTTGTTCTCAATAACACAAATACATATACACGCACACACATTAACACACACACACATACACTGATGGAGGCAGAAGAATGTGCATTGCTCAGCGGTTGCTGCTTGTGTTGGCCTGCAGTCATTGACAAGGTTGAAATTACATCAGTCACACTCAAGAATCTCAAACGTGTGTGCATGTGTATTTGTATAATTCTGTGGCTTGTGTCTGTGCATTTTGAAACATGTGTATGAGATAGTGTGTATGAAGAATGTGTGTACAATATCTGAGTGGCTACTTGCATTGCAAGTATTAGTGCATGTGTATGCATATGTCTGGATCAGAGAGAGAGTGTGCAGTCATTCATGAGGGTAAGCGAGACTCAGAGTGTGTTTGTGTATGTGTTTGTAGGATACATGAGCAGTTTTCTGACCATGTGTGTGATTTTGATGCTGTTTGTCCTTATCCAAGCTCTAATGCTTTTCCTTTCTTCCATAAACTAAATAAATACCAGGCAAGAGTTTTAGAAGTTTTACTTTTTTTTCCTTTATAACAACATAATAAGATCATTTTAGGAGAAGAAAAGGACCCAGAGGAGGGGTCCCAAGATTAAAGTCACAAATTTACAAGAAAAAAAAATAAATGAAAAAAAAAAAAAGTCACAACACATCACACCACAGACACCGCAGCTTCGTCTATGTTATGCCTGCAGTGGATGATCTATTCAAATTATACTTTGCAAACAAATTCAACAAATAAGATTTGAAGTAAACTTTTATACTGTTGCTAAAAGAAAGCAAAATATAAATAAGGCATGTTTCCGTCAACTGGATTGAAAGAATATACTAGGCTGCATATATTTGTCAGAAGGTGGCAGTATTGACTACATTACGCATAGCTATCATAAACAGAGAGGAAGAGGTAGAGGTCGTGAACAAGAAAACAAACAAGCTGTCTGCCAAACATCAATAAAAGCTTGAAGAAGAAGACACAAAAGCAGTTGCCTTGGCCATAAACAAGAGAAAACGTAGAGAGGGCTTCAGGAATTTTTTTCAGGTGGGCAAGTTGTAATTATTCTTTTACATCAGCTAGTACTTGGCCATGTTCCAGGCTGTCCAGAAACCGGACAGCTTCTTCTTCTTTTCTTGAACAGCTGATCAGTCATGAGTTAAATGCTCACTACATCAGAACTTATTCAGATATAGTGTTTTCATCTCCCATCCAAACTCAAATAACCCTTTTCAAAAAAGGAAAATACTACATCAAGCGAGTACATAAACTTTCTTGCGCAATTGAGGAAGTGTTTTTGAATTTTGCTTTTTCCATCAACCTTCTCTAATGCATTACTTTGAAATGCATATAAGAATATGTTTCTGGAACCTCACTGCTTCACTTTGCCAGGTTGGATCAACTTCATCACACCTAGATAAGCTAACAGTATCCTTGCATCTGTCAATTGCACTGTAGTTCCTGATGCACAAAGACCATCTCAAAATCAGTATGTTGTTTTCTTCTGAAAAGGTCTTATTCACATTAATTTAATAGAATGCATAAGTGTAATTATTGGCAGATCTACTCATCCCCTAATAGGGGCAGTGATATTATAAGCCTATTAACTTCAGTCTGCAATTTTTTGCGAGCTGTGCTTCCTACATTCGACAGCTGCAACTGTTGCTTTCAGTCTTGATTACATGTTTAACTTCTTCGTATTTGTCTAATATTATAGTTTGTTAATGTTGCTCTGTTGCCATTAGAGTTTTTTCATGTTCGGCAATGTGATATTTTATGTGGCATAACTCATCGAGTTGCTGACCACCATTGTGTGACTGCTTAGCTTGATTGCAGTTGTCAGGTTAGTGAAGCCAGATAATGAAAAGATAACCTGCTTGCTTCCAAGTAGAGGCCCCTGTTATTGGATATCTTATCAGGATAAAAAAAAACATGTTTGTGCAGATGAATGCATACAGATCGCATTGTGAAATTTTAATGTTATCCAATTAACCATATTTGGAGTTGGTCTGGCCAATATTATAATCAGATTTCATCCAGGTGTAAATGCAATCTGAACAGTCTGACCACTTTTACTAGACAAAACTCCCATCACCATGTTGATATGTCACCTCACTGCTTCCTATGATCTGCAATGTGTTGTGTATGTTGAGAAATCGGACAGTGCCAGCTACTAAATTTGAATAATGGAAGACAGTCACAACGGCTGTACCCAAAACCAATGATAGAAGGAGCACTTTCACACTGACCCCAGGCCATAGACTGTATTCAGATGGACAGCGTTTCGATCCAAATCAGGTGAAAAAGTCACTAATGCTGCTTTTTTAACAGCTGGCCATCCACATGATGCATGTATGATTATACTCCTTCATCGGTAATTTACCATGTAGTGCTCTACATTTACTTCTTGAGTTTTATGCATCCACATTCATACTGTGAAATCTGTGCACTACATAGTGCCATCATAAGTTTCTACAGTGTAAGTAAAAAGTGTCCATTGCACATAGACTACATTCTGGTCAAAAATGAACAATGTATTGGATTGCATTTTATGGGGGCAAAAGTGAGTTATGCCACACTACACCTGTGCCTGATAACACAAAATCATGAATATCCAAAATCTCAATTTTCTACTCACTACCAATTGTCTATAAGAAGTAGTGAGTGAGTGAAGGAGGGGCGTATTTTGGAGATAGTAAATGCAAACAGTGTGAGAATAATGAGAACACTTATTAATATGAGGTGTAAATGCCAAGGTCTGTCATCACATGGCAGTATCAAATTAACATCCAGACACAAATGAAATGTTAATACCAGGTGTAATGTGTAAAGTCCTAGCTCATACAGCTTATCATAAATGATGTTTTTGACACATAATACTAAGAAGTGAGGGAACATTATAAATAGATATCAGCTGTTTGTTTACAATCGACAATTCACAGATGAAGACCACTAGATGTGTGAGAGTTAAAAACTCTAGAGAAACGCAAGAGTGACCTTAATTTAGGATCATTTTGTCAAATTAATATTTCAAATGTCAAGAATAAACTTTCATGGTCTTTTGGGTGTTTAAAATGATAATTATCTAGGTTTCAAATGTATTTATTAATGTAAAAAAAGACAACTTACTTGCATAAGATTACTTATCAAAGTAGAGTTTATGAAATTATTTGCAGATAATTATCACACAGACCTGCCATGAATTTAAACTAGTCACTGCTTAGAATGACATTAACATGCATGGTATGTCTTTGAAAATGGAAAGCAATAGTGGAATATATGACTGTCAACTGACCAAATCCCTTAACCAGATTAAATTAATTTCATGTGACACAATGCCTTAAAGCAAATTTTTCAGATAAACTGCAAGCAACCATCAGTGGTGACTTTTTGCAGAGTTAATGCATGTGCACGTGTGTGTTTTGTCCTTGTGACTGGTCAAACGGCTCTTTTTGAACAATGTAAGCTTATATACACATTTGTGTGTATACAATCGTGTGTGTGTGCGTGTTTCCAGGGAGTTCTGCCTCGGACTTTTGGAGTGAGTTTCTGTCCTCAACAAAAGCAAAGGTTAGCTCTCCCAGGAGCAACCCACTGCCGAACTGGCATTTACACACACCTAGAGATGCCGGTATGCATACGCATACACATGTATACACAACAATGAACCCCTCCACACAAATACACATTCACAGGTGTATCCAGACAGGCTTTTTCTGTCAGGGAAAAGTTATGAAAAACACTGCCTGACATTTGAAAATGCTGTCATTTGAAATGTTGGAGATGGATGTCTACTACTACGTTGAAACTTTTTGTCTGAATTGCCATCTTTTATATCTGTAGTTTACATTCCTTTATCATCCTCTCGTTCTTCTTTCTTTTCCTTTTTTTGCACCCTGATAGCAACATACTCTTTCTCTTTTTCTTCTGTTCCTTGATTTTTTCCAACATTGTCTGTCTTTCTCAGATTTTACTGATGCACATCACTGTGACAAGTAAATTAAGAAATTATTTTAAAAAATATATCTTTGTGTATATGGTCATGTGCTACTTTTAGCATTAGTAAGTGTGTCAGGAAATTTGATTCCGCCCCTACTCCTGCACTATGCTGTATGTGCATGCTCACATTTTTTTAGCTAGCTTGGCCCTGGGAAGATATATAGTTCCCTTGAGCTTTGCTTCAGTGCTCAGTGCTCCCCAGAATACACTAGCCAATTGGCTAATATCATTAATACTACTAATTATAATAAGCCTTTTTAGGCATATCTACAGGCACATGTATCAACATATGTAAAAACATTTCCACATGCACCTTAACACAAGTGCCAGTTCGCATACGAACCCATAAATTAGAAGGTATTATTTTCAAACCATACAATCACAACACACACACACACACACACACACACACACACACACACACACACACACACATACTGTCCATGCCATCCCTACCTGTCAATAATGAGCCAGAGGATAATTGCTGGAGACAAGTCAACCATGTCACCTCTGCGACTAGCCATAGTCATCAATATGGATAAAGGCAAAGGACAGACTGTCTGTTTGTGTGTGTTTGAAAAGGAGAGCAATGCAGAGATGAAGAGAGAGGCAAAGAGAAAGGGAGAGAGGGTGGTGATGCAATTAATTAGCAACATGATTGAATGGCTCTTACAAATGTAACAATGAGACTGAGAAGTCCAAAGCTCAGCTAGCCTCCCTTACAGGCTGCAGTGTTCATTATAGCCAACAATTCAACCTTTGGAGCTTGAATGTGTCAGCATATTTTAACCAAAGCCTTGTTTTGCATGAATGGAATGTCCAAAATTTCAGGGGGTTATCCTCTGGAGTGCATATACACTAGGTAGTATAATGACAGAAGACAGACAAGAAGAGAACATGTAAAAGAAAAGATATATATATAATCTACATGATATTAAAACCGGTAACTTGTCTTAATGTTGTGGTTGATCAGTGTGCAAAATTGCTGTTTCTCTAATACTGATTAGAAAGGCTGTCTTTTGTCACAGATGAGCTTGTACATTTCAGTCTTGTTAAGTATTGCGTGTGTGGTTTGTACACTCAGTTCCAATTGGTAACTCCTGGTGTCTGTGGGTTGTAACTTCTTAGTTACATGATAGAAAACTGGGAACATGGAGAGCTTTATGATCAGTTTTTTCCTCTTTTTTAAAAAAAAAAATTAGAGTTTCTGGAATAGCAAATACTGCTTTCCCATAGTAATCAGTATGAGCGCCATGGTGCCATGTATTACAGAACATATACATTACACTTGATTCTCAGTGCTCAAAACTTTAACTCTAAAATGGACACATATGGATTAACGGATCTTTAGATTAAAAAAAAAATCTATCTATATCTATATCTATATCTATATCCATACACGCACACACATACACACACACACACACACACATATATATATATATATATATATATATATATATATATATTTATATATATATATATATATAATTAATATAGCTTGACCAGGTAAGTTGTTTATTGCACAACCCTCCGTGACTCTTTCTGGAGCACCAATCTGAATGAGCTTACTTCCCCCTGGTATGATACTGAGAAAAATAACCCACTGCAACTATGGTTAGTGAAAACTGAAATTGTACTGGGTCCCCCTTCGTCCACAAGGAGATGCAATGAGATAATTTCATAATAATTCTTACAAATGGGAATAAACACTCACACTTTGTGACAAAAGCCATTTGTGGTGTTGGATTTGGTTGTACACAAGAAAGAGGTTGAAGACAGTTTTATAAAAAATGTCAGAAGATAATTTCAATACCCTCTACTTACACAACGTCAAACATCTGGCCCATAGCTACTTAAAAATTGGCATGATTGTTGTTTTATCTTTTTGGATGAGTTTCAAAAAAATTCTGCCCCCATGATTCCTAATTCTGCAACATGGTTTGAGACACTGAATGAAAGAAAAAACTCTTGGAAGCTTGTGCTATTTCTCTTATTGTAGTTCAATTCCTCTGGCAATTGTATTTCTCTAGTTGCATGACACCCCTTTCATTCCATTCCCTCCTTCTCCAGCCATAAATATAGGACAGCAGTGTTTTTAATTAGATAACATTGGTCCAATTGAATTAGATCTTTATTGTAATTGTGCTCAGAACAATAGTAGCATAAAAACTAGTGCTCTAACTAAATAGTAAATATAAAATAAATGATCATAAATGCAAAATATATACAGGGAAATTCAAAGAAAGTGAAACAAAGTGACATAAACAGTACAGTTGTGGTAAAGTAGCAGCATATAGGATGGCATGCACACCTCTGCCATATGTAAGTCCAACTTTGGTAAAAACACAACTGGTGTAGTGCATAATTAATATGTATGATTTTTATGTGTGTGTGTGTTTGTGTGGGTTGAGTGGATTATTGCACAGAGCAGTCACATGTTTTCGGTCTTTGGCAGTGGGAGGTAAACAAAGGATTCAGCTCTTTAAAAAGTTGTTTTTTAATCTGTTTTTTCTGCTTTTGATTGTCGTGTATCTTCTTCCAGAGAGAAGGGGGCAAGCTGACGGTGTCCAGGGTGGGTTGGGTCTTTTATAATACTGGTGGATTTCTTTTGTAAACAGCCAGTGTAAATGTCCTTCAGAGTATGTGGTGTAGTCCAAACGACATGCTGAGCCACCTTCCCCACCCGTTAGTCTTCCACAGGACAGCTACCATACGATACTATGCAGCAGTAGCTGAGACAGTGAAAGTTTACCAGCATGTATTGGGGGATGTTAGAATGCGTTAACTTCTTAAGGAAGTATTGTCTCCGCTTGGTCTTCACCTGGTGAGAGATGTTTATAGATCCCATGAGGTCTGCTTTGATGTAGACTACCCATAATTTGAACTTTCCCACCCTCTTTACCTCCTTGCCTCCAAGGAAGAGGGCAGAGTACTCAATCCACCTTGTTCTTCTGAAGTCTGTTATCATCTCCTTAGTTTTTGTGGTGTTGAAGTCCAGGTTGTTATGGCATCACCACTTAGCCAAGTGTTAAACCTCCTCCCTCTAGGCTGTTGCACTTTTCTTTGTTATCAGTCCTACTAGAATAATGTCTTCTGCAAATTTTGTGATGGTGTTAGAAGGGTAAATAGGGAGTAGAGGAAGGGGCTGAGGACACACCCCTGGGGTGCTCCTGTATTCAGGATTGAACTTGACATCTTGGAATCGCTTAGAAAGTACAGCATCCATTAGCACATTGAGATGTCCAAGCGCAGTTTACCTAGTTTTTGGACTGGTTTTATGGGAGATTTTTTTTATACTGTATTGTGTAATGAAGTTAAATAAAAAAACAGCAACCTAATATACTGTGTGTATTCTGCTGTTGTAGATGTGTAAGGGCTGTGTGAAGAGCTGTTATGACTGCATCATCTGTTGATCTATTGATCCGATATGTGAACTGATGTTTATCGCGATCAGCAGGGATTGCTTAAAGAATGAGAGATTTCAGTCTCTTGGCTCTTGAAGCAATTGATGATGATGGGGGTTGGAGCAACTGACTGAGATTCTTATTGAGACTCGAACTGGTACAGCCAGTTTACTGGCTGTGAAAGCTGATCTGACCTGGTGTTGATGTACAGTACAGGGTCAAAAGGTCCAAGGTCTCAGACTTTAGGACTCTACTGTAGTATGTGCCGGACAGGTGTTGTGATGATGACAAGATAGTTGAAAAAACTGGACCTTTTTGCCATCACTTTCCTTTGACAACTAAAGTGAAGCTAACTAAAATAAAGCTTAGCTTGTGGTTGAACTATTGTTGTGTGACTACAACTGTGAGGTGAGAACAAAAAATTATAAACAAGACATGAAAAGTGTCGGGTCCCTACATGCAACTGTGCCGCCATCTTGTTTGCACTGTTATCTGTATAGCTTGCTCTAAATCTACATTGGAAAATAACCAGCATTCTCTTCCATGTGAGAAAATGTGATTTGAATTCAATTAAATTAGAGTATAGGAAAGGAAGAGAACAGAAGATAACATCAGTGTGAGAAAAGGAACAAATGAGATAAGAAAGTAAAAAGATTTTCCTCAAGGGTTGTGATCCAGCTGGAGACAAGGAAAGGATTTCCTCATCTTAACAATGCTCTCTCCTCCTCAGTCCAATACTTTTTCACTTAGCAATTAGACTATTGTGTCCATCAATACTGTGCGGCATAGAAAGAGAGACAAAAAAAGAGTGTCTCCATGTGTCTAAATGACACTTTTTCTTTGTTCAGCTCTGGACCATTCGGGGATGAGATGATTCTGGTTTTACAATATATAATCAATACAAATGTGTTTGACTCAAAATCTCTTTTTTTGCTGAGTGGAACAGATTATGAAGGAGCTCCTGCTAATGGACTGTCTCAGGTTCGATTACTTCATAAATTCCCATTCTGCAGAAATACACAGCTTAGAGTAGCTGTGTAGCCATATAAATTCAATAACCACACAGAATGGATGGACATATGAATTGTGGAGTGAAGTGTCACACAATTATTTACACATGAATCAGCAGCAGAAGTACATGCATAAATATATTAATTTACTGTTCAATGCATGTAACATTTTCATGATAAAATGTGTTTGGTTATTTTATGTATTGTGTTTATGCAGGTTGCACAAACCTTTTATGACAATAAATCCACTTTTTTCCCTACAAAAAGCAAAATGTTAATTGCAAAAATGCATTTTGTGACAGAAAACATGGTCATACATGGCAATGTCTGGACGTGGGTTATTTCTGGTGACACAGATGAAAGTTTGGATAGGAGGATGAAGCCAGTGCTTGTTGAGGCTGACTGATAATTGCCACCATTGGGAATATTTACCACCCTGAGGGAAAGAATCAGTGTGTGCGGTAAGTCACTGCTTTTAGCATCTGCTTAGTTTCATGGTGAAACAGGCAATGGTAAGTAGTTCCAGTCGCTCACCAAGACACCTGTCAATCAAAGGTTCTCTTCACCAATACTTGGATTGGGACTTAGTAATCTAGTAACATAGTTTAGGACATTAATCGTATTACTATCCAACTCATAAGTGACAGTCTGGAAGACCTAGATCACCTGTAAGTGCTAAAGAAATAAATAGAAAAAATAAATAACACTATGACCCCCATATTCCATCTGCCAACTCACCAACTCACCTACCAAGACAGAGAGTTCCAACAGCAGATCTGACATTAGCGACACACTGATAGCAATATACCAGAAACAATCTGCTCTTGATGCAATGTTTTCATTCTTGAACTTCTCCACAAAAGTTACAGAAAAAGAAATCCCTAACTGCTGTGCTTGCAACCATATCTGAAGACAGTAGAGAGATGAGAGAAACTCTTCAGACCTGAAAGCACATCCAGTGCACAAACAATGCAAAACGATTATTGATCAAAAAAATGAATTCCAATTACAAAATACAAATTATAATTATTATCAAATACTAATTGTAATTAGTATTTTGTGACTGTACTAAACCATATATCATACTCACCTGCACAGCCTGTCTTTTCTTGCAGTTCATTTGAACTGAAAACAAGCCTATTTTGCCCTCCACTTTCAATAAATAGAACATAAATACCTACATGCATAAGAGTAGTGGTACTGTGTAGTAACAGTACATCGTTGAACAGACATACAGTGTATTGATTGAATTAATTTTTTTTTCCAAATCTACAATCTATTTTAATCTTTAACCCTGCATCTAGTTAAAATTTTAGGATATTTTTTAAAGTCTGTAACATTGACAACCTTAGTTACTTATCACAATAGCCTGCATGAGGCATGGAAAAGTCCCATACTGTATCTGCAACCCTGCACCCTAATTATTACATTTCTATACCTTCAGCTGCAAGAAAAAAGAGTGTCTCCATGTGTCTAAATGACACTTTTTCTTTGTTCAGCTCTGGACCATTCGGGGATGAGATGATTCTGGTTTTACAATATATAATCAATACAAATGTGTTTGACTCAAAATCTCTTTTTTTGCTGAGTGGAACAGATTATGAAGGAGCTCCTGCTAATGGACTGTCTCAGGTTCGATTACTTCATAAATTCCCATTCTGCAGAAATACACAGCTTAGAGTAGCTGTGTAGCCATATAAATTCAATAACCACACAGAATGGATGGACATATGAATTGTGGAGTGAAGTGTCACACAATTATTTACACATGAATCAGCAGCAGAAGTACATGCATAAATATATTAATTTACTGTTCAATGCATGTAACATTTTCATGATAAAATGTGTTTGGTTATTTTATGTATTGTGTTTATGCAGGTTGCACAAACCTTTTATGACAATAAATCCACTTTTTCCTACAAAAAGCAAAATGTTAATTGCAAAAATGCATTTTGTGACAGAAAACATGGTCATACATGGCAATGTCTGGACGTGGGTTATTTCTGGTGACACAGATGAAAGTTTGGATAGGAGGATGAAGCCAGTGCTTGTTGAGGCTGACTGATAATTGCCACCATTGGGAATATTTACCACCCTGAGGGAAAGAATCAGTGTGTGCGGTAAGTCACTGCTTTTAGCATCTGCTTAGTTTCATGGTGAAACAGGCAATGGTAAGTAGTTCCAGTCGCTCACCAAGACACCTGTCAATCAAAGGTTCTCTTCACCAATACTTGGATTGGGACTTAGTAATCTAGTAACATAGTTTAGGACATTAATCGTATTACTATCCAACTCATAAGTGACAGTCTGGAAGACCTAGATCACCTGTAAGTGCTAAAGAAATAAATAGAAAAAATAAATAACACTATGACCCCCATATTCCATCTGCCAACTCACCAACTCACCTACCAAGACAGAGAGTTCCAACAGCAGATCTGACATTAGCGACACACTGATAGCAATATACCAGAAAAAATCTGCTCTTGATGCAATGTTTTCATTCTTGAACTTCTCCACAAAAGTTACAGAAAAAGAAATCCCTAACTGCTGTGCTTGCAACCATATCTGAAGACAGTAGAGAGATGAGAGAAACTCTTCAGACCTGAAAGCACATCCAGTGCACAAACAATGCAAAACGATTATTGATCAAAAAAATGAATTCCAATTACAAAATACAAATTATAATTATTATCAAATACTAATTGTAATTAGTATTTTGTGACTGTACTAAACCATATATCATACTCACCTGCACAGCCTGTCTTTTCTTGCAGTTCATTTGAACTGAAAACAAGCCTATTTTGCCCTCCACTTTCAATAAATAGAACATAAATACCTACATGCATAAGAGTAGTGGTACTGTGTAGTAACAGTACATCGTTGAACAGACATACAGTGTATTGATTGAATTAATTTTTTTTTCCAAATCTACAATCTATTTTAATCTTTAACCCTGCATCTAGTTAAAATTTTAGGATATTTTTTAAAGTCTGTAACATTGACAACCTTAGTTACTTATCACAATAGCCTGCATGAGGCATGGAAAAGTCCCATACTGTATCTGCAACCCTGCACCCTAATTATTACATTTCTATACAACTAAACTGCAACAGAAAAAGAGTTTTTGTATGAAACATACATATACATTGGATTACATATTTTATTAACATGATGATGTGGTTTGGTAAATTTGGCAAGTTGCAAATACGATGATACTGAAGGTATCAGTAAAACCCTCACGGACAATGTATTTGTTATCCACCAAAATACCCAAACTTGCAGTTTCATATGAACTTGTAGTCACTTTAGCATTATTTAGCCTTTTAATGGTTATGTTAAGGTCAAAACAGCACTTGGTTAAAGTTAGAGAAAGATTGCTATTTATTCATATTTCATCCAAACCGCAGTTTTTCCCTGACCTTAACCAAAGCAATTAATTTGCCCAAATCTAACCTGAGAAAGGACCCTGGACACAGTCCCCAGTCTCTGGTGTGACATTCATACAGTCATTTTCTTTTTGCACTCACCATGCACGCCAACAACTCCTGGTGATTCTGTTGACATTAATAAATGTAGCACTTCTTTCATTCAAAAATTACGTTGCCTCTGAACATAATCCAGCCAGTGATTATGCTTCCTAGAAAACATATTTGATGTTGCAGTCTAGTTGTATGGAAATGTAATTTCCAGGAGACAGGATTGGTATCTGTGACTTTAAAACTCTCACTCCTGTTGTGTAGCTTTTTGTGCATTTCTAACGCAGGCAGAATATTGACTCCATCACATTATTCATGAGTCTCTAAGCAACCCACATAAAAACCAAGATAGAAAAGCCTATACAGTATGCAGAAATTTAAAGTGGCGATTCATTTTGTTTAGAGGGCAAATTCTGTTTTTTTCTCTTCTCTCTGCCTATCTGCCTTCTCATTACCCCCCTGCTTCACATCTGAATGAGAATTGCATATCGGTGGCTCACAGGGGCAGCGTAGTAGCTTCCTATAAGCCCCAGAGCATATTCAGATAGCCTACAGAAAGTCATTTTAATGTGAGACAAGCATTTACAGTATGTGCAGAGAGGAAGAGTGAGGAGACACAACGAAAGTGTGAAAGAGAAAAGAGATTCATAGACAAACAAAAGACAAAATACTGTATGTGATGAAATGAAATAAAAACAAGGCGACGTTCCCCTCTGAGCCAGTAAGCTGCAAATATGCCATCTTGTTTTAACTTGCAGTCTGGTGAAGAATGTGACGATAGGAGTAAGCAAACTCTACATCTAGTAATAAAGATAAATATAAATTACTGCTATAATCACCAGAAAACACTCCCGATTTGATTAAAAGGACTTTAAGTGTGAAACCACTTTCTACTGACATTTTGTTCTGTTTTCTTAAGTTTTGTTTTATTTTTTAATTTTTTTTTTTTGTTTTTTGCAGACAATGTTCCATTGCCTTCTTTGGGTTGGCCACTCTATATATATATTATACATGCTATATATATAAACTAGTGTACAAACTGACATGAACGCTTAATTTCTGCCTTTTATCAGTTCTTCAACACTAACTGTTGAAAGGCCCAAGTAAAAGCATTTACGTTACCTTTGACTTTTAGCTGCTGTGAAGACACAAGTGATTCCTGTACTATATGGACTGTGGTCATGCAGTCTGACAGGTAAAGTCAGGGGTCAGGGTGTATAACCACCTATGGCCATGTATGAAAAATGATTACGCCATTTTCCGCACATAAAGGTAGGAGGAATGTGCAGAGCAATGTTTTCACCCCACACATACTTCAGACCATTTTTCCACAGTTTTCTAGAGATGGCTGCAGGTAATATGAGAAGGAGGACATTGAATATACCGATAACAGATTTTGTTTGGGTAGTTTTTAAATTTCCTCGACTGTTTTCCTAATTTTCCAGGCACATAAAAAAACAAAAAAAAACAATGCTACATTTATGAATTTAATTTCAAATAAATGTTTTTGAGTAACAAATTTTAGCATTTTTATTCACATTTGAGCCAACATTTCACCATTAAATTATCTTTTAAGTTTATTCTCAATTGTGAAGTACTTTGTCATTGCTCATATTCAATTTATTGACTGTTGTACTGTATATTCATGATTGATCATCCTTCTGAGATTTAATTCCAGTTATGGTTTAGAGATAAATGTGATTAATTAAGGTCATGAGCCATATGAATAGCATAAGCTGTAAAGAACAGAGGTGCACAGTTGATATAAATGCATTTCTTCCTTGATGCTTTGTATATTGACAGGTCTGATGATTGGTGGAAATGGCACAAGCTTTGCTATGCAAACGTTGAACTTTGGGGGTGAAAATGAGGCAGGTGCATCTAGTCCTACAATGACTAAGATTTATTAAATAAAACCAGTAATATGCCAAATGTTACAAGTAAGGGGAAAAACCTATTGTGTGTATTTCTGTCTTTGTGTGTACAGTGTTTTTGTCTTAAATCTGCAGAGTTTTTTACATCTGGGCTCTGGTGTGACTGGATACCAGACCAGACTGCATTAAATGATTTGAAGCCTGTTACATGAGGCGAACAAGGTTCCAGAAAAAGAGACAAATCGAAGAAAAAAGCATTCTGACAATATTAATGCTTTTTAGTAAAGCATTTTTTTTAGTAATTTCATTAATGCCAAGGTCTACTAATCTCAATTTTCCAGTAATCTGATTCCAAAAAAATCAGATACGTGTACAACACAATAATTTGATAACTAGTTATCAAAAAAAAGTATTTCCCTTTAACTGCCCCCCCCATTTCAGCCATTGAATCTTCTAGAGGAGGACCAATTTGGAAGGAGTGGGATAAATTAATAAGTAATGCTCATCTGTAACAAAGAGAAAACTGTATGAAGATTATTCTAGTCTAAAGACAAGCTCTCTTCCTTTTGTACTGCAAGGTTGAAACTAGATCCGCAGGGAGAGATCCACGAGGAGAAGGGGAGATATTTAGAGAGAGAGAGAGAGAGGGAGGAGGACTTCAAAAAAATGATGTAAAGAAAAGGGGTGAGATAAATTGAAGAGACTGGTGAATTTGAGAAAAACAATGAAAGAAAAGTGGATTGCAGAATGAAGATACAAGGAGTGGAAGAATGAGTGATAAAGAGAGAAGAGGAGGAGACAGAGAGTGGAGGTAAGTAAATGCTCTTCCTCTTGGATCTGACAATGCTCTACACCCCGATACTATTTTAAGGTAATCACAAGGGAGGAGGAGGTGACAGATGGAAGCAGAGGTAGAGATGAGAGCAAGAGACAGGGACTTTGAAGGCCTTGTTTTTTTTTTTATATGTGCACATATGTGTAACAGAAAGTCACGTCAAGACAATTTGATATGTCCAGAAAAAAAGAGAGAGAGGTTGCGCAAGGCAGTTGAAGAGAGAGCAAAGGCCTATGGGAAAGCAAAACATCACTGACTTATGATGTTTCCTATGAGAAAAGAAAACCTCAATATGTTGTTTTCCTTCTGAACAGCTTTGAGGGGGCAAAAAACCACAATGCTTGGCATTGCATTTAAACTATGGTGCCCAACTGGGCCACAAGAACACATCAGGTTAAGAATTTATCGTCACACTTGACCAACAAAGTGTTTGAAAAATTGTTTCGATTTTGATATTCCATAAATCTTTTTAATTTGTAATCTTTGTGTGAAGATGCAGTGTAGGGCATAGAAACTCCCTCCCATCAAGTAAACACCAACCTCAGCACAGCAGAGGCTCAGGTGTGATTATAACAGCTTCTCTGCTATGTGAAGCGATATACAGAAACCACAGGTGGATGCTTGAGTGGATTCGGGCTTAAAACATATGCTATGTAAACAGCAGACGCAGAATGTGATTGCAGCAGGTACAGCAGAGATTTGAGGTGAGTAGTACAGCAGTCACATCAGAGCAAATAGAGCAGCAGAGCACTGACAACTTAAATAGATTGCCCCTTGCGAATGTTCTGAGGCCATCTACCCATCAGCTATACCCTCTTATCTAATGTTTGGCCAAATGTTTCCTTAATTTTACATGTGGAACATTGTATTTAAATGAATTGTTGTTTCTCAAACTCTTCCCAACAGGGGAATTGGTTTCAATTCCTGAATTCAAGACAAATGATCTATGTGATCTGGGTATCAACCTGACATGCATGAAAGATTATGTGATTCTGCATTGGGTAATCCTCTTCATTTTCTGAAAGGACCCTCCTCTGTAACATACTCCACCGTTTAAACATTTTCACAATGCCAGAGAGACTGGCTTGGGCCATCCTGATGGGAGACAGTGTGAGGATTGTGGATGTCTCTATGTCTTAAGCTGAACTTTTAAATCTGACTCCTTTCAGGTGGAGAACGGAAAAAAAAAACAGCTGTTGTTCACACATTCACTATTTTAACCAACCAAGAACAAGATCCAAGCACAAGCAAGGACTGCAACATGCACAATCACAGATGGTAGAAAAGTTTTAAGCAATGAAATTGACAAGGCAAACCTATTCCCGCTTGTCAAATGGGACATAATTTGATTTCATGCTTCCCACATAGAGAAAGAACTCAAAAGGTCAACCATATTTGCAACCAAGTGAAGGCATTCCCATAGAGGCTCTGAGACATTCTATGAAACCTATTCCACGATATTGGTTAACAGAAAATACAAGTTATTTTACCAGAGGCTATGCAGAATAAGAAACTCTCATTGTGCAAGGTAATCACTTTTCCACCAGCAAGTCTGCCACATTGTCTCGTTATACATGCACCATATTGTGTTGATATAACCTGTTTCTCATTAGCATACTGTGAAATGCCACAGTTGGGCTTTACTGATACATTTGCTCTCTCTTTAGTTGGAAGCCTTGGGCTATGAACACAATGGCAGTGCAAGACTCCTTAACTAAATTTAAAAAGATGTTAAGGATAAAAATAACAATGATGAACAGGATTGGTTTAGTGACTCTTGTCCATATATGCACTTTAAAGTGAACAAAGCGTCTATAAAAGAGGATGCTTTATGTGGGTATAAAACATAAAACTGCTGTGATTTGATACCAGTCAATATGAAGTTTAGTTTAGAAGTACATGTTTTCTCAGCCTGATTCTGCCTTCGAAAGTTTAATGAAACCCAGGTCCAACAATCGTCTAGATGATATCAGCCCAGTTTTCATCTCCCAGCTGTCGCAACGCTCCCCAGACAATTCAGTCAAGTGTAAGCCAGTCCTATCCTAAGCATCTGCCCCATGCAGCTTTATTTGTTTTCCATTAAAGTAATATTTCTCTGCAATTTAATACTGACACTGCATGATGGTATTGACGTCTTGCATCTTTGAAGTCAAACTGCGAGTCTCCACTGATGGGATTAGCCCGGTTTTGATTATTGTGAATTTCATATCTCTTTTCTTTTTCATTTAAGTAAATGTGTTATTTAGACCTCTATTATATTCTGAGAAAAACTGCTGAGCATGCATGCTCTTTCCTAGCTGTGCCCCACACATTCACACAGTAAACAGTCACCCATTGGAGATGGAGAGTACAACTACTGTCTTCCACGGTTGGCAAATGAGCACTACCAACACATATTTTAGGGCCTTTTAAGGCCTCTTAAGGCACTAAAATACCCCTCTTGTATTATTATTATTATTATTATTATTATTATTATTATTATTATTATTATTATTTTACACTGTTCTTTACACTCATTCTGCCACTCTTCCTAAATGTAGACTAATGTATAATGACTAACTCGCTTTAAATTGCTCCTGCTGAGGATTATCCCAATTTTTTCTTTTTCTTTCCTCTATTTTTTCTCATACTCTGTGCAGACCTCTACTGAGAGGGGCAGGTTAGAATGATAATTCCAGTTTACCATAACTTGTATCTTATTTTTATAACAACGGCCATGATTTCTTTTTGTTATGATGACATTGTACTTACCAGTCAGTGCTGAGATATGGAATCAGGCCACATACTGATTGTGATGCCTCTTCTTAATCTATGTAAGGTAACTTCAGGCCATGGGCACATCAGTTTTACCTCTAAGAGCTTGTCTGCAGCAGCAAATGGAAAAGGCATCATTTGGCTTAACTGTATACCTCTGGATCTCTTAACCAGACCACTTCATCTGTATGTGACTTTTTCAATGTCCTCATAAGCCAAAACCAACCTCCTAAATCTGGCACCTCTGTAGTTTTTTTTTTCTTTTCTCCACTTGCTAAGAGATCGGTGTTAATAAGATGTAACATCAGTTCACATTTTCTGAGTAAAACTCCTTAATCAAACTTTGTTAAACATTTAATTTCATGTATTACATTCTTCCAGTTTAAAAAAAAAATCCTCTGCACAAACTGCAAAACATGTATAAATCTACTTTTAGAAAAACTGCATTGAGTCAGTTTCTGCTTATATTGACTAACCCCAGATGGCACAATCAGCCCTTCCAGTAAACAGTAAGTTCTACCACAGCCTTTAAAGTGAGATTTAAGAGGGATCAGATAGGCAGAAGGTCAGTTTACAGTTGTACCTTCATGCATCACAATTTAGCTCAACAAGAGTAAATGAACAGAGCAGAACATAAAACAGTATTTAGCCTAATATGGATCAGTCACAGCTGCAGATACCTGATCCTTCAACAGCAACATTGGTATCAGTGTGACACTGATCCCATTGATTGGATCGATGCATTCCTAATTGTAAACAAGCCAGTGCTTTAACCAGATTGTCTAAAATGATTTATTGGAGAAAGCACTTCAAAAATGTTAAGAGTGAGTCATTGGACAGTAAAATTCTGTGTGTTCACAACTATGACAATAAGAACAATGGGCCAGTTTTGAGCTAGGTCTCTAAATTGAGGTGGATGTTTGCAACAGGGTTTGGAAATAACTTTAATGTTCACTTGAACTTTCTCTTCCAAAAAAAGTATCTGAGTGTTTATTACCCAATAGGACTGTTTTTGGCAGATCATAGCAATTAACTTCGTGAGTGCAATTCTAATTTTACTGAAAGGATCAATGGACGTCTATGAAAATGTGGTTGTAATAAAGGCGACAGATGTTGCTACCCAAATATTATAAACACTTGAGAGAATTCTTTCAAAAAACCTCCTATGTGATCATGGCCTGAGGCTACAGCTGCTCCTGCTGACATTTCACATGACCTTTTGAATGAGTGTCACTGGGAGAACATTGCCTGTGGTTTTGGCTTTACGTGATTACCATTGTTTTTTCAGCTGCGTCACACACCCAAAAGTGATAAAGACTAATTATGGGCTCCTACCCATAGCACTGACAGATACTGTACATTTGTGTTTTAGAACTCAGAAGTTAGATTGTCACTAAGAATTTTTGGTCTTCTGAAATTAGTCCCTTTACCATCACAATTCAGTAAACTGAAAGCAGGAATGTCTCTCCAACAGAGTGTGAACAGTTTTGTGTTAATGCCAGTGTATTTTGACATTTCCAAAGGCAGAGAGAAAAATGTAACAGTTTCTTAAGTTCTGACATTACCTGTTTTAACTTGGAGAAAATTGACGTCTGGAACAAGTGAAACAGCCACTTCATATAAGCATACTTCTGAAGTCAAGTGCCACTTGACACTCTTGACGCTCATCTGTGTAACATTGACAATATTAACCAGACGCTTGAGTAAAGCAGTTGAAGTTATAGCTTAAACTCTCTCCTTTTTTAAGAGTATGACAAACATTGTATGTTATCCTTCTGCAAAAATCCAGTCTCAGTGCCATTTGACTCTTCAAAATGCTGAGATTCACCCACTTTAGGTCCTGCTGTAAAGTCACAGAGATTTGACAGTTGTTGCAACCAGATTCCCTACTGGAGTGTGAACTGGAGTGACCTCTTTGTTTTAAAATGAACTAAAGGGAAACTGAAAATGAAAAGATGCATTTTCACATTTCCCTGGGTTTTTTGACAAACTATGAGTCTGGCTGGTCCCAAGCAGCCTGCCAATCCCAACACTGTTTATAAAAGCTGAAATAAATTTGTTCTCTGAAGTGCTCACACCAAAATGACAAAATGTGCTGTTTATTAATGCCTTTCAAAAGAGTATCACATGAGAGTTTTCCGTTTGACACCTGGTTAACAGCTGGTGAACCTAAGGCAACTAACACTTCATGGTTAAGGTTAGCAAAAGATGCCCTGTATGGTCACAAACCCACCACAACCTCCTCCCTTACCCTATGCAAAGATTTTTAAAAATGAAGAAAAAAAAAAAAAACAAGGTTAAGGCTCTACAGCCTGTAAAGCTTACAGTGCCATGTTAACCCTCTTAGTTCAATGTTTTAGCAGGTAATATTTAGTAATTAGGTTTAAATACAAAGTGCAGCTGAGGTCGATAGGAATTTCAGTAGTTTTGCTGGTATTTGGTCATAAAGCAAGGAACTGTAAAAAGTTAATTTTTACCTGATGATGCTACTGAAAATAGTCAGGATGTCACCAAAGTCAGTAGATATTTTTTGGGGGGAACCATCGATGTCTTCACCACATTCTGGACCAATTCATCCTGTACTTACTGACATATTTCAGTCTGGATCAAAGTGACAAACCAAAATTGCCATTCTTGGAGCCCTGCCACTAACATTGCAAAAAAAGAAAAAATGCTTAGCATGCAGCTCCTGAAACATAAAGGCAATACTGTTTTTTTTTGTTTTTTTGGTTTTTTTTAAAGTAGAGTTAGGACCCTGATGACTAAATGTATTGTCTTGGGGCCTGTGGTGCATTTCAGCTACAACTGTCTCTTGAATGGCTGGGTAAATTCTGTAATGGCAGACAATTGTCACAACGTAATGCAATTCAAAGAACAGGGATCGTGTCCACAACTGCAAAAAGGGTCATCACCAGACAAACGTATCAATGGGGAATTATAAGGATTTGAACAAATGTGCAATGTTGTCATTTTTCTGGTGAGCACAGTCTTTGTGTTCCTTAGTGTGTCTATAACACTTGGGGTCTCTACAAGTGCTCCGATCACCCTTGTTGAATGTGTTTTTACCATGTCATTCTTGCAACAGTCACTGTCAAATAAAAAATAAATGAATGACTTTGACAAGACTGTGATCTATCACAGATGGGTGGGTGGCACAGAATCTCTTCTGTTTTGTGTATATTGTTGTATTAACCAACTAAATCAACACAACTCTTTGCAAAGTTCTTTTATCTCCTTGACTGGAGACTGTCTGGTAATTTCATTTGAGTTTTACAATCCTTTCATCCTCTAGAGTAGAGTGTGATTATTTGTCTTGCCAGTATGAGTACACACTAAAAAGCTGCTGAACAGAAAGCTGCTTCCAATTCCATCTAATCATCAGCAAGGACAACTTGAGACACATTAAGGATTTTGATTCATATACAAATTTTTACAAGTTCTAATTGTGCAAATTACATTTTTTTAATGGTTTTACAGACTTCTTAAAACTGTAGGCAGAAGTAAGAAAATCCTCAATGCACCCGTGCATATTCTCTAATGTGTGGCTCTTTTAATATCCAGAGTATTTATGTTTAAAACTTCTAAAATCACAAAGCTCTGGCTGATTTGTGCCACTTGACACCTCTCAGTGTGTCGGGATTAGCCCACTTTTCTTCAATATTCTGTCAGGGCCACAGGGAAGTGACATGACCAATATTCCCCTGTCGTTCTCCACATGGGAACAAAAAATGAGCAAGAATTCCCCCTAGTGACACCTCCTCCTCTTCCTTGTCCTCATAACCCCGCCTTCTTTTTTCTTCTTGTCTCCCCCCTTTGCCTCCCCCAGCTCCTTGCTTTTTGCCATTCTCACCCATCCCCTTTTCTCTGTCTCCACATGCCTCATTGAGAGCGACAGAGCAATGCTTCTCGGCTTGTGCAGGTTCTTCTGATTTTCCTGGGGTCCCTTTGATATGGAAATTAAATGACTCTACTCAATGTCAGAATAGCTGAGGCACAATCCCGATGTTAGCGGTTCTGGTATTTTTTTGTTTTGTTTTTTTTTTGTTCTCCAAACTCCTTTGCTTCAGCAAAACATTGTCAAGAAAGAGGAAGACAGAAGACACAATAACAGTCACATGATTATATCTAGGCATTTTGCAGGGTATTATTGGATGTGATATGTCCACTCACACAAAAGGAAACCTCTTCAAATGAACACCTCAGAGAGTGAATTTGTCTCCAGGTTGCTTTGCTGTGGATTTCTCTGAGTAAATTCAGCTCACTCACCGGAAAATTGACACACTGTAAAGAATAAAACAGAAAAAATGCAGTCCTAATGAGCTCATCTGAAAAGAGCTGTTTGAAAAGTGACAGTGGTAGCATTGAAACCTTATGTGATTTTTAGCATGTAAGAGCTAAACCCTCCGTCAATGACAGAGACAGCAGACAATGACGCACTTATTCAACCTTTTCCCAAGAAAAAAGGCACTTATGGCTCCAAGCAGAGATCTAATATCACATATTGCAGCACACTGAGCGCATCAGAGCTGAAAACAGTGGAGAGTTTATAACCATTGACAGCCATTGAGGCAACTTTCAGCTGATGAAACGTATTTGACCTCTGGGCGTGTCTTGTTGAGGTAATGAAATTCTGAAATAAAGCCAGGCCATCAGGGAACCGCCTTAATTTCCCTGTTCAGTTTAAGGTCTTAACTTTAACCTTCCCTGCTGTTCTATTTTATTACTGAACACATTGTAACTTTGGGATATGATGACACAGATCAGTGGAGTCCTAAAACTATATGGGATTCAATGTGATGTTGGAAGCAATGTTCTATTGTACTACAACGTAAAAATTTATTTACAAGGCTGGATTACCAACCAGGCAATGTGGGTGGCTTTTATGAGCCCCAGAAGTCCAGGGGCCTAAAAAATTCCAGGCTTACTTTATGTCAACTAGTTTGTGCTAATTTAGTTGAAACTTGTCTGGGTATAAGCTTCACTGAGGCATTATATTACCTTACTGTGGTTAATGTTGAGGCTGTGCCTTCAAGAAGGTCCATTTGTCAGAACATATATTTATTACTTGTTTCTGTTCGATACCTCAAAAAAATCATTTAAATCGAATTACTATGCATCAAATCAGATGTCAGGTGAAATTTCGGTATAAAGAACCGGTAAACATTCTACCGAGAGTGAGAGAACAGCAGGTTAAGCCTCAATTATACTTATGTAGCTGGCATGCTGGCATGCACCAAGTTATGACTAAGGAGATACCGCAAAAGCTGCGATTGGTTAGCTTGGACTGTAATTTCTCTCACAAGTTTCTGATGATTTGCTCTAATTGTTTAGAGTAAAGAAGACATGGAGCAAGTTTAAAACCATTTTTTAGTGACGGCAGAGGAATATCCACCACAATCCAGCTGCTTACTGCAATCTTCTCTCACTAGCAAATTCACGAAAACAATGTCTGTACAGTAATTGCAGGGAAGTGTCCCATATTATTATTATGGAAAAATCTGGACCTTCCCACCATATCTTGTATTATGAGGTTAATGAAAGAATCTAAACAGACTTTTGGGGGGAATATAATCAAAACACAATATGGCCTTATAATATACAATACAACCTAAACTATGAATCAAGACCTGCACAGTGGTCTTCTATGGAAGATTCCCTGTTAACCCCTTTTTTCAACCATAAATCAATAAATCTGGCCTGGGGCACAGCAGCTCAAGTCATATGCAGGCTATACCCTGCATTTATATACTTTCAAATCAATCTAGAAAAAAAAAAAAAAAAAAAAAATATATATATATATATGTTTACGATAAAGTATTATTATTATACTGATATTGTGTCCTCAACAATGTTTTTAGTATTTTAAAAAATAGAGATGTAAATGTCTTTATTGTTAATTCTATAAAATCACATGTCATGTTTTGTTTTATTGATAGAGGCCTGAGTAGCATCATCAAGTCATCTTTTCAGGCAGCTTATGACTCCACTGATCTTCTAAATGTTAATAATGTACAGCAGGCTGTATGTAGTTTGAGAGATTAAAGCAGGGGCAAAAAGGTTCATAATTACTCACTGCTGCTCATGAAATATCATATTACATTTTGTACAGGGTAAAAGCTATAAGGTGATCCCAGAGGAGCCAATCAACCTTTAGATCAGGTCAGTGCTTCTACATCTGGATTAGAACAGCTGGAGCGAGGGAAGCCTTCTCAAAGAAATTTTAGCGAGAAATTCAAACTGAAACCATGAATCCAGATCCCCAGCCTCAGCAGATTAACTTTTTTTTTTTTTTCTTTTGAGCAAAGAAACAGAACACAATCATGTTAGAAACTGAAAATATCTGCATGGAAAAATAAAATACCAGAAATCAATTTAGGAAATTTGGAACTACTGAGGAAAAAAGGTGAATCTAAATTGCAAAACTACTAACTTTGCAATATAATGGTATAGATATTCATAAGCAACTCCTGGAGAAAAAAAAATATCCTAAAATAAACTGTTTTTTTTCTTCAAGCCTGAATGTGCATATTAAGGTAGATGTGGGTGTTTGTTAAGGTGGAAGGTGTTTGTGTGGGTGTAAAGCTGCACTACATTGTGAACTGGGCAGGCAGATTTTAAGATGAACAAAAGGACACACTGTCGGAGGAAACACGGCCTCACATTGGCCTCAGCCTCCACAGTGTATACGGGCTGCCTGATGAACTTGTCAGATTCCCAACACACCAGTTACTGTTGGTGTGAAATATCACAGGACAGGCTTTGTAGCCTCAGGACAGGGGGGATTATCTCTGTTTTTCTGGTTAATCACTGATGGAAACATTTCCTTTGTAACATCTTAATTTTGACATAATTGTCAACTCTACATTTCTCATTTCTGAGGCCTGATCTATTTGGGTCACAACAGGATTTTATTTTTCATCTGTCAGGGGGTATGTCAGTATTTTAGGCTGATGGGATTGTGTTGGCCAGTTTCTATAAATTATTTTCCTTTTTATTTATTTATTTTTTTAATCTTTTTACTTACTGAAATTAGAAGCAAACCTTTTTGTTAAATATTGCCAAAATACATTTATAAATTGTCCTGCATTGTAGAACAAACATAAAAATATTCACGTGAAAATTTTAACTAATTAACAAATTTTCACCAAAACCAGCAATGTCATAAGACACCAATACTGACCATTCATGTCTGACAATGTAACTGTAATTCCAAATATAAAAAAAACAAACAAACAAACAAAAAAAACAAACAAATCTACACTTCCATTTGTGAGTCCTCACCAAAACAATAGGGCTAAATTAACAGATCGGTGTTAACCACAGCAAGTGCCTAGCTGAGTTTCTTGCCTTCTTAGTCTTTAGAATTATTGTTAATCTAATCTGTCATGCATACTGTGTTTTATGTGTAAATTCTGCTGCTATCACTTACCATAACCATATGTTTTATATTAATTAAGTTGTTTCCCAGCAACTTAGTTTTCATATATTAATAGTAATTCCTTTCACTTTCACTATCAACCTCTCACCATCATTATGTTATTATTCCTGCACATACCTAAGAGCATAATTTGAGGCATCGTGGGCATTCTTATACAGCACATTACAGTAACAAGCTAGACAGGTCCAAAGGCTGGGCCCAATGAATGTACAGAGTATTCAAAAATAATCTGAGAGAAACCGAAGTTGTAAATACCTCAGAACTAAATAGCACTGTGACCCAAATGTGGGAATGTTGAAACATCTGAAATATAGCATGTATTAAATCTCCTGAAAGACATAAATGTGT
Organism: Istiophorus platypterus; assembly: GCA_016859345.1. NCBI lineage: Eukaryota > Metazoa > Chordata > Actinopteri > Istiophoriformes > Istiophoridae > Istiophorus > Istiophorus platypterus. The sequence continues at coordinate 23,856,215 of CM029134.1, read as the reverse complement.
TACTGCTGGAGGGCAGCCTCCTTTTTTAGGGCTTTCTCTTTTCATGTGCATACACCCTTTTTTGGTTAATGACTTTCAATAGAATAGAATATTCATAAAAATGTACGAAAATACGAGTCAAAGTCTGACACTTCATGACAAAAAGACAATTGCATGGTGATGAGATGGCAGAGGAGCAGGAGCAATTTTGTGTGAATTTGTGTTTGTTTGTGTGTGTGTGTGTGTGTGTGTGTGTGTGTGTGTATTTCACTTGTGAGGTGACAGAATGGGGGCAGATGGCAGATTGCTGGGGTCCTTGATGGCACACAAAGACATACAGATGAACAAACAGAGAACCTGTACACACGGAAGCATACTTACACAGACAGAAATTGCTGGCCCAAGATGAATGATTTAATATTTTCCATTGGTATTTTTTGTGACTTTGATACATATCAAGTTTACACTACTACATGCTGGCTCCAGGAAATGGCTTTATGACTGCACTCTGAGTGCGACACTGACAACAGCTCTCACCTTGTCCCACCTACTCAGCTTTTGTATGTGTCTAAACTAAGTGCAAGCCAACAAATGAAAATTTTTCAACTAAATAATGTTAAAATCTCACAATACTTTAGCTTCAGGCAATGAAGATGGTGACTGGCACATTTTCCCCTCTGGGCCTAGTGTAGCAGTGTGTGCTACTTGCTAACACTGTTCAATATTAGAAACCCATACAAACTCGACTCAGCTACTGCTGAACCAGTTCGCGTACATACTTGTCGCCCTTGCTGCTTCTAGTGCATGCGTCAGAATGCCCAAATGGCTGCGGGGGGAGCTGCTGGATTCGTTTATATAGTATCCCTGCTGCTGGTGTACCTTGGACTCACTGCTGCAGTTAAGTAACACATTATTTATTGCTTTTAAGTGTTACTCATTGTTTTGCATTTTGATTTATATATATCTCTCATATCAGTATACAACATATAAGAACCTTGTTTTACTGTAAAATTTCACATGCAGTGTTGTACAATTATAATGGCAGAATATATAAAAATACTTGATTCTATATTTTATAAACTTAATGTAGCATTTTGCTTAATGTTTTACGAGGATAATGAAGCATATTGTTTTACTTACACTTGATATCATACTAATGTATCCTTCACTTTTGTGGTTTGAAAGGTGCACATCATCCTATACTGGAAGACTCAGAATACTTGATAGAGGTTGCACCTAGTATATATCAAGGGAAAAAAAACAAAAACAAAAACCTTAAACATCCTAGAGCTGCAAATACACATGTCTGGCATTCAGTAGTTCTTTCTAACATTCAGACAAAGAAATACAAATGTACAAATACAAAACAAACACACAGATGTACATATAGAGAATCTAGTGTTAATTATAACATGGGGAATAAAGAAATATACAGGAAGAGGAACAGAAACAAAGAATGTCAAACAAGAACCTGAATCCTGAATATTTATATTCTACATTAACTTAATACTGCTGATCCTGTCCCTGTCTCTGTTCTCATTGTCCCTCGGTGACCTAGTTAGTAAGTGACCTCAAGCAGTTCCTTCTGTGCCATTCAAAACAGCACACAACCGATTTCTTCCTTTACTGATCCAACATATTTTTGGTAGTGTACAAACCTGATAATAACTAAATAAACTTTTAAGAAGAGGCAAAACTGGATGATCCTGATTATCTTTCAATATAAACAATATTTATTACTATGGCTCACGTTACAAAGATAGACAAGAATGAAACACAAATCATACTTTATACACTCATTTAACTCACTGGCAGTTTAGTTGAGCCCTGTGATTTGGAAACATTAAATACTTTGTGAAATATTTTCTTCAACTAACTACAGTTAAATGTTCATTTTTGTTGATAAACAAATTCATCCAACTTTACTTAAAGCCAAAGGTACTTCGAGCTGACTCATTTGAAACAAACACCTTGTGAAAAGAACATGCATCAGAAACTGTACAAAAAATCAGCATGCTCAAAAACTGTAAGACATGGAAACAGATGAAAATTGCATCGTTATTTTATTGCAGACTAGAGCTAATCAGTCCAAGTATTATAAAGGAAAAAAAAATTACAATCGAAGATAGGAATGAATGTGTTAATAGTTAACGATGTGCTTCCTGGCCTTCGAAGTAACCTCAGGAGGCAGTGAGTTAGTAGGTTGGACATTCTAACAAATACTGCTTATGTTAGAGCAACTGTGAGAGTTTAAATGGACATGTTCACATTTTCTGTCATTTTATGTTCATTTGCTCAGCAATTTGACTCAATTTTGGTTGTCACCAAAGATGTTCAAAAAAATCGAACGCCTTCTTTGCTTTTACCTTCATTCAGAAAGGTGTCAAATTAAAGAAAAATCCTAAATAAATAAGTGGAGAATCACAACAGATAAAGATGATTCCACATAGGTGCACTGCATTGTACAAATAAGCCCTTAAAATTCCCATCAGGCTCTGCAGCGGTAATAAAAATGTTGAACAGTCCCAGTTGATTCTGATTTTTTATCAAGATGGCAAGATGATAAGATCTGAGTGACTTTGACGAAGGGTTCATTTCTGGGGCGCAAATGGCAGGAGCTTCAGTTACAAAGACTGCTCAACTGGCTGGTGTTTCAATAGGAATCACGACTTAAGTGAGACCTGCATTTAGATGTATTGGAAAGACCTCTCTAAATAAAGTAAGAAATTGTGGTGGACAGACATATTGTATTTGACAACAGAAAACAAGAGCAATGTCAGTGCAGGACCCGATCAGACTGTCAGTGAGAACAGTCTGTCAACAATTGCAAAGAGACGTCTATTATCGTAGGGTTGCAGTACATTAACCCCTCATTACAAAGATGATTACACATTTGCAAGTTCAGTGGTGCAAAAACCACAGGCACCGGTCTACAGAGATGTGGAAAATAGTGTGATGATAAGATCAGTTATCCACCATACTCCAGTGGATAAGTGCATGTGTGGCCTACACCAAGAGAATAGTACAGGCCTGAATGCTTTACCCCTAGAGCGAGGGGATCGGTTGCTCTGTTATGCTATAGGGGGCATTTTGCTGGCATGGTCTGGGTCCACATTTCCCACTAGAGGAAGGGGTCACTGCAAAACAATGCAAAGTTTTTCTTAGTCATCACCTTTATCCTATTATAAAACATTTCTATCCTGATGGAAGCGAATTTTTTGAGGGTAACAATGCCACCATCCATAGGGCACAAGGGTCATGGAATTGCTTAATGAGTATGAGGATGATGTGAATAATATGCTACGGTGTTTCACAGTCAACCAATCTGGGAGATTTTGGACCAACGTGTCAAACAGTGTCTCCACCACCTTCATCAAAACATTAAATGAGGGCATATCTTCTGGAAGAATAGCGTTCATCCCTCCAGTAGAGTTCCAGAGAATTTGAGAATCAATACCAAAGCATAGTGGCACATGATGGGCCAACAACTTACTAAGACACTTTATGTTGGCTTTTCCTTTAATTTGTCACCCATTTGTAGATGCTCTTTAGCTTTCGCTACCTCTTTCAGCTCTTAGTCTCCTTTCTCCCTCTCTTTCATCGCCCAGCTCTCTTCCTTTACTTTCCTCCCTCATCTCATTCCTTTCATTGTCTACTCTTTCCCCACTTTCTTTTGTGCCCTTCCACTTTCTGCACCTGTCTTAGTTTGTTCTCATCACTATGCTTCTACTTTCTGCTATACTGCCATCACTGTTATTCTCTGTTCATGTCCCTCTTCAACATGTAATCAGTCTCATTCAGGTTATCATCGCTATCCTTATCTTATATTACTGTCCATCATTTAAATGGGAGCCATGCTGAGAAAAAGTGCTGTTCAATGTTTAAAAAAAAATATAACTGTGGCACATTCTTTTCCAACCTCCCTCTTTCATCTACTCACACAGTCTGTTCTCATTTTGTTTTTATCTTTGATTCATATAGACTCCGTTATGAGCACATAGTGTTATTGTTGGAACAAATTACGGTGTTTTAGATTTCATTTGCTATACATGTTTTCTGGTTTTAAGTTGTGTTGTACTTTTTATAATTCTCTTCTTTTAGCTTTTATTCAGTGCTGCAGCTTGCATCAAGTTTTATTCTTTTTTACGTGGATAAGGGGAAAAATGTAAAGGACCACACTCATTCTGGTATTTTTGGTGCAGTTGTATTTAGTATGATATAAACTGATGAGCAAAACATTATGACCAACTTTTCCTAATATTCTGCCCTTTGGCTTTTCTCAAGTCATTCAGGTCTTTTCTGCCATTGCAATGCTTGTAGTTTTTTTTCATGGGAGCTAATTTTTTTTTTTCTTTTTTTTTTCTGTGCTAACAAAGTAATTGTTGCTTAACTAAAATCCTGAAGGTTTATAAGAAATGCTGTAGTGGATGCTGATTTGTCTAAGAATATGGGAAGTACCATACACCAGGAACATGCTTAATTTTCAGAAAGACTGGTGAAAGAAATGCTTAATGAGAGATTGCAATGATTTACAGTTTTCAGGAGACTTCATGAATAATAGGTGGTTACTTCTAGTCTAGTAGTCATACCAGAAAAAAAGCCTAGCTACTTTTGTTGTTATGTGTTTGTGGAAGTTCATCAACATTTGAGGCAGATACAAAGAAACATCGTAGTGCCCCTTTTAAAATGGCCATATTGTTAGTGTTATTGGATAATAAAATTAAATTGAATGTAACTGTCAGCTCCCTTGTTCAGTTATTTTTCAGAGATATTGTGTCTTTCAAAATTCAAGAGATCTCTGACTTGGAATTTTCTGCTTGAAGGCAAAAAGTATTTCCTGTTATACTGTTTGTTATTACAGTCGGACCGATATGATGGCCTCTGTTACAATTGGGCGAAACTCTTGCTCTCTTTATCATTATGCCACTTCTTTCTATAGCTACACTTTAAACAGTCGGCTACATCCACTAAGTGTGAAAAGCATCTTTGGACATGTAGTTATTAACTATGTAGCTGTACGAATCAGGTTGGTTAGATGGAAAAAACCAAAAACTAATTTACAACATCATAACCTCCACAACTCTTTGTGGAAATGAACAAAGTGAAATCGCCATTACAATTAATACAAAATAGAAAACAATGATTGATGGAAAGTAATGAACTTTAGAAGGGAAAATGTAATGAACGAATCTCTATCATTTCCATCATAGCAGTGGTGAATGACACTGACTGATGCGGATTTGATTTTTAATTAAAGACCTACATCTGCCAAGTATATTAGTCAAGTGTACCACCTGCCTGCTGCATCCCCAACCTTTTCTTTTTACATCCTTTCCTAAACAGTCAGACCCACCTTCTCCTATACTAGCCTCAGTTTTCTTATCTCTAATTTCCTTTCATCATTCGTCATCTCCCCTTCTCCTATGGCATCTTTACACTCTTCTATTTCCTTTAATTCATCTCTCCTCCATCTTCCTTCCCCCCTTTCTTCCTTAAGTCTCTCTCACCTTTCTTTCATCACGCCTTCCATGTCTTTGAGCCACAGACCAGTCCTCTTGTACCATCAAGCCTTTGAAATATAGATCAGGCTTCATTACCTCTCTGCCTCTCTTTAAATTACCTCTTTTTTAAAAGATAAATAACCCCCCTCTTATTCACCCTCCACCATTCCCTTTCATCCATCTCTTGCTCTTTATCCCCCTATCAATCCATCGACTTTGTTTGTCTGCTTCTTTATTATTCCTCTGCAATGTTGTCTTACCAAACCATGGAGGGCCACATGAAGTTAGAGTTCCCCCTCCTCTACCACCACCACTACATCATCTGTCTGTCTATCGCTCTTGCTCATTATCTCCCCGGTAACAGTCCCCATGGTGATAGTGTAGCTGCGAATCCAGGACATCCTTAAGAAAGGGTGGTACCTTTTCAGGGGAGGGGAGAGTGAGAATGAAATAGAGAGAGGAGAGGAAATGGGATGAGAGAGGAGAAAAGACGGGACTGAAAGTGAGGCGCAGAAAGCTCAGAATACTTTCAGAGCAGGTGAGACAGAGAGAGAGAAACAGCAGAGGAGCATATGAGGATGGTACATGAAGACAGAGAGGAGATGATGACTTAAAAAGAGAGGCGAAAATGAAGGAAATATAAAACAATTAAGGAGAATAGAGATGGAGCTGGTGTGGAACTGGTAATTGATAATATATTAACTTTTAATAGGTAAGTAATATTAAGAAGTAACATCCTTTCAGATTAGTCAAAAGAATAGCAGTGGAAGTCATAAATTCATAAACAGAAAGATTTAATATGCTTTAAAAGCAAATACTAACCAAGTACAGAGATTACGTCGATGTATGTTTATGTTATCTTAGCATGAAGGTTATAAATAGGGGACTTTTAGCCTAGCTCTCTCAAAAGAAAAAAAAAAAAAAGTTTAAAGTAACATTCCAGTCTGAGCTAGCAGGGTAATCACAAATATATCCAATGATTAAGAGGATTTTATGGAGTGTTATGATAGCGTATCAAACCAGCCTTTTCTATGAGAACAAGAGTTCTGAGGTGCTGCATTACTTGATTAACACAATTTTTCCCATAAATCGTAAAAAAACAAGTTAACAGATATATAGTCCCCACCTTAATAACGCATTCTAAATTGTTATGGTGAATATGTTAGCAAAATATTGCTTACTGACATATCTAGCATTTTTTTCCTCTAGATGGTAGTAAGTCCAAAATGTATTCTTGTTCTAGCTCTGCTGTGGTATATATATGTTTTAATTGTTAGAGGAAGTTTTAGTTAGATGCTTTCAGGCATATGTGCAACATGCGTAGCTTGCTCGCTAATTCTGTCTGCTATTTGTTTTTTTGAGTTTTTTATTTCTTTCTTCTAAAAGCAGCTGCCTACAAATTTTGAGGAAAGTAGCTCCAGGCTGGAACATTCTTCTCTGTATGAAAGTAAACATGCACAGTTGTGCTGCACACATTAGTGGGATAAAATATTTAAATCATACAACTTTTCTTTTATGATTTTTCAAATGTTGCTTGACTGAATGGATCAAACACTGATAATATAAAGAAAAAAGTCACTTCAGGGTTTTGAAAAATTTATTCACCATTTCATAGCTGCTCCTTTTCCAATGACTGTATATGGGAAAAATGTTTTTGGGCCAGCATTTTTCATATGATGATTACAGAAGTTAGAAAACTCAGTGCACTTACTATACATAAATCACAGACTGGCTCCATTCTAGGGGGCTTGATTACCACCTCTGCAATAACCATTCAAATCCTTATCTATGATCCACATAGACATATATTCACATTTTTCCTTAAGTATTATGTAAGGCTTGAATTATGATAATCTAAAGATAAATGTTATACGTAACAGGTGAAGAGGCTCACAAAAAAGTCCTCATGCAGACCTTACATATCTCAACAATGCAGGTTTGAAATGGAGTATCAGAGTATCGGTATCAGAGAAGTGTAAGAAACACTTGTGAACACGTGAATTCCTGAGAGAGACTGAACAGAAATGAACTAAAAGAGGGTTAAAAAGCTCTCCAGAGTTCGAGTATGGGGGTGATGGTCTGTAATATAATTGCGTTGTGTCACATAACATTGTCATTTGATCTAATTTAATACAGAAATGGTGATTAACACAGGTTTAACTAAAGTTGAATAACAGAGATTATGCATTCTCGAGAATTTTATTCCATAAGATATCGAAATTACATGACATTTTCCATCTAGATAAATAGTCACATTTACTGTTTTGTCAGTGGCAGTAATACCAGCTATCACTGTGGCATTTTCTTACTTTTTCATTTGCTCCTGCCAGGGAAGGAGGATGTATTATGAAAAAAACAGAAGGAGGTGAGAAGGGCCAAGGTAAAGAAAGTAAATGAATAAAGAAGAGATTTAAGTGTGGGAGAAGTAGACAAAGAAAGACAGGAACTGGAAAAAAGGAAAGCACAGGTATTCAAGACATGAGGAAGTGGGAAGACACACTCACACACGCATACACACACTCGCCATCTCAGCGCTCTTGTACAAAGCTCCTGTTTTCCCCAGAGGTAGACAGAGGGTGTGTGAGTGTTCTCTGGCCCAAATCCCAGGTATAGTGGGAGGGATTTGTGTATTTCTCTTCCTCTTAATGTCAAGATGCCATCTCTCTTGTTGTTTGAAAGCATGATCTGCATGTTTGTGAGCGTGTGTGTTTGTGTGCATGTGTGTGTGTGTGCGTGTGTGCGTGTGTTTGTGATCCTGGTAGTTTTATTCTTTTTTTAGAAATCAGTTCTATGGGTTTAATGTTTCCAATGTTGATTTTCTCTGAAAACGTGCATGCGGTTGACTTTGAAAATCATTGTTTTGCTGTTTAACTCTTTCTCCAGTATCAAGGGATTACATTGTTCATTGTAGTAACCTGTGACTCTATTCAATTAAATTTTCAATTGAATTCAATTTTATTCATATATTACATTTTACTAACTCTACATAGCAGTGAAGATTCAAAATGATGATAATGTTGTTGATGATGATGACGATGAGTAAGTGACCAATATCTCAATTTACTACATTTTTAAATAAACTATTACAGTCCATTCTATTGTGGACAGTGAATGGGAGTTATCTCTCATAGCCTAGTTTCTATTGACTTCAACCTTTAAAGACAGTCACAAACTAAAACAATGAGGGCTAATTGTTGTTATCATCTGCCTGTCTCATTCTCATTGTCATTTTTGCACTAAACATTCTTTCTCCTTGTCTTTGTGATTGACAAATGCTACAACAATAATTGATTTTTATCATGCACTGTCATTAGTGCTTGATAGATATTAGAAACATCAGATGCACTTATGACAACATTTTGCTTTGAAAGCATACACAGCTCGTCGTAATGTGAGAGGAGAGAGTTTTTTTCTGTAAAATTTGATCAGTTTATGATATAAGTTCCATCAAATAGCAGAATATATGAGAAATCAAGAGGTGCAATACTGAAACAGTGGTAATATCAATGATGTACATGGGTCAATGAAAACATTAAAATACCAATTGCTGATTGCCTGGATGTTGTATGATACTTAGTGTCACTTGAGGATTTTAGCGCTTCAGTAAATGGGCAAGAGCTTTTGGCAGTGTCATAGAGCTTGAAGGGGTATGAAGAGTAAACAGAAAGATTTCTGCATCTCATTCATGTTCACTTTTGCGATTCCTAAATTAGCTTGACACTTCTCAGTGTACTACATCTACTTTTCTGCTTTCCCTCTAATCTCCTGTTTTTGTTATACACCCTCTCTCCCTCTCATCTGGACCTGGGGGAAAAAGGGAAATGAACGTGGAAGATGACTGAGGACGAAAAAGAAAGAAGACGCGACATCTTGTAAATCATTTAGCAGAAAAGAACAGGTGGCTCTCTCATACCCCCACGTCATCCACACTTTTACAGGGCAAAATATTTATTGAGCTGCCACAAAATAAGGCATTCGTAATTTGGTTTCCACGCATGGTGGCGCTCAGGCTCATTAAAAGTAAATATTATGCACCATATGCTTTCGTTTTTACTGACTAATGTCCTACAACCTAATATCCTATTACCAAGGCAAGGGGAACAGGAGATGAGAGGCAAGGGTTGGCTTTGTCAAGACAAAGAAAGGGAGAACAGGGAGGGGGAAAGCAGAGTTGGTAACCTGTCATTTTACAAGGTTATAAATAGCGGCAGGGATAGGATGTGATTCCAGACTGTGCATCTTTAAGCTTGACACTTCATACTTGACCTTGGTAAAAGCACTTGATAAAACCCCATTTAAGATGCGCTTACTCACTTCTTCTGGGACTTCCTACTGTATTCTGGGGTCTGTAGATGATCAGTAGATGTTTAGTCAGTTGTCTTGGACCTTTAGATAGTCAAACATTTCATTCATTGCAGCACTTTTAAGATTAATCATAAAGTTGAAAACTAAGCAAACTTCCTGTGCCAATGAAGGCAAGTGGGTATACCGTGAGAGGAGACTGTTGTTTCAACAGGTATCATTAGCTAGGAATGATGAATATTAGCTTTCAGTATTTTCAATAGCAATTTCAACTAATAATCATTCAGAAGGTGCACAAAGCTGTTGTAGCATCTATCTGGTCCCTAATCAGTTCAAGCACCTAATGATGTGTTTAAATGAAACCACTGTGATCTGGCCTATGAGAGATGGAGTGCTATTGACAAGAACTTAACCAACCTGCTAAAGTGCAGAAGTCTTTTATCTCCTGGCATTATCAAACAGCCTTAAGTGCATTACTAGCAAAGTCTGGACTTAACTTAAGAGAGAAGAGAAGAGAAAGAGACCAGGAACACCAGTATATACTGTTGTAATTCAAGCACTGTCTGTTATAATGAGAATAATAACAATAGTGATTCATATATGTGTAATAATGTAATTAACAATAACAGCAGCAGTGACAGTATAAGGATAATAAGGATGAGTTTTGAGTAGTACTGTCAGATCTAGATCCTGTAGCTCCAGATTCAAAGATACCATCAGAAAGTGGGAAGGAAGAGAGAGGAGAGAGAGAAAAAGCATAAACTACAGGAGAGAGAGGGCACAAAGTTGATGACATGCAGTATTTTGATATGAATGCATAAGGATGGAGAGAGAGAGAGAGAGGGAGGGAGAACTTAGTGCATCATAGGAGTCCCCCCAGCAGCCTCAAGTTATTGCAGCATAAATAAAGGAAGGTCCAGGGTTCACCCCTAACTGTAAGCTTTGTCAAAGACAAACGTTTTATGCCTCATCTTAAATGCGGTGATGGTGTCTGCCTCCTGAACCCAAACTTGGAACTGGTTCCACTGGCGGGAAGCCTGAGAGCTGAAGTCTCTGCCCCCCATTATTCTGTAGTAACTCTAGGAACCCCAAAGAAGCCTTTGTTTATAGTCTTCCATTCAGACAATAGATGCGATGGAGCTTCATCAGTGAGGGCTTTGTATGTAAGGATGATTTTGAATTCTATTCCGGATTTTACAGGGAGCCAGTGCAGATAAGCTAACCCAGGAGAAATATGTTCATTTTTCTAGTTTCTGTCGGTAGTCATTCTTCAGCATTTTGGATCAATTGGAAGCTTTTCACAGTTATTAGGACATCTTAATAGTAAGGAACTACAGTCCAGTAGTACAGTCCAGAGGTAACAAATGCATTGACTAGTTTTTCGGCATCCTTGAGATGGACTATCTCTAATCTAAATTCTAATTCTTATAGTTTTCACTGTGCAGAATATTGAATATAATATTGAATACTGCACAGGTTAAAGAAGGCTGTGCCTCAGACTAATTTCCTGATGTCCTGGTAAAAAAATTACTCCAAGTTTCCTTACAGTAGAGCTGGAAGCCAAGGTAATGCCATCAAAGGTAACTATATGATCAGATAATGTTTTTTCTAAGGTTTTTAGGCTCAAGTACAATCACACAAAATAATAAATATAGGAGTAAAAAATTATAGGTCATTTAGGCCTTTATGTCTTTGAAATATGTCTAAAGTTTGACTACCTGATTAGTTTAATCTGGCCTCATAAATAAAAACAGCTGGGTTTCATCTGCTCGGCAGTGAACATGTATGTGGTTCATCTGGGTTCTATTGCCTAAAGGAGGCATAAAGGTGAAAATTAACAGTTGTAGCATAGAACTCTGTGGAACTCCATTACCAACTGCATGGAAAAGTCATTGATCAAGTGGAAATCTGGAAATGTGTCCACTCTTTGATTCCAAAGGACATCTGGACTTGAGGCACTGGACTTAAATGAATATGTGAACTAACTGACTGACTTTTCATTTTAAGCAGGCACTATACATTGTAATTAATTTAGTGATACTGCCCTGTTGAGCCTCTTAGCCAATGGACAATGGGCGATTAATGGCTCCTACTGTAAAGGTGCCAGATTACTGCTGTGTAGAAATTACTTATCTTCACTGGTATGTCCTTTAGCAAAAATGGACACTCCAATTGTCACATTACTTAAACACATCTTTACAAGGCTGGTTAAGCTTCAGAAAAATAAAAAAGTATGTTAGTCAGCTGCATTAGTAGAACTTAACTAAGTACATTTACACAAGTATTTTACTTAAGGAATTAGCTACAGGTATGCTGCATTTGTACATTTCTTGAGTGTTTTTATTATATATATCCACCATGTAGATAGTTTTCTGGTAACATTTTACACAGAAAAGATTTAAGATCCCAAAATGAAAGGCATTGTTAAAAACCTTTTTGTTGAGTCCTTGGTGAGCATTTTCTAAGGTTCTTTGTCATGTTTCAGATGTCTGCGAGTATTTAGCAGCTCTACCAAAGAGACATTAAGCCTCTAAATGTATCAGATGGTTTAATTTCAATAACTGTTCAAGGCCAAAAGAGGTAAAATTATTCAGTATTTAACACAACAGATTATAAAATAGTCCAAAAAATAATTGTTTCTTTTTTCATCTTTCTTCTTCCTTTTATCCTGTGACTACAGCTATGGTTACTATAACTATACCCATATAAAAGTAGTTTTAAGTCTTTCTTTCAACTTACCATCATAACCAATGTACTACATTCTACCTGTATGTCAGTGACCATAAAAATGGTCTTCTTGCTTTCTAGCATATTTCTGTCAGCTATAGGAAAAAACTGGTTTGCTTCATATTACAGTAATAGTCAGTTTACTCATAATTGTATGGTATCATAGACCTGAATTATAAAGAGAATTTTGAATTTGGAGCCAGCTCATTATCACAGGAAGACATCAATAAGTCATCCTTCACTGGCTAAGAATTTCATCTGACTCACATATAAATTAATTATGGTAATCTGTGTCTGTATGGAATATTTCTACCTTTGAGAGGCATGCTAAGGCTTTGTGGGGAGAATATCCACCTTAAAACAGAATGTACACATGCAATTTGTCTGATCTTAGTTAATTAATATTCAATAACATGAAAAAAAACATACCCAAAGATAGAAAATCTATAGAAACCAGCCTTTAATCTAGGATAAGATGAAGAGACTTATTTTCATTACATCATGGACATGCTCTTCCGTGAAAGAAAGAAAAAAAATCTAAATTACGTTCCATCTGTCTCCTCTATAGTGAAAGATATTATATTCCACCCCAGTCATTTAGAGTTCCTCACTGAGTCATCCACTGAATACCACTTGGTGAATCTGTGCTATGTAGGAGGTATGAAGTAATCAATGGCTGACTATAATGGATTTTGTGTTCATTAGGAGGAGGGCAAACAAGTAGCAAAGGTTTGTGCACAGCACACAATGAACATGACATTGAGAGTAACTGAAAAAAACAAGTAACAGGTTTTGATTTGTCCCAGACAAACCATATCGAGAAGTGAAAATTTTTATCTAACGCAATCTTAACTCCCACTCTCAAGCTGTTTTCTGCTATAGGGATATACATACCCTGTATATGTCTTAGTTTTTTTAGTATTAGTTATTAAAGAGACACTCCAAAAAAAATTATACATGAGTATAAGTTTACAGGTAACGAGGGGTAGTACTTAGACAATAAAAGTAGCTATATAAAAATATCTTCTGTGGCTCTTAAGGAGCTTTTTTTGGTCTGAGAAAATAACTGATGATCTCACAATGGCTATCTCAGCTTGAGTTTTTTTAACAGAGCTCTTGTGTTACAATTTGCTGACATGAGTTTTAAAGACCTGGACACTTACAAGACAGTGTTCTTGGGAACTAACCCGTATTAGAGTCTTAAAATTGAATGGCTCAGCCTTTTCTGTGATAAATCCCCAAGTTTTGTGTAGGTGCGATACTAAACTACCATAGTATTCTTTTAAGGTTGATGACTGTATAAAAATCACAAGCAAGTACCACAAGAAAATTAGAGAGATGTTACCTAGAGCAGGCACACAGAGGTTCATGTCTGGTGTTAGGGATTTGTCTGATGCTTGTATTTGGTGGGATGGAGCTCAGTAAAGATTTAAGGCAGGGCTACTACCTTGCAGCCTTACTATCTTACTACCTTACTATCACCTGCAAGACAAAGGGCAAATTTCAAGTAAAAAAATTGTATCAGGCATATAAATTTCTCTCTTGCAAAAAACATCTTGATCTTAATGAGATTACTTGATTAATAAATATAATATATATTATAATATAATATATATAAATATAATATAATATATATAAATATAATATATAATATAAGTAAATGGAGTTTAGCAAAGAATTTAGGATGCTTCCCAAAACATCATAAAGCTAAGACAATCCCAACAGACTCACAATATGATCATGTCACTCTTAAGTTACTTTCGGGAAACAAGGCACTGGTATGATGCACCATCATATTACCTCTGCATATTACCTCTGCAAGGCAATGATAAACAGGAGTAGATGAAAATACAGCAGAGCCTTCATTCTGGTTCCATCAATCAACTTGAGTCTGCCATTACACTCACATAAGCATTCACTACTTCCAATCACTATATAGGTTTCCAGTATGTGCCTTTGAAACGAGACTGCATTCTCCTTAGGCTAAGTAGCTACTTTCACCCCCCCCCCACCCCGCCCCCCTCCACCCAGAGCATATGGGGGAGTGAGAAGGTCAGAGGTTAGATACAGATTATCTAACAATGAAAACATTATTTGCCATAATAATCCATTCTACGAGAGATGACTGGCTGAAATAGTGTTGGTACATGGTATTTGTGTTTCTAATATGAACATAAATTTCAAGGAGAAACTGTACTTAACCTAATGAAAATAATAAGCCAAAATGTAAGCTTTGGTATTGACTTTTTTTTTTTTTTTTAAGTGGCATGAGGAGACAATCAAAGAATCCTTTTCATTAGGCTTTGTCAAGCAAACAACTTTACAAAGAGCCTGCAAATAAACAACACATACTGTAAAAATGTACAGACATACACATTACCTAGGGAGCTGCAATCTGCATATAATAATCTTAGCATTAGTTCAGGCAGAGCACTGAGGTAGTCCTTGCATCCCATGATTGGCCTCATCTGTTTCATTCATGCTTCACAGTCACTGGCTCCTTCTCCAGCTGACTAATTGTGTCCAGTCATATTGCAGCTGCAAAGAAGGGCCATTAAAACATAATATCATCAGTGCTATTATGCTGCAGCAGCTCTCTCCACCACCCAAACCATCAGTGCTAATATTTCCTTTATTTTGGTATTTTCTATGTAATTACTTAAAAAGGCTATATGTAAGTTTTCTTGGTTTCAAATGCTTTTTTTTGCCGGTAGCGGGGGGTGGTGATGAACGCTTGCCAAGAGTTTCTGCCATCATTGCGTTTAGATGACAAGAGGTTAGAATATGCCCCCTTGAACCGCTTCTTTATCCTCTCATGTTGGATTGAGGGCAGACTGGACACTACAGTGACTTGCTATTTGAAATGGACAAGATGCGCTGGCAGAGCCAAGGTTAGCTGGTATGCATGCTAAATTCAGAAGAAGAAATAGAATAGAAATACAAGCAAAACCAGAGTTGATATTGCTTTCCACCGGTGGAGACAGCTCTTGGCAAGTACAGGAATGAAATTTGATGCTGAACTTACAACATTTCTTCTAGAGTGGTTAGTAAATGGCTGGTAGCACTAACGTTGGCTTTGTAGGGATAAAAAAAAGAAAAAAAAAACACAAAAACCTGGTAATGTTCATGTGTGTGTTTTTAAGGGGGCAACAGTTCTCACAGCAGAATCATTGGTGTTTCTTAGATTCTTTAAAAGCTTTACGAGACCTATATCTAACTGTGAAAAGTGATTATTGATTTCATATAGCAACTTCAAAGTTAAGAAATCTGCTTTATCTATAATTTCTAAACTTTGTTTTTGGGATAACAGACATGTTGCTTTGGCAGAAAAAAAACGAAAAAAAAAAAAAACTGAACTCATTGACTTTTACTGACAACAGCTGCAAAACCCAACCTGTACTCAGCTGGTCACTATTTCTGAGCTGCAGCTCTTAATCAGGTAAATGTTAAATGGTGGAGCAGTAGAAATATATCCTTGTTGTGTACAGTATTTGATTTACTGGATGTTAAGTTGATTAATACTTTGAGACACCTTAACTTTACCCTTAAGTGAGAGTAGTTCTTTCAAGAAAAGGTAAATCAGTGTTTCAAAAGTTCACACTATGCTGCAAAGAATCATAGTAGAGCAGATACAGAGCTTAGTGACTGTTAACACAGGATTAAATAATATCTCAAAAACATCATGTAAACATTTCTTAAGAGGAAACATTAATTTGGATGAGATAATTAGACTTATTACAATGGTGTCTTTGCCATTTAAATAGTAGTTTAATCTGACAGCAAATATGTTCTGCATCACTTTAAGAAAACTCTTGAGAGTCTATTAAATGTGACAGGAGAAAGTATCTCTCCCTCTACACTGTTGACTGCTGTTTGATTTTCCTGAGCTGCAATTTACATTTATCATGTCCATCCTCCAATAAATTGCCCAAAAGTAGAGACAGTGTTCGAGAGATAAAAGAAAACACGTCCAGACAGGTTAGGAAGTGATGCTGACAGCCAAATGATCCTGAAAACAAATGCAAAAACAGTGGAAAATGGCTGCCCTGTGAGTTGATGTGTTTATTGGAGCTACACTCTGCTAAGACTCTTGAACATCTAGTAAAAGCAGAGTCACTGCTCGTACTGAAAAAAAGTGTATATTCGAATTCAGGTAAAACTTACTAAAGCAGGACAATTACATTAAATACATTGTAGGGGTAACAGTTTTAGGGCCAATTTTGCCTGTTGTGGCTCATTGTTCAGCAACTTGCTTGGTATAAATGAATTTCCTCTATGCTCTACAACAAAGCCCAATGCTATGTGTTACAGTCTCCTACTATTTGATGTGCAAGAGCAGAGAGAAGTCAAACATTCCAAACTCAAGGACAGGGATGGTTTAGAGGGATTGTACAAATATCGTATCTAAAGTACAAGTGAAGGATGACATCACAAGAGTTATAAAGATTGTCAGATTGGGTTTTATTGTTTTTGGCACACCTCATAGTAAAAGTCAAAAAAGATAAAATCACTAAGTCCTGTATGTAGTGCCCCAGGAGGGATTTGCTCCAATGTCTGTATGTTAAAGATGACAATGCAGATTTTTGGCCTATAGCCAGTGTACCATCAGAATTTATACAGCTTGAGCTTGAGAATAAAATGCTACGGACATACAGTATGAGACTGTAATATCATCTGCAAACTTGTCTGGTTAATCATGGGCTGCAGAAGTCCCTAATATGCCATGACAAAATACATTTGCCTCCTACAAAATACATTCATACACTACCAGTTTGCTTTGCAAAATAAATTTTGGGTAATATGTAATTTCTGGATTGCGTTCACTGTCAATGTTTATTCCAATGTCTATTCCAATCCAGGAAGACTGAGATTTTATACAGATGTAGGGAGGTGGCTGGGTCTGATGGTTGGTCATACAAAATACAGGACCTGGACATGGGAGATCAGGGCTGACATCCTACTCCCCTTGTGTTGATCATGTGAAAGCTATAAAAGGACTCGATTAAGGTTGGGGAATTGTTTTGATTAAACATGAACAAAGTCAAAGCCTCTTGAGCTTTCAGTCTGTGATGACTTTTTAACTATTTAATCAAGACTAGTCTTTCTCTATCCTTTACCATGTTCATTGAGTTGCCTAAACATAACCGTGAAAAATATAATCATGCTTTAGTCGACAAAAACAAATGTTGTGGGGGAAAAAAAATTAACTATGTTGTGAGTGAATGTTTTGAAGATACAATATGAACATTTGAGCTGGTATGTTGAATATTAACATTCCTTGTTGAATATGAACTTAATCCAGCGGGGTTTTCCACAAAATGATGCTCTAAATGGTTCAATGCTGAATTGGCTGTCCAGAACCTCCATACCCCAGCATTAAGTTTCAGTTTTTAGTTTTTGTCGACATTGTCCTCTTAAATTTGGATTGAAAATGCAATACAGATCTACCTTTGTTTTACTCATATCCTTGCAGATGCTGTTGTAGTGATTAAAAACTGCTATTGACCTTACTTTTGGATACTGCCACACCACTCATATTCTGAATTATGCAGATCTTTAGTGTTAATTTTTGAGGAATTTTCAAGTCCTGCTAGGACATGTGAGGTCGCCACGATGCACAGATATTGTTAAAAGCCTGCTCTAATATTTCCAAACTGGTCTGTTTCTGTGATCAGAGCTTTCTGACTGTTCATAGCAATTCTAATTGAGACTGACCTTGAACATAAGTAACATCACTTTGTGGGAGAACATACTGAACATTTTGTTTTCAGTGAACATTGCATCAGCAAAAAAAACAAACCAACAAACAAACAATAAAAGGAATATTTGTACATGAAAAGTCCAAATCAAAAAAATAAAATCTTCCCTTATTTTGCATAATCATCATCATTTTTCGACTTCATCACGTGGAGGTTCAGTTTGTGAAAATCTGAGGTGTTAGCACGTCCAAACCTTTTTAGATATTCTGTTTTATTAAAGAAAAAGAAAACAAAACATTGCAATTATTATTAAGAATTTTACATCTGGGTCTGGAACAGAAACAATAAGGAATAATGCCAATAACAATAGAACACCAGAGTTAAATGTAAAATATTATAGTGTGTTTGTTATTGCCCTCCCAAACCACCAATTTCCATTTATTGTTGATCTGGCTACGTAGTCATTCAGATAAACCAGGTTTATCAGTGTAGTCCAAAAAATTAGACTTTGACAAAAATTATTCGTATGACAATTTTCTGTTCAACTTCATCCTGGCAAAGGATTTTGGCAGGTTTGGCTACAAATTGCATTTGATTAAATGCAGGAAAGATTATATAAAGGGCTAGAAAGACGACCTGGTTTTCAGAAAGATCGCGCTCTAGTGTTCGATAACATTGCAGTTACATAATGTGTTGTTCGTGTGGTCGGGCAGAAAGTGAGACTGTGAAGGTTGGAGTGGTTAATGTGAGTAAATTTGACATTCATGTGGGCAACTGATGCTTGGTAACAATCCAACAGTTAATGTTAGCCTTTTTTTCCAACCATAACCACGACCTTTTCCTGACCTTAACCATGCCATTCTTTATTTGCCATAAAAGAGTCCTTCCCTTACCCTAACCATATAGTATTTGCCAGAAAGGAATTATTATAAACATGCTGGCAGTGGACTCATTAATCATTATGAATGTTTTGTAAAATTATAAGATGTTTGATAAAATCATCCAGTACCAATGTTGCATCAGATGGTGGGGTTGTTATCCGATCCAGACTTTTTGTGGTAGATAGAGATGCAGAGGATTTAGTGAGGAACCATGTCCTGTCTTCTCCAGCACAACTTTATGATGGGATTTTAATCCTCTGCCTACACCACCTTTGGGTCTCAAGCCTCTCTGATGCCAGTACCCCAGGCTAACCTGCCCACTGATAATGGAGTCAGCAAGCTATTCCTCATTCTCTAGACTGACTTGTTGGTGATTCACGGGTCATTATGGGGAAGTGAGAGCTTGACATTTACACAGAGACCAGAAGCTATTTCATCTCCCCCCTCAAACATTGTGTGGTTTGAACTTTACACTTCCCTTGTCTGTGTCTTACCGTCTGCTTTCCTTTTCTATTTCCTCTCTTTGCTCATGCTTTGAAGGTATAAAGTTCCCTCAACCTAGCATGCCCTTCGTATGTCTTGCTTTGTTTTGTATATGAATGCACCCTCCATTAAATCGTTCGTTTTTCTGCCTCTCCATCTCTACTTTCTACCCTGTCCCACCTTCCTGTTTCTTCCCCTCATCTGTATTTAACACTCTCCCCCTTATCTCAGCCCGACACTCTCTTCTTTCACTTTCTCTGTTTCAGTCTTTTCAGTTTGTGCACCTACGCAATCCTAACCCTCCACTTCTAACCCACCCACCTCTCTGTCTCAACCCATCTCCTTAGCCCAACCCTCTCCCGGGGCCTAATTAATTTACTGAAATCTCAATTAGCCTTCCACTCCATTGCCATAACCCCATATCCTGTTTCATACTCTCTGCTCTTTGCTGGGGGCTGGGGGTAGAATGAGTGCATTCAGGATCCTATCTGTCTTTTCTGCAGTGATTGCTCGGATAAAATGACACAATGATGATGTACATGGTCCCCGCTCAGGTCAGAACCAATTGAATCTTAGGCTGATGTTCTGAGGCTTTGGAGCTCAACCAGAGAGAACTGTGGGTGTGTGGTGAGTCTCTTGGGGAGGCATTGGACTCATCTGAAGTCAGAAGGGATAGAAAAGTGGAGATGGTGGAGAGGAATAAGGAGACAGGAGAACAGGGAAAAAAATGGAAGAGGCAAGTGAAAGAGAGAGAGAGAGAACAATGTGGTGAGAGAGAGGAGGAAGATCATGAAGGAAAAACAGAAAAAGATACACAGATAAACAAAGGCAGTGAAAGAGAGCGTGAGAGGCTTTTACAACCCATGCTTTATGTCTTATTCATACACTGAGGCATGTTCTCTACATGCTTTAAATACATTCACAAAATAAGCCAGGGTGACCTGAGGAGAGAGTCAGGAACATGTAGGAAAGGAAAGTAGAGAAAAGGACGGGAAGGACAAGAAGGGGAAGGGTCAAGGGAAGGTATAAAACCATCCTAGCAGCTCTATGAAACTTTACCTTGGCACATCTGTTCTCCAGTCAAACACCAGCATTCTAACATGCTCACAGTGACACTATTTAAATGCTAATGTTTAGCAGTATAATGCTTTCTATAGCATCTACCCTAGTGTAGCATGTTTTCAAGTTAAAATAGCTAAAAGTACAGCTGAGGCTGATTTGACTGTTAATAGTGTATTCTGTCACACACAATACTTACAGGGTATGGCTGCCATGCCAGATTACAACAGATAAGTATCACATTATAATGTGAAAATTTGTTATGACAAGGTGTTTTTCACATCATTATGACATACAAAGTTATCATGTAATAATAATAAACTTTTGTCGTTATAACCTGAGCATAGTGGATGATGTTTTGATAAGTAAGCATACACTAAGAGGAAAGAATGAGTCTGACCCTCTGGATGTAGCATCAGTTCTCATTGATCAGATGCAGGGGCATGGAAGACTCAATGGATACAAGCTACACTATCTCAGCTGGCAGGTATGATATCATAAATATATGTGTTGCACAAGGGGATTTTTCCAGCTTTCCTCAACACCGGGGGGGGGGGGGGGTATAGAAATCAGAGATCACAAGATACGCAGATTATATGCAGCTGAGATGATGTACCTTGTATCCATGGAGCCATCGATGTCCCTCGGGCTCATCAATGAGAAATGCCGCTAACTGGCTAGTTCTGTTTTTCTAATGTTTTGGCTGATTTTCTCACTGTAGGATGAAGCCCTGTCTCCCTCTCTTCCAGCACTACATTCTACAGTCCTTCATTGGCTTAATAATGTATCAGAAAATCTAGTAACACAGCATGTTCCAACACTGCCTTTGTGAAGACAGAGGGTTTCTAAGTTGACAATTGGGGCACCTGTAGGAATTGTTTGATTTGACTTTCAAGGCTTCATTTACTTCTATTGCTGAAGGAAAGCTGTAAGTGAACCAAGTTTTTAAGACAATTTATATTTTTTTTTCATTTTTGGCGATGTAAATCTGTTTATTTGTTTACATATTATCATCATCATCATTTTTGTTATTATTATTATTGTTATTATTATTGTTATTATTGTTATCATTATTGTTGTTGTCGTTGTTGTTGTTGCTGTTATTGGGGGTATTTTTTTTTTAAATTTTTGCAGTGAATATGAAGTGAAATCCACAGTGGTATTCTGGAAAAAAAAGAAAAAACAAACAAAAAAACATGTATATAAACAGCATATA
Organism: Istiophorus platypterus; assembly: GCA_016859345.1. Classification (NCBI taxonomy): domain Eukaryota; kingdom Metazoa; phylum Chordata; class Actinopteri; order Istiophoriformes; family Istiophoridae; genus Istiophorus; species Istiophorus platypterus. The sequence goes on along the minus strand of CM029134.1, from coordinate 23,834,368 downwards.
TATATATATATATATATATATATATATATATATATATATATATATATATATACACACACACACACACACACACACACAAATTAAAAACAGGAGAAGCTACTACCTTTATTACTCAGCACTTTTGTTCAGGAAGATGTTTTACTATGAGGAGGAAAATAAGCATGCTGCATTAGTATAATTCACAGAGCTTCACATTCTGCTGGGGATTAAAAGGTACAAAATTGGCTTTTATCCTTAATGAGAATACACCCTCTCAACAAGCACTTGATCTGAATCATTATGCTGGAAGATAGATAGTTTCAACTTTATTCCTTAGTATTTCATTCTCAGTATGAGAATGAACAAATGCATCTTCCATCCAAGTAAAACTTGCTCACTGCTGAGTGTATTCCTCCATCATGCATGATGCAATGTCAGTGTGGAGGAGGAGGCTAGCTCTCATTGGTTTAAAGGAGACATTCCCATGATGCCTGATGCCTGCTGGCTGTGGAGAAACTTTCGGGCAAAGATGAAATTGCTGCAGGGTGTGGAAAGCCTGCTTTAAACAAACATGTGTGAGGACGCCCTCGTGGCTGCACCCCCATCTCTCCAGGCCATATTCTGGTCCAACCATCCAGCTTAGAGCAGGACAGGTTGTACTCCTATCGTAAGTGGCATTGATCTAATAGGTTTGATTTTTTTGCTTTAGCACCAGGATACTGAAAGAAGCCAAAGAATATACATACCTTTCTGTCTCCTGATGCAAAGTTTAAGTTATTCTCTTCTCAGAGGAGATGTCATAAAGAGAGGAGACCTTGTGAAGCTCACCGAGGGATGATTCCCTGTGTACACAATTTATGCCACAGGGCAAAAAGATGAAATATACTTATTTCCTGATCTGTACATTATGGGTTATATATAAAAAGCAACTGAGTTACCACACTTTGTTTACAGAGTGGAGGGTGTTTTTTTCTTTTGATTCCACGGTAACAAGGAATCTCATTGTTAGCTGTTTCATGAGTGTGAAAATGGAAAACCTGAAACTTGTTTTTTTTTTAACTAAAAAAAATATATATTTTTATTCAGCAACAATAGTGATGGACTATTAGTTTGACATTTCCAAGGAATGTTTCTTTGCAGTCAAATACCAGCTCCTTGTCACTGTCTGAGAGTTTTTTCTTGTCACTCAAAAACTGTAAAGCCTTTGTTGTTTATTGAATGTACAAGAGATTCTGTTGTATTCTTTTTAATCTAAGACTTTGATCATTGTTTCCCTTTAAAATTCTGTGACTTATTATTTTGTAGTTTCCCTGTCTGGAATTGGAAAAGGCACAAAAAACACAGTTGACTCCTGAATGGACCTTGGATCTGTGTTTATGTGTAACACATGTACTGATGCCTACTTCAGTCTGAATAGAAGATCACAACCCCTAGAAGCACAAATGACCCAAGCCAGCACAAATTCACTTATTGAAAAATAAGTGGTCCCTTGTAACATTTTGATGATACTACCCCATAGTCTGCCCTCTGAGTTATCTCAGAAGTTACTGTTCAATTGACTTACTCCAAAGGAATCCAGCACCGGAGTGGAAAATATGTTTTTCAAAGAGTGTTCCCACCATCTGTTTTGACTGTTCTCTGACTTCTCTCGCTTTTAAAGATGCAACAGTAGTGTTTGGCAGCCATTACAAAGGGGGGGGGGTATTACCACAAGAAACTAGAACAAGCATGGTTACACTTATAAGTGTTACATCATCTGCAGAGAGACACAGATAAATCAGTTTTGATAATTCACAACCAAAATGCTCCTCTTGATATAACACAAGTGAAGTATGTAGCCAGGTTATTGAAGCTTTCATTAAAGTGTATTCCACAACTTCATTCCCACTTTTTTCCCCTCTCTTGTATGATCTTAAAGATTAAAATAACATTAAGATAACATCCATGAATTCTTAAAAAAAATATAACATTTTTCATGTCAAGATAAAAAGGTGAGATATTATGTGTGCTTACGTTTTTCATCTTATATAGTTTTTTAAAATGTGTGCACATTGTGGGTTGGCTAACCCTGCAATGCCTTGTGAAAAAACACCTCAATATCTTTTGAAGCATTGCTCTCCTACAAATTGCCTACAAATATTGTTATTAGTTTAAAACTCATGCTAAAAGAACATGTACATGTTATCCACTTGTCACTGATTGTCAAATAAAATAAAAGCAAGTTGTACATATTGCACATAAGTACGTAAGTATGCCCATATTGTACATAAGATAACTTATTGCACTAACCATTTAATATTTAATTCAACACTCCTGGCATTCTTCCATGCCTTCGTTGCTTAGCTGCAATCTCATAGAGTGGGTGACTTGTATATAGACATGGTTGTAGCTTTTTTTTCCTTCCTACTGGCTTTTATGTAATAGTCATATGTCCATGCCTGTTTATCTTTGCTGAGCTTTGTTTTCCTTGTTTTGGCTGTACCTCCATGTGCACCTGCCTGGACATGGCACTGTGACCTGTGTGTAAAAACACTGAGAGCCACTGGAAACCAGGGTCGGATTCTTTGTATGCATGAACATACTTGGCCAATAAAACTGATTCTGATTCATTTTTTAAGCAAATGGTTTTCTAACAGAAGCTGTCAATACAGCATAAAGAATATGACATTTTCCTTTTTAGAGGAAAAATGAGGTCTTTTAGATGAGAAGACTTGATATAAACCTCATATCTGTCCATTAAATATGAAGTATCAGCCAAGAGATGCTTAGCTTATCTTAGCATAAAAACTTGAAACAGGGAAAACAGGTAGCCAAGTACACACTGGGGGGATTAGTCACTTTATACCCATGTGATTTTGTAATATTGGGGTTTAATCCAACTTTTTTTCAATTACACTCAGCTTCTAGGCTGTATCACATCATAAACTACATGTAGACCTGCCAGTGTTGAGATGTTTAAATGAATACTGTGCCTGATATAATTCTTCCTCTTTAGATAAATATATTAGGGATACTATATGAAACATAAAAGAACACTGTTTATTCATATCCCTTATCTGTACTACTGATCCTCTGAAAGGGACAGAATGCATAGCATATGAAGAAGACAGTATGCCCATAACAGCCATTTTCCTTGTCATAACATAAGCTATGGGACCTGTACAGACATGGATCTCACAGATTTGAACTTTAAAATCTACATCTTGCTGGTTAGGACTTTAAAAAATCTATAGGGAATTGAACAGCTTTTTAGCATTATCACAAATGTGATGAAAAAGCAAGAGAACCTTTTCAATGAAGATTACTGCATTAAATGTAATAATTTACCCTCCAGCATCTGAGAATTGAATCCTTAATCCAATTTACCACATGTATAGTCCAAAGAAGAATAGGCAAGGTGTGAGAGGCTGAGCTGGGTGCTCATGGGAGTCTGAGTTCTGAGGTTTATTAGATGAATTTCCTGCAGTTTTTCAGATGGTTGGGGGGCTGAGGGAATCCACTGACTGACAGGTTTTATACAAAAACAACCCAGTCCTGTGGTTTGGAACCATTGCAATCAGTGTGTATGGCTACCATTATTTTATTCTGAGCTATGGATTGATATTTATTGCTGATTTTTTAAATAGCTACTGCAACAGAATCAAACATTTTTTTATCCTAGTTTCATTTGCCTCTGCTTTTGGGCATTTGAATAACACATGAAAAGACTAATCTACACTTCTGTCTTCAAGCTCTGCACACATGGATGAGTTAGCTTCTTTTCTAACCCGAAGAAATAGGCTGAGGAGAAAAAGTGGTAATGTGCTGAGCGCTCATGGGAGTCAGAGTTCTGAACGGAGAGGTTTTGAGTTGAAAACTGCTGCTGCTGTGTTATGGAGGAAGGGACTAAGGGAATCCACTGACTGACAGGTTTACACTGGAAAGGACCAGGGCTGTTAGCGCAATGCTTTTTGCCCAGAGTGCTGGAGAAAACACCACCTGGATTGGGCAGGGAGGGAAATAGATTTTCGCCCACAAACAGAAGCAAATGAACAACTGACAATGTATTACTAATCTAGAATACCGTCTTCAACTGTGTTGTAAAATGTAGCTGGGAGACTTAATTTGAGATTGAAAGAAGATAAGGATTTTAACTGTGCAAAATGCTATAGATAGGCTGCAGTAAGCGAACGGTTTTCATGGCAGACATAACCGAGCAGGAAAAGCACAGGTGTAATTAGTAACACTTACATTCGTGGCTCTAGTCCATTCAGGTTTGTGAGCTCCAGGGCTCTGTATTGTGCACTTTGGCTCACTGCCGTGACCTGCTGGCAAACCTCAATGAGATAAAACTGTCTTTAATGTTATTAGTCACACCTGCGCTTTTCCTGCTATGTTGTCAAAATATATGTTATGACAAAGTTCTATTGAAGAGCAAATTTTCTTTTTTCTGTGAAGCCAAATAAGTATAATATTCCTCTGTCATCATGTTCATTAAGCATCACTGGCAATTGTATACACTGCAAGTGTTATGTGCACTTCTACACAAAGCATTACATCATTTTTTTGGATATTCACCTTGACATTTTTAAGTAGTTTTCGCTGCTGCCACTATGCAGAATCTAGTGACATGTTAATTACGTTGATTGTTTATCTAATTAATCCTACAGTGGCTCTTGGCTTTTCTTTTTCAGAAAAGGGTTAATCTGTTGAACCACCATGGTAATATGACAGACTTTACTTTTTTTATAGGCCTCACAAAACCCCCAAGAGTCCCTTATAATGACTTCATAACATTAAGGTGGTTAACACTAATGGTCTCCACAGCACACAGCAATCTTATGGAGTGGACATAAAGCATATTCAGGACTAATGCATAATGCATATTGTACAGTATTTCTTGACTTAGACAGGGGTGAGGCTAATTTCAGTGCATTTGTTTAATATTTTTTTCAGTTATACAATTAAACAATAAAAATAAGTTAAAAGTGCTGAATGCAAATAGTAGTGACTGTTCACCAATCCCAGTTGACAGAGATGAGGGACTATTTTAGGGAGAAAGAATATCTGTCTACTTTAAGACCCGTATTTTTAGAATACGTACCTTTACTTTGGCTGATGATCTGTCTGTCTCTTTATAGTTATGGTTTATTTACTATGTAATATTATGATATATTGTGTTCCCAGGTTGCTAAGAACTTTAAATTGTCACAGGAGAGGATGTGGACCTGTGGATGTCAGAATACAGCCATAACTGGCAGTTATAGTGATCTGAGGTGCCAATTGCACCTCACAGTCAGCTCTGAAAAGGGAACTTTCACAAGTGTCACAGTGTGTAAAGAGCAAACACACCACACCACATACCACACGTATTTTTGCATAACTGCGGTACAACATTAGATGATTAACTTGTTTCATTCAGTGTTCAGATTTCTAATTCCTTTTTTTTACCTTACTCCCAACAGCCCCCAAAAGTGGTTTGTGATAGTCTATTAAAAAGCTCATGGTCCCATAATCTGGGCAGAGCAGAAACACCAACCTCCACTTTCACATCTAGAAATAAACTCATTTACTTCTTCTTAGACACATCCCATCTTACATAAAGTACACATTCTACGCTGTATACTCTTCATTCTTCACAACATTGTGACAACATTTTATCTACTAATTTTGTTGCTCCTTTTTTTTTTTTTGTATAATGTGGCATTTATGATAGTAAAACTGGTGGAGAGGTACTAATCACCAACACATCCTGCTAGCCAGCCAACATGTCTGGCTCTGCTTTGGCTATCAACCACCCACTTTGAGGTTTGGAGCAGGTAGTGTCTGAAATGTATCCAGGTGGTGGAAGGTGCTAAAGCTTGTGGGTAGTAATCAAATTTGCAAGGACTGACTGATAACAAAATAATATAAATAGTATAGTAATAAAGATTAGCTTAAAAAAAAAAAAAAAAAAAAAAAAATATATATATATATATATATATATATATATATATATATATATATATATATATATTGGTTCCTTTAAAGGAGAGGCTATGTGTAGCACAGTTATTGATTTGTGTCCTCAGGAATACAAATATTGGCCTAATACTTAATTTACAATGAAAGACCAAAAATCAAATACCAGTTTTCATTATATTGTGGTCCTACTTGACTTATCATTTGCACATTTAAAGCTGTTCAAATGACTATGTGTAATATGAAAGATGTTGGCTATAGTCAACAGAAAGAGTTATCTCCTGACTCTGCAGTTCCAGTCAGCTCTTATGAGCATTTTAGCTTTTTAAGCTCATTTTTTTTGGTTTTATGGCCCACAACTTTACACTTTCTACTCTCACCACTTGCAGCTATTTTGTTAAAAGTATCTGATAAACTCACTGTATTCACTGCAAATACTGGTACAAACAGCCAAAATTAATGACTAGCTAACAAGAGTAAGTTAGCAAAGTTATAGAATCTAGCTGGTGAACATATTAAAATATTTATCAGCTAAAATGCCAGGAGCTGATTTTAGAACAAAACAGCTATCTAAAAAGAGAGTTAATATTGGAATGAATGCTAATGTTGCATTCTGTTTGCTGGATGTGTAAACAGGCAAATGTTTGAAGATTTGTACAACATTAAAGCTTAGAAATTGATATTATGTCAATGTTGCATTTACAGATGCAACACTTGTTTAAATCTTGTCTTGAATGAAGAGAAAACCATTTGATTATGTTACTTTTAAAGAGTGCAAACTTAGTCAGAGAGCAAATATTAAAATGCCGTCCACTCAAATCCATCCCTCATGTCAATAATGTAGGGAATCGTGAGCATTTATAGAAATTAAGATACCAAGGAGCAATATACTTTGATAATTTAATACTAAACTTTGAAAGATTAAATTTAAGATTATAAGATAATCTGAATAAATTGGAATAATTCAAATGGTACCTTGCAATTTTAAGCAAGTAAGCAGTTCTGTACTATTGATTCCATCTATACTCCGGATTTCAGGTAAAGCCTTTTAAGAGAAACAAAAGTAGACATGAGGCAAAATTACTAACTCTCTTAATCCAGATCAGACAGTAAGGTTATGCTGTAGAGAGTCCTGCATGTGATCAAAACAGTATTACTGTGGACAGAAGTCAGAGTCTCCTACATGTATGAAACCACTCAACCCTGCTTGCATGCAGGTCAGTGAGTCATATATAACATTTGAAGGTAGTGATAGTATTGCATAATGCTATACTTAAGTAGAAAAAGTTAATGGGAGGATTTACAGTCAAGTGAGGCAAATCGTGTGGATTAAATTGAAGTTTCATATTGTGGCGATTAAAAATTACTGCAATGGTACTGTTGTTGGAATTGTATGCAAGATTTTCTCAATGTCTTTGGTTCAGATTTCCACTATCTCTACCATTTTTGGCATATATTTTTTTTTTTTTATCAGCAATGCTATCAAAGGTTACATTACATTAGGGTTCTGCCCCCTTTCACTCTTATTTTCTTTATTCTAGTGAACACGCAAATTAAAACAATTCCCTCAATACATAAAGGAACCATGACAGCCAAGTGTTTTGATTAACCTCCTTTAAATAGACGTAATCTCTGAAGACTTTCCTTTGTCAAAAAATAAATGCAGCTAACAAGCATTTAACTGGGGATTTCATAAATGCAAAAGATGCATCTAAAAGAAGTCAGACTTGTTTCAAACGTACATCTTTGACTTAAATTTTATGACAATGAAAGTCAGGGAGGTATAACTCAAGCAATTTGTTGACTTTTGATTATCTTAGATAAAAGGTCTGAGACTAAAATACAGTCACTTTTTTGATTGTTTCTAAAGGAGGATTAAAGGAAATGTGACGTTCCCATCAATCACTAGAGCTGCAGACTTTTTGTTCTTGCAGGAAGTCAGCTGCTGCTCTGACTAGATTGGCAGCCTCTGCACTGGGCCATAACCCTGACCCCCCATGGATATTAGAGAAACAATCTGGGAAATAAAGGAATAAGGAACTAACGGTAGTCAGCAGGCCAAGCCATTCACCTTGTCGTCCCAGTGGACTTCTTGGCCAAGTGCCGAGCCAAAGCACCAAGGGGCAACAGTGAGGAAATGAGTTTTGCCCTGATAGCACGGTCTTAAAACAGACTGCATTCTTTTAAAAAAGCTTTTATTTAGTGTGAAATGTTTGCTGAGCATGCAGTGCCCTTTAGTTTCACACCTGGGAGCTGCCCACTATAACCAGTTTGAGGGAAAGAAGTTTGGAAATCTTTGGACTTGCTCAATTAACATGTAACACTTTATTATAATGGCGCATTGCATGTGGTGGAGCTCTTCACCCCTGCTCAAAAATGGTTCTTGTTTTCAACAAGGCCTCGAAAGGGGAATTTCATTGTCATGGTGACAATAGTAAGCAGTTGCAGTTAATGTAAACAATGTCAACTGTCACATGAAGTATATTTTTAGGGGGCACTTGCTGAAAAGATTGAAACTTATACTGTAGCTTTGTTCTGTCACAGGCAGGGACATCCAGCATCTTTAATGCTAGCGCAGAGCTGAATAGTTGTAGAAAACAAGTTCTACAAACAAAGTACGTTATTTGTCATTCCATTAAAAATGACATGTGAGCATTTCCTGCTCTGATACTCCAATTAGCAGGATGACATTGTCTTTCAATGCTTTACTAAACCTACATGTAAACTATTTGGTTAAAGGTATAAGGTGTCTATGCAGGAAGCATTTCAGCCACGTTTTCCAGTCTGTCTCTACATTGACGTAACAGATGTGCTCAGATTTTAATCACAGGTCGCAGAACAGATCACGTTTTACTCATGCTACATGCACATGTATGCAACTCAAAGTATAGTTTTACACTTAAAACCTATTTACTTTCATTTTGTGCATTTGACTACAGTGATTGTGTGCTGGGCTCTGAGTGCTGCCCAAAGACAGGTCACCTATACTCAGTACTGTGCCTGAATGCACCCTGTTTAGACACACATAGTGCACTGTAGCTGCAGCTGCTGCTCTGCTAATGTGATGCTCATGCTACACCTCCTGTGTAAACACGGTGTTAGGTAAAGCTTTTTAGAGTCGTGATAAAAATAAACTGAACTGACTGTCGTTAGGAAATTAATAGCAGTCTCCTGTGACAAAGACACGGCTTTGCTGTACAAACTTTGACAAAATACTAACTACTACAAACTACTACAGTGTATTATAAATTCTTTTTTTTGGCTACTGACAAAAGATTTTAATGTTTTGTTATGAGGCAAAAAGGTGATTTAAAAAATTATTTCAGGATAATCAGAGTAATCATCGGTCAAAAAAGATTAAAATATTGTCCAGTCTATTATTTTTAATCAGTAAATTCAGAAAACAAAAACAGCAAAATAATGCATAATGCAGGGGGCATTCAACTTCAAAATTTGGACTACTGACCAGTTGAAAACTCCCTTGACAGTGTTGACTCGTGATAGAACAGGGAAACAAAGAATCCACAACAAAGAATGCTACACAACTAATCTTGCCATACCAAAATAAATCGGTGTTAACCTATCAGTGTCCTAACTAACTAGCAGTTACCAAGCTTCCAGCCCCACCTGCTTTGCAAAGATGAGAAACTAATTTCATTTTAACATCCTTTGTTAAGGTCAAATAACAAAGGTTGGTAATGTCATTGTGGCTGGAGAGTTGGATAGTTTACATAAAACCAGAATACTATGAAATTATAACAGCACATAGATACTTTTTTGTAGTCAGTGTTACTGATAACACACCTCATAGTGACCCACCAACTAAATTTTTTGGTTAAAATGGTTAAGCTGTTATTCTCTGTTACTTGATTTTTTTGTGTTTTCCACCTTTTGATATTGTAATTACAAAATATAAATGGACATCATATTGTTCAAAAGTTACTACTTTTTCCATAAAGTTTTGTTTATTCAACCCTGACCTTCTCAGTTTTATACTGCTAAACACATCTACATTTTCAAAAATTCTTTTAAAAAGAAACTCATATCAAATAGTCATGGCAAATTAATTGGCTTTATTAAGCCGGCACCTAGTCTGTTTGCTCGGCTCCGCAGTGCAGTGCTGGCTGTGTGGCAATATGTAGGCTGCCCTCTCTTTGACTTGTCTCTATTAAAGGGATGGTGCTTTTGGCAGCAGAGCCTGTGTGGCTTGCAGGCCCTGGGTATAAATGATGTCTGGTCTCCCCAGCAGGTTACAGACATTGCAGACTGCTCATTACAGGAGAAAATCCACCCCAGCACCACAACGACATGCTGGCTATTTCCATTATCCATACAGTGAAGGTCCATCCTTAAACAGGAGCTTCACATGCCACAGCTTTACTGTATATGGTGCCGATGATAGATGGACAGTACATCCATCAGCTGGGTGTGTGGTTTGTACGCAAAATCTGTGTGGGCACGTTTTTGCAGGGCTTTGTGTCTTGTGTCTATTTTTCATTTTCTCCCCATGACGCTCAGAATATATTAGAGTATACCTGAAGCATGCTATGGCCCTCACACCTAGCCACTGATTAATTAAAATAATATGTATAGCAGGTCATGAAATATCTGCATCTTTTTTTATCCTATACAAACTCCTTTGCAAACACAATTCAAAAGAAAGATGTTCACTGTGCATTTCCATCTTTTGCTCTGAGGGTTGATGAAGACTTAGTTTACTCTGGTCACAGACTTGACTAAAGCTGGGGAAAGATTTAAGATTCTAGGACATTTATGTTGGATGCAAAGATATAGGCAGCGCACAACCCTGTCACCAGAGATGAATTAGACAATTCCATAAAATCCTGCGTTACCTTCAGTGTCAAGAATTGCACCCATACAAGTATTTTTTCATATTTCTGTTTTCTTCATGATCTGCTCTTGGCAGCTACAATATGGTAAAAATTTGCGAGAAAATTGTGGTCCTGGTTGATAAAAGGAGGAATCTTTAATGCAGTTCTGTGACTGGATGCAAAATCTGGTCCCCTGCATGAATGTCAGATACATCCACTTCACTACATAAAGTAGGCTTTAGTGCTTCTTGCATTTTAACTGAATGATGGCACTGGACAGAAGTGGGGCTTCATACAGTATAAATGCACTGGGCTTAGACAAAAGACTGTTAACTGTAATGAGAAATCTAGCAGTGACTTCATAAGGTGAGTAAGGTGAAGCTCAGATAGGCTGCATTTCAGCACTGTGACCTGATAAAATTGGTGGAAAAGCACATTCATTTTTTAAATTTTCTCATTGTTTTGTGAGTGGTTTCCTCCTGCTATAGGATGCTCCAATTTCAGTGAAAACTCAACTGAGTCAATCTTTATAAGAACTACTAATGATTAGAATCATTTAACACAGAGTATGATTTTATCTCCTGGTGGTAACCAAACAACTGACCCACAGTGTAATGGACTTCATCCAGCCTGGTCAGGTGAGTCAAGGTGGTAAATTTATACCAATAATCAGTTTTATAATGCATCTCAATTTGTATGCTGCATCTTGATCATAAAATGGTCTTTATTGCAGCCCTGAATCAATATTATGACATAATAGCTTGGGCTTAACAGCTGGGAAAAATAGCCTTCTACCTTACCAGACAATTTTGCTAATTTACCAAATAATAAATAGGGATTTACACCCCAGGATGTAACAGTGTGACAAATACTGAGATGTTCTGTGTGAAATGTATGAAAACAAGAATCATCTCAGGTGTCAAGTAAATAGTGATAAGCTAAGTTCCACACTGGCTTTGTGGTGGCAAAAATAAATGCTCTGAGCTCAGGTCAGTCCCATGCACATCCCTCAATGCCTCCTTGAGCCCGAGGGTGCATGAACCTCTTGCTAGTGGATGAGGAAATTCAACCTGTCCGTGTGTTTTCCTGTTGAGGTTTCAGACAGTAATCCGTTAGGGAAGATTTTGTCATAAAGGAAACGTCCATACATGATATCCTGATGTGAGAATGAAGGTTTAGAAATCGAGGTTTTAATCTTTGTGGCGAATTTTGGTTTTGGGGTGTTTGTTTTGTTTTGTTTTTTTTTTTTAAGACATGCTCTCCCTTTTTCCCCTTCTCTCTTGTCTAAAAGATGAAGAAGCTAATTCTGGTAATTTACTGTTCCTGGCCATAAAAGGATGCCTCCTTGGCCAGCATCAATAGCAGAAAGGGGTTTGGGAGGGTAGGCCAGACAGGAATTTAAATGTTGGAACATTAAACAGATGCAATGTGGTTGACATAATGCTAAAGGAGGCTAATATAAATGAATGCTGAGATGTTGGCTGGCAAGGCTAATATGATTGCCAAAATATTGGCAAGGTTGGCTAATATGAACGGCACTGAAATATTAGGGCTGAAATATGGCTGCGGATTTGGCAAAAGTGTGACAACGAGTTTTATAGGAAACACCTGCCAGGCAATATCTTTGTTTTCCCTGTTGTCCTTTTCCTTCCCTGAGGTTATTCCTTAGCATTTTATCTTCATTTCATTTACCCATTTTGATGGATGGATGGACAGTTGAGGTGACAGCTGGATGGAACACAGATGCAGACAGTGGTAGACATGCAGAGACACAATGACAAAGTCAAACCTTGAAACCTTGAGTATTTTTACCTTTTTCATTTTTAATAGTAAAGTCTGACATTTGTTTGAGCTTTGTCTGTTTTTTCAACACAAGTAACACAACAGTAGCAGAGGCAAAAACAAAATGTGAATCCATGCATAAATAGGAAGCTGTGTGGTCCAAATAAACAAGTTAGATAACCCCCATGACAAAAATTTCTCCATGTTTTTCCTTCCTCTCTTCCTCTTGTCCCCTTGTCTTCCCCGGTCCTCCCTTCCTCCTCTGTCAACACAGACAAACTCAGCCAGCTGCCATCATCTCTTTGCATGTCCTGGGTCCATTTAGTGGCCAAGAGCCAAAACACTTGTCTAAATCTTAATTAGGGACCACTTAGTTCGGAGGGTTTTTAACGACATGGAGTGTGAAAACAAAACATTCTGAATCAGGGCTGAGGCCATTTGATGAAAGTCAACCCGGGATTCCTCCCTGTTTTACCTAATCTTGTAAATCTTATAGTTGAACAGGGAGGTAACTGGGAGCTTTGTTTTGTTGTTACGCATAACGTTTTTAGCAAGCAGCTTCTGATAGTTAGACTGAGATTACTTTTATGCAATGCAGAGATCCTGTGCTGATTTTTAAGTTGCAGTTTTTTGTTTTTTTTTTCATTTTTTTTCTATCTACAAAGGATTAAATGACTATGTGCATTTCAAAATTGTGGTTTAGTTTGATAATCCCAAAAATAATCATTATCAGTCTCCACAGTTACTCTCAGCTCTATTAAACATCTTAGTGTATTTAAGTTTATTGTTTTGGTTTATCCCACTGTACACTACTTTCCAATCAGCACCAATCAGGGGACTGATAAATAAGTGACTTTGCTGGTTTACTTTATGCGTATCAGACTAGAGCAGACTACAGACTACATTGCTCCGTATCTGCTGGAATTTTGAATAGGCTATTGTTTGCTAACACTATCACTTATTACCTTTATATGGTGATGATATGCTGTGCTATCACTTGATCTACAGCCCCCATGTGACTAAAAGAATCTATTAACGTAGGTTTCAAGTGCCAGATTGATCATTTGTTCTTCCACACGTCTTAATGTCTTTTTAATGTCTTAATGTCTTAATTTGAAATATTCGCAAATATATATATGCAAATATTTCAAATTTGCATATATATCACCATATATATATCACTCTTATCACACTTGTAAAGCTCACTAATATTTTATAAGTCTAATTTTTTAAAATTCATACAAAAGCCAAACTATAGCAATAATCATTTGAAGTGTTAGGATATTCTGGTGCAGTGACTTTGTTGAGTCTTGTCATAGTGGTTCTGTCAATACCATTAGATTGCCAGGCAGCCAACTGAGCTTTAATAATTTCAAGATATTATTGTCTTTTTGTCTATATAGAAAAGATGCACCTTATTGCTGCATCAAAACCAAACTGTAGATTAAATCATGTGGCATTCAGCTTACCAATGAGATAAGTTTATCACTCAGTCAATCAGACAGTGACAGACATTTAGGTTTATAGGTCTGACCCCATTGTCCAGACAAAATAATCTCGAGTCTAGCTCAGAAACTTGGGGTACATTTGTCAGCAATTGTGAGTTGCCCTCTCCTTCTTTGAGAGGACATCTCTCTCTTCAAGGGGTCAATATGTAGAGCATTTTAAACTTGAGTTGAAACAATTTGAAAGAAGAATGGGCCGTGAATGACCCAGTGCTTTTAATTGGATTTGATTAAATTTTTTATGACATGCTGTCAGAGATTGTATAAAGTATAGAGATGGTCAGCTGCGAGTGTTCATTGTCAATCGACAGACTTTTTTTTTTTTTTTTTTTTTTTTTTTTTTTTTGGTCCAAATAACAGAATTATTTACATCTGCATGAACATTCACCAGATCAGGGCTTTTTTAACCTCAGTAGCTTTTACCATGTTCTAAATGGTAGATCGGGAGAATGTAGCAAGGAAGGAAGCAGTTGCCTTGAAGCTTAAGTACAAGTGATGGAATTCAAATAAAAGTTTTAAAAGAAAAATTGCTATGGTCTTGTGTAGGTGGGCCCAGAGGCAGAGGCTGAAACGGGGACATTGTTTGAGATGGTTTATTGTGACATGGGAGGGGGCAGGTGGTGGTGGAGTGTGTGGAGCTGGTCTTGGATGGGGGAGATGGAAAGAGGAGAGTGGGAGTGGATCTCTGCAGGTGATGAGATGAAAACACTGGAGACAGCAGCCACCACAGAAGAGCACACAACGGATTGATTCAAAGCAGACAATATGTTAGTGAGACAAAGATCAATTCTGAAAGAAAAAAAAAGCCTAGAAAAATGCTAAGGGGGTGAGAGAGTGGCTACCACTGAAGCAGAACAATCAGGCACAGGAGAGTGGGTGCGACCAGGTTTTATGGTGGTGTTGTGATTAGTGGAAATGAGATGCAGGTGAGAGAGAGACCAAGAGAGACCGAGAGAGAGAGAGAGAAAGAGAGAAAGAGAGAGAGGACCAAAACCCAGGAGGGGCATGGCTGGACCCCTAAAAAAAAGGGGAAATGATATCAAAGATATATTCTAGATGAAGCTTCCAAGCTACAAAAAGCGTATGCCAGTTTTTACTCATTCACACTGAGAAATTTTTAATAATATCTCCGTGTACAGTTTGAGGCATGCTGAACATTGAAATTAGTGTAGTATATCTCAGTTACTGGAGCTGAGGAAACACTGCACAGCTGAAATGGAGTTGTTGAAGCTTTGTACCTATTTTTAGTCATTCTCAACCAGCCACATCATTAAAACAAGTAAACAGTATTAATGTTAATGTTAATGACTTAGAGTTCTATTTTCTCAAATACAATAATAATGACCAAACTGACAATGAACTGATTTTAGTAAAAAGTGCATTGTGTGTAACCAAAGCCTGATATAGCTTATTCCTATGTGCTCCTATGAACACAGACACTGCAGTTTATTTTTAGTAGATTTTTGATTCTGTCCAATATACCCAATCCTAATGTAAATACTCTACTGGGTACAAAATGAGTGTTAATCCTCCTCCTCTCGCACCGTGTTCATTAACACCTCAAGAATTCTTGTTACTAACTGTCCTTCCTCTCTCCCACAGTTCTGTGCTTCCTCGTCTCTCTCCTCTTCCTCCTTTTTCTTACTGCAGGTTTTTTCTGATGCTCCTGAGCCTGGATCCATAGCTGCAGACCATCTAGTGCCCCATGAGCCTGATCAACACCTGCTGCTTTAATTATTATGGTTACTACTGTTACCATTTCATTTAGTCCTGTTAGGAATATTATTAGCACTGTTAGTATAAGTATAGTATATAGATATATCTATTAGTCCCATTATTGTACTATGCTCTCTCTCCTCCCTCCTGCCCCCCATCTCTCCCTCTCTCTCCCTCTCTCTCTCTCTCTCAACCCAGCCGGTCGAGGCAGACGGTCGCCCACCATGAGCCGGGATCTGTTCAATGTTTCTACCAGTTAAAGAGTTTTTCATTGCCACTGTCACCAAGTGCTTTTTCATGGGGGAAATGTTGGGTCTCTGTAAATAATAACTATAAAGAGTCTGGTCTAGACCTGCTCTATATGAAAAGTGCCCTGAGATAATCTCTGTTATGATATGGTGCTATATACATAAAATTGAATTGAATTGAATTGGATTAATCCACCGCTTGAAATAATCCTCAATAAATGCAATATTCATAAAAAAGTAAATGTTAACAATAAGTGGACACATTACTATCTATTACGTGTATTGAAAAAAATAATTACGTAAATTTAACAATGTAGTCAGCAGAAAAAGCTATTCAATAAAGCAATTGTTCAACATACTTGTACACTTAACACTGCTTTCTTGCTTAGAGTTACCAAAATGTCAAAATTGCAATATGTGCTCTTCTGGAATATTACATTGAACTGGAACTACTTCTTGGCCGCGCCAGTGGCCTCCTGGAGTCTTGTCATCACTATGAGGTTGCCAAGAAACCTGTAAAAATTCCAGGAAGTCACTGCATTCACTCACGTAACAGTTCTAACACATAAACTCCTTTATAAACACGACTTGTCCTTATCTACAACATAGTGTTTTATGCCAATTATTTATTCTATTTGCAGTTTTTTTTGCAGTCATGTTTAAAACGTTTTACTACCTCTTGAATTCCATTTGTTTTGATTTATAGCTATTCTATAGGTGTCTTTATCGCATTTTGGGTTAAAGAAATTGAGGAACACATTGTTTCTCAGATTTAGAGCTGCTGGTAGGTTTACTTTTTTTAAGCTTTGGACAGTTTTAATGCTAAGCTAAGCTAACGACCAGCTGGCTGTCGCTTCCTAGTTACCGTACAGACATAATAATATTGATCTTCTCATAAAACTTTTGTCAAGAGAATTGGTATATTTCAAACATTATCAGACTATATACTTCAATGGGTTTATGTGTGTCTAAGACTGTATTTCTCCCCCTTGTTCCCCCTTCTTATCTTATCTCCTGCATTTGTTCAGATGTAATAACAAAGGATTTTAAGAGCATGAGTGTACCTACCCTGTCAAACTGGAAATGAATTAAAAATTCTTCAAATATCAACTATTTCCTTTTACCTTCAACTCCAGTCTTGTGCTATAAATTTTATACTGTCTGTTGGTAAAGTTATTTTTTTTTGGTTGTTTTTTTTGGGGGGGGGGGTTATCATGGTAAACTAGCTTTTTCATGATTTTAATGCATAACAAGGAATTTTGAGAAAAAAAAATTCGCAATTCTTATTTTAGGTTTCAGAGCTTTAGATCATATTATATGGTGTAACGGCAACTAAATCATCTCCAGAACAACTAAGCAACTCCATCCCCAGGGAGGACCCCAAGATGGGGTAAAGCTGTGGTTGAAAACTTTGGGAAAAAAAAAAATGGAAATGGACCCTGTATTGAACCAGTTTCTTGTTTCCTTTCTTTCCTTTTCTTTTTCTTTGGGAATAGCAGTAGACTATAAACATGTGGACATACACAGGTGAAGAGGTTTTGTATTTAAACTGCATACTGTATGCTTGCACTTATTGCTTGTGTCACACCTCCATGACAAACAGAAAGGGGGCGAAGGGGGGTTAAAAGAAAAGGAGGGAGATGGATGAAAAGAGACAATGACAGAGAGGTAGTGTATGAGCCTTCAGCCCTGTGCTATGTGCTCAATGCTAACTGCTTGACTTGGTTCTCTGCCAGAGGCTTATTCAGAACCAAGGACAGCTCCCATGGTCTCTGAGCTCACCCACTGAGGAGAGGCACATTTAGATAAAGTCTCTCTCTCTCTCTCTCTCTCTCTCTCTCTCTCTCTCTCTTTTGACGCTCCCATTTTCTTTCCTCTAAAGCTAATTCCATCTCATTGGGGAACCTACATTTAGCTACCCTCTCACTCTTTGTCAGTCTTTCTAATCAAACTATGTGAGGAATGTCAAATTTATAGTCATCTTGCCCTCTTTCTCTCTCCTCATGTGTGCCTCTAAGCTCAATTTCCCCTTAGTTGCTCACCAGTGAGGCCACATTTAGAGTCTGCACCATAGGGGAACACCCTGGCCTTTACCTCTTATTCAATTAAGCTCTGGCTGAAACACACACAAGAACACACACATATAGACACAGAAACACGCACAATTACAGCCTACTGGTGTCTGGAGACTCATGGCACAGAGATATGACCTCAGGGAGAAAGGCACACTAGGAGGCAGGCAAGTGCATACAAAAATGCATGGATTGAGAAGTATGTGTGCTTATAAGAACATACACTTGGGCAGAAGCTTATTGGACACACACAGAGAAACCGCAACAATACCAAGCAATTACCAGATGGTAAATCTCTATGCTAAATTTCAGATGGCAAATCTCTGTGGTAATTTTGGACTGACTTCAATTTATTTATTTTTTTTTCTGCTCTCTGAGTATTCAGTTAACACACAGAGACTTCACACTTCATTCCACTCTGTTTCGGGGCTAAATTCATCAAGAGACATGTCTGGCACAAGCCAGTTGTCAGGATGAGATTAAAAGAAAACATCCACAAAGGTGCATGGGTGTATCGGGTTTTTTTTTTGTTTTGTTTTGTTTTTGTTTTTTTTTTATAACTAACATGATCAGAAAGGTTAGAAGATAAAACTTGCAAATTAGTTTTCAAATATAAAACATATAAGAAGTTTCAGAATATAATCAGAAGTTGATAATAACAATTTAAAGGATAATCCACTATGTCACAATACATTATGTGGCCAAAGGATGTGGACAACAGCTCATGTACTTTTATGGGTTTTTGTCTGCAGCTGTTCTTGTTGTTCTTTGTTTTTTCTTACCAACCCAGGGGTCAGGACCCCCAATAAGGGTCCTATCTGAAGGGTCACAAGATAATTAAATCAGTGTCAAAAAACAGATGTCATTTGAACAAAGGCCTAATTCTTTTTTTTAATCACTTATCTCATTTATGTTCTTTTTCTTGTGAAATACTGAAAATGTTTAATTGCTCAAACCTATAAAACTCCTTTGAATAAAACAATGTGAGAAGGGTCACGGCTCATATAAGAACTAAGGCCATAAACTGTGGTCACAAGGAAATATTGCATTATCTTATATGTTTGCAAGCCAAAATGGTTGGCAAACACTGTTGTATGTGGGCTTCCAAATTAATTAATTTCCCTAAATTAATAATTTAGGGAAGATTCCAACAACACATTCCGACATAGCAATGCCACCCATGTGGAAAGTGAGGTTTCCTAAGGAAATGTTTTTTTTACAGGCTGTTTTGGAAAAACCTTCACAGAGGACTGACCTCAGTCCCATCCATCACCTTTAAACGCAGATTGCTCTCTGCCCCCGTAACACCAAATAGAAAGTTTAATTTTTTTTTTCTATCAACTATGTTATTTAATTTTTTTAATGAAGCTATAAATGAATTTTCCCAAATTTTTCTGCACTGCCAAAATTCAACTGTGAAAATGTATTGGCCTGAAACTAATTCAATTTTAATATAATAAGTCTTAACATCAATAATTTTAATTTAATTTTTAATATGCCCCCAAAATAAGAAATGAAATGCATATATATGTTTTCAGGAAGGCTATTGTTACTAATACTATTTTGTAAAAACTTTACAGACAGTAATATTTTATCATTTTATTCTGTGGCCCAGTCTTTTACACAATTAATGCTCTTAATGCTCTGTGAAAAAGGATTCAGTGAATGACAGAGTACTGAGCAGCCTTGTCTCAATTGGTTTTCTCTAATTACCAGCCTGTGGTCTTTTATGCTAATATGAATATTTATTTATTTTTATTATTATTTTTTTTTTCCTAAAATAAGTAATGTTTTGCATTTTGGACCCAAGCAAAGAGATGACTCAGGGACTGAATACATGTAAAATCTCTTGTTATTTAAAGCTCAGCAAGCTCAATTGTAACACAAAACAACAAAAGACTACGCCAAAAGGAACTAAAATTGATGTTAAATCTTTCTTTTTTTTGGCATTCAGCTCACATTGGAGATAGTAAGGAGCATGGGAAGCTCCTGTACTACTGACAGCTGTGAGTTAAGCACTCTGGACAGTGGCTTTAACAAAAAGCTTACTGAGTGCATTCTTAAGAAACCTTTAATAACCTGACAACAAGTCATCATGTGACCATCATTTATAAAGACCGGACTCCAGAGCAGCACAGAGGTTAGATCATAGAGAAGTTATAAATCAGTGTGAAAGAAGCTTATGCTGGCTTTAGGAGCAACTCCTTTCTTCTGACTGTGTTTCTCAATTTTATATATAAGAAGATGATACATTTTACTACAGGACATTGGATCTGTAAAGTGTAATTAGTAAAAATTATCCTCATTTATCACTCACTATTTTTTTTCTTATTGACATTTGCTGTTTGCTCAGTAAGTCAATAATACAAACCTTGTCACACACATATGAACACACAGAAAACTCAGGTACCTCTAACTGGGGGGGGGGGGGGGACTGGTTCCAGCATCAATACACATCAAGGAAACACTGACCTATGTGTGTGTGTGTGTGTGTTTGTTTGGTGTTGTGTGTGTGCAAACTTCGCAGTCATCCGAGCGTATACCTGTGTTCATGTGTGACAATGTGTGCTCCCCCTTCCACCCCGATCATGCAGTTCAGTACATTCCAGGATGTATCTTTCAACCATTTAACTGCTCCAAGAACAAAACTGGAAGCCATTGTCACAGGTAAAGACTGCAGCTTTAATCAGTCTTTCAACAAGCAATGGCAATATACTCAACCAGCCTAGAAAGAAGTTACATAATGAAGTAACGGAAATATATTTCTTCTCAATCTGTTTAAGCCTACACCCTAGTTAATTATATCTCTAGTCCTTTTTGCATTACACTGTGAGTACCAGATTTTCTCTATTCTCTCTTGAGATGAGGGGCATCGCAGAACTACTAGGACAACAGCTGACCCCTCCTCCAGGCTGAGAACTCCACCCAAAATATTTTTCAGGGTAAACCAGCACCGGGAAAAGTTAAAATGATGGATAAAGGTAGTTAAACCTTGTTGAGCTGTACACAGTTTGCATCTTTGAGTTAGGCAAGATTTTTTTTTGAAATATTTAGTAACTGAAGGAAGAAGTGTCAGACCTGCCTGTTTATTTCATGTAGACCCTAAGGGAATACCAGCATGGAACTGGAATCTAGGCCAAAACATACAAAGTAGTCCATTTCATAACTAAAGAAAGAGTTAATCCCAATTTTCTCTGTTACTTAGAGACAATGAGCGATTAAACTGAACTGTCATTTGTCAGCCTCCTGAAATGCCCTTTAAATGTAGACCCAGAGAAGAGGATGACTCCAGGGAAGGCTTTTACTCACACCTTTGTCACAATGGCCCATCACTAGAGACCAGTTTGTCCTGAGTAAATGTGTTTCGGTTTCTCTTTAGAGAAAATACAGGTCTTACCAATGGACAACATAAAAAGAGCTACAGTATATCCTTAAAGTGAGGCTGAGGAAGAGGCCAAAAGTGAAGAGCCTTCAGTCATACCTCAGTCAAGTGATGCAGACTCTGCCCTTCCTTGCTCCTGTGATGACCTTAAAAAAATGCCTGAGCCATCTAATGGAGCAAAAATTGATGCAAGAATAGACACTAGTACTTTATTTGTCAGTGAGGTTGCAGCTAGTCCAGCTTAGGAAACATCAGTCAATGGTAAGTCACCTAATGTGGGTCCACCTGTCAAAGCTCAGAAGAGCCCACTGAGGAGAATCCAGCATTTTTTTTGGCAGGGCAATAAGGACCCTGTCAGGAATGAAAAAAACATCAGTAAATAAATTTTGAATTGTCATATTCATACACTGATCAGCCCCAACATTAAAACTGGTAACTGGTTTTAATGTTGTAGCTGATCAGTGTATGAATATGACATTCACCATTTGACAGACATGAGAGTAACTGGAGGAGGCGAAATGTGAATGGTTGTTAAATCGCCCTCGTGACCTGGATGACAAAGAATATACAACTCAATAAAATTAGTCAAAGCAACATAGAATTTTTGACCTAATGTCAATAAACAACAAATCAACTTTGACATCCTTCCTGTGTGTGTTTGGGGATGAGACCATGATTGTTTGATTAAATTACTCATATCACATATGCTGAACCCTGCTCTGATTTGTTTAAATTTTTTACAGCAAATTATGAAAACTACACAATTCTTTAATTCCTTAGAAATTTTACATGGAGACATTCAGACATCTTTGTTTCTTTTGCAAGGATGAGATAAGATAAAAGACTTCAACTCAGTCAGACTGTCCCTTTAGTCAAAGCAACATCATGTCACATTTTCCAGTTCACAAAACATTGGATATCTAATGTGTTAATGACATCTAGACTTTTGTTTTATTTTGTCAAGCACTGAAGCTGTTTTACTTTGTTATTTCAAACAGATAGCCTTTTTTTTGCTTGTTCCCTGCAATGTGTCCTGAATGATTCTTGTTCACTCTTTAGCTCCGCTAATTTCTTTATTTAAATATTTTAATTCTGAATAATAGTATTACCAAAATGTTTTGATAAAGTACTAAAAATCTAATTTTAGCATAAAATACAGGAATAAACTAAAACAGACTATCAATAAAAAAAGAGGTCAACCAAAACATCTAGAACTGCAATTAGGCCTATTTATATGTGAATTTTCTTTTTTTTTGTTTGTTTCTTATCAAAATAAATGAGAATTGAAGAAAATGTCCCTTATGTGTACCTCATGAAAACCTCATCCAGCTGAGGGCAACAGTATGTGCATTAATATTAGTTAGGCCTTCCTGATTATCCTTACAACTGGCAGTAGTAGTCTGTCTCGCATAATATTTGTAAAATTTTGCAGTGAGAATTTATTGCTGCTTATTCATTAGTTGGGACCTGCAGGTCTCAGGACTGTGCCCAGTCGCCAATCATCTTTATCTCGGTAAGGGAAGGGCAGCTAACAGCAGATAAAATACAGCACAGAGGCCGCACATCAGTGCACTGCAATGCCTGCTCAGAGGTGCTCTGCCGCACCGTGCATGGTCTATCTGATGACGCACCGTGGGGTGAATCTCCTGGATGCTCACAAGTGGGTGAAGACCTGCCAGCCCAGGAAGAGGCTGAATTCTGGAAGCAGTTCATCTGGTATGACATGAGGTTTTATGGGTGCAACTCTGTCTGAATTGTCTCCTTCACTGGACAGACACAAGACATATACAAATAGGAGCCAAGAAATATGATGCCACAATGAGGACCTGCACTGCTTTATGTGTTGGGGAGTGGGACATTATTTCACAGTGATGAAATGTACCGTGTTGCCCCTGTGCAGTTGCAGTAGCCAAAATAATCTGTTTATTAGTGGAAAGATAGCTATAAAGTGTTGTTTCCTGTAGTTCCTTCCTGGGCAGTGGTTGGAATTTAACTAAGTACATTTACTTAGGCGCTTTACTTTACTTTATACTACTCTGTAAGTTTCATAGGGAAACACTGTACTTTTTACTTTACTACATTTATTTGAAAACTATAATTACAAGATGTCAAAATAAGATATTACATTAAAAACGATATAATAAGCTTATAAAGTACAATAAATGAGCCACCCTGCCAAACTGAGCCACTGGGGCAAACTTACAAAGGCAACCATCACTGCAACCCTCTCTTGATTTGAACTTTACAGCAGAGTGGCCACACAACAGCCTCTCCTCAGTGAAAGACACATGAAAGCCACTTGGAGATTGCAAAAAAAAAACAAACAAAAAAAAAGTGTTAAGGCAAGTGTCGTGCCTGGAGGAAACTAAGCATCTCCGCACAGGATCTCTGGACCTGAGTCCGAGGGATCATTGGGTTCTTGGTCGACACTCTAACCAAGGCCCTTCTCCCCTGACTCTCAGTTTCATTGGGCGGCTGTTTCTAGGAAGAGTCCTAGTTGTTCCGAACTTCTTCCATTTGAGATTATGGAGGACACTGTTCTCCCGAGAACCTTCAATGCAACAGAACTTTTTTGTATCTGTCCTCAGGTCTGTGCCTCCATTCAATCCAGTCCCTGAGCTCCGCAGTTAGTTCTTTTAACCTATAAAAAAAATTGAAGGGGTCTGAATTCAATGTGTCAAACTCATAGAGGTTTTCCATATATTATGGCCACAGTCCCGTTAAAAATGTAATATTAATTTATGAAACAGGTGCAATGTAAGAGTCATGTACTGAATCACAGTAAAATCATTCACATTTTCGTCCAAGGCTATCAGCTCTAGACATAATCACACACTACTACTACAGAGGGATGTATAAAACTAATGTATTAGAGGTAAACCTGTCCCCAGGGATAAGGATATTTTTTCCCAATAGTGCACTCCCATTGATAAGAACAATGTAATTGATGGCGAGTTTCTTCTCTTGTTTTGGTTAAATTTACATTTCAGACTAGAGTTCAAAGCAAAGCAACAAGTGGTTCAAGTTAGAAGATAAGTGGTCATAGAGGTCATGGGCAAGTGCCTAATAACCATAACATTCAGTCTGAATAAAAAGAGATACATTTACCTGCTTACCCAATGGGTAACCCAATGGGACCCAATGAGAAACCCAATGAGAGCAGTGAAAACTTAGGTTGGTTACTCAGTTGCATTTTAAAGGACTAGCTCAACATTTTGGGAAATATGCTCATTCACTTTCTTGCAGAGAGCAAGAGGAACGATACCACTCTCATGTCTGTATGAAAAATATGAAGCTACAGAAAGGAGATGGCTAGTTTAGCTTAGCATAAAAGCACCAGCTCCTAAAACAGGTTATCACATAGCACCTTGTAAAACTCTGGTTAAAGATAATATTTTTGTCCTGACTCCACAAAATGATCCATTTAGCAGCTATGACTTCAGGATTTACCGCAGCTCTTTTTGGGGCCGTAGTTAAAGAGATTTTCAAATGTTTAAAGGAATGTTTCGATATTTTTAGGAAATATGCTTCTTGCTCTTCTTGCTTATAGAATCTAATTTCTGTTCAAAATGCAGCTGGTTAGCTTTGCTTAGCAAAACAGAAAAAAGGTGAAGAAGAAATAGGTGAAGAAGAAACAGGAAACCTGCCAAACCATAAGAGTAATTCCTTTTTTTGTTTAAATATTCAAAATTCGAAGTGTAAAAACAGGAATTTATGGATTTTTGGAGGATTATAGCTGGACATATTTCCCGACAGGAAACTGTGGCTTTCTGGAGTCTCTGCTGGTTGCCTGGCAAGAGCCTTGTCACCCCTAAATTTGCTAAAACAGGCTAACCTGCTGCTTGCTTTCATATTGAACCACCAAATATGAGAGTGGTATTAAAATTTCACCTAACTCTTAGCAAGAAACTGAAAAAAAAAATCAAAACAGCATTTTTTTCTGTTGTCAGTTCAAACCTGTCTCCAAAATTGTATAATTATACTTTTTTCTTTGCTGTGCAATGCTAACTCGTTGCAGAAATAAAGTCCTGTGGGTTGAAATGGAACCTGCACTTCGTGTAAAGATAACCTGACTCAGTTTCCTTCAGCATATCAGATGACATTAAACACTGCATTGTGACAACCAGGTCTAACAGTCAACATGGTATTTTGACAGTCAATTAACTTAAGCCATTAGCTAGAAACATTCTGATGCAGGTGGCTCTACTGTATTGCTGATGACTGAAAGCAAAGTGCTCCTGTGGTATTTATTCCAAGGTCACCTGAGGTTCAGGGAATACACCTCCCTCTGGAAACATTGCTGGCACTAACACGGCCTCAGAGGTTCCTGGGATTGATTCATTTATGCCATTAATACAATCTGGCTGCTGGCAGCAGGACCAACTGGGGGGGGTGAAGCTCCCTTGACCCCATACATTCAATAATACACACACACGTACACACACGCACACACGCACACACGCACACACGCACACACACACACACACACACACACACACACACACACACACACATTTTTCCAGGCGACTGGTGGTTCCTTCTCCAAAAAAGCCACCTAATATATAAAGTGGCATTCAAGTGCTTTAGTGCAGCACCTATTTAGAGTGAGAGAGACAGGAAAAGCAACAGAGAGATGATGTAGAAGTAGAGAGAGCAAACAAATAACTAAAGAGAGAGAGAAGATGAGGTGGGGATTGAAGATGAATTACATCTTCGCTCAGCTCTAGGTATAAATGTACATATCTATGTATGTGTGTGTGTGTGTGTGTCTCTTTTCAACTCCTACTTGCTGACTCCTTGTATACGTCATTATTCACATACTGAGTTCTTTAGTAGCATGATTAAAAAAAAAAAAACACACGCACGCACACTAATAGTTTCACATTCAAAACCAGGCAGATATAGTATACTGTTTAACTATATATATATATATATATATATTTATATATATATATATATATATATATATATATATATATATATATATATATATATATATATATATATATATATATATAGAGAGAGAGAGAGAGAGAGGGAGAGAGAGAGAGATCATTTTTGTTTTGTACAATTTTAGAATGAAAAAAGGAAAGGACCACCTAAAAGATTTCAACTCTAAAAAACTTTTACCAAGGCATCAGACTTTAATTAGCTTGTAAGAGCTAGTTCACACTCACAATAAAGCTTTATAAACACTCTGACACACCAAACCTTGTCTCGACAATCAGCAGCCATGGGCTCCTCTAAGCAGGCGCCTAGCACTGAAAATTAAAAGAACTGAAGCCCACAAGGCAGGAGAAGGCTGTAAGAAGATAGCAAAGTCTTTTCAGGAAGCTGTTTCCTCAGTTTGTTATGTAATTAAGAAACAGCAAAGAACAGGAACGGTGGCGGTGAACTTGAGGTCTGGAGGAGAACAGCTCATAGGATCGCTAGTAAGACAAATTAAAGCCCCCATTCGACTGCAAAAGACCTTCAGGCAGATTTAACAGACTCTTGAGTGGTGGTGTAGGAATCTACTGAGCAGTGACACCTGCACCAGCATGATCTCCGTGGAAGAGTCTTTAGAAGAAGAATACCTTTTCTGCCTCCTGACCACAAACTTCAGAGTCAGAAGTTTGCAAAGGAACATCTCAACAAGCCTGATGGATTTTGGAAATGAATCCTGCGGACTGATGAAGTTAAAGTAAAAGTGTTTGGCTGCATTGAGCAAAGATAGGTTTGGATGAAAAGGATGCAGAGTTTAAATTAAAACACTACTTCAACTGTTAAGTATGAGGGTGGATCGATCAGGCTTTGGTCTTGTGGCACAGGGAACTTCTGTGAGAAAACATCTAACTATATGTAAATAAGCTGAAGCTGAAGAGATGATGGCTTCTACATCAAGATGATGAACCTACACAAACCTCAAAATCAACAACAACCTCATGTGGTGAAAGCCGAAGGTTTTACCATGACCCTCACAGTCCCCTGACCTAAACATCATCAGGAATCTGTGGATAGACCTCAGAAGAGTAGTGCATGTAAGACAGCCCAAGAATCTCACAGAGCTAGAAGCCTTTTGCAAGGAAGAACGAGTAAAAATCCCCCAAACAAGAACTGGAAGACTCTTGGCTGCTACAAAAAGTGTTTGCAAACTGTGATACTTGCCAAAGGGGTGTTACTAAGTATTGACTATGCAGTGTGCCCAAACTTTTTTAACAATCCTTTTCCTTTTTTGTTTTTGTAAAAGTTGGAAATATAAAGATTGAAACAATAGAATAATCTTGCTTAAAATATCAGAAATGCATCTTTAAAATTATGCTTTTTGGAGATTAGTCCATGTTGTACTGCAGTATATGTGCATTACATACCTTACTAAATATGCTCCTGGACCTGTTCTCTTAAAAATACAGTATGCCACTGCATGAAGACCCATGAAAACATGTTATCCATTTGATAATAATGGATACCTCCACCAATCTTTCCAGAAACAATATCTCAGTTTTTTAGTAAAATCCGTGGACTCTGCTGTTTTCAGTTGGACCATTTTTTGACAAGAGAAACAAAAAGAGAATTTTACTTTGAACTTTTGAGAACAGATACAGTATACCCCACTGTACTTTCATAGGCTTCACAACTTGAAGGTGAGAAAGCAAGATTTGAGCTGGCATTGCTAACCTGACCCCTACACTTGTGGAGGTGGCCTGTATTCTCACTGTGATGAAGCCTGGCCTGTATGCCTGCAGCCAGACTGCACTGCATGCTAGACTAGAGATGACACATCACAAGCAATAACACTCTCCTGCTGCAGCACCTCTCCTCTGTAGTTTCTTTCTTCTTTTGCTTCTTCTTTTTCATCAGATATCTTTTCCTGTACTATTATTCTCTCTGTTCTCTTTTCTAGTTGTCTCATTCAGTTCTATTGCTCGCATTTCCAAAAAAAAATATGCAAACTTGTAAACTCAGATCTTTCTATTTAAAAAATAAAATCAGTGGACTTGTAAATGTTCAAATTAAAATCCTTTACAATGCAATTGATTTTCTAAGTGGGATAATTTAAATG
This sequence comes from Istiophorus platypterus, assembly GCA_016859345.1. Lineage (NCBI taxonomy): Eukaryota > Metazoa > Chordata > Actinopteri > Istiophoriformes > Istiophoridae > Istiophorus > Istiophorus platypterus. Next base: position 23,805,870 of record CM029134.1, on the reverse strand, counting down.
AATTGATTGTGAATCAAACTATTACTCTGTTGACTGGGGACTGCACAAAGCCCCTCTCAAGACCCCTGGGAGTCCTGGACTCAAGGCTGGATTACAGATTGCCAAAACAGGAAATTGCCCAGGGGTACTACACCCTCAGGGACCACACACTACCCCCTGAATGACAGCCGGGCTCCGTGGAAGAAGACACAAGACGACCCCTCTTCTGAAAGAGAAACATCAAAAACTGACTGGGGTTTGCTAAAATGCATGTTGAAAAGCCACAATGTCTCTAGATGAATGTCTTGTGGACAGATGAGCATTTTGGCAAGGCTCATAAGCTCTGTCACCACAGAGGAAAAAAAATACTGGAAGGGTAAGATGACTAAAAACAATTTTTCTATGAGTGTAATCCATTAATTTTCTCTCAGTATGTTACAGTTAGATGTTCTCTGCAATTATTAAATACTAAAATATGTTAAAATAAACAATTTGTTGATAGTTTTGAAACAACTTATATGTCTTTACTGTAAGTACCTAATGAAGACATAAAATCCACCCCAAAGCTCGGGTTATTGAGGATAAACAATGCCAATTGTTAAAAAATACTGACCTAAAAGCTCTCTGCACCTATTTTTTTACATTTCACCAGATATGCATCATGGAAAGGCTTGCTGCTCTGGCTACAGCAGTTCCTGTTTTCACTGTGTAGACAATCGCCTGGGTTTCATCTTTGATGAGTGGGGTAATCACATCGGGACACATAGGTTGTACTTGGTAATAATTATACTAACATATAAAAAGAACATGATTAAGAGGAAGAATTAGTGGAAGTATTTTGAAAATAAAAATTAAGCATTAGCTCTTTAATGCAGATATTTCATAGTGTGTGTCAGATTCAAACAGCATAAAACAAGACCACCTATCACCTCTCTCAGAAGTTTAATGAGCCTCCATTTGTTTGCAATCATTCTTTTCTCCTGTCTTTTAATTAAAACATCTTCTTTTACCTTTACATAGAAGATCAAAGGAGAAACATGAGCTCCTGCTAATTGGATGTATATTTGGTGCTTTTACAATATTTTGTTTTGACTAATTTCTTTCAGTGCACAGGTGTATAGAGAGAAAAGAGTGGGGGAAGAGAGGAGGTCGATTTGTATAGGTAGCAAAGAAAAAAAGACAGTATAACAGGAGAAAAGTAGAAGAAATGAGGGGATTAGTCAAGGTAAAAATAGTACAATACACTTATTTTGCTTTTCTAATTTCTTCTCACAGGTGAGATGCAAGAATTTGATTAGATAAAAATAGTGAAGGGACTGAGAATTAAAGAGGATGCATATAATTGGTTAAAATAGCAAGAAAAGGCAGAGAGCTGAAAAAGAGAATAATCAACATGGGAATATCTAATAAGGCATAAGAGGGGGAAAAACTAGGAAACTAAGACATACTTACAAGTACGATGCAAAAGACTGGAATGACAGTCTTTTGTCTTACCTATGTCTTCTTCTATGTCTATGTTGGAGGTCAATAGCATAATATAGCAGGGTGATGGTAATAGAAAGTACAAGATCAGATAAAAAAATTGGAAAAATTGCCTTAATTATCACCTCCTGCGCTTTGTTTTGAATTGTTTATTGCATAATTATATATTTATAAAATTGAAGGTTAAACAGCTCTGCAGGGATTTTGGGGTAATATCATTCATCATTTATCACTCAAGGACTCAGGGTCATCATGCTGGGCATTTAACGGGACAGATTAAGTGGGCTGAGATGAACAATGGCATGTTTGAGAGATGGGTTTTCACAATGCAAGTGCAGCCGAGGAAGTATGAGTTTTTTTCAGAGGTTCTGCTTCTTTTGACAAGTCAACAGATGACGATTGGCTAGTCTGAGATGCAGAATTTAACCATTCCCCTGAATGCTCGGGAAGATGATTTTAGTAGCAGAGGAAGGACAGATTCCATGTTGTAAATATGAGTTAAATACATAGTTCAATTGTTTGTCTTAAGGGTTTTAAAGAGAAAGATGAATACATATTCCCAGCCTCTTTGTTAATGTGGGTGAAGCATTGGCTCAATAAGGCCCAGAAACTAGCACACTGACTCACAGCAAAAAGACAGTGGGCTCAAATTCAACTAACGTTTCAACCTGGCATATTTCAACTTGGCGTTCTTCACGTATATATCACTATTGTAACTCTATGGGTCCTATTAACTTCTGCATTCTGCACCTAGAAATTTGGGAAAACAAAGACTCATGCAAAACAAGATACTGCATATCAGAGCAAGCAGCTCAAGCCTCCTACAGCTTTACAAATAAACATAATTTGGACATGAATCAACACAAATCAGCAGCGTATGACTCGCATCTAAACAACAGCAACCATTGTTTCTAAGTAAGCTGAGCATCGCCTTGTCGGGATACACTACTATCCAATTATCCCTGCATGAAGAAATTTCCATCAATCAGATTTGCTGTTCAGACTCACACATCCTACTCTGCAGTCAGAAATTAATATATCCAGACACACCCTCAGGTCATAGTGGTATTGTTAATGGTTATTCTGTAGTGAAATACTTTAGAAAGACCATTTAACATTTTAAGATTCACTCATTACTGAGCTATGATCCACAGTGAACGCCTGCATTTATATAGCATATTTGTCCAAAGCGCCTCATAGTTCCCTGAACCGTTTAACATGCCAGCAAGCTACTACGCAAGCTGATGTTAAGTGTCTTAAGTTAAGCTTAAGTTAAGCTTAAGGACACTTTGACAAATGGACAGGAGGAACTGGGGACTAAACTACCAGCCTTCTGATTAGTGGAGGAACCAGTCTACGTCCTGCTCCACAGGACTCCTCCATGACAATACTGCTATCATGACCTAGGCTTATATAGAGGTGCATTCATGCCTTTTATTGCATGAATTGCATATACTCTGTAATATCTGTTTGTATGTGGCACTGTGAGTGAAAAGAGAGTGCTAGGAGTTCGAAATAAAATAAAACACTGAGGAAGACATTGCTGTTACAATAAAACTTCCGGCCTATCATTTTCTTCTTCTTTAGGCAGGTATCCCACCTGCAGCAGTTACAGATATTAGTTCTAAGTTTTTTGATTTTACGAGTAACTGCAATTTTTTTTTTTTTTTTGGGGGGGCACAGTTAGCAACTTGTTCACTCCTGCTCTGTAACTTGACTATTTGTTTAATCTGTGTTTTGTATGTTCCAGATGAGCATTATCATTGTCCCAACTTTGTGACAATGTGTTTGCAACAATTGTTCAATTCTAAGAACAGCAATGCTTCAGACAGTTTGTAAAATCGGTTTTATGATCATTTCACCCTGAAGAACTGGGCCCCTGGTTACATCATGTAAACAATTATTTGTTCTGGTTTACCTGATTTTTCATTATTTTAAGGGATATTCTAGGGGAGCAACACAGTGGGGTAATGGTTAACTCTGCTGCATGTTCTCCTCATTCCTGCTTTGGTTTTTGACACAGTAAAATAAATTCAAATTAGTTAACTCAGGAAAAGTAAACAGGCTCACTTCAACAGTAGTTTTACATTCGTTTCTTAGGGTCCATAACTTCAGTTCAGTAGTTCTGTAGAAAAGTGGAATGCAAACAACTCTAAAATTGTATATAACTGCATTGAAGATACGGTTTAGTAAGTAATCCAACTTTGAGGGCAGTGAAGTTATCCACATTTCCTGTTTACCCTTTCAAAAGAGCATTTCAAAGAGCTTTAATTCTGTGTGTCCACACCAAGATATGCGTTCTATCAGTTGCATACATTCATATGCAGCCATTTACAGCTGACCAGTGAGCAGTCTCAGCAGAGAAGCTGGGGGTTGAGTGGCTTGTTCAAAGTCACCTTGACGGTATTAAGTGAAGCCAGGGAGCATTAGATTTTCTCTGCCCACGCTTTCCCTGTCGGGCCGATTATTTAAATTTGGCCCCAGGGTTTTAAACATCCTATAAGCAAATGTACACAGCTTACATTAGCTAAATCATCCAACTCGACTTAGAGAATTCACTGACTCACATCCTGACTCATGAGTGAAGTTCACAAACTAGAATGTAAGCCCAGGGTACTTGAATGAGACATTGTTAGACAGAGTTGAGAAGCTAGACAATGAGCATCAAGTAGTTGTGCATCTCTGGAACAATGACGCTTTGAGTGAAATTGCAATTGAGAGTGAATTTGAAACAGTTTCTGTAACATCTCAGACTGGTAACTAACAAGTCAGTAAGATGAGTATTGCAGTTTCACAGTCACACTTGATAGTGCTTCAAACTAGCAATTACAATCACGCTCAGTCCATGCTGACTCACTGACTCACATGCATCACTTGTAGTATCTTGATAAGTATGGTCTGTGTGTGTATCAAATTGGAAAAGGGAATTGTGTATATTGACGTAATATTATAGTGGGTCTTGTTCTACCCTGCCATATCAATGAACAATAGAACATGTTACCACTGATATTGTGTCAGGTACACAGTATGTTACAATTAATGCAAGAAAGAACTGTACTTAAAGTAAAAAGATTAAGGTGCCTATAACTTTAGTTTAACTCCAACATGTACCAGAGAAACACATTGTACTTTTAAAGTTTATAAAACATGCTACAATGCTACTGCTTAAATTACTCAACATCATACAAAGTTAATATTTGTTTCATTTCAAACTGTTACTGCATTTAATTCTCCTTACAGGTTACTGCATCAGTAATAATATTATAACATATTTAAAAGATTCCTTGTGTTACTTTTATTTGTGGGATAATAAAGCTCTAAGTCCGTGAAGTACAGTTCCTATAATGCATGTAAAAGGGAAGTATAATGTTGCTGTGGATTCTGTGAGTTGCCCTGTGCCTCAGTTATTTTGCTTTTGTCTATATTATGATTAATTGGCACCATTAAAAGAATGCCATGCTTCCTATGTACAGTTCTTGTTTGCAATGTAGCCATTTATATACAGACAATTATCACTGGATCATTTTTGATACTGTAGAGAACTTCTAATTCTTGAGTTATATAAAGCATCTTCTTTCATGATTTATAAGTGGATTATTTATGATGGACATCAGAGATAGTATCTCCATGAAGTGTAAGTAACATCACCTTGATCTTAAAATATGTGAACAATGTCTGTGCACTCAGATTTAACTGAGTTATGACTGAGAAAAGGCATGTGATTTTTAATGGAAATGACTGTAGTCAGGCAAAATTGTTATTACTGCCTCTATCTGCTACAGCCACTCTTGCCACTGCAGCTGCTGACCATGACGGTACATGGGGTCAAATCAGCAGACAAACTAGAATAACTAATTTCCTGTTTTATAATATCAGTATACACCTGTCTCTGTCTCTTTCTCATGTAGTATATTTCTCCAGCAAGAGGAAGTAACTTTTCACTGTGGTGGTATGTAATTCCATTGTACTGTATATTCAGTCTGCACATGCACAAAGGCACAAAATAATTAACCTTTACTCCTTGTAACTTGCCAGTTATGAAATTGGAAGTGATGGTGCAAGCACAGTTAGCATCCCACCATTCATCAACCAACTTTTGTTTCTCTGAGTCAGGAGCTGCTGCCAGCTCATGAACAGTACAACAATTTAAGCCTCAAGCCTTTGGAAAATGTTTGACAAGTTTGTGAAAAGAATATGTCTTGCAAAAAATGTTTGAGTTCAGTCATATACTATAGACTATGGACAATTAACAACAGACCTTTTTTCTCCATAGACTTCAGCAAACTAATCCTAATAAATTCAGTGTTTGAAAGACCAATTATAACTCACATTGAACATGTAATTGGCTGAGTATCATGTTTAATCTTATGTGAGATTACAAACAGCTGAATTTTTGCTTCCCCTGAATTAAATTGCAGCTGTTTGCTCTAAATACCAATCAAGTGTTTTTAAGGTATTGTAAAAAAAAAAAAAACAATAAAATTGTAATAATCTTCTGTTTTTCTATTTCAGTTATGCAAAAACTGTTTTTTTTTCCCCATGATGAGTCATAGTAATGAATTCCACCGTGACAACAACAACCATGACAAAACTTTGCACACCTAACTATCCATCTTTTGCTGTGCCATTTTTCTTAGCTGAATGAGCTGGTATTCAGTGAATACATTTCCATACAGACTCAGAGAAGAAGGAAAAGTGAGTTTCTGTTGTCATGTTATGGACAGCATGTATCTTCCTTCTGCAGCTTCCCTCAGACGTGTCTGTTTGAACACATGATGCCTGTAACCTGTATTTTTCTTTTTATTATAGAAGTTTTAAATAAGAGGATGGATATTCAAACAGTTATTAACATAAAAACCAAAAAATTTGATAGTCAGAACCAACCTTTTAGGACATTTCAGATATCTTTTGAAAAATTATTTACTGTCTAGCCATACTTATCTTAAAGTAAACCTACTTCATATGTCAGCTGTTACATCTTAGCCACACAGGCCAGTTTATATCTTCTAAATATGAAGAAAAGTTCATTTCAGTGCTACTCAGACATGCATATGCAGTATATTGGCTTGTTATCCACCGGTTCTAACTGTATGGTGTCAAAATGGCCAGAAAAATATGCTGTAAATTAAAGATCAACAGTCCACTCTCATCAGCTTAATGCTGCCTTTTTTTAAAAATATGAAAAAAAAAAAAACGTCGTGCATCGCAAGAGCTTCAGGCTGATCTGGATCAATCTGGAGTGGTGGTTTCAGCCTGGACCATAAACCACACACTCAACCAGGTAGAGCTCCGTGGGCAAAGGCCAAGGAGGACACCGCTAAGGAAAGAACTTTCAAACTAGTGTTTGAAAAACTTTCATAAATGAGCCAAAATCTTTCTGGGAAATGTTATGTCAACATTTGAAACCAGAGTAGAGAACATCCTACCTGCAGTAAAACCTGGCGGAAGTTCTATCAGGCTGTGGAGCTGCTTTGCTGCCTCTGGTACTGAAGGTGTTAGATGTATCAGAAGAATGATGAAAACAGAAGATTACGGGGTAATTTTAGAGTGAAATGTGTTACCCAGTGTCAAAATTTTTTTTGAGGTGAAGGTCTCTGGTGATTCAGCAGGACAATGACCTGAAGCAGACATCGAGCAGCACAAAAGAAAGGTTGACTGTTTAAAACTGGCCAGCAATTAGCCCTGAGCTGAATCCCATGAAAAGCTTTGGAGAGAGATGAAACCTGCCATTCCAAGGAGGACTCCTGCAAACTCAAAAGAACTGGAAAGCATAACAACACTAAAGTGGCAGATACTACCTGCAGACAGGTGCAGGAAGCTTCTAGATGGCTACAAAAAGCATTCAGAGGTTGTCATTGTGTCCAGAGTACATTTTGTGTTTGTGTAATTTCACTATTACTCATGTTTTGTTTTTTTACTCTTTTTTCCCGTAACCTTGGATATTATTGATTACACAAATCTTGTTTATTTTCATTTATTTCTGAAGATGTTCCTAATTCTGTACATTTCTGTACATTACATTCAGGTTGTGCCAATCATTTTAACCTGTATATTGACTTCATATTCAAATTTGCTTTGACAAATAGATTTTGGAGAAAACAGAAGTGGTGTGGGACCTATGTGAAGTCGTATAAACTGCCTTCAGTGATGTCACTTGAGGCAGCTGTGGTTGGGGTTAAAGACTACAAGTTATAACCCAGACTGATATGCAAGTGTTGGTCGGTGGTCTTTCTATGAAGGCATGCCCGGTGAAGAAAAAAGCCAAACTTTACCAAAATATCCAGGTGTTCGTTAAACTTTTAAACTCTTCTTCGAAATCAGTTTTTGCTTTGTATCTGGGACTGAAACTGCAGTAAAATCTTTCAGTCTTTTGGAATATACATTTGGCCAACGGTACAGTATCTTCAGACAGAAACAGCATGCATCTTTGTCTCCATCAACAGCTCTGCCACTATAGTACAAATGGAAATCTGTGTCTCTTTGTAGTGAATTCGAAACCCACACACAGAATGACAGCTGTGCAGACCACAGTAAGCTGCTTCTGCAAATGCAAAAGATTTTAGATCTCATTTTGCAATGTAAATTATTTGTAAATGAACGTAATCTTTAGAGAACGGGGTTGGTATGAGTCACAAATAGTCTTGTTACTGTATCCATGGACAAATACATTTCTTTTGAATATTAATTCATTCATATCCTACACTATAGCCTACAATATAATATGATATCTGGAAGATGAATCAACAAAGCAGTTTGAAAAGGTGAAAATATTCAGTAGTTACTTTCTAACTGGCAAATTGATTAGTATGTTTTAGCCTTAAATTTTAGGAACCCACATACTGTATTATATAGGAGGAAATCCACAACTGATGCATTCTGACATGGATTGTCATTTAAATATTGTTTTCATTGTCGGCTTGCAGCTCATACTAAAATAGTATTCTCCAACTGGTGATAAGTAGTGTGAAATTATCTGTTGCTTGCCATCATGCTCTGAAATGATTGGATTGGGACTTGAGCATTTGGTACTTTTGTAGGAATTTCCACATCTTTGCTCCACAGGGAGTTTTTGACCTTTTAGTCAAAGCTGCTTTATGTTTCAAGGGTAAACGAAAGGGCACACACACACACACACAAAGGCACACACACGCACACACACATGCAAAGACAGACAGTAACATACGCAGGCAGAGATGCATTAAACAAGGACTTTGCAAAGTGGATGCACACAAGCTTGTGCACTAAAAAAACAAATAACTACATACACATGCGCGCACACACACATCCATATTTATGCCACACATATGCACTCAAACAAACAGCCTGTTTCATCCATCCACACAACTAGCTGTCAACCACCACCTAAAATCCCCAAAACACACCTGCTTTTGCATCCCTACTCCTGCTAAGGAGTATCGGCAGCCATTATGAAATTCCCCTCCTCTTTTTCTCTCTGTAACAAGCTTCAATCAGCTAACAGACCACTTTGAAGTGGCAACAGACTTGAATAATTAGAGAAGACTGACAAAATGATGAGAGGGAAAATGAAAAGAGAGGAGGTAAGAGGCACACGGTAATAGAATGGAGTGGAAACAGATGAAAAAACAAATGGAGAAAAAAGTAAGAAAAGAAAGAAGAGACTAGATGATTGGAGAGAGGAATCACTTATGGACAGTGGTAAATGTGGCTTTGTAAATTTTTTTTTGCTTCTTCTTGGGTAATTTTACCTCAGGAGATAAATAGGCGGACCACTGTTGACAAATAGTGGAGATGAGTATAGGAAGCAAGGGAAATATTACTTTAATTGTTTTCAATCCTGTATTTTACCATTATTGCCTCTGGGGAAATAGAGAGAGAGGATAGGAATGGAGAAAAATGAGGCACTGAAAAAATACAAAGAATGAAAGGGAAAGAGGGAAGAAAGAAGAGTGGATTTAGTCAGACAGGTGGAGAAAGAAAGCATGGTGCCAACACAGTTTATGTTAAACACTGGGACAAAAATGCTTGCAGCAGACAGAGCAACCTCAACAGCAAAATTCAGAAACAAATACAGCAAGTTGCAGGAAAGTGCAGACATAAATTCACTCGGGGGGGGAAAGGTTTCACAGACTAGAACAGTGCAAACGTATGTGTGTAAAGAAAGCATAGAAAAGGATTTGCATGTACATGTGGATGGAGAGGAGCTCAGGTAGATAGGACCCAGAAGGAAGTTTGTTGGATGGGGAGGAGTAGAGAAAGGGAAAGAGAAGAAGAGAAAAACACATGGTAGGAAATCTAGGAAAGCAGATCTCTGCTGTGAACATTACACTTGGTCTTATCAGCTGTGACAAATAGAGAGAAGAGTTTTATCTTTACTGATCCTATTTGAAATGCTCCACTATTTCCATTCTTACGTTCTTTCCAGCATTTGATATTAATCACCACCAAACTAATAGCATTTTTGATGGGGTTTTATTGCTCAATTTGTTGCATAACATGTCAGTGTAGGGAAATTTACACTCCCATTTCTTTCTGTTCTTAAAGAAGTTCATAGTTGCATAGTTGAGAGGATGCATATTGACTTGTGGGCTGGATCTCAAGTTGTCCACTTAAGAGTTATGTTTTTGTTATAAAAGGCCACCCTGTCTTAATTCCCCATGCTGGCGTCCGTAACACTGAACCAAACCACATGTGCCACTGTCCAGTCCATTCATTCACAGGAGAAAAGTCATTTTCTATTGAGAGAAACGTAGATTTTGGGTGTACAATGTACAAGAGACACTATGACAAAGGTGGCCATTGTATTGCAAGAGCGGATATTGTAGGAAAACCAATAAAATCGGTTTTGAGTGAACATGTAGTTATTGGATTTAGTATGAAAATTCTGTGACACTGTAGATCGATTAAAATTAATTAAAATTTTTTATCATTACGTTGATTTATAAATGTAAATCATCTTTATGTGTTTCTTAAAACATTTTTAAATTAGTAGTATATAAAGATAATATACAGGAGGCAGGGTTGCAGGGCAATAAATGATAGATTGATTTTTAAAAGAACCTTTTGCTGGATTCAAACTCAGAAAAAAAAAAAATGATAAGTACTAAATCCTATACTGTGTGTCTAAGGTACAGAAAAAAGGTCATCAACCAAAGAACAAACTTGATGTTCAACAAGCATTGTTTAAAAAAAAAGAGAAAAAAACAACTGGTAAAAACTGCATTGAAACTGCATCTTACTCCTGGATGTCTTCCTGTACTCAGTTTTTTGGCTGTGGTATATATGGCTACACAGTATATTTTCTGAAAGACTGAACAGTTTTATTTTGGTTTATGTCCTTGGTACAAAGGAAAACTCAGTGGGGAAACAGCAGGAAACCACTCCTTGAAAGTTTAACTCCTAAAGGGAAATGTCGGGCATTTTAGGCGAGGTTTGGCTTCTTTCTACACCAGGTTCAGTATACCTCAGATACAGAGACAACTGACCAGCACTAGCACATCAGTCAGACCTGTTAGTGATCACTGAACACATTAGCATTGACAAGGGCCGATTTCCAAGTAGGTCTTCGGCTGCAGGGTTAGTGCCTCAAAGGCACAGCACTGCTAACAGAGATATGCTGTGCTAAAACAATCAACAAACTTCACAGGAGGGCCCTAAAACTGAAAAATATAGAGGCCATGACCAAACAGGGCATTCAGACTTTCTTTATGTCCAGTCCTCGAATCTGCTGTAAACGGTTGCAGTCATATGAGTGGAACCATTCATACATCATCATTCTTTTAGGCTTTTGGGGGGCTCTTTATCTCCACCTCTGATAAAGAGGTTAGAGCAAAAAGGACATTTTTAACCAACAATCTAGTCATCATTGTTGATGTCTCTGTGCTTGTTTGCTTTATCAAAATTTGGAAAATACTTTTGATGAAGCTTAAATCTCACCTTTGTGTCAATTGTCACAGTGTTTAAAAGTAGAATGTCATATTTACACTTTGTTTTTCTTACAGTTTAACCAAACTGAATAATACATTTTAACATCCTGTAGGTTGGGTTCACTGCTGCACAACGGTGTGTTAAGCTTGTGCTAATTAAAAGAGCTGGCAATTCATCACGCTTTTCTGCAGCAACATGGCAGGGAAAAAAAAAATGATAAGTACTAAATCCTATACTGTGTGTCTAAGGTACAGAAAAAGGTCATCAACCAAAGAACAAACTTGATGTTCAACAAGCATTGTTTAAAAAAAGAAAAAAGGAGAAAAAATAACTGGTAAAAACTGCATTGAAACTGCATCTTACTCTGGATGTCTTCCTGTACTCAGTTTTGGCTGTGGTATATATGGCTACACAGTATATTTTCTGAAAGACTGAACAGTTTTATTTTGGTTTATGTCCTTGGTACAAAGGAAAACTCAGTGGGGAAACAGCAGGAAACCACTCCTTGAAAGTTTAACTCCTAAAGGGAAATGTCGGGCATTTTAGGCGAGGTTTGGCTTCTTTCTACACCAGGTTCAGTATACCTCAGATACAGAGACAACTGACCAGCACTAGCACATCAGTCAGACCTGTTAGTGATCACTGAACACATTAGCATTGACAAGGCCGATTTCCAAGTAGGTCTTCGGCTGCAGGGTTAGTGCCTCAAAGGCACAGCACTGCTAACAGAGATATGCTGTGCTAAAACAATCAACAAACTTCACAGGAGGGCCCTAAAACTGAAAAATATAGAGGCCATGACCAAACAGGGCATTCAGACTTTCTTTATGTCCAGTCCTCGAATCTGCTGTAAACGGTTGCAGTCATATGAGTGGAACCATTCATACATCATCATTCTTTTAGGCTTTTGGGGGGCTCTTTATCTCCACCTCTGATAAAGAGGTTAGAGCAAAAAGGACATTTTTAACCAACAATCTAGTCATCATTGTTGATGTCTCTGTGCTTGTTTGCTTTATCAAAATTTGGAAAATACTTTTGATGAAGCTTAAATCTCACCTTTGTGTCAATTGTCACAGTGTTTAAAAGTAGAATGTCATATTTACACTTTGTTTTTCTTACAGTTTAACCAAACTGAATAATACATTTTAACATCCTGTAGGTTGGGTTCACTGCTGCACAACGGTGTGTTAAGCTTGTGCTAATTAAAAGAGCTGGCAATTCATCACGCTTTTCTGCAGCAACATGGCAGGGAAAAAAAAATGCGTATTTATGATACCAGTCTTGGATTTTGTTGTGCATGTTTTAATTTTTCATTCTTTTCCAAAGAGTAGGATAAGATGTAAATGTATAAGCAGAACAGAAAAAAAAGAAAGAAAGCAAATAATAAGGCAGGCATGAGTCTGTAATTGCTGGTGCACACAGGAGCTGTGCCCAGGCTATAACTGCTAACAGTCTTGGAGGGTAAGTGGGAAGAAAACAAAATGCAATACAAGAGGTCCTCTTAAACTTTTCAGCCTGAGACCTAAGGAAAAATCGATCCCCTCAGCCAGAGACCAGGCCTCATTAAAACATATTGCCTCTTTTGTCATGCAAGCAAGACAGGCAGGGATTATTTTAGACCCACTCTTTCAATTTTTAAAGTACTCTTTATGCTTTGTAATATCAATAAATCATTACCACATTCAATATTGGGATATTGGTAAAATTTTGGCACAAATTACTTACCAGGAAGATTGGCAGCCTGCTCTGCTGCAGTGTATTTAACAGTGTCCCACCCATTTGGATTTGGCAGGAAATCATTTGATCTGCTTTATGGCACAAAAAAAGAGGAGAGTGTTGTTCTTCTTGAAGAAAAGCTGACGCTTTCAGAGTTCCTCCTCCCAGTGTTAATTAGTACAATGACTGGAATCAAAAAAAAAAAGCCAAGGACACTGGGAAGGAGAAGGAGAGGACGCAAAAGGATTTATGAGACTCTTGGTCTTAAAGGAGCAGACCAATGATTTTGTATCATCGGAGCAGGTCATCTTCTAAACCATGACACTGTTTACTTTTGTCCTGGCCAAGGCAGCCATTTACTTCCATTCATTTCCATATTGTATTAAAATTAAATAGCTGATGCTTGAACCTTGCTTAAGTTGTGTAATACATCAGAATGCATATCAAGTCTGCAGTAAATTAATGCCTTAATTAATTTATAATTAAGGCCTTTTATGTTTAAGTAAAAAAAAAAAAAAAAAATAGATAGCATGCCTTTGAAAATAGTCAACGAAAATGAAATAATTTGTAGATAAGGAGTGACATAATACTGACTGAGTTAGTAAATGTACAGTCATTTGAATAAGTATAAATTCTCCCCTTTTTTCAGAGAAAATTGAGTGATTCCTTGAATGAAACAAAGAAATAAAAAGTGTCTTTTTTGTTTCATTCTTCCTGACCTCCATGCACAGTGGATATCCAGATACTACTTTCCATCTATGGCAAGGATTCAGAATTCATAAAATGTAACTTGGTGTAACTCAAAGAGATAGTGAATGTGTGCACACCAGCCGTATATAACATTGGATAGTTCCATAAAATCTTGGAATATGTTCAATGTGACTCCAAGATACAAAATATATTCACGGGCAACATTTCGAGCTCAGTCTTGAATAGCCCTACACCTGTATGTGAAGTGTTTATAGTCTTTCTTTCTTGAATGTCAATTATGAAATGGGTAATGTCTGAGAAAACCTTTGTATATGGCAAATAGACAATGTTGAAGGTACAGTTAGTGTTAGGCAAATAAAACATTTGGTGATGGTTATCAAAGATTGTGGATAAGGTTAATAAAAAGGTCACAGCTTTGAGTTGAATTTTTCCAAGATTTTTTTTTGTTCTCTTCCCGATGCTATTATAGTCCTTATGTCATTCTAGTCAGACAAGACATTTCAAGTTTTACAAAAAATTGTATATTTTTCTTTTTGGTAGAAAAAGCACCACTGGTTTAGCATTGCACTGCTATAACAATGTCAGACTGTGGATGGTCAAAGTCTGAAATTGAAATTTCAAAATTGATGCATCAGAAATTCTTTTTATTCCATAATTTCTTCCTCCATGTCAAAACCTGGCACCTACCTACATTACACCCTATACAACCCGACTGCTGATAATTCAGTGAGGGATTTGAGGGGGTTAAGCAAATAAGATAATGTAGCCTCAATTCCTCAATCTGAGATGAGGAACAAGTTATATAGGTAAAGTGACCTCTACATCCCTAGAGTTTTAGTTTGTTTCAAACTAGTAATCTTCAGCCCCAGTTAAAGCTGACTCAAACAACATCACCCGAGGCAATTTATCACCTGACACACTTCAGTGCTGTGAAAGGCTTTATTTCTTTTCCTTTTTTCTTTTCTTCTTTTTCCTTATACACAGTATTTCTCCTCAAGATTTGGAAACAGACTTCAATGTGTAAAATTGATGGAAAGTCTGGTAGACACTGCTAGGTTCTGTATCTACATTTTTTTTCTCTATATATCATAATATTGCCATATGGTTTTACTTATAACTAGGTGATTGACTGCTCAATGACAAGATTTCTTTGCAGATTTCAGTGGCAGATCTTTTCAGATAGATGCCTCTGGTTTGGCATATGAGAGAAAGCAGAGGGCAATAAATAAGTAAATGAGCAAAATTTGTTTCACCCTTGACCCAGACTCAGTGATAGTGCTGTGCAGAGATTCAAACTGGGTAAATTTGCTATTTTCCCAGTAGACAAATCTCAAAGCAACCTTCAGAGAGATCTAACCATCATGTTTCAAACTCATCAGAAGGTGGTGGGAAAAAAACAGTATAAGAGCAGACATTATTTAGATGAATCATTGATCGATTGATTATTTGGTTATTTTACAGTCACTTGAGTTTCAGAGTAATACACTGATATACTGTAATGGCTTATCAATGTAACAGTAGGAGAGAAAATTATTTTTTATTTTCATATGTTATTTTCTCTGTGAGTTATGTATTGTATGTGCTATATATGAGAGATGAGGTATTGCACTCCCACATCTCGTTCCGTTGGTGTGTGTGTGTGTGTGTGTGTGTGTGTGTGTGTGTGTGTGTGTGTGTGTGTGTGCTGAAATCAGTTGTATTGCGCAACTTGTCCTGAGGGAAACCAATAAACCAAGTAAGGTGTGGAGACCAGTAACTATCTAAGAAACTAGACATAACTTTCTTCTCTCCCATTATCACCTCAAGCACACACACGCACACACTCGCACCTGTCAAACCAGTATTATCCGTTAACAAAAGTGGATGCATCGCCATGTTGTGTGCCTGTGACTGCCTCCTGAAAGCTTGTGTGTGTGTGTGTGTGTGCGTGTGTGTGTGTGTGTGTGTGTGTGTGTGTGTGTGTGTGTTTGTCAAAGTCTGAATATATTTTTTTGCTTGCTTGCGTCTGTGTTTGCTAAAGCCTGAGGCGAGACATGTATGTTTGTGTGGCAGACTGTGTGTTGAGCCCTCCAGTGTGTACCTGTGACTTCTAGCTGATATCTACGCTTACCGACACTCGTCCCCTCCAAGCTCCTCTCTTTTATTCCTCTCTCTCTCATCCGTCCTCCTTATCCAGCCTTGTTTCTTCTTTACAATGAGTCAGCTCTCACCATCTTTCCCTCTCCAGTCTTGATGTGTATTTTTTTTTCTGCCTCAATATAGGTTGAGTCGCAGAACATAGATCACAAAAACTGTAACTGGAGTCAAAAATAGAAGCCACATTTCACCAAGTTACATGTAGCTTTGCATTACTGAGATAATGAGTCACTGGTACTTAACTTGTGACAGCTTGTATATTCATTGTTTAAAGAACAGTACTATGGGTTTCCAATTTGCCCATTTGCTACAAATCATATACACTTTACATTACAAGGCTACAATGTTGTACCTACCAAAGCAACTAAACTGTAATATAATCAAAATATATTATTCTTTTTTTCTGAGTCTAAATTGTTTTCTCTCCAGTGTTTATGATTTAAAAACAGGTGAAAAAAGGTTTTGCCAGGATATTATTTCCACATTTTCTGATATATATATATTTTTTATCCTATTTTTGTTGTTGTAATACTCATTTAGGCCACAAGAGGCTGAGGTTCACCACCATCCAGGTCTAATAAAACTAAAAGCATTCATGATTTCTTCGTGTGTTCAAATGTTTGTTGTTTTTTGTTCAGATGGTAAAACTCACTTGTTTCACATTTTAAAAATAAGGAACTTTTGAAAGATTATTGTGACAAACCCTTTTTTTGGACCATTCATAAGTCATATACACAGAAAAAAACCTAAAACCTAAAATTATCCACATTAAAGTAAAAACTGAACTCTTCAATCAACAAACAAGAGAGAGTTCTGATAGTTTCATATTCAGTGCATCATTACCAAGCGTCATTTCTGTTCTTCAATTGTGCAGTGCAGGAAAATCAATTTTCAAAATTCACTCCATGGTTATTACAGATTCCTTTGCATGGCAAAGTCTCACTATCAATTGTATTAAATAAACTCTTATTTTATTGTTAAGTCAATTTAATTAGATGAGTTTGTTTGTTTGAAGTTAAAATACATTATAACAATCAATATCACTTTTAGAACATATTATCAGTAAATCAAGTCTTGTAACTAAATGATGAGTTGACAAAATGTCCAGTGGATTGTTTTCCTACCTCATCTAATTGAGTTGTCTTATTTACATGTACTTCCCAGTATGTACTGCATTAGGGTTAAAGTCCTCTAGAAAGCCTTCTTTTTAGAAAGTTACTTGATGGAGGCCATTATGTGCCTTTTTATGCATGTATCTCAGAGGATCAAAATTACACCAGCACAAACTCTGATGGCATGTCAAGGATTCCTAACTTGTGTCATTAATGCTAACAATACAGCAATAGTTGCCATTATTAGAGAATTTTGCCCATGAGGGATCACATTTGATACAATAAAAAATAAAAAAAAAATGTTCAAAAATAGAAATTCTGAGTTGTGAAAATGTATATACATTACTCCAACATGGAATAAGATAGCAATCGAAAAAATTCTAAGTTGGATAAATATAAAACAAATCTTAGGAAATGAAATGAAATTTCCTTATTTCAAACTTTATTGACGTCTGTTGGCTTAAAATTTTGAGGTTTTTTTATTTTTTATTTTTTAAAGTGTAGGTTGTTTGTAACTTCTCTCTTCACTCTAAAATGAATCATAACACATTTACAGAAATCAATCGCATGACTTTGGCCATAGTCTAGCTGTTACTGCACTGGCAGCATCTGTTTTCTGTACAAACTCTATGTAGTTCATTGTTAACAGGTCCCAGTGCCCTTGGTCCAAAACACCTTCAGCATACAGCTTTTTTTCATGTTGTGCTCACAGTACTTTAAGTTGATATGGTTAAACTTATGGAGCGCTCTGAAGCTCATTACCGTGGGGCAGAAGGGGGCAGGACTTACAATATCGAAACTGTCAACAATGGAGGAGGAGAAGCTTATCTCGCCTGTCACTGACAACTCAGTCATTTACAATCTAACAACAACAAAGGCGTATCACGATCAATATTTGAAACTGAGAGGATGTTACCACATCTGCTGGGATGTCAGGTGAACGTCCTTTGTCACAGTTGTACTTCTAATCGTTCACAGCAAAGTTCTGCAGAAGTTTTAAATGTTTTTGTAACCTAGCAACAATAATCTCTTGAGAGAAGCCGTCTGAAAACGAGGTCACGAGCACTTCCAGAGTAAAAACCGCCGCCTGTGGAGACAGCCCCTAAGTAAGGCAAATTAAACTACTCGGTTACTGTTAGTCAGTGTTAAAAAAACATCCACCCAAATTCCCTCACTTAGAGTTCTTCCTCCTTTTTTCATTATTTGATCACCTAATAGTCAGAAAATGGGTGTGTTTGAATAAATGGTGAATGCTGGCAGGTGACTAAATCACTGTATGATAATGAAATTTAAAGGATAGGTTCAGAGACAGAATTTTAACTATGTAAATTTAAAAAAAATCCACCTGACTTGGCCTTTTTAGCCTGCTGAAGCCGTATCAGTTGCAGATAAACTTTCAAAAGCATTTTTGCACAGAACAAAGATTGTGCATTTTGTTCACCATCTGTAGCACTGGAGTTGTTAGAGGACGGGATCCTTCACGGCCAGTAAGATGAAGGATAACTGTGACCACTTCACTTTAGTATAAATATTACATATACTGTATATGATGGCCGTATTAAATAGAGTTGACAAAATGTGACCCTATCTTTATGTGGTACATTTATTTGAAATTTCTGTTCTTCATTGTCAAGTTAAAAATCCTGTAGATCACACAACAAAAGATGAAAACTTGATGTTCAATTTTCAAAACTGTGCCTTTTATTTTTTTATTTTTTATTTTTAAAGTGTAGGTTGTTTGTAACTTCTCTCTTCACTCTAAAATGAATCATAACACATTTACAGAAATCAGTCGCATGACTTTGGCCATAGTCTAGCTGTTACTGCACTGGCAGCATCTGTTTTCTGTACAAACTCTATGTAGTTCATTGTTAACAGGTCCCAGTGCCCTTGGTCCAAAACACCTTCAGCATACAGCTTTTTTTCATGTTGTGCTCACAGTACTTTAAGTTGATATGGTTAAACTTATGGAGCGCTCTGAAGCTCATTACCGTGGGGCAGAAGGGGGCAGGACTTACAATATCGAAACTGTCAACAATGGAGGAGGAGAAGCTTATCTCGCCTGTCACTGACAACTCAGTCATTTACAATCTAACAACAACAAAGGCGTATCACGATCAATATTTGAAACTGAGAGGATGTTACCACATCTGCTGGGATGTCAGGTGAACGTCCTTTGTCACAGTTGTACTTCTAATCGTTCACAGCAAAGTTCTGCAGAAGTTTTAAATGTTTTTGTAACCTAGCAACAATAATCTCTTGAGAGAAGCCGTCTGAAAACGAGGTCACGAGCACTTCCAGAGTAAAAACCGCCGCCTGTGGAGACAGCCCCTAAGTAAGGCAAATTAAACTACTCGGTTACTGTTAGTCAGTGTTAAAAAAACATCCACCCAAATTCCCTCACTTAGAGTTCTTCCTCCTTTTTTCATTATTTGATCACCTAATAGTCAGAAAATGAGTGTGTTTGAATAAATGGTGAATGCTGGCAGGTGACTAAATCACTGTATGATAATGAAATTTAAAGGATAGGTTCAGAGACAGAATTTTAACTATGTAAATTTAAAAAAAATCCACCTGACTTGGCCTTTTTAGCCTGCTGAAGCCGTATCAGTTGCAGATAAACTTTCAAAAGCATTTTTGCACAGAACAAAGATTGTGCATTTTATTCACCATCTGTAGCACTGGAGTTGTTAGAGGACGGGATCCCTTCACGGCCAGTAAGATGAAGGATAACTGTGACCACTTCACTTTAGTATAAATATTACATATACTGTATATGATGGCCGTATTAAAATAGAGTTGACAAAATGTGACCCTATCTTTATGTGGTACATTTATTTGAAATTTCTGTTCTTCATTGTCAAGTTAAAAATCCTGTAGATCACACAACAAAAGATGAAAACTTGATGTTCAATTTTCAAAACTGTGCCTTTTATTTTTTTATTTTTTTTATTTTATTGAGCAGACAATAATGAAAACCATTGGCTGCATGAAAGTGTAGAAAAACTATGTAAATTTATATTTTAAAAATGTAAATAATGGTAAAGTAAAATGCTATAAAACTTGCAAAAACACAGTCAGACAAAGTTTACAAAGAGGTTGCTGTGCCTATAAGCAATTTGTTTAAACATGCAGTAACCTAACCCAACGTCATAGATTACTTGTTTGAATGAATGGGGAAAAACACAGCATAATTCAGAAAACATCAGGCAGTAATGTACTAATGGTTTATCAAAAAAAATAAAATAAAAAATGGACAAGACACCAGTATGATCCTTTTAAAAATTTCCTTCTCTTTCCTCTCTGATCCCTCACTATGTTTTAGAAAAATCCCAGTATTTCCGTTCCGTTTTTTTCTTCTCCCTTTTTTCTTTCCTTAATTAGAATTTATCACTATTAATCCAACTAAATTTGAGCCCAAGAGTAAGAAAATTGCATTATCTTTGTGTGCGTGTCTGTTTGTATTTCTCTTGACAAATAAAGTACGCTAGATATATTGTGAAAAGTCAATACATGGGAAAAAATGAAAATGAAAATTTAAAGGAAATGTAATAGATCAAGTGTGAGACTTTGAATTCCAGAAGGTTTTTACCCAGAGACATGTTCATTCACGCAGGAAATAAGATCCATCTTTTATAGAAGCCTATAAACACGCCATATCTTATGCAGTATAAACAGAGATACAGTATATCTGCTATATAGGCAATTCACATTTTTCAATCTTTTTTATTTGGCCTTATTTATTTCACTCTCTTTATTTGACAATTGAAGTTAATTTCCAACATCATGAGCAGTACTGCAACGTCTGACAAAAAGGTTGTATAATGTCTTCTGTGGATCTGAGGGAATTTTGTCAAGCTCAAGCAAACAGCCCTGGTGATGTCATAAGGGAGTTAATTCATATTGGCAACAAATTATAAAAAAAAATTGTGTGTTTAAAAAGGAGGTTGAAGAGCTAGAAAGACATAGAAATTTTATCAGCCTGGTAAGGTCTAATGAAAGGCACCACTGTCTGGCATTATGAGTAATGTAGGATCCAGGGTTTTTAGAGCCTGACCTACCCTGAAGTCTAAAAATCTGGACCTGCTGCATCAGTTTTGAGCATTCTTTTTTGACCCGTCTCATGTGCCTGAAATTTAAGTTCAATAAAATAAATTTTGAAGGACTACTTTAAGTTTCTTGTGGTTGAAATATGCAGAAATGGATGGAAAGGTATTTATTTAGATGACTACTTTCCCTTTTTAATGTTTTGTTATGTTTCAGCCACATGCTAAAATTGTTTAAATTCATTTATTCCCTCATCAGTTTACACTCAGTATCCCATAATGCCAAGACAGGAGAAAAGAGGATCAAGAGGAACTCTTTGAGATGTTTCTACATCTTACCTTGAGTTCACCTGTGGTAAATTCAAGTGTTTGGACATGATTTGGAAAGTCACACATCTGACTATATAACAATGCATATTAGAACAAAAACCAAGCCATGAGGTTCAAGCAACTATCTGCAGAGCTCAGAGACAGGATTGAGGTGAAAATCTGGGGTAGTATACAAAAAAAATTATCCTGCATTGAAAGTTCTCAAGAGGACAGTGACCTCCATAGTTATTTAATGGCAGAATTTTGGAACAACCCGGACTCTTCCTAGAACCGGCTATCACAGGATCCCTGGAGCACCCTGAGGACTCTCAGGCTGTGAAAAATAAGATTCTCTGGTTTGATGAAGCCAAAGTTGAACTGTTTGGCCTCAATTCTTAGTGTCATGTCTGGAGGAAACAGGGCATCCCTCATCGCCTGACTAGTACCATCCCAAAGGTGAAGCACGGTGGTGGCAGCTGAATTACTGTGGGATGGTTTTCAGGGGCAGGGACAGAGAGAGTGGTCAGAGTTTAGGGAAAGCTGAACAGAGAAAAGTATATAGATATCCTTAATGAAAACCTGGACCTCAGACTGGGCTAAAGGTCCACCTTCCATCAGAACTATGACCCCAAGCACACAGGCAGGATAGTGCAGAGGTGGCTCAGGGACAACTCTATAAATGTCCTTGAGACACCCAGCCAGGCTCCTGACTTGAACCCAATCGAACATCTCTGGAGACCTGAAAATGGTTGTCCACCAACAGTCCCTATGCAACCTGACAGAGTTTGAGAGGATCTGGAGAGAAGGATGGCGAAAAATCCCCAATCAAGGTGTGAAAAGCTTGTTGTTTCATATCCAAGAAGGCTGCAACATAACAAAATCTGATTAAAAAAATTAAAGGGCTCTGAAAATTTGTGAATGCATTGAGTAGGACCACAGAACTACAGTAGAAGAATTAACAGAGAGTTAAATTAAGAAGTAATCACTTTTACCACAGCCTTATTAAGTAGTTTTTAAACAACCACATGGCCTATATAGAATGGACTAGCTTTTTTTGTTTGGGTTATTTTGAAATATGTATCAAAGAGTTGCTTAGCTTTTTGGTGAAATACAGTGTTAGTTTTCATTGTGATGTTATATGATGCTTATCCTTTATCTGACACTGACTTTCTACACAGGCTTACTGTCTCCCTTGTTTCTGCAAATACAAGCATCTCCATTAATGTGAGTGTGTGTGTGTGTGTACGTGAGACAAAAGTGACAATTTAGCATCATGAATAGTTCTTTCGCAACAAACTCAATCCAAAGGATGATTCAAATCACACTGTGAGACTGGGTGAAGAGTAAGTCAAATACAAACTATTATCTAAATTATTTAAAATTCATACTCAAAAAAATGAGATATAATAACACGGCAAAATTTGGCTAGCACGATTAAAGGATAATATACGTAATTACTATTTATGTAATTGAAAAAAAAACAATATGATTAAAACCCAGATAAATGTAATAAAGTATATAAACTATCTGATACTGAAGCTGTTAATAATTGTGTAATATTAGTGCATGTAGCCAACTAACAGTAGTGAAGGGTAAAATATTAAATTAATCTAAATTTAATCTAGAATAAGTCTCAAGGTGAGATGGTTGAATATTAAACCAATATAGTTCAATTATTAATTCTTGAAAGACATCACAAAAGTCTTTGTACCTATTCATACCCCTTTTCAGTATGTGATCCAGTGCTGTCTATGGACCCCCCCTCCAACTCTATTCATTAAAAAAAAAGAAACAAAAAGCAGTTGTACACTTATAAAAAAAAGACCATAAATAGAAATGAAAAGAAATTGAGGTCCAGACATGATCAGTGTAGCTTGACAATCCATTGTTGGTAAGTTAGAGATATGTGTATGTGCATATATGTGCGTGTGTGTGTGTTTGTTGTGTGTGTATGTGTGTGTGTGTGTGTGTATATGTGTATGTATGTGTGTATGTGTGTGTATATGTGTGTGTGTGTGTGTGTGTGTGTGTATATGTGTCCATGTATATGTGTGTGTGTGTGTGTGTGTGTGTGTGTGTGTCCAATGCTCAGCTGGTGGTCTCGCTGTGAATCACTCTGGGCAACATTACGACGAAAGCAGACTTTTGAATTATGCATCACTCTCTCACTTCTCTCCCTCTCTGTCTTTTTCATTTCTTCCTCCTCACTGTCTTCTACTATCCACACTCCTCTCTTCTGTCTATAATTTCATCCTCATTCTCATTTGCAATCTTTCTTTCTTTCTTTTTTCTCTCTTTTCTTTACTCTCTCTCCCCTCTGATCCCTTTTTCCTTTAGTTCCTGATGTTTAGTGTTGTTGTTGGAGCCATGCAACTAATTTTAGCATCAAATAACAGCTGGAGGGATGAACTCAACGTCTGTCCACCCCCCCCCCAACATACACACACACACACACACATACTGACAAAGTTGGAGCAATAGAGACATTTCTTGACTCTGATCTCAGCTCAGAACAGAATAAAACATCAGACTGAATAACATAGGCCTTTCCAAATGACTGATGCCCTGCATTCATTTATAATCAGTGATGTAATAAATTCTTCCTCATCACTGTAATACAATTGCTGTAATCCAGTTTCCTGTGATCTATTGTAATATGCAAATGTGCATTCAGGCAAAACTTTTATGCATGTTTGCTTTTTTTTTTCATTTCTTTCTGATAAAATCATCAGTCAATAAATGTCTTTGTTTGTATTATAGTGAGTTTCTTTATTCACTGTATCAAATATGTGCATGCATGTGATAGACTGTAGTGGGGCTTAAGGGCAATAGCAATATACTTCTTGACTTGTGAAGTGCCTCATAGTTGCATAAAGCTGTGGAACAAGAAACTCTTAGAGGAATTAAGAATAGGCAATAGCCTTTAGAAAGATTTTCTGATGTGGAGCTTATTTTCTGCCAAAATTTAACAACAAACAAAACATATTATACAAGTGCCCTACAATTCACTAGGAAACAAGGTATGGTTTGGAGATACAAAACACCATTAACAAACCAATACATTTTGATTTGAAAATACAAAATGTAACTATGAAACAAGTACGGAACATAATTCCAATACAATCTGTGTAATATGCTACAAAAATAAAAGCAGCATGACCTACAAGACCAAAAAAAAATTAAATTGACATTTGGCATTACCTTTCCACCATAATTATGCTGTGTATTATAGCATATATAATATATGTATACATAGTATAGTACAGTATATACGGTATATATAGTATAATATACTATGTTTAAACGTACCGGAGGGTTGAGCAGAGCAGAGCCACAATAAGTCTGGTATCATCCTACTGGCACTGGCAGGGAGTGGCACCTCAGTGTCAGTCTGTGGCTCCGTATAACCAGGTTTTACTTTTTTTTTTCATTCATGTCATGTAATTACTACCACCAAGGAGGTTATGATTTTATCCAGTTTGAAATAGAAAATAACAAAAATACACTCCTCTCTGATCCTGCGTGGTCATATCGCAAGAGTGAAATTGTTGTATGTAAATATGAACGTGTACACACAGGTTTAAACATAATTGTAAAAACATAAGCTTGGCAACATGTAGCCCACCTAAGGAGGACAAAAGAAAATTCTGGGAAAAGTTGGGATTCAAACTGCAGACATAAGAGATTTGAGGCATGCGTCTTAACCAGTTGGCTACTAGAGCACACCTGATAACTCTCCTTTAGCAAGCTTGTTAGCTTGTCTGCTAATGGAACAATATGCCCATACAATGTATTTAAATTATTCATCTAATACAGTAACTATTGGCAATACACTGCCCCTTTTGAAGCAATTCTTGTTCCAGCAGACGTTAGATAAACCTGGATGGTGCCACACAGTCAATAAGCTACAAGTACTCCTGCCATCTTGAACTCTTGAGCTCTCCATTCCTTCAGAGGTCAGGACTGTCATGATGGCTTGCCATTAGTCAACAGTGCAAATTAGTGTGTCAAATTTCACCAAGGTTATATTCGATATTCACTGTGTGCCAATTAAATAGAAATCAATTGATTTTGCCACAAAATGTAGCCATTTTAAATGTCTCTGGGAACAGGCCTGCAATGACTACGACAGATGACCACTAACTTTTGCTGTTGCTTTGTTAGACAGTGAGAAACCTGTTACCCTATTAAGTAATGCTAAGACTAACTAACAGAACTGCAAACTTATTTGTTTCTTAGAAGTGCCAAACTCACAAGGTTTTATTAATGACTCCATTAATAACTTAGTAATTCATTAAGTCAGAGATGTTTTTTTCACAAACCAAGCAACCCCAAAAGTTATTCTTGTTCATGGCTTACAACTGATTTATAGGGCATGGCCAAATTGTTTGTGAACCATTAACAAAGCATCAGTAACAATTCCTTTCGTAATGCTGAACCAAACTGAACTGCTACCATAATAGCTAACAAAATAATTTAAGGATTTAAGGATTATTTTGGAGTGTGTCAGGTCCTGGGGCTACTGATGTGATAACTGGTCCTCCTGTACACCTCACCGTAGGTGTCACCCGACCTGCAGTGGACCAACCCAGCTGTGGTCCAAGCTGGCCAAATTGTGCAACATTCCTGTTAAACAAGCTCTCTCACTCAGGATACTTTTTTAAACAGCTTGTGTTTTATGAAAAATATTACAGTCAGTAAAATGTATTTGATCTGTTGTTTTAAAATGATGCTGTCTGCCCTTGTGTGAATTGTGCATGTGTGAATATGTACATTGTACAGATGTATAAACATCCTTGATGCATATTTATGCTGTCACATATTGACAACAGGCTAATAAATTGTAAGTATATGCATGCAGTGTGATATAGTGGCCTGTAGGTGTGTCACATCAATGCCTAAATGATCAATACTACTGCTAATAAGCCTATTTTTGCAATGTTGCTATCAGTATCAAAAGGGATTGATTAAAAAAAAAGAATCCTCATCTTCCTCTGTATTTACCAATTTTTAGTCATGCCAGTGCCAGGGATCATGTGATTTTTGGCAGAAATATTCAAAGTCTACGGATCTTTTGTCCAATACTTGAGAAAACCATGACCAAATATCATCTTTACAATGGTAATGGCACTAGGATAGTTAACATTATCTCACTAAACATTAATATGTTAGCACTTAAATTTTGTGCATTTTAGTATGCCAACATTTGCATTTAGTCTAAAAGACCACTGTGCCTACCTGCTGCCCCAAACATACACACATGACAAATCAGAGACAACCTGACATACAGTATGTAAGTGTGTGAGAGATAAAAAAGGTTAGATACTCTGAGCAAATAAGCAACACATCGGCACCTAGCAGCTCATCACCTCTATGAAGACTTACTACTTCAACATCTAATAATCACTAATTTCATAGACCTGAAATGTTGAGTGAACCAGAACTTTGCTCTTATAGCCTAAGTTCTGTGTGAGAGCTGTCAGTTGGAATTGATGTAAAAACAGAACCAAATAAAGTAAACATTACCCGCAGTGATGCATCTGCATTTCTAGAATATCAGTATGCAGTATTCAGAAATCCTCAAGGGGATGTATGGTTCCATTTCTTTTCATTACCATTTTCCTTTAATGGTCTAATTTTAAAGAAAGAAGAAAGGAAAAAAAAACATAATGTGTCTTTTCTAAAGCTGAAAAGATAACCAGTCCTCTTTTAAGTATAAGTGGGACATGTCCAAACATAGATTTTTCGGTAAATATGCTGCCCATTCCTCATTACACTGAGAAAGCCTTTAGGACACTTATTGGCCTAGCGGTCTATTAATAAGGTACACTTAATTTTTAGGTCTAATTAATCATGGCCCATATTTACAACCTAAGCCAATGGTCCAGAGACAATTCTATATCAGATTGTTATATAGGTCATGAAACAACCTTGAAGAAAATATCTAAATTGTATTCTGTTACATTGTAAACTTAATTACAAAAGTCTAAATTGTAATGTTCTCTATTTTATTTATTTAATTTCCTTTAACCAATGTTCAGGTTCCAGAGAAAGTATGTCTTACACCTACCTCATTTATATCATAGGGATTGTTAAAACTGGGCACAAAAATTGAAACATCTGCCATTTCCAGTGTTTTATAATATGGCTTAAAGCCCTTTAGAGGAAGTCACCCTCTATGTCTCCCTGTCCCAAATCTACTGAGGGGAATAGAACCTCTGTCTACATGCTGGCATCTGGCATTAACAAGTGTCCTGGGTGTTAGGACTGTGTTCAGACATGGCAAAAAGACATCAAATACGGACAGAAATGTACCCAAGATGCCCTGAAGAAACCATTCACATTACAGACTGATTAAAGACAAAATATACAGAAATGGAACCAAGGATTTATACTGTGTTTTAGCCAAAGATGTGTAAAGTACTTTTATTTAAAGATGATTTTTTTTTTTGTATTTGAACTTTATTTGAGTATTTCTATCTTATGCTGTCTTAAACCTCTACTCCACCAAATGTAATAGAGAAACATTGTACTTTTACTTCACTGCATTTGTTTTAGAATCACTAATTACTTTGCAAATATAGATAAAAAGCAAACATGTTGTATCTCCCCCAGATACAAAGATAACATGAATATGCCTCTAAGGTTAATAACGATAAACATTTATGTAATATTCCAAAATGACATGGTATTGCACTGTGAACATGGACATTCTGCATTCGTACTCCAGTATATTTTTCTGATAAAATTTCACTATTATTACTTGAGTAAGACTACCTAAATATGTTAAATTTTTGCAAGATTTTTTTTCCTCTTAATATACCCCACCTCTCTTGCAGGACAATTCTCTCTAATTCTCTCTTAAAAGTATTTCCTAATTATCCATTGAGATAATGTCATATAGTACTGTCAAGAATATATTTCGAATTGTTATAAATGCAACACACTGTGTTCTTTTTGTTTTCCAATATATGTAACATTTTTCTAACATAATGATACAATGTAATTATGTTTTTCTAACTATGTTCAAAAAATACCTATTTCATATTATATTATAGCATATTGTTATTATATTACTATACAATATTATCTCATATTTATATTGTTACTTTAATTAAGGTAGCAAATTCTGCCACTACAATCAGATCAGGAGGCATCTATTCAAAAATGTGTTGTTGTGATGATTTTTTATGGATGGAGAACTGATGAAGTGATATTTTCTGTATTTCAAAAGCGAAAGTGTACCATGTAAAGACTGTTTTTTGGTAGGGAAAAACAATTTCATCAGATACAAAGGATGAAAAAAGCCGCCTCAACATACTTCACAGTTTGAGTTTTAAAATCGAGTCCCATGAAAATATAAGGGTAACTTTGAGCAAGGATGCATCACAGATTTTTTTTTTTTGTTTGTTTGTTAACTTTTTTTTTAAATGTTATTGTCCCATCTGATTTGGTGGATACACAGAAACATAACATTAAAACATTTTCAAGAGCAGTTATGCAGAAAACACAACACATGTACAGTATGTGCATGTGAATGCGTTGTTTTGGTAATGTCAGGTACCAAACTGTGACCAGATGTAAAGTGAAAACACTACTGTGCCACAGATATGCTCATTTGTGTTTGCAAGCCTGTGCTGATGACACACAGCCACATAGGTATCACCCTACAGTAGACAACAAAAGTGAGTAAACTTCTGATCAGTATGATTAAAATGTTAATGATTTACAAATCACGTCCATTTGTTCTTATCCAAACTTCAAGAAGAATGAAGTCAATTAATTTGAAAAACAGAAATGTTTGACTGGTGGATACTGTGCAGTCAATGTAGTAGTCCTGGTCAGGTCCACACCAGACATGCTGGACCCCTTCTGATCCAAACACAACTATTCTGGCTTCATCTGACCAAAGAATGTGCTGCCAACAATTATCACACCTCTTTCCATGTTTTTTGACAAACTATAAGCTTGCAAGTTTACGCTGTTCTGTGACGGTAGTTTTCTTCTTGGACACCACCAATAGAGAATGACTTCATGCAATGTTCTTCACACTGTCCGATCAGTCACTGAAATAGCAGTTTCCACAGATAATCGTGTAACGGTTCAGAAGCCCTTGCTGCTCTGTTTTTCAATGAAAGGTTGTGTAAACAGTGAATCGTGCATGATGAAATGTTTTGAGGATGGCCACCGCTCCTTTTGCTATTGGTATTATGACTCTTCCTTTACCTCCTTACCACTGCTGGAGCTGTGTTTTATCTTATGTTCAGTAGCCTACTGATGCTTTTATACTCTCTCAAATCTTTATGAAATCTCGAAAACTGTTTTTGTACTTGTTCAGACAGTTCCTTACCATGTGGAGCCATGTTCCATCCAGGCCAAAAATCAGGAAGCTGGGTTGTTCAGAGGTTCTTATGTAACTCTACTCATGTAATTAGCCTTAATTGCATCGAGGTTGTACTCTGGGGCCCATATTTTCAGTGTTGTCTCTTGAACCTGTTTGTTTTTAATTAAACTTAAGATCAAATACCCTACACTTCAACTTAGAAATAATACATTTACTGTAAGATGGTACTATTGTGAATCATTTAATGATTTAGTGATAGAGAACAGGGTTGTATAATATATATGCACAACACAAAAAGATACAACATTGGATTTTTTTTTTCTTCATAGGTTAATAACCGCACACGCTAATTAATGAATTCCTTTTGGAGGCAGGGTTAATCTCCAACTACAAGTTGTTTTCTCTGATATTAGGAATAATAAGCTCTAAGATAGCTGTCTCAAATTTGCTCTCGTTTGTATGGATGTACCTGTTTTAGAGGTAATTCTGAGCTCCCACCCACTGCCAACACCAAAGAAATCACAGCAAAGGCCTAATGAGGGCATGAAAACATACCAAAAAGCCGAAAAATCTGCCACAGCCACACACTTAATATTCTAATCCTCTGAGAAGTAAAGAATGTGGGAGGCAAAAAAGTCAGAAGGTTTTTTTTCTGTTCTGGCAATCTTTCCGTCTTTAGACCTTTTCCAGGACACTGAAAATGCTCTTCCTTCAAAGTTGATAAAAAAAAAGCAATTACCCCTAATGGGAGATGTGGTTTTAGGCAAGCCATAAAATACAATAGACTCAAAGTAAAATCCTAGAAATAGTCAAGACACATAAAAAAACATCCCTTTAATTGAACTCTGGAGCTTTTAGTCTGTCTTTAGTCTTCACTCTGACATAGCTGCAAGGAAATTATAAGTGCACCAATGCCTCAACCTTTTTTTCTTCTTCTTTTTTTATTTGGTTGCTTGGAAATGATGCTTATATTTCCATTTCACTTATATTAAATTAAATTACTCTAGTTAAAATTATTGGCTAAACTGTGAGAGCATGCGAGCATGGGAAAAAATGTAAGAAAATGAGTTATAAGGATGTTAGAGGATCAGTTTTTTCGAGTTGACCTTGTCTTTAATTCATTCTACAGCAAATCAGCATGGCTGTATGGATGGCAACATTGATCCCTCCAGCACTTTGGTCCATACTGAAAAACTGTTGGGCAGATTGCCATAACATTTTTATACAAACTCTATATAAATGTGTTAATTTTAAATCTTTAATTCAAAAAGGCTTTTGGACCAAAATGGAAATGCAGTAAGGAAGACAGATTTAGCTTTATGTTTTAAAGCAGAACATAGAGTACAGCATGGCCCATATACAGTAAATTTAACCACACACACATGCGCACACACACACACACACACACACACACACACACACACACACACACACACACGCACGCACGCACGCACGCACGCACGCACGCACACACAAAGACACATACACACAATATGTAACATTGTAATGTAAATTCTCTGCAAGGAAAGACAGAGACTGAAGTCATCTGCATGTTTCATTGAGTAGAGCAGCAACCACTTAGATCCAATTATCTCTCTCTCAGCATATATCAAAAAAATCACACCGATATTTTCAGTGGAAAAAATACTTGACAGATTGTTAAAACAAACAAAAGAATATCAAATAAAATAAATCTGTTTTTAACTGCTCTGGTTTGATTCACCATTCTATAGAGCACCAGGCAAAGTATGGTATTTATAATTAATTGATCATGGTGCTGTATTCTGTCCATGGCCAGTTGTAGGTGGAGTCAATCTGCATGTAGAGATTCTCCCCTCAGCTACAGGCAGCCGCCAGCTGGCAGGAAATCATGTACAACCCTGGACAGCAACCAGCACTGGGGAGGGAAGGCCGGGTGGGTGGGCGGACAGATGCAAAGCAGGCCAGATACCTCTGTGTTCCCACCACCATGAGTCAAGGCACAACGACAGAACATCACTGTCACTTCTATCTGCTGCAATTTCCTGTTGCTCATTCTCCTCTATGTGTCATGTTTTTCCTGATCAAATTCTGAATCCACTGCTACAACAAAAATGTTTGTGTGGTAAGCTTCATGCTGTTGAAGACAATACTGTTTAGTTGCACATCCTGCCTGGATTAAACCTCAAATGCATCTGATATATGATAATAGATTCTGTTGACACAATAGGTGTTCAACCATCTATTCATACTGAAAGTTAGTATCAGTACTTTTTATCATTAATAAATATATGCCGTCTTTATGATTTGCACAGAATCATTTGATTCTAAATAACGTTATTAAATGTGTAATCATTTTAACACTTGTTCAAAAGAAAGAGTGAGAAATGCTTGGACTTGGATCACCCATTAAGTAGAATCAGTGCTATTATATTAAAAAAACAAAGGGCATTTACCTATATGTGGAAATGTATTGAGGTGTGATTTGCCCTAATGAAATATGGGGGTTATATACAAATTCATGGTAAAAACTGAAGCATTATAACACAATGGTACTCATTTTTCTACTTTTGAAAAATGAATGCTGATTAACCAGACATGCTATTTATATATAAAAGCTATATAAATTTCATAATACCTCCACCTTAAAGAGAGCTGAAGTCATGACATCATGTCTGAGTTAGCCGCTGTTTGGATAACTTAGATAATTGAATGTTATTCGGCTCTCTATATGACCCCCCCAAAAATGACACCTCCAAGTCCTGGGGAAAAAGTCGACATATATCACTAGCTGATAATTCTTGAAAAAAAACTGTATAAATTATCTTGTATTGCTATTAGTACTTTTAGGTTGAAGTCTCACAACTTCTAATGTTTTCCACAGTCCAGCTTACAAGCCGAAATAGAAACAACATATTTATTAAAAAAATTGTCAGCTCAAGCTTGTTGATAAAATTTCTCAACGGTAGTGCTTCATTGTAATTAACTGCAATGATTGCATCATTGGTTGTGACTCAAAGAGGAGATTAATGATTCATGAATAAAGAAAGCTGCAAGGTGAAACTGATTAGCTGGGACACATGTGAATGAAAAGGTAAAAAGATCTGATGTCTGTCTGTCATCTAGATTCATACAGTAGCATTTAGTAAGTACAGCAGTAGCTGCACTGGGAGAAGTGTCAGAGCTGTCAATCCATTGATCCTTATTTTGTAGTGGAGACAAGAAACAATAGAGAAAAAGCTGTTTTTCTTAATTTGCTTTAAACTGTAAAATTGAGATTTAAGCATTGTTGCTCAACTGATAAAAACAGTGTAGAATTTTGTTCATTGAAAGCCTCACTGAATTGAGGAATT
This sequence comes from Istiophorus platypterus, assembly GCA_016859345.1. Classification (NCBI taxonomy): domain Eukaryota; kingdom Metazoa; phylum Chordata; class Actinopteri; order Istiophoriformes; family Istiophoridae; genus Istiophorus; species Istiophorus platypterus. The sequence continues at coordinate 23,772,797 of CM029134.1, read as the reverse complement.
CAGAAGTCAATGAATTTCAGAAATGTTATGGTTAGTATGGGAGCACCCTAGTAGGACTAGAAAATCTGAGCCAAAGAAACACAAATAGGAAGCAGATGAAAATAAAACAATCCTTCATTCATTATTTGTGTTTTGGTATTTGTTTAAACCAGGGGCCCTGAATGTAGCAGCTGTTCTCACCAATTCTAGTGAGACTGTGCTTCCAAGAAATACAATGAGTCATTTCAGCAAAAGCCCAATACATATGTTTACACTGAAGTGACAAAGTCCTCCAGCAGCCATAGATTTCTGACTCTTACTCTTCAGTAGAAAAGGAAAGGATTCAGGTGATATTGTGGAATCACATGTTCTGCAAAGGGAGGACAAGTAGGACAGGTGGGTCAACAAAATTCTTATGATTATCTTTTATCTATGACCAAACCTTAACCAACTTATTAGTTCAACCAAAACCATTTTCTTTTCCCAACTCTTATCAAGGGTTTTTTGTTTGCTTGTTTTTTGTTTTTTGTTTTTTTGCCTGAACCTAATCATCCTTCTTTCAGTCATTTTGGCAGCCCAGGGGTGGTTTCACATGACAACTCAGAAATGAAGGAGCAAATAAGATGTAATAAAGCAGTATAGATGGTGCAATAGCAGCACAAACAACCTTTAAAACAACCAAACAAAAAGCGGAGTAAATATATCTCCTTTTGTCCAAAGTCACTTTCACTCAGGTCTGTTGGTGCATCATTCCTGTACAAAACAACAGACAACAGAATATTGTGACTGCCTCAGTTCCTCCTTTTGTACATTGCACAAGATGTCAATTTTAAAATAACTTCCCAGGAACTTCACCTACCTGTGCTGTGACACATGATTGGATACCTACACCCTATTCATCATCATCGTCATCATCATCCTTTTTTCTTCCCCCCACAATTGAAAATGTTGACATCCAAGACAGTGCTGCATGATATTATTCTGTATTTCAGAGAAAAGCACGGGAAGTTAAATTTTATTTATCAGCTGTATATGACTACTACATCATCTTCTTGCTCTGTTTCTCCTGAGAAACAAATATGTTTTAATACTGACCTTGTTTGGATATGTAATTTGTTTCAGTTCTCCCTTCTCAACAGGACTGTTGAATTGCACTTCACCAGCAAACACACACAAAGACACACACCTACTCTCTCTTGCACCCACTCACTCACTCACTCACTCACTCACACACTCACACTAACATACACAGGCCAAATCGGTTTCTCTGCAGCAGCTGCTGGGTTTGCATCTTATTTCCTGAGGTATTGATTTCTTGCCTGGCATCGCGCCCTGCTCGTCCCTCGTCATTATGCCCACTCTGCCCAGAACAGAGCAGAGAACAGCCAACACTGCTGCTGGACTGGAAACTGAATTTGTTGCCGATGAACATGAGCTAATCAATGTATTTGAAACTAATGAAAATTTTGTTGTACCACATGAAAACATTTCTCTTTCTGCTTAACACTTTTTCCCTCTCTCTCAGTGTCTTGCTACAATGGGAATGTCTGTCATGAAACACCTAAAAAGCAGGTATGAAGTGGAGGTTAGATGCATCTGAAATTAGTTTCCCATCTCTATACTATCTAGGCCATTTTCATTTGAGATATTGTGTGACTGTGGGCTTTCCCAGACAAAAATATATGAGAGAAAAATGGTGAAATGTGAAATTGGGTGAAATATTTAATCCAATCAGTGTTTGCTACTTTCAAATTTCTGTATTAAAGTCCTGTTATAAGAGAGTGTTCCTTCAGATTATTTGATGTGTATGTCTGTCACCCAGCAAAAGGCTTTGAATTTCCTAAGGTCATAGAGTCCGCAACTCTCAGTTCTGCAGGAAAACTCTCTTCCTCTGAAAAGGAGGCGTTAACACAGAACAGATGTGATTTACAAGAGCCACAAGGAAGCTTGTCAGTGGAAAAAAAAATGTGCATTAAATATAAGTTTTGCATATAACTTAAACCTGATAATTAGACAGAAGCAATAAGGCCAATGTTAATGAAAACAGTATTAAATTACTGTAATGCAAAGAAGCAGTGGTTGTATGTTATGGTTTGTGTTGAAACGAATAACGAATGAACTGGGAAATCACTACAGACCACAACTAAACTATTCATTGTTTTACCAATTGGTAAGCCATTGAAGTGTGTGTTTGGCTGCTTCTCCCTCAGTATTAACATCTATCAACACCACCTCCCCTTGCTCTGTCTGTCTGTCTCTCTCTGTCCCTTGGTTGCGGTGTATGTGTACCTTTTGTTAATTTGAGTGTCTTCAATATTATATCGCGTCATCTCGTTTTTGCATACCAAAAATCGAATTAATAATTAGATATATGCTAAATGATATCTCAATTCTATGTGCAAAATTCTATGTGCAAAATTTTTATTAATATTAACAGTTTTTTCTGGAGTTGAAGTACTGGAACTGATTCTCCCTTGGAAGGACTTTAGGACAAGATTCTCAGACTGTGAGTGAGGCAATGACTTATGTCTTTAAACCAACCAATCAGACTGTTTCATGAAATTAACATTTACCGCTTGAGATGATAGTCTGAATTCCAATTTGGCAGTTTTAAATTAAAAAAATGAAAATATTTCTTAATCTGTTTAACATAACGTCACTGTTCAGTGATAACCATGTACTGTATTTACGCTTCTGGTGAGCTTGAATTTTTCAGATAAATTTTTGTATGAATTGAGAAAATTCTTCAGTTCTTTAAAGTTAATAAAATGTTGCTGATGAGTTTTTACTGCAAAATTATTATTGTCTACCATATGAACAAAATAAAAGTTTTATGCAAATATGGAGTTTGGACTACAAAAAAGTATTTCATTATATTTTTCATAATCTGGAGGGTGACTAAGAGTTTTTTTATTTGCAGGTGTCTCACTGTATGTCAGTTACACACTTCAACACACTTAAAGCACTAACCAGAGTATAACAGAAGAGCATGTATAATCTGCATTCTCACATTCACACTAATCATTGAGCCGAGGATTTGTTGGCAGACTTCGCCATTAGACGGATATGCTCTGTGTGTTTCTTGTCAGTGAAATGACCCATTCACTATCTTGCACATTCTCTTTGAAGTTTTCCTTTTCCTTTGAAGAAAACTGACACCATGTGAATGATAACTCATCTGCATAAACATGGGTTCATACATCTCACTTACATAATCTTCTCTGACTTCCACCTTGTTTACAGGCAGGTAGCAGAAGTTACATGAACAATCGCTTTCTTTCTGTGTGTTTTTTTAGTTATTTTGTTGTTTGCTCAAGGCTCAAGGATGATTAGCGCTCTTTATTAAATTATTTTTTTTTTATTGAGAAATGTGTGGGCTCACACTCTAATTATCAGAGCAAGCAGTGATTTTTCTTTGTATTTTAAACCTACCATTTTAACTCTGATAATAATATAGTGTGTTCTGGCACAGTCAACAGCCATGGATGCAGCTCTGCAACACTACAACGATTAACAAATAAACAGATTAAACACATCTAAAGCACATTTTCTCAGCAGTATGCTAACATCCTCACAATGACAATATGAACATGTTGAAGTAATGTTTCCATGCCCTCCACTTCAGACTGAGGATGTTGTCATGAGTTTTGTAGTTGTTCGGTTATAAACTAGACTTTTCGAGAAATTTAATTTTTGACCTGAAAATGGAGCTCAATGAAAAGTGAGGGAATCACTGAAGTTACCACAATTTATCCTTTGAAGAAGATGAATGTCAGTCAAAACAATTAGCTGTGAAAAAAAGATTTGAACTATTTGCTGGCACAAGTACAAACAATGAGGGATTACCACTGTTGTCAAGACTTTTTTTTTTTTTAACCAAATTTCCTGAAAATCCTCAACAGAAAAAAATGAATTAATGCCTGTTTCCACACTACCACTGTGCAAAGAAAGCAAACAAAAACAATGTAGAAAATGAAAAGAAAAAAATATATATATATATATGTATAAAACAATCCATTCAGCAAAGGGCAAAAGGAATTTATTAAAGTGAAAAGTTTGGCAGCAATCAAAGAAAATCAGGGGAACACCAAAGTCAGTTTGAGAGATTCTCTGTCTACCTTGAATATTGGCACAAAAACCTCATGGTGATCCACTAAATATTTTACTTCAAATCAAAAATGTTATATGGCTCATGGCATTAAAGGAACAGTCAGGGAATTACCAGAGTCAGAGGGTTTCTTTCTCTGAGACAATGGAGACCTGACTTAAATCGAAAGGCAATCCCCTAATGTTGTTACCAAAGTACTGGACCAACTGACAAACGATGATGTTTCTAGAGCTGCTAGTGTTGCCATAAAAGAAAATAATTATCTCAGCATTTGTTTGCTTCATTTTCTCTATAATTATTCTATTTACCTTTTTGGCAAACAAATTGGATGTAAAGTAATCATTAAAATAAATAAATCCAAAATGAATATCAATTTTAAAATTTTAACTAGTGTGCCCTCACTGGTATCAAAAAAGACAGATAGCAACACTCAATCATACACCCACAATTTCTGTCCACCAGAGAACTGAGCTGAGGACACTGAAGTTAAACTGCACACAAAGGTAAAACACTTAAGAAAAATTAAGTCAATGTCATTTTGCCACGAGAACAAGCTGAACAATGGCAGAGATCTTAATTTTTGTACTTTTGCTTCACAGGCATCACGACCTTGACCCAGTCCAGAAGCTGGATACTAAACTACCGATGTTTCTCAAATGTATTCCCCAGCCAGTCTGAAAGCTCAAGCCTTGGGCAGAATATGATTGAACAAAACAATAGCTCAAACCCCAACATGCTGGATCACAGTGTGCAGGGAGGGAGGATTTGAAAGGCAGCCTTATTATACCATTGTTCAGTGACTCATTAGACTGTTATACACTTTTAAGGCAGTTTGAAAGGCAGCATGGGTAAAGTATTTCTCCTTGCAGCCTTGCATTGCTTGCATGTAGACAAATTGTACTTTACAATTTGCACCTTGTCTTAGCTTAGTTTCTAATGCAAAGAATGTGATCACAATCTGTTCTGTCAACATGCTTTTGATCAGCTCTGGTATTCTAAAAGGTGTAACGTGCAGAATAGACATTTCATTTGCTATACGAGAGACACTCTCATAGGATCACTGGTGTTATTGTATACTGTATATCCGGAGTCATGGCCTATGCGTCCCTATGAGAGCAGGCTAATGTGCATGGATACAAGCAAAGACAGAGGAGCTTGTGTGTCAGAACGAGATCGAGCAAAGTTCAAACATCCAGCTGCTGATATGTCTGGAGAATGTCCGAAAGGGACCAGAGAGGGAAGGGTTCCAGAATGAGAGGCAGATGGGCAGAGTGAGAGTAAGAAACAGTGACTTGTTTAAAGGAGAGACTATAATAATGGCAGCTTGGGGAGACCGAGCCCTGCAGGTCTTAAACAAGGACCTTTGGTGGTCCTCAATCACACAGTGAGCCAACAAAGGCGCTCCTCACAGGCCTAGCAATGTGATCCCTGTGCATATCTCTGAGCCTGACAAGAGACCATGTTCACACCACAGAGCTGCACTTCAAATGAATTCACAAGTCAGAGTCCAAAGGCAGTTCGAACATCCGCCCATTTCCCCGACAGTAAGAAGGTGCCTCCCTCCTACGTGACCATGTGGCCAATAGGAAACAGTGCAAAAAACAAAAGGAAAACAGAGGACTGGGACTGATTACCTGTAGAGCAACAATATCACTGCACTCCCATCCCAGCTGGGCCAACTACCATGGATTTTTTCTAGGATTTAGATTTTAGAGATTCTGTATAATCAATTTGACAGATTGTCCAAGGCGTTCTTGGACCACCTGGTGTTTTACATATAACATGTAAAATACCAGATATAAATTATACCATTTATAACATTTTTCTTAACACTCAACATCTTAATGCTGTCTAGAAAAAACAGAACAGACTGTGATGGACTGTGATGTCAGTTTTCATCTTGTGTGAGAGTGATTTGTCCACCACAATACAAGGAAACTTGTTGATATACTACAAGATAAAGGCATATGACATAAAGTAACTCACTTTTACTACATTTGAGTGGAGCGCTGTCAGTAATGGAAGGAGAGACTCACTCAGCTCATTATCACCCAGCAAAGCCACAGAAACAATGCTAAAGTCATGTGGAATATATGTGTCTATATAAACGATAAAGTTGACACAGTAAAAAACATCTCCTCTGTAGAAGCGGTGCAGTGGTCTGTTCAGTCACATTTAAGATTACACTGTCTTTATGAGACTCGCATCCACAGTCACTCAAGGCCAATTCAAAGAAACCCTGTAGGGATTTTAACTACTTGTGGCACCATGGAGCAATGTTTTTAATGAGTGTGCCCCTGTTTTGTCTACATATTGTGCATGAGCACAAGGACCACATGGTGACATGTGACACAGTTGTGTCACAGGTTCCATGCTATTCCACTGATCAGCAGTGGATGGCAAGAAATGTAGAGATTTGCCAACAAAGGCAAGGAAGACAAAGAGTGCTATCACGTAAATATGGATTTAAATAATGTAGCTTTCTGAATCTCCCTGCTTTGTCTTTTTTGCTCTGCAAATATTTTAAATGAAATACAAATTTTGGCCAAACAACTATAATTGAGCCATTATCAAGGTACTTATGGTCATCGGAGATGGGCAATGAATACGGGGACTGAATGTTTGAAGAACAAAATGCAGATTACCTCTTTAAAAAGGAGTCTCTCTTAAACCGGTATTTGAACAAGACTAATGCCATCATATGTGTCAGGTAATTTTTGCATACTTTCGAAAGTGTCTAAAAGTTCTACTTATTCCAAGAAGTTTCTAGAATTTGGTGTTTCTGTGGTGCTGTGACAGCGTGATCTCTTAAACTTCAAAGGGACTCCTCAACTATGTACCTGCAATGTGATTAATAAACATAGATCATGTGGAGCTTCTTGAATTAAAAATTTAGTCTGGGCTGAGGAAAAGCAAAGGAAATCATAGAGCTGGAGAAGACACTAAAAAACTTGCTCTCCTGGTGGAAGTATTATCATTTGGTTAATTACTTATGAGTGAACTTTAAAATTAAACCAATTAGTGACACTGTCTATTATTATGCTGGCAGGCAAGGGGGCTCAAATGTTAAAGGGAAAAGTTACGGTCCTCAGATATCAACTAAGTTAAGAACAAAAGATAAATTATAAAAAAAAAAATGTTTACTTGTTACTTTTGGTCAGAATTAGATTATAAAATACTTCAGTTTTATTTTCATTGTACTGAACTTCAGATTTTAAACTTGTTTTCTGATTGTTACCCTTGTCTAAGTAAAGTTTTTGGACAGAATGGAGCTGAACTGATTTCAGTCACAGATAAATACATTTATTCAAAGAAGTGTTAGAAATACAGCTGCAGGCAATCTTCTGGGAGTTCTTAGCTATAAACCATTTGCTGCTTTGGAAAGCTGAGTGTCAAAAGCGAAAATGGCCTCAATAACATGGAAATCAGTGGAAAGCTCATAGTCTCAGTGACAAGCCTGTCACCCTGAATGGCTAGAAAGACAGATCCATGGTGCAGATCCATCCAATATACTACTACACAATAAATAAAATGAAGTTGAAGCCAAAGCTATACTGTAGATATTCACTTCTGGATTGTTTCTAGTGTTGTCGGGAGTTTTTCCTTCTATTTAATCTTCACACATTACTCACAAATTTGTAAAGCATACTGTTTCCTTCACATTATTTCTGGATGCCTGACAAATTTCTCTCAGTGAAATAGCAAATGCATTTCATCTCGTACATTTGTACATTAGGTGAATTTATATTTCACTCTCTGCATAGTAATAAATTCACCTAGTGTACAAAAAAATGTGTTTTTTAATCCCCTTCTTGAGGAAAAATTCTTTGTTTATTTGTTTTTTCAGTTGTACAAAAAATGGAGCCTTTAAAAATTACACCTGTATTTGTATAGTCCTTATCAAAGTAAGGTAGCCATCAGAATTAAATGAAACGGCATTAAAAAAAATAAACAGGAGAGAACAACCTTGTGCACACAGTTTTTGACTCAGCCTTGTTCCTCATGTGTGCTGAATATTGACTGGTTTTCTTTTACAGTATATCAGAATAACAGAACCAATGATGATTACCTTAAAGGGGTTTTGTTGTGTCTTTGCTTCTTAATGGGTATCTGAACTGCATAGCTGGTGACAGTGATGATGGTCTTCAGGAGGTAAAGTGAATTCTCAACATTGATTGCATCCCTGTTCATAACAAAGTAAATGTAGACCTAAGTTTACCTATCAACAGTTATGACTGTTGCAATCGGTTCCAAATAGTTAAATTGAATTCCGCTGTAATTGCACCACCGTTCTTAAAAACAGAAAAAAAGAAAAAATCAGGTCAAAGCTAATGGATTGAAGTTTGTCTGTGAAGCATCAGACATGATACAGCAGATGACTTTAGTTTGTTGGGTGATTCAATCAAATGCAGTTGTTCTTTGGCTTGACAAGAAATATTAAATCCAGTAGCTGATTTATAACCATTCAGCTGCTGACCTGCTGGTGCCTACTGTGGATAATTTATGGGAAACCTTTGGCTTAAACATACATTAAGAAAATAATTAATTAGTTAGGGATTGGCAATGTAAATCACCTAAAAACTAAACTGGCTGACATGCACAAGCACCAGCATATTAACACAGACACAATATCTCATTGTACAAATGCTAAATATCTCTCACACTCCGTCATCTCTCTGAATCAGCAGCATTCATCTCTACTTAACTGCTGAGAAAAGTTGAGCATTATGTAGTAAAAAGCTCAAGGCACTATTCTTTTTAACTATTACATCTCATCACTAACCATATGATGCTACTTTCCCCTTTTAATTTTAAAACCCATAATAGTAAAAACATCCAACCCCTGGACCCTATTAATAACCAATATTGCGTTGCGAACACAAGAACTTTACGGGTAAAACCTACAGGTCACATGCAGCGTTGTACAGAAATGGCTAATCTATTAAAAGTAATGGGAATACTGGCTGATTACACAAATCCACAGGATTAGTCCCTTTTTGAAATACAGTTGCTGCAGCCTCATTATAATAACAGAAAAGCAAAAGGTTACCTGATCTATCCAGGTGTGTTTTCTGGAAAATGCATACTTGTTTTGCATCAAAGAAACCTGAAACCGTACATAGAGGGTTTCACCAGGGATTTGGCCGACACAAAGTTGGCTGCTGAGCAACTGTGCTACAGAGCAGATGGGTCTGAATTTACCTCTTGTTTATGGGTGTCTCAGTAATAGATGAGGGATAAGAGTCTGTCATCAAGGCAAACAACTACGAAATGTTCTCAGTGTGATAATGTGTTGTAAAATCTCACATTAAAAGCTATGAAAACTCATTTAGACTCCTATTGAACAGATGATGTAGATAGCAACTAAAATCACAGATGTCTTAAGGGCCCCAGCACACACACACACACACACACACACACACACAAACACACAGGTGTTTTGTAATTGCTGAAGCTAATTAGTCTTCAGAGCTGGGTGAGTCAATCCAGGGAATTACGTGATCTCACCAAACTTTATGCTATATGGCCTTAAGAACTGACTACAGGTATTTCTCTGTAACTGCGACAGCCACATCACTGGCCAACATATGTTATCCCGTTCAACATACTTGACTATCATCCATCCTACAGCTTTTTTTTTGTACTATTGTTCTTTTGTTGTTGTTTTTTTTTTTTTTTTACATTTTAATGCATATCATCATTTTGTCAACTGAATCTCTCAATCTTTACTTCTTATTCAATATTGTGATTCTTATTTAAAACACGCTGAGTTGTTTTTATATATCAAATGCACTACATAATAAACTAGTTTTAAACATGAGACACAAAAATTCTATTTGCCTCTGATGTCATTCCAGTAATTTTTAGTCTATCTCAAAACAAGGCAGGCCATTGCTAAGCACATCATTACTAAGGAAATCAAGCAACACCATATTCAGGGCATTGTTTAAACGGGTGGATTTGTATTGGAAACAAGCAAAGGTTTCTCACCTGATTGGCAGACTTATTCTCCCCTTGTTTTCATTAAGTAAATGAGGATTTTACTGAATGGGACACTTATTACCACACCTCATTAAACAGCTTGAGAGAAAGCATCCTTGGGATGTGCTGGGTTAGACCCACCATCATTAACCCTTAATAATCTGCTGCAGACCAATACAAACTACAAGCAATCACCTTAAATGTCCTGATTACCATAGACAAGAATTCAAATTTTCTGACATCATCTTAGCAAATACTGAAGATTATTAGTTTCATTGCTACTGAATCGGGTAGCATTAGACTTTATAGATGTTAATAATGTGTTGACTTTAAAGTTGTTTTCTGCTTTTACACCTGTCAGTCTTTCAACCCTCTGACATGGTAATTTCAACTAATCCTTTCTAGCCTGATTTGTTCTGTCCTGCTCCATTTTCTCTCCACCTCTGTCTCCTACTGTCTTCGTCCATGGCAGATTTTTAATTTGACTACTGCCAAACAACTAATTTTTCTGCCTGCAATCTAAACACAAAGCTAATAAGACTTTTGTTCTTCCAACTCCCTCTTTTTTCTCTTGTATGGCTCCCTTTCTTTTTAGCTTCCATTATATTCATGTAACAGCAAAATAAGACATCAGTGAGGGGAACACACCACAACAGCTCACATTTCACTTTCTGTTATTAGTTTCAGAGCAATTGAAAAGGTTTAATTTTAGATGGGGAATTGAATTCTGTTAAGACAAGATTTGCATTAGGATGTGCTCAGAGCTTAACGCTATAGATGTATTTGTGTACATATGAGTTTCTGAGTGTGATGGGGTTCAGTAAAAAGAATATTTTATCACAATTTGACAGCTAAGGACCAATAACAAAATAAAGGCATGTATTCATTTAAAATTGCATCTTAATGAGAAGGATTGAAAGTCAAAGAAGAGACATCATCATTAAGAAGCTGCAGCTCTGAATATGGATATGGAAGGGCCAGCAACTATTTGAACTTTAATAATGAATTTGAATTTTAAAAAAAGTCTAAATGCAGAACCTAACAAGTTTATTTGGTTTCTTTTCAAGAGTGAGAAAAGATCATTGTTATCTAATGTCTTGTGGGTTAAGCAGAGAGCCACAGAAACCCTCTAACCAACACTGTATTTAATTAATAGAACCCACACAAAAAAGAAATGTAAAACAGACCTAGTTCAAAGATGCAACACCCTCTAAAATCCTAAATCTTAGAGGGAGTTGCATCCTTGAACTATTGCTTGATAGACAACAGATAATTTCATCTGCCCAGTACTTTTTTGCAGCATCCCCAGCTATAATTTTCTAATGTGGGACAGACACAGTACTGAGTGCAGGACCTGCCAATGACTTGCACTGAAATGACACCCAATATTTGGAATCTGTGCTAATGTTAATAAGATAAGCTGACTTGCTACAACTAATCCATCTTCCACAGAGAAGCTTGTTTGTCTAGCTTGGTAGCTTTTACTTTATAAAGGAAGTAAAAACTTACAACATGCTTGGTCCTCCCAAAAATTCCATGTTGTAAAGGAATAGACAGATTAAATTATTAACAGTACATGATGATCATAAGTTTGATTGTAAGTGTGAGTGTAAAGTCATCACCAACTGCTACTTAGTTAGTTTGACAGTGTTGCAGAGAGTGATGTTGCATTTCTTACAGAATTCGAACAAGAGAGATTGACATTACTGAGTAGTGACAAAAATAGAAAAACACTGAGAATAGTGGTTGTATTAGAAGAAATTAACTAATTTGTCGGGACAGTTTGGTTGAAAGGTACACAACTTTTAGTGACTGTTAGTGTCAGTAATTAGTTTGCATTTTAATTTAGATACATGTATTGTCTCCATGTTTTTTTCTCATCTTTGCTAATAATACAATTTACAACTTGGTAATTTTTGTTTATTATTCACAGTAAATAAACTGAAATGATGGGGATATTGAAAATTTAGATCTGAATCCATGGTATTACCAAATTTGTTTTTTTTCAAAGACAGAGAACATGAGGCTGTGAGTCTTTTAAACTGGACATGAGTCTGATTACTTGTTAGTTGTGAACAGTTGCTACAGTGAACACTCTGAAAACACTTCATTGATTTCATGCCTGTGGTCAGATTCAGTTTTGTGAAAGTGGCTTCCCCATTCAACTGAGATCTTGGCTGCCACATTTATCATTGCAGGATGCAAGAGTGGGATTTGGTAAACTGAACAGATTAGTCTGATGACCATTAACACACAGCATGTTTCTCAGGTTCTCTGGATCTCTGGATATTTTGGATGGCACATGCATTAACCACTGGTTGACCCAAAGACATTATATATGCAAATCTGTTTAGGTAGTGATTAATCATACTAAATGTACCAATTAGAGCTGCGTCATGAAGTCAGATGGGTACTTCAGTCTAGTGACCAGGATTATGGTGGGATTCAGACTGAGTTAACAGAATTATTATGTTAGTACTGAGGAAAACATGAACAAAAGGAGACAAACTGGTTTCTGTTTCATGGACCCAACATAACATGTGTGATAGTGACCTCCTCACTGTTAATTCGAGAAAAGGTATCTGTCAATTTACAAAATTCACCATTGACTGGGGAGTGATTTACATACATTGTCGTTTGATTCATAGTCATTCAATGCATCCCAACTAACTATCCCAACAAATCTGCAGGGAATGACAAGGTTGTTTGATCAGTACCAATGACTCATCAGTTATCACATTAGGTATTGATATGTGTGTGTGTGTGTGTGTGTGTGTGTGTGTGTGTGCGTGTGTGCGTGTGTGTGTGTGTGTGTGTGTGTGTGTGTGTGTGTGTGTGCGTGTGCGTGTGTGTGTTTTAAGTCACTTTTTAGCTCACAAATAATAAACATGACTGTTTGTGTGAGATATAAACATGTGTTAGGGACAGCAAAATTATGTGTATTCGGGATTGCCATGTTGCAGCTCCCAAAAATTGCTAATAGGAGCCTCAGTCATAGATGACATAATATCCCTTTAACAATTTAATTTAATGAAATTAATTATTACCCATATGCTCTCTTTTGTTCTTCTGTTGTGACATTAAAACGGAGATATGTCCTCAAGCATCACCATTAATCTCCACTGATTACCATCCAACACACATTCATTCGGCTTGATGCGCCTTCATCTTCCTCTCATCCTTAATTCCCCTTCTTTTCAAGCCTCTCAAACTCTGTATTCACAGTGTAACAGCAGCAGCTCTGACATTTGATTGAATCCCCAATAAACACATTTTTTATTGTGTGTGTGTGTGTTTGATTGTCCACAATCATCATCAGAATTCTAGTAGTCCACACTCTTGTCCCTTGTTGCCCTCTGCCTCTCCAGAAACCCAGACAAATGGTAAATATAACCTTTAGTGGCCCAGACATGCTCTCACCCACATACACACACACACACGCACACGACACACACACATACACACACACACACACACACACACACACCACACACACTCACAGACATTTACAGACATGTGGAAAGAGTCAAACCTTTTCCAAAAATGAGCACTCAAACTTTCTTTCAGTCGCTGCGCTATATTAATTTCTAGACCTACTGGCCATGTTTAATGCATCAGGCATCAGATTAGCCTGGAGGTTAGGGAGACAGCCTGTAATTAGACAGTTCTATGTTTCATCCCTTATGTATGGCGATATAATAATGACGATGAAGTTTTGACAAATGTGGGCTCAAACTATGAAGCATTCTGTTAATGTTTAATTTCATATTTCTAAATACATTTACTGAATGCAACACCAATACAAAACATAAAATGTACTTGTAAATGATAATTTTATGATTGGTAACAGAGATGCCCGGTTAACAAAGTGTGTTTCTGCTGATAAAAGAATTTGCATATTGTTGACTGATTTATTGTTCATGTTGCTCAGAATATGTGATCAACTGTCTTGAATGACTCTACATCTCCATTCTTAATATGACTGTAAAATGTTTCATTTATATATAAACAAAAAAAACCCAACAAACTGGCCTAAAATGGGAAAAACCTACACCAGTGGTTGCCCTGTGGGCAAGAACTTACCCTATATCTACATTTTGAGAAACTGACACTTGTTTAAAAAGCATTTTACATGCAGATGTAAATACGACTATAACGAGTTTACTTTGATCCTGAAGAAAACCAAAAATAAAAGATGATTCTCAAGCAATATCATAATGAAACGTAAGTCACACTGAATCTAAAAATGGTTGTATCTTTGGACTGAGTTATGACCTCGAATAGAGAATGTGATTTTTGGCGCAAACTGCAGCAATCATAATGCCTAAATGCTATGTAACAGCCACTGCCGAAGCTAACTGTGTTGATAAGGTAAACCAACCTTCCACTGTTTTCCAGACCACCAACATGCCTTATCACCTCAAGTAGAATTACTTTGCACCCCCCCCTCCTGGGGAAGTATGACTCACAGCAAACCTTGGACATATACCATCAAAAGGATATAAGCTCATAGAATCCTCACAAAAGGCATTATAATTTTCTCTTACATGATTCTTCTGAAAAGACCGCAAAGTCCAAAGTGATTCTTAAAAACTTATATAGCAATTTATTTTGGAATTACAAAATCTCTGAGGAGAGGGTTTTAAAGCACTGGCTTTGAAGCCACTTGTAACAGTGCACAGATGAACTTTTTAAATGTATTTTTCATGGTTCTTGATCCACTCTTTGATGCCTATGGACACCCCATTAGGCAGACTGCTGACTGGTTGGTTTGACAGCATCAGGCCATTTCCCATTTCCCTGATTCTCTTTATAGAACAGAAAGAGGAAAGTGAGAGACATTCAAACCCTGCCATCGTCTGCTTGCTCTATCTATCTCCTTCTTTCTCTTGCCTGACGTCAGAGTATGTCAAGGGTTATTTCATGATACTCTTTATAGACCAGAGATGTCATGCAATGAAACATGAGCATCAAGGGGGGTTTTCCATCCATGAACTGTCAAACAAAAAGTTGCTAACTATAGGGCAGACTTCATAGTGTTCCTATTTAATATTTTAACATAGTGTTTATTGTAATGATCTCTTTTTATTTTATTTATTAATTCCAAGAATATAAATAAAATTACATCAATAAGAAAAAAAGAGTATACTTATAACTTATAGGGTAAGTTGATGTCAAATATTGTTTTAGAAATATTACTGTTATCTATAAAAGATAAATTATTTTGGTATGATATCCAAGTATCTTGCATTATTAATACATGTCTGGCATTTATAACAAACCAAATTGCCCGAAAATCTGTTTAAATACATGCATTAGGAGATGTGGCTGCTGTGTACCAAAAGGGCGGTAAAAATGTTTCATTCTGTTGAGAAGTCCTTTATGTTTGACATGTTCTTTATTTTAAGTTATCCCCTGCAAAGCAGCTACTTCCTGGAGGCCACCGACACTCGTACCAATAGCTAATCTGTGTGGAGGTTCTGGAATGGTTGGCAGTGGACCAAACTAATGTGAAGCATAAATGGAGAGTGCAATCTTTTGAAAGTGATAAAACACATTTTCTTTTGTATTCTATAATTAGCACAATTTTGTTCGATAAATATTTTAAACATGATTTAAAATTATATAATTGTGTTTACAAGGGTATATGCAGAGGGACTACTCTATGGTCCTCACCTCCCTGTTACCCCCACAATTTCTGCCTCTGACCATGAGGCTTACATTTGGGTTTTAGTGAAATGTCCTTTGTGCGTTGTGCAAACATTAAGCATGCTAACACACTGAAACGAGATGGTGAACATGGTAAATATTATGATGCATAACATCAGCATTACTGTCAGCATGTTACCAATGTCATTCTGCCCATTTTAGAATGCTAACAGTAGCATTTAGATCAAAGCACCATTTGGCCTATGCAAGGCCTAGCAGAGCTGCTGGTATGGCTGTAGACTGACTCCAGTTAGCTGATACTGCTTTAAAATCAGCTCAGACACAAACTCATCCTGTCTCCCATGACAAAATCCCTGTTCTCTGCTGCTCCGTACCATAAAAATAAGAGAATACACTAAGCCACACTGTAAGCTCCACAACTCCAAAAATCAATTGCTGCTGCTGCAGCCTAACATCCTAACATTCACAGGAAGTCTTTTGTTCACCTTTTCTGCCCTCTATTCTTCTAATTTCAGTTAATCTAAAACCTAAAGGAACATCTTCCATCTTTTTCAGTTCATTTCACTTTGTCCCAAAACCACTGCCCATTACCCTTAGAGGTACAGGCACAACAATGCACAATAGACTTCCCACAGCATGTAACAGAAGCAGCTGTAGGTCAAGAGCGGGAGACTGGAGGAAGAGAAAGGACAAAACATAAGACAGAGGGAAAGAGAAAAAGTTAAGGAGGGAGCATCTTTGGAAAAGGAAACATCATTGCAGAGCCCTAACAGGTTGTAGAAAACCATATTTCATGCCTAAAAATTGTGAAGGAGAGATTGGAAACCTCCTCACAGGCCCCTGTAGGAGCAACAATACAAACTTTATCACCTTGATGGGCAGGGTGAAGCGAGGGAAGAGAAAAAGAAATAAACAAGGCAACAGACCTCACTATTAGTATGAAAAAAATGAGGCAAAGGGGATGCTCACATGTATTCCACCCATTTCTCCAGAGCCAGTAACAATAATAATACGTTTTTGAGTATTCTGAGAGGCAAAAAGGAAACAATAGCTTTAAACCCTCTGAAGCTTTTACAGCAGAGCATATCCATCTCACTGAGCCTTTTATTCCAGTCTGAAATCTCAAACACTCTTTTGGCAACACAAAACTCTGTGAAATGTAAAATGGGTGTTAATTTAGCATTCTTCCAATGCAAATGAATGTTTCCAAGTATGGGGGGGTGATTGAGAAGCTACCATGCTTAGAGATCGAAACTGGTTTCTTAGATACTCCCACACCAATTAAAACTTCTGACACTAGTCTGGGCTAAATATAGGACGTAGGGACTTGTTAAGATGGACATTTGTTGTTATGCATGGCAAATCTTTGTGCATATGTGCACATTTGCCCTGGCAGCCAAAGAACTGGATTTGAACCAATTCTGTGTGCTTACAAGTACCTCTCATTGTTATTTAAGATGTGCTTTGCTCTGCTGCTCAATTCAAACTCCAAACAACAGAAAGTGCTGTTTGAGGATATATAGAGGATTGGAAGGAATCAAAGATGAAGAGGGGTTGGGTGGAAGAAGAGAGGAAAGGGGGCTGGAGGAAGAAAACATCTGAAGAATATAATCATGGAATTGGAAGGAAAGCAACAGCAAAAAACTAAAGGAGTGAGTCCGAGGAAGTATTGTAAGTAAATTCTACAACTCCACTCTTTTTCACTTACATTTCTCCCTCTCTTCAAGCTTGTATTATTTGCATACCGCTGCTGTTGTTTTGAATCTCTATGTACATTAACTCTAGCTCTAAGCTTCACTTTTGACTGTAATGTGACATCAGTCCAACTGAAATGCCTGTAATGTTGTCTCTAAAAATATGGAAGATTATATAAGAACCCTTTATACTCTGAATAAATAAATGAATAAATGTATCCCCTGCTGGGTCCAACTCTGGTACCAGTATCATAAGAGAGAAGTAGAGAATAACTCAGATACATTGTCCAAATTTGAAAACTCTTCAACCTTTATCCAGTACAGATGATTTACTGAATTACATTATGGTCTATTTTGCACCTAATACATACAAGAACCAAGGCTGCCAGGGGCTAGACTCAGGTAATATGGAGCTAAAAGATGCTTATGCACAATCCTAGATGCATTTGTATTGTATCTAATTGAGGATTGGATAGTGTTGATTACATGAAAATAGACCCATAGAGGAAAGCAACAGATTTTGTTGATAAGCACATATCTAATTTGATGAGATAACACAGTGTCATCATGGATTTCTTAGTTATTCACAGCTGTTGGACTGATGTTTGAAATTATGTTGGATAGAATATCAGCAAAAGGAGAATGCCAGTGTTATGATCATCTTAGCTGGAGGATATTTAAACCACCTTTCCTGTTCAGTCTCTCTGCTGACATTGCAGTTGCCACACCTCATTTTTGCTTCAGCACAAAGTATTTATCAAAATACAACTTCTAAATCTTTATTCCATAACGTGTTTCTAGATTGAACTAAATTTAATCCTTGATTCCTTTAGTCCACAGGCAGAGTTCAGAGTTCCTGAAAAGGTTCATGAGATCCTAGAAAAGGTATACTAGAATATTTATAGTTTGACATCAGCATTCCAAATTACTGCAAACCCACAACATCTACTCAGGAGTTGTAAAATATGTTTTTTGGACTAAGACAAATTTTAAGTAATGTGAGTCTTAGTACTTCCATTAAGAAGACCCTTCATTATGCTGGTTGGCTTGTATAGACTGAGCCAGACAAAGCCAGCATAATGTTTGGTGAAAAACTACATGGAAATGCCACAGGAGTAAAAGTGGAGAAACGCAAGGAACAAATACAAGTAGACATGTAAGGACAAAGAAGAAAGATAGACAGAGGACAGAAGGAGGAGAAGAACAGAAGAAGACAACTGTGTCTCCTAGAAAATAAATATATATTTAACTTAACTGTCAATTGTGTTTTTTGTGGAAATGTAATAGAAATGTAATAAAACCTTAGGGCTCTATGACAGACTACAATCTGAGGGTTTCTTTTCTTGGCCTTTCAGAAAAATTAAATAGGTTTTTCAGGTTTTACTTTAAATATTCCAAGCCAAATGAATATCTACCACAGTACTTTCTACTAGAGGTTGACTCTTTTAAATTACCAAAATGTCAAAGCTACACAGTTGTTAATATCCTATTGATGAAATAAAAATCCTGAGAGTGTAATGCAGGACAGTGAGAAAGTCCTTATGAGGGTCAGTGAATCATAATCCTAATAACTGACGTATTTTGGTATAGTTTCTATTATGACATCGGCAACATCTGTAACATATGCATTTGTATCTTACCATAAATGAAGAAAACCCAACGTCGAGCTTCGATCTGCAGTGTAGCACCACCTAGCTTGAATGATGCAACATCTGGTGACAAGTCAGACTCATCAGGGTTCAGGTAGACCTGTGTTCTCGCTCTGGAATCCACAGCTGATGGCACTTAGGATATGTTGTGGCCTGTTATTGGCTGGTTGAGATGTAAGGCCAGCTTTTTCCCATGTGTTTTACCACCAGGGCAGCCAGTGTATTATACTATGTCATCTGTTTCTTTGTATCCGTAATATCCATACTGATATCTAACGTCATCTGTCCAACTTTTTAGCTGCACTCTCAGCTCTCTAAAAATATTTATTACAGCCATGTCTGTACATAAGAGACTGACATGTCTGTTGTCATACCTCACCACTTCACTGACACTTGCTGGTAATGTTTGACCTATGGTTGTCTAGGGCTTGTTTATACTTGAATGGACACAGCAACAATATTACATAATTTTAGAATTTAAAAAGAGAAGTGGCGAATGCCCTGGTAGCCCAATGATTATGATGCATACTGCATAATCTCAGCATCCGTTCCTCATTGTCTGGCCAGGGACCATTGCTGCATATCCCCCAATTCTGAAGTCAGAAAGGTGTAGCTGATAGAGGTTTGTGACACTGTTTAACCATGCAGCAGTGACTTTTATCAGTGACTATTTTCAACTCTTTAAACATAAGAATGAGGATCCTACTTTTGTTTCTTGGCATGAATATTGTACAAATGGTGTTCAATGACATTTTTCAGAAATAGTATCAACATTTTTTGCATTGGCAGTAAAATGTTTGCCCATTTGTACAAAAGAAACATTTCATTTTTATGTTAATAAAAAACATGAAATGGGTTTTGAGATTTGCTGAATATTGGTCAACTCAAGTGTGGAGAAAGTGTCCAGGAGCCCAAGATGACTTATTCTGAATTTATTGAAACTTGGCCAAGGAGAATGGAGAAATGGTCAATACATGATGATGTGCATGATGTGGTTTCCATTCTGAAGATCAGTTCCCCGTGGTCAGTTTTTTTTAAACCCCTACAGTATGTGCACTTGGGCTTTTAGTAGCGTTCAGGATTATGCCAGTACATATTGGTCTAGAATCACTGTTATCAGGCTATGTCCATGGATTCTAGGGAGGCAACAGCAGCCATCTCCCTTGACGTTTGTGCTACAGCAACCCTGGGTCACTTTTATCAGAGTGGCTCTGCTTTCCCTGAATAATCTGAGACAGCTGCCTAGCATCTCAAGGAGAGAGAACAATGTGCATTTCAGAAAGACTTACTGCTGTTTCATCTGAGGCCCTTGGGTTACTGCTTGACCTTAGTATCCCAAGAGAAACTTCCCTAACAAAGGGTGACAACATGTTTCTTACTAAGTGTATTTTGTATTGCCAATTAGTGGCAATAATCTTTTAGGAAACAGATCAGAGGAAACAGAGTGGATGCAGAGGAAGAAAACTGGTTTGGTGCCTTACTACCATTTTTTCCTTCGTCCGTCTTTTTCAGTCCTCATTAAAACTTGTATCTCTCTATCACCTCTGACTCTATAATCCTATCCCTCCTTTCACTATCCTGCTTTCCTTTCTCTGTCTGGCCATGATTAACTGAAAAACAAGAAGGCCATTCTGTTGATGCAATCCCTACTACAACAGTCTCACTGCAGTCAATTGCTTTACTGATTGGATGGAACAGTAAATTTAAAGGTATCTCAGCTATCATGCAGCTGGCCAACAATGTTGTTAGAAGCTGATATTTGGTTGAATGCAGGTTGTGATGTAAGGTGACAAAAATTAAATGTCAGGACATTTAATGACAACATTTATTTGATATACAACACTGATGACAGCTGATGTTGATATTTTGTTGGTTTTAACTGGTGCTGTTGAGCAACCAAAAATCCGAAAGTTTCATTCTAATGCCATTTTGACATAAAATACCAATATTCTGGTCATGAGGTACAGTGACCAAAACCCAAAAGATCTGCCAAAAGTCACAATATCAGTTAGCCAACTGTGGGTAAGTCATTACAGTCCAGCATCTTGTAACATCTTTCTGATGTTACATTGATGTCCGATGACAGCTGGGATATGTCTGAGGTCATCATTTGAATTCTTCATTTTCACTTCACACACAGTATGTTTTCTAAATCACTCCTATAAAATGAAGTTATATGATGAAGAAAAAAAAAAAAACAGAGTCCGAGTCAAGCCAGATAAATTTGTTTCAGGCGTCCATTTTGGATTCAGGGAGCCCCTGGATATGACTTATTCATCCTTTGTAGAAATTTCAGGTAGATTTGATTTTTTTTAAATCAATATGATGAATAGTTTGACATAAAAAGGCAGGGTTTTTCAATGAGATTTTCCAAAGCTGGTCTCTTTATCATTCTTCATCTCTCATAATTACCATCTCTCTGCCTTTACTTCTTTCTCTCTGTTGGCTTTTGTGTTTGTTCTTCTATTCACATGCTTCTCTTTGATTCTCTTTTATTCTCTGTTTCTTTCTCTACATCCCTATATTCCTTTGCATTTTTTCTATAATCAATTTTTCTCTTTCTGCCCATTCGTCTTTACCTATAGCCCCTATTTCGCTTTCTTTTCCATTTCTTTCTCACTCAAACTTCTATTTTACTTTCTACACACCTCACCCTCCTTGTTTCATTATTTCTGTATTCTTTAAAACACCCTCCATTTTCTCTGTACACATACACTTTTTCTGCCTTTTCACAGCTTGGCCTATATGACACCTGTCACACAAAGTCTGCAAATAAGTGTGTGTGTGTGTGTGTTAGTGTATGTAGGGCCAAGCATTAGTAAAGGCAACTGCCCCTTTTTTCTCCCTCGCTACTCACTTATATAAATTAAAAACATTAATCAGATTAAGGCTGGAGTGTCAGGTGTGGCATTAGGCCAGCAACTCCATTTTCTTCCCCAATGAAAAAGAGAGTGAGGAAGAGACATAGGGAGTGGGAGAAAGAAGAAAAAACACATGCAAAGGGCAAGAGAAGAATCTAAGCTAAAAACAAAAACCGACTAAAACCTTAATAATTTGAAATTCTTTTGGACTATTTTCCTGTTTCAGAGGAAGGCATTGTGTGGTAGGAGACTGTGCAGTGGATATGTATTTAGTGATAGCTCCAAAATGAAAATTGGTTATTATGTTCTAACAACATTTCATTACCAAATTGTTCCACAATTACAACCGATTGTTTTTGTTTTTTTAATTTTTCTGTGGAGTTCTCATACTTTGAATAATGCTATGTGCCTACTCTTAAGAATGTAAAAAAAAAAAAAACACTGACTTTCAAGACATAATGGCAATTGTAATTCATTTATTGATATATTGAAGAAGTAAGTCACCACATGACCAAACCTTACATATATTTCTATTTTTTTTTATTTCAGTATTTCCCTGTACAATTCTGTTTTTTATGAAGAAAATTTATCTGAAATGTTACTAAACTGAAACACAAGTGGTGCTAAGATAAATGGACAAAATATGTAAATAACCAAATTGAAATTATCCATAACGGAAGTGAAAACATATAGCCAATTGACCCCCTTATGAGCACCTGGGGGTTATTCAAAGTGGGATGTGGTGCAGCCCTCTCTACAGATTAGCATCCTCCAAAGGGTCTGGGTGTGACCTATGGTAGTGACACCCTAATCCAGGCTCTTCTGCCTTTCTCTGGGATGCCCTGTGCACTCGTCCCCCCTATGGCTGTAGATGTAGATTGAATTTTGGCACTCATTTCTCCCAATTCTGATGAGGTGTCAATCTTGTTCCTACCCTAAAAACCTCTCTCATGCCGCTGTCACAGCCCCCTCTGTTAAGTCATTAGTCTAAGCATTATGTTTTAGGGTCTTAGACAATACAGTGTGATTCAGTGTGTCTTACAACAGATCTGTTGTGCCAAGGTATGTCTTCTGGTATGTTTTCAATCCATATTACTAAACACCATGATCTCACCATTTTAAAGAGATGATAAAATAATGATTTTTAGCATTAAGGTTTATCTTGGCCTTCTGAACACATATCTGTGATAAGATCTTTTAAACACAAGGTTCACTTGCCATCTTTTTTTTTTCCCTCGAGCTTTTGACTTTTTCACTGCCTCCTTCAGCAATTGTTTTTTTATGCAGGTGCCAGTACATGATGTAAGTACATATTCTCAGCAACTTCCATTGCTTAAGAAGGCCATTAATTATGGTCAAAAGCCCTAGAAAGAAATGATAATAAGTGAAATGGCAGTTTTGAATATTTTATTATAGACAGGATTTTCATACATTCTCAAAAAAAGATGGATTAACTGAAAGCTCATTGAAAATAATAATAAAAAAAAAATTCATAGATTAAAGCACATGACTAATATACTGAATTCAATCCAAATGTTAAATTATAGTTTGGTTTTTTTTAATTTCACTTTACCGTGTTTCACTGTATCTATGTCCTTTTTTATCTACTGCTTTGCTGAGTTCTTGGCTGAATGTGAGTAAAGTGTAACTTTAAGAGCAACTCTCGAGTAATCACATGATCGATCACATGTATGCTCAGAAGGAATAGTCAATCACAGACATGGATCGACCCTACGTCTGGCATATTGTACATTCAATTCAAAAAACCCTTATAGGCCTTTGATGGTATGTTATTCTGGAAGAACATAATAAACTATATTTTTTTATTTCAAAAAGTTTACTAAGTTTAATACGCAATTTATTACATATATAAGGTATAAGTATATAAATGGGGTGAAATGATAGGAAATTAGTCTAACTGGAAACAAAATGTTACAAACAGATATTTTGATAAACCCTGTGTCCTAAACCAAACTGAAAAAGCAAATTCATTTTGTAGAAAATGTCAGATTGGTGTATGTGGAATTATTATTAATTTTTTTTTTTAATCGAATGTGTGTGCTCATGATAATGAAAGAACATCTCACCCAGTGCAACAGTATGGCTCACCAGTGTCTTAATAGTTTTGGGATTATAATGGAGTTCTTTGGCAAAGAGGTATAAGATATATCAAGCTTTCAGTACATGTATAATACTTGCAATTAGAATTAATATATTGTTTAAGGAATGTGTTGATAGTAAGAAAAACAAAATTTATATATTTATACAGTATATATAATATTCTCAAATGTAGAGCCAGTAAATTCCAAGGTAAACTGAAAAACACACTTTAAAACTTTGTGTGAAGGCTGCTTTGGACAGGGATGACTAAAATCCTCAGTAGGTTAGGAACGTCCATACTGAACTTTACCTACACAGTATTATCAAGGTATCTTCTACTTAACAATGTATAACATGGATACACTGAGGAAAGGTTTGACATCATTCTCAGGCAGGGCCTGTCGTGGCAGCCTCGAAGTATCCAACACTGTTTTTACGGGAGTGAGGAGAAAAAGTTTCCATTATTTTCATCACATTGACAATATCTGAATCAAAACCTGGTAACAGTAAGCAGTGTTGAATAGTGAAAACAACCACATTAATAATGGCCTAGTGAGGAGTTTTAAAAGTGGCTGATATGGAAAAATTTGTAAGTATTATATTATTTCTTGCGTTTCAAGTTGGAGCTCAGCTGGAACAAATATGATTGACTCAAAGACAAGTTAAATACACAGAGACACAGACTGAAGTCTCAGATTAAACCTGCAAAGCAATGGTAAGTAGTAAACACAATAAAGCAGCACAGTTGTTCCCACTGAATAAAACAGACGTGTTGTACCTTAATTGTCATTTTGTTTCCTGGCATATTGTGCAACTCATGATGACCTCTCCTCTGCCTGACTGAATCTGATTTTGTTTCTTTCTCAATTATCTCTGTCACTCTGCCAATTCACTTTAATGTATTTCTTGGCTTTGTTTCCCCCATAATTCCTCAATTATTTAAGTCCTCAATCAACAAAAAAGCTGAACAGTGTCCTCACATGAATGCTTCTTACTACTCTCTGGAGTGTGTCTGGGTTTCAATCTCTTTTCATTCAGTTCTTTTTTCTCTTTTCCCTTTTTCTTCCTCTCTGCTCATTTCTATTTCTATTTCACAAATATTGTGAATTCTTCTCTACATGATGAGATATGTGGGTGAGGGATAATGAGGGGGAGATATGATTTCACAGACACATATCCAGGCTGCTGCATATAGTTACACATCACACAGTACATACACACTCGTACACATACTGAGAGGGTTTTTATCAGCAGTTCCGGGAAAAAAATTAAAATGAGATAAAAACAGTGATAGTTGATAATGGAGGATGGACCTGTAACACCCCCCCCCCCGCACACACACACATACATACCACACATAGGTAGAAAGAGAGACTCTCTAAAATGGTTTAAGGATAAAACAGCCTTGATAAATTACCATTAATCCAATTTGTTTTCATGCAATATCTCCAGTGTCACATCACCAGGAAGAAAAATACTTCCTCTTCCTGTTTAGTTCATTTTTCACATGATTCACTGATGAGGAGCTCAGAGGAAGGAAGAGAGAAAAAGAGGCAGATAGCAATTGTCTGGGCACTGAGTGAGTGGGACGGAGAGAGAGAAAAAGTGTAAAAAGTATGAACTTTAGCATGTTTCGACTGATGACAATATATGTGGGGGTGGTTGGGGTAAAATCTCTCTCCTTCATACATTGGTAAGGGACATGTCTCCCATTCCCCAGTGGCAATTATATGCATGGAAGAGAGAAAAAGAGAGAACGGGCAAATAGGAAGAAGGATGGAGAGGCAAAAAAGAAGAGGTGTGCTGCTGTGGTCGGCATACCAGTGCCCTAACTGGTGCAACATATTGCCAACAACGGACATAGCAGTCTGTTGAGAACCGACAATTAGAATAAGAGAGAAATTTTTTTGATGAAGAAAGAGAGAAGAAAAATTTTATGTCTTTTTTTATGTGATTATGTTACTGCAACTAAGTCTTTATTCCATCTTTCTTGTCTATGTATTGCGATACGGTGTACATACTGCTAAAATAAAACCCGATCAGAAGAAAAAAAGGCCTCTTGTAAATATCTTATACAGGGTGATTATGTTGTCAAGTATTGAGGCCTGCACTGGTAAGACTGATGATATAATCACTGATATGCATTAGTTTTGTCAATGATAGTCACCGAGAGGACCTGTCTTTAAACCTTTAAATTTAGGACTGCATTCAAGATAAAATCCAGTTTGAGACAAGTCCAAGTCTGAACAATTTTGAGATTGAGTCAAGGTAAAGTCCAAATAGGGGGTCAAGTCGGTCTACAATGATGAGAAGTTTTCCATAAAAAACTAATAAAAATTAAGACAAACACTGCAAAAGTACAATCAAAACAGGAGCATTAAGTTTGGGCTCTAAAACATTAGATTGCTCCTATGTGTATTAGTACGCAATCTAATATCAGATCATCTTAGTGATTTATTGAGACTTACTGAAACCTGACTGCGTCATGATGTATATGTCAGCCTAAATAAAAACACTCTCCAGCTATATCAATATTCACATTCCTCTAGGTACTAGACAAGGAGGTGGAGTTGCAGCTATTTTCCACTGAAGTTAATTAAAAAACTCTAAACTGAAACTCATTTATAACTCTTTTGAAAGCCTGATTCTTACACACCTAACCTGGAAAAAATTAAAGTCTTTCCCATTTGTTCTAGTGTAATATGCTTAGTTAGTTTAGGCTTCAGTACAGATAAATTAATTGCAGTAGATTATTTTAATATTTGTGTATATATAAGTATCTGTGCATATCTTATTATTAGACTTAATTGGCTTCAGTCAGAGTGTAACTAAACCTACTCACTGTTTTAACCACAGCCTCAACATGGGTCGGATTTATGGCGTAGAAATTAATTATCTAATCAATTTTTCCACAGAATCCTCCTCTATCTTACCATTGTTTGGTAACCTTTGAATTTCTATTGCTGGACTACACACCACGTTTACAGAAAAATGTCTTTACCAGCTGCCTATCTCGTAGTGCCGTAGCCAAATATGAGGACGTGCCTCCACACAAAAAAGTATAATCAACTATAATTGACCTATTTTATGGTTCATTGAGTGATGCTTATAAGTCCTTGCCCATGCCTTCCTTTGGAGCATCATATCACAATAGTGTATATCTCATGCCCATGTACCAATCCTCCCTCAGGCATCTGGAATTGGAACTGAAACAAGTAAAGACAATGTCTCGCCCTACATCTCATTTTGTGTTGATTCAGTTATCCCAAGTACAAAGGTTGTTACCTACCCAAATTACAAGTGTTGGGTAACCAAAGAGATAAAAACAGGTGATCAATAAGGAGAAAATGATCTTCTACACTGGTTATCCTCCTGAGAAAAGGGCGTCAGACAACTGAGGAGTGAAATAGCTGAGGCCAAAATGAAGTAGAGGAAAAAAATAGAAGTGCAGTATTGCAGTGGTGACCTCAGAGCAGTATGGCAAGGAATCAAATCAATGGCTTCCATAAACCAGCAAGCAACTTATCAGTGTCAATGCAGTGGAGGATGCTGATTTATCAAACTCTTTTAATTCTTTCCTCTGGCGCTTTAAAAGGTCTGATCTAACTGATAATACTTCCAGGTTGAGGGACTCCCTTGTACCTAAGAATAATATTGTGATATCTCAGCAACATATCACTGCCTTATTTAAGAAAACTAACATAAGGAAGGCTGCTGGCCCTAATGGCATCTGCAGATATACTCTGTGCTACTGTGCTAACAAGCTCAATGTGGCTTTTACCCTCTTACTCTTACCCTTTCAGATGTGTGCTGATTGTTACCAGCTACCTTCAGTCTGGAAAACTCCCAATATTATTCCTTTTCCAAAATCAAAAAATCCCAGAGAAATCCCAGAGAAATAAATGACCTGCTGTTCAGACCTGCTGCACTCACATCACTGATGAAAAATACTGAAAAAAATTGAAAAGAGGAGGTTCTCTCCTTAGTCAATGGCATACTAGGTCATTTGCTGTTTGCTTATCAAGCTGCTAAAAGGGTAGAAAAGGCAAAACTCTTCATCCTCGATAGATTATAAAATCATTAGGAGAAACCCTCATCTCATGCGAGACTTTTTTATTATGACTTCTCTTCAGCTTTTAACAAAATGCAATTCCAGCTTTTAATCGAACAACTTGCTTTGTATTTTAATTTACCTGATCAGCTTTTAAACCGGCTTTAAACTTTTTAACAGACATTATCCAGTGGGTTTTAATAAATGGAGTTATGTTAATTATCCTGGTCTCAAACACAGCTTCACCCCAGGGCTGTGTTGTACACGGACAACTGCAGGTCTTTTAAAGGAGGAAGCTAGCTTGTGAAATTCTCGGCTGATACTGCTCCTTTTTCTCTCCTTCAGGTCTTGGAGTCAGGACAGGGTTCTGCCCTACCTGTGTTTGTTGACTCCTGTGATCATAACTTCCTTAACCTAAACGTTTAAAAAAAAAAATTCTTACCATTTACTTACCATTGATTTTAGGAAAAACAATGATAAACCTAAAGTTAGCATAAAACACGGCAAGGATGTTGAAATTGTGGAACCATGGGAACCATATCTGGGAACCATGTTCAACTCCCAACTAAAGTTTGATGTGAACACAGAGCTGATTGTCAAGCAAGGACAACAAACAACTCATCCACTTCAGAGGCTTAACTCATTTAATGTTTCTAACAGGATCCAATGTATTTTTTATTAGTCATTCATTAAAAGTCTTTTAACCTTTTCTTTTATTTGTTGGTTTAATGGGTTGTCTGTAAAGGATGGGAATAGCCCTATCAGTATTGTTAAGGTCTGCATATTAAAGTAAACAACACGAAACAACACAAAAACTTGAGAGGATATGGCGCTTAACTAAACTGGAACAATCCCACCTAGCAGTCTTAAAACTTACAAGAAGGCCCTCAGTGATGCCAGAGCAGCGTATTTCTCATCTTTAATAGAGGAAAATAAAAGAACCCTAGGTTTCTTTTCAACACTGAAGCCAGGTGACTGAGATACATAGCTCAATTGATCCATTATTCCTGTAGCTCTCTGTAGCAACGATTTCATGAGCCTCTCTAATGATAAAATTCTAACTATCAGAGACAAAATTCACATCCTCCTGCCTGCAACTGGCACTGATTTGCCCTCAAACAGAAACAGCTGTAAAAGCCAATATTTACTTAGAGACTTTCTCTCCTATCGACCTTTGTGTACTAATGTTTCCTTCATCTAAACTATCAACCTGTCTCTTAAACCCCATCGCAACCAGGCTGCTTAAGGAAGTTTTACCCTTAGTTAGCAGTTCTCTATTAGGTATAATCAATATGTCCTTATTATCAGGTTATGTACCACAGTCTTTTAAAGTAGCTGTAATAAAACCTCTTCTTAAAAAGTCTACCCTCAATCCAGATGTTTAGCCAACTGTAGACCTATATCCAATCTTCTCTTTTTCTCTAGTGTCCTTGAGAAAGCTGTTGCAAGAGTATTGACAAGAACCAGAAAAATAGATCATATTTCTCCTGTCTTAGCTTCTCCTCACTGGCCCCCACGAAAATCCAGAGTAGAATTTAAAATCCTCCTCCTCACCTACAAAGTCCTTCATGGTCAGACACCATCCTGTCTTAAAGAGCTCATAGTACCTTATTATCCCAGTAGAACTCTTCGCTCCCAGAATGCAGAGCAATCTGTTATTTTATTCAAGTATTTTTAACTCAAGTAATTGGCTTTTAATATCAAAATCACTACACAGTAGAGGCAAAAGTCACATTATAAAGTTATGATTAACCATGCCAGACTGAAACAAATGAAAGGAGCATAATCATTAGCTTCTGAAAACTGAAACAACACATGCAGGGATCTAATCAGGGGAAAACATCATGAATAAGCACCCAAAAGCAAAGTTCATTCTGATAGGATGTAGATCCTTACGAGTAATGTGAGAGGCAATGCATTGAGTGCATAGGATGCTTTTTTTCAGTCTATGAAGTGCAGAGGTCTTCTGTAAAGAGCTGGGTCTTTAGTCTTTTCTTAAAGACCAAGAAAGATTCTGCAGTTCGAAGAGAGTTTGGTAACTCATTCCACCACTGGGGAATTACAAAAGAGAAGAGTCTAACTAGTGACTGAGGGGTCTGTTGTGGTGGTTGTATCAGGTGCCTTTCATTAGCAGAGTGTAGTGGGTGGGAGGGAGTGTAAGCCTGAATGAGGAAGTTCAAGTAGGAGAGAGCTGTTTTGGTTGCTGTTTTAGGCAGTTTTCAGGGTTTTGAATTTGATAAAGGCAGCAAACTGGAAGCCAGTGAAACAATCTGAACAGCGGGGTTACATGTGCTGTTTTGTGCTGGTTTAAAACCAGATGCACCGCGACATTCTGGATCATCTGCAGAGGTTTTAATGACCTGCGGGGAGGCCTGCTGGTAAGGATTTGAGGTTGTCGATGTGTGATATTATGAAAGGCTGTACCAGGAGTTGTGCTGCATGTTCAGACAGCTGGGTCTGATCTACTTGATGTCTACAGGGGAAATTGACACGATCAAACAATCCAGGCCAAGTGGACCTTGAAGGTTAGTTGGTCATCAGTCATGATGCCCAAATTTCTGATAGATCTTGTAGCTGTGCATTAGGTTGATATGAGCTGGATTTGACAAGGAGCTCAGTCTTTGAGAGGTTAAGTTGAAGGTGGCATTCTTTCATCCATGTTTATATACTGGCAAGGCATGAAGAGATCGAGGCAGAGACTGTGTGGTCCCTGGGGGGGGGGGGTTGACAGGAAGAGCTGGGTATCATCAGTATAGCAGTGGTATGAGAAACCATGGAAGTGGATCATTGTGCCAAGTCAGGTGGGTTATATTGAGAAGAGGAGAGGACCGAGCACTGACCCTTGAGGAAGCCATGTGGATAAGCTTTGGGGTTTGGAGATTTTTCCCCTCCAAGATACTGAAATTATCCCTGAGGGATAGGATATGAACAAGCAGAGAGCAGATCCTGAAGTAAGGAAGTGACGGGGATATGGTTTGTAAGAGGTTAGATGGTGTCCGAGGGAAGGTAGTGGGACGAGAGTCCATCAGTAGTTTCAAGTCTTCCTCCTCGGTCAGAGGGGAGAATGAAGAGTGTGTGGCCCTAATAGCCAGCAGCTATTGGCTCGGTTGATCAGGCTGAGAGAGCTGGTTACTGATTACAGAGACCATATCAGTAAAAAATGAGGCAAACATGTCTGCAGTGAGCAGAGTGGAGGGTTGAGGAGGAGGTGGATGGAGGGGTGAGTTAAAAGCAGAGAATATTTTCTGAGCATCTGATATTAGCTGGTTTTAGCAGTTTTTGAACCCTAGGGAAATGATGGAAGGAGACCTTGATAGTCACTGAAGTAATCAGATTCTGGACTTACGCCCTTTTCTCTCTATTGCTCTGAGCTCCGCCCTCTGTTACAAGCAGGTATATTAGAGGGCAGAGATTGTTGAAAGAGGAGGAACAGAGTGGTATTGTAGCCACATCAACAGGGTGTGATTTCAGTGAGGTTTGCGTCACCTTTCTGCTGTATTTGATAAACTCTGTTGTTACAGCAGAGCTCATTCAGAACACAGAGCTCATTCAGAACACAGTGAGCCTTCACAGTGAGACAGAGAGACAGAGCAGACCGGTTACATTTCGTTGCAGCTCTCAGCTGGGATTAGTGTATTTGCATTGAAATACCAATGCATATACACCTAGTAGGCAAAGGATGTTGTTTAATGTAATATTTTTATCATGTATGTATCATCTATATATTACTATTATTTGCACCATGTACTCAGAGTACATTTTACCTCCCTTACTTTGTACTTTATGCATTGTAATTTTAATTCTACTTGTGTCAAATTTATTTTAAGTAACAGTACTTTTACTTGAGTATAATTTTCCAGCACCCTTTCCACCCCTGGTCTTTACTGTAGTATATGAATTATTATCATATTTCCATTTTTACTATGCTATAAAAGAAATGAATAAACTTGAAGAAGCTAAAAGGCTTGATTGTGGCAACTTTGGACTCCACAGTGATGAGAAGTTTTGCCTTTACCCACTGGTGTAAATTTACATATTAAAGTAAAAATTTGTACTTCATGTGGAGGTACCCTACTTTATGGTTCAAATGAACATAACTGGGTGAAAAACCTTAGCTATCATAAATGCCGGTATGATCAGGATCTCACTCCAACTGCATCAGAAAAATACATAAAAATACATTTCTTGCTAAAAGTTTCACCAAGTTCAACCCCCAGTCAGATCCAGTTGAAACAACGTCTTCCTCCGTCTCTCTGAAATTACAAAGGGAATTAAACTGTCCTCCCTCTTTCTTTTTCTCTTTTTTCCTATATAGATGGTAGATTTTGCCAGTGTTAAACAAGTGATGCCCTCCTACCAGAGTTCATCCATCACAGCTAGGCAAGATGGCCCTAAGCAGCTCCTCATTTGACATTTACCACTCTTCAATTGTTTGAACTTTCCCCCCTATTTCTAGATGAGTCAACCTTTACCATCCTTCTTACTTTTCATGTGTTTGTACCTCTCAACATTTGCATTTTGAGTATTTTTTTGCATACCTACAGTACAAATCTATGAATATACAGAATGAATATATATATATAAATTTCACAAAGCATGAATCATAAATCAAAGTAATCGCTTTCCTACCATGTAAGTCAGATGTACATTAAGAACCAGCAGGAACAAACAGAACTTTTGAACCTTAAAATCAGGCAGTTGGACAGATTTAAAGTTGTCATCATTGACAGAGTTTGTCATTAAATTATGTGGTTAGATTCTGTGATAGGAAAGAGGCACATGAAGTCCCTCACTGTACATGTCCTGCTTTGGAAGAGCCTTTCTCACAAATGTGGACCGAATTTTTCACTACGTGAGTCTGTTTCCGAGGGGTTTTGTTTACTTGTTTGTTTGTTTGTTTTTTTCTTTTTACGTAACATTCAACATACTGTATGTGATTTTCTAAATAAACAGTAATAGGTTCAATGCAGCACAATAGCCTACGGCTAAGTTCCTGTCAGAGCTTAGCAGAAATTCAGTAAACCTCCTCAGGTGTTCATTGATGGATATATGTAGATATTTTTTTTTGTTACAGCAGATGAAAATTTAAAATAAATTCTATTGAACAGTAAGGCCCCATTTACCCCTGGTACCACCATATGATCTGTATCTGGAAACATTATCTGTATAATTCCACGCCATCCATGGGGCTTGTGTTTTAAAGCACTTTTCACAAGGGAATTGCTAACAGTTGTTGCCAGACCACTGTCAATCAAATCTGACAAAACCACACGCAAAGTCCTGATGACGCAGATCAGCTGAGATTTTGACTGTTAAACCGTAAAATAGATATTACCTAATAATTTTTCTTCAGAATGTTAATTTAAATATTGCTGATCAAGTTGTGTTATTAAAGATACTTCTATATTTCCTCTTGAAAGAAATTCTTCAAGAGCCTTAAGTGTTGGAGTGTTTGAACACTGAGTGTTTTGTTTTTTTTAAATAATGGCATTATCTTTATACTATTGTAATAAATGGAGGGGGATCTAGGGTTTATTCTCACCTTATGATGTTGACATATTGAAATCCGGATGACCCCAAAAGCAAGCATGTTTAACATCTTACATATACTAATGAAAGCAATGCAGCACAGGTCATTTTGGTGCAATACAGTATACTGTATACATTCATTAAGCAGGGAACAGTGAGCGACCCCTTATCATTGTATTACACTCAAGACATACAGTATGTCATGCACTGTGATAGCTTGCCTCCTTACTTTCTATCCATCCTTGTACTGCAAAGAATCTTGAAAGAAAAACATGACAGCGTTACTCATTACATGTAACAAGAATGTAAATATGTTGCAACGGCATGTAACATCCATCCTGCCAGCTATATACATCACATACTGAACATCTTGATCTGTGTCTCACAGACCAGCTGGGTCCAGGCATACTTTTCCAATCCAGACAGTGATGAGCGACATAAGTTAAATACCATGCATATGTCAAGAAATCCACTCTGAAGTCTGTCCATGTGTTTATGTTTAGAAAACCATGAACTACAAGTACCCATGAGCCCTGTAGTTTAAGGAGTCAAGTCTACTGACAGGGAAGACGAGTCCTAAGGAAATACTTGTCTGGACTGGTGCCAGCCAGCAGACATCTGTAATCATGCCCATTGAAAAATCTAGGTTACATTGTTTTGATTAACTCTCATATTTTTGAGAACTAGATTAATCTCTCTGACATTCCACATCAAACAAAGTTCTGTGGGTGTGCTCCAGTATCTCATGCAAGCACCCTATTCAAAGTGTTCCTATGGCTGTGGGTATATGGGAAGTGCAACAAAGTCACATGGTTATAACCTTTTAGCCTAAAATAAATAATTTCAAATAGTACACAAATGCAGTCTATATTGGCATGCACTGTAAATGCGCATTTTCATGTATAATCCAGTTAGTAACAAGTATGCCCCTCCTAATTTCCAAAAGCACACATAATGTGATTAACTCTGTTTGACTTGCATTTTTCATATTGTGCATCTCTCAGCTGTTGTGCTGGAATATTACAGCGCTCCCCCACACTGGGTTTCAAGCCAGCTCCTTTACTGTAAAGCTCCAGTCTAGCAACATATAGGACAGATGGCACCATATCTTCATTACCCTTCTTGGCATGTGGCCCTCATACCAGTACGAGTGGGTATGAGCAACATGTATCATGTTGTTGACCAGTAGCATGCCTCAGAAATCAGCAAGTCATTCAAAATGGAATGACAATTACTCCTTTTCAGCTGCATTTCAATGAAACAAAAAAAAAAAACAAAAACAAAAAAGAATGGATTTACATTAACTTTACTGTATGTCTTCAAGTTGATTTTGGTTATATATGGATCACTGTAACAAGGTTTAAAACATATAAATCCTGGAAGGGATAATTGACCTTGATCTTATAATTGCCTCTAATTTTGTAGCAATAATAACCTTTTAGATTGCAATTAACTTAAAGGGTAATTCGAATCATCAATTATGCTGCTAATAAGGTTCCATGCATTTAACTACAGTGGTGTTTATGAGGCAGACGGTTCAGCCTGGTGATTGTGACTAACCTCAGGCAGATAATTGTCTGAGTATGACACAGACAATATTTTCTCATATAGCAAAGGTTTATACTTAAGATGTATACATAGACAGGTGTTAATTTTAATGCCACCTTGGATGTCAACATTTACAAAGTTTCAGTGTTTCTTCACATAATTGTTGATGTTCATCTGTTGATTAACCACTTTGGTCCAAACTGAAAGATGTCAAGTACTAATCAATGGATTGAACTTGAAATTGAATTGAACTTGAATTGAAATTTGGTACAGACATTCATTGTTCCAAGTGGATCAATCCTAAAGATTTTGCTGATCCATAGAGTATTCCCATAGTATCAGCCAAAAGTCAAGTTTTCACTATATGTGCAAGACATCTGCACATCTACTTGTCTTAATGCAGCATGCCAACATTCTAAACTAAGAACGTGGTAACATTACCCCTGCTTAACATCAGAAGTCTCGCATTATCATCGTAAGCATGTAGCATGCTGACCATATCCTTTAGTTCAAAGCATCACTGTGCTCCTGCATTTTTGATCTGGTCTAATTATCCTTGGGTACATCTCAGATCAGATTTCTTTTTTTAAATTGATTTTTTCTCATTGGGGTAATGGTGGTTTTCCAGGTAGGGTCCACACTATTGCACTGTAATTCCCAGCTGGGCCTGACTGCTAAGGTCTCTCAAAGAGGCATTGTTTTGACTGTTCTACAGGTAGAGAGATCTACCTGAAATAATTTTATATCAGAATGCCCCTATAATACTTACACCTTATTCAGTGACTTTAAAGACTTTTGTTAGCAGTGCTAGTAAGTCTTAAGCATAGGTTGGATTTGAAAATTTGAGTACAAAATATGATCTGATGCGAGGCATCCTTCTGTTTTAGTTTTTTTCAAAAAAGTTAAAAACAATCGATCAATTGTTTACGGAAGGAGGCTAGAATGTTTACACTTGTGTAAGGTATATTTAAATAATACTCTGAGGAGATAATACAGTGGGAGTGATTTTCCACTTTTAAGTTGATTCTCCATATCTTTTCTGAAAAGTTTAAATCCCTTTTCCTCAAGGGGCTATGCATAATTGAAACTTTTTGCAGGCAGAATCCTGTTGTTTTAAGTAGGGTGGTAAGATAATAAATGCTTGAAATGTAGATGAGCCAGTGTCATTGCATCAGGTCTCACTGTAGTATTTTGGGTAACAATACATAACAAATAAATTAAAATGTGTTCAGGAAAATTTTAGCTGGACCGGACTGACTAGTCTGCTGATAGCTATGTTTCCATTATCTTGAAAAAAACAACGGTATTTACTCTTGACTGAGCTCTATGATCTGTAATTAAGTCGAAGCAAACTGTTCTTTTGCCATTTGAGTGTCATTTTGGTAAATTTGATGTCTCTTAAAAAGATATGCTTTTGCATCGACTGTTGTGTTGCTCTATGATGTAGGCAGTCTCTCCTGCCACAAGGTCATTTGAAAACAAGATGTGACGTATTAGATACAAGAAAGGGAGGATCAGCTATTTACTACTTGTTTTTTTCTGAAGAATGTGTACATTTTGCATTGTTAAGAGATAATATCTCTGCATGTAATGGAGTCAGTGTGAAGCTGTGTGGGCTGTTTATACAGTTATATGTTTTCTCTCCCGAAACTACAATTAAGACTTTGCCTTTGACTTTGATTATCTAGGTTGCCCTGATTGGAAACATTTAATAGATGTCCAAACATCTTACTTAATAATAATAATTTATAATCAGAAAATCATTCCTAGTATGGCAATATTCAGCTTATTCAAGTTTAGGTTTTTTTCCTTTTTTTAATACCAGATTAAGACCAGTAAGACCTATTGTATATAAAATTGCATCATCTGCAAGTGATATTTAGAATGTCTTACAGAGGAGCAAATATTATTAATGTATAAAGAGAGAGCAGCAATGGCCCTAGAACAGCCCCCTGTTGGGTGTCTTAATGGATCCTTCAATTTTCAGACAAAACATCTAAAGCTTGAGAACTGAGAAACCAGGAAACCATAGTTTCATCTTGGCTAAATGATCAAAAAAATGTGACGTAGATGAGTGTGACCCAATATATCAAACACTTTGTTTTGATTTTAAAAAATAGAACAGTACAGCATTTATTTTGTTTTTTTTTTTCTTGTCAAAAACCGAGGTTATGATCATTCTTGCTAAATTGTTAAGTAAGTTGGGAAGATGTGTAACTTGTGAAGGCAATAACTTTTATTCTCCTCTACAAGGGTTTCTTTCAATGTACCTAATCCGACTCTATAAGACCTCATTTTCTCTCTGTCTTTCAGTCTTTTCCCTTTTCTTTATCTCAGGAGGCTTGTAAAGCTTCGAGTCCAATTTCATACTCTCTATTTCTTCCTTTGCTTCCTCTCTCACGTTCTTTCCCACTCTCTCTTGCAGCAATCCCTCCACCCCTTCATCACAAAACTTGGCCTGGTGGTAATAACCCAGAATGTTAACAACAAATCATCTCCTCTGCTCCAAAGGTTCACTGCATGATGCATACTGACCTTGCTGCTGCTGCTGAAGAAAAAATAATAGGAAATGAGAAACCTAGTGGCTGGAAATTGCTCTGTCTTGTAACCTAGGTAGCATGATGGTGCATCAGTGAAGTAACAGGAAAAGTGGTGGAATCTCAAGCCCTCTATCAAATAGATAGATTGTCCTCAAAATGTGTCTCAAAAATATACAGTTGGCAGGGGATATTTTTATTTGTGCTCATAGTGAATGGTTTTAAATACACGCCACTCAGGCCTGACATATTCATATGTCAAGCATCACATACATTAATCATGGTTATTAAATTCTTTTGGTACGGTTAAGTTAAAGGCTACAGTTCGAAAAGAATTCAACTATCCTCAGCCATTTTGTAATGGACAAGACAACTTCTATCACGGTTACTAAGTAATTAAAGGTACATTCTGTAATTTTTCAACCTGGGTCTTTTAAAATATATTTGAAAAAAAAGGATCATTAATATCTTCCCAATATAAGATTTCCTTGCCAAACCATGTGTTTCCTGTGTTTCTATAAGACATGAGTGCAAAGTTAACATGAAAATGTTAGCATAAAGAAAATTATGAGAAGAGGTTGAAAAATACTGTAGTAATGGAATTTAATTATTTAGGTTTCCTTGTAAATAAGCATACATCTGCATACAATATTTCTCACAAAAATGCAACTTTTACTAGTCTAAAAAACATGCGTTGACTTCCTCATAAAAGCTGATTTTTTAAAATAATTTAGAAACTATATTGTTTAGATCCCTGTTTACATTAGCAGTCGGTTCTATATGTCTTAGCTTGTTACAGCCACTAAATGCTGATGAGGAGAACAATTAGAAGGTAAGGGGCATCATGCACTGTACCTCCCCTTTCATTAAAGACATACCTCTTGAGGTAAATTTTGATTTAATCCACTGTCATGGTTGATGACATTCATGAAAAGCAACTAATGACATTAGTCATTAGTTAATGCTTCTCAGAGTGGTAATGAGATCATAATTAATATATCTGTAAAAGAATAAATGCATTTTTTTTTCCATAGCAGCCGGTGGTTTTGCCATATTTGCTGGCGGTGGGTGAGACATGATATTCAGCTTAAAATTTCGGCAACTCAAACAACTTGGTTAGGGTTAGGAAAAGATCAAGTTCTTCAGTTGAAAAAAAAAATATTGTGGATCAGAACTGTCCTATCATCACCTTTTCAGTTGATATAGTGAACATACATCCAGCAGTTACAGAGCAACATTAGCATTAATTTGGAGTCATGTTTCAGGCCAGTGGGTTTTTGGAGCTTTCTCTCTGAAAAAGCTTCCTGCTGTGGCCTACAACAAAATAATAAGAGCAGTGACAGTAAACCAGAACAGTAAGGTTATAGGCTGGAAAACTAAACAGTAAGCTAAAACTCAAACCGAAAGTCGAAAGAGCTGCAGATTCAGATGCTAATTCTCTAGGATCATCACTATGAGCAAACTGTCATTTTTTGTTTTTTTATCACATTGTTATTCATGTATTGCTATTATGTAAATATTGTTAATAGCCACTTTAACGTAAATCAAAACTGGTTGTATATCGCATATAGTTGCATATAGTATATAAGTGTGGTACATAAACATATCAATTCCTGAAAAAAAGCTAAAATTTAGTAATTTTAGTAAAAAGAATTTATTTTTCCTCCAAAAAATATCTAGCAAATCCAATAGGTGTATTTTAAAAACATTGCAACTTGAAGCATTTGGGCCACCTGAAGGTCTGGAGCCCTGAGGCTTTATACCATAGCCTTGTTTTGGGTAATATTTACATAAGTTGAGACTACTCCTTAGTAAATCATCAGTGTACAGTAATGAATCAAGTTAAGCTAAGTGTATGATTTTTGAACCACAGCACACATTGTCTTGTATGCCTGCAGTAATGCTGCTATTTTCCAGAGGCTTTCCCAAATCTTCTCGAAAACACAGCTGGCATGGACACAGCATAGAAATTTGCTTTGAGTATAGGTTGGCAAATCCACCATTCAGAAACCACCATTCTCCTTGGATAAAGATCCAGTTCACCTGCCAACAACCCGTCAATTAAATGGACACTGCATTCTTCTAAATTCTCACCCACTGAGCTTTTCACTGTGCAAAATACTCAGCAGTCTCATTCGTCTCTACATCTAAAAGTTCGACCCTCTTAATAGCTGGAATGGTAAGTCTATCTAGTCTCTCCTGTGCCATCTTGCTGCATGGGTAGATTTTATTGTTTTGTTTACAAGAGATTATAATAGGCTCTCTGAGCTGCACTACTTCTTCAGTTCAGCTTGGAAGCCACAGTGACTGGCTATTGGAAAATGTTGAGATGGGCTATGAAATAGAAGCAGTTGAAAGTAAAAGAGAAAGAGAGATTGAGAGGGATGAGAGGGCTGTGGAATTTTTATGTAGAACAGGTTGCACATAAACATATATAAAATATTAATGAGAGTAATAATAAAACTTAATATTTTAATTAAATAAAATTTAAAAGAGAACCTTGTCCACTGCTTTGGTCCAAACTCAAATAACTCAACAACTATTGGATGGATTTCAATTACATTTGGAACACACATTCTTGATGCCAAGACGACAACCACGGACCCCTTGACTATTTCTCAGTCATTTTATCTGCAGCTGTATTTTGCATTTAGCGCTACATAGCAAAATTCAGCATTCTAATGTACTGAACTAATGTGGTTAGGATGAAAATTACTACCTGCTAAACATCAGCGTGTTGGTATTGACATTATGAGCATGCTAGCATGCTGACATCAAAAATGAGATCAAAGGCTGTGCCAAAGTACAGCACCAGGGATGTTAGAACAGCTGTAGACTCTCACTCTTGTTTCTAAAATCTTTCTTTGACTCACTACCATCCATAATCCATGCACAAGACTCGAAAATTAATTTGTTTCTTGTACACAACTGGATTTTTTTTTTGATGCAGAAAAACTAGTATGTTTTTTTTTTTACTTCTAGGCTTGATTATTGCAACTCCCTGTTATCAGACTGTCCCAATAAAACCTTAAACAGTCTCCAGCTGATTCATAATGCTGCTACGAGAGTATTGACAAGAATCCGAAAGAAAGATCTTGTCTCTCCTGTGTTAGCTTCTCTACATTGGCTCCCTGTGAAATCCATAATACAGTTTAAAATCCTCCTCCTCACCTACAAA
The DNA here is from genome assembly GCA_016859345.1 of Istiophorus platypterus. Classification (NCBI taxonomy): domain Eukaryota; kingdom Metazoa; phylum Chordata; class Actinopteri; order Istiophoriformes; family Istiophoridae; genus Istiophorus; species Istiophorus platypterus. The sequence goes on along the minus strand of CM029134.1, from coordinate 23,731,911 downwards.
GTCCTTAATGGTCAGACACCATCCTGTCTTAAAGAGCTCATAGTTCCTTATTATCCCAGTAGAACACTTCAGTCCCAGAATGCAGGTCTACTAGTGGTTCCTAGAGTCTCCACAAGCAGAATGGGGGCAGAGCTTTCAGTTATCAGGTTCCTCTGATGTGGAACCATCCTCCATTTTGGGTCCGGGAGGTAGACACTCCTCCTCTCTTCCTGTGTGTATTAACACCTCAAAAATGCTCATTACTAACTGTTCTTCTTCTCTCTACCATAGTTTTGTGCTTTTTTGTCTGTCTCCTCTTCCTCCTGTCACTTTCTGCAGGTTTTTTGCCTAAGATATTGCAGAGTCTGAATCCATAGCTGCAGACCATCTACTGCCCCATGAGCCTGAGCAACACCCACTGCTTTAATTATTATGGTTACTGCTGTTACCATTCATTTAGTCCTATTAGTAATATTATTAGCCCTGTTAGTATAAGTATAGTTTATGTAGCAATTAGTCCCATTATTGTGCTATGCTCTCTCTCCTCCCTCCTGCCAACCCCCCTTGTCTCTCCCTCTCTCCCTCTCTCTCTCTCTCTCTCTCTCCCTCTCTCAACCCAGCCAGTCGAGGCAGACCCCCCCCCCCCACACCATGAGCCAAGATCTGTTCAACGTTTCTACCTGTTAAAAGGGAATTTTTCGTTGTCACTGTCACCAAGTGTTGCTCATGGGGGAATGTTGGGTCTCTGTAAATAATAACTATAAAGGGTCTGGTCTAGACCTGCTCTATATGAAAAGTGCTTTGAGATAACATCTGTTATGATATCACACTATATAAATAAAATTGAATTGATTTGAATTGAATTTTTTTTCTAATGTACAGTAGTTGTACAGTCATTTTTGGGCCGAAGGCCCATGTTTTGTACAGTAATCAAATGTAAATAAGGCTGTGGATCTTCTACAAAAGTTGTGACATTTAGCTGTTTAGCAGTTTCAGCTTTATAAAATGTCCTCAATATGACACAGGGAAAAAAAATTGCAGTTGGAAAATTTACTCTCTCAAACCAAGAGAGTCCTTGTTGTAGCATTCCAAGTTGTAGGATTATTGTTTCTTACATACAGTATTGTAAAGGACATTTCAGGTGCATAGAGAAAATTATAGAATATTCCACTATGCTTTGCAATAGTACACACCTTTTCACAATAGCTCATGTACATTATTGAGCGCATAGTATGCTTAGCTCTAAAATTTGAGCAAAGTTAAAGTTATCCAACCTGGGAATGGCTGGTGCTTTAAAAATATGACTTCTTAAGAACAGGTATTGCTATCTCGCTCTTGCTATCTTTTCTGCTTCCGTCAGTTCAACACTGACTTACTTCAAAGCTTCATTTATCAGTATTTTCATGGTAACAATGGATTAAATTACTATGTGTAATGGGGCCATTAATAGTGCCAAATGTACAGCATGAAGTATTATCAACCCAATTCTGCAGTGGTCAGCTCGATGAAATATTGAATCACCTTTCAGCTCATTGTTTTGGGTTTCACAGCCTGCAACTTCACTGTTTTGTTTACTATCAGTGCTCCTAAAACTGTTTACTGCCACAACAGTCACAACAACTGTTTTTGGAAAAAAGCTTTGATTAGGCAGGATGTTATCTAAGCAGAACTAGTCCCAGCAGACATCTGGCAAACCTAATGCAGCATTTAGTGTCTAAAGAGTGGGGTATTTCTCTATGGATTTGGTAGTACAGACCAAAAAGGGGTAAAGGAAAATGAATATTAAACATACATTCACTAGGTGCTCAGAAAAACAACTTCAAAAGGACTGATAATTTTCTTCCATGACTGCTAGATTTTTACATAGGCAACTTTATAAAGTAAGAATATACAATCCTGGTGTCCAAGCCTGGTTTTGCTACTCCCCAGTGACTAAAGAATCAAAAGTTATTTTTTTCTGTTTTGATTTTTGTGTTTTTAAATCTTTGGACTCCTTTTTCCACTAAGCACCAACAGATACCTATAGCTGGTTACCGACTCCAAAAGTTGGTTACTGTTTCCTTTGAATTAGTTCTACTTCCACTTTTAACGTCCAAACGCAAGCAAATGGGGCCATTCTATATTTTCATGTAGCTCACCCAATCAAACAGATACCCCTCTTGAGAAAACAAAGTGTTCTTAAATACATCTTCTGATGCACCTGAACACATCATCAGTGATGAAACCTGGGTTCATTGGTAGTTTCGGGTCTTTCAACATCATACTACCTACCCCACAGCGGTTGATCAGGCCACGGCCGTGTTCAGGACCTTCTCTCTGGATCCAGAGCTATCTTGAGGTTTTCTCAGCTGCTTCGGTGGTGTTCTTGATGGCTCTCCTCCTTTCTCCTCCTGCGATGCCCAGAACCCTGAAGGCTCTGTGGATGTGAGTGACCCACAAATCCCCTGCAGCCTCTTTCAATGGGCATACACCTTACCTTCCAGCCTTCTCGACAGTTGATCACCAAATATTTGTATTTCGTCCTCTTCTTCTCATGAGCTTCCCCTAGGCGGTCCTCCCATGGCACCATCAGTTCCATGATTACGATGTTTCTTGTGCTCTCTGAGACCAGAAGGATATCTGGCCTCAGGGTGGTGCTGACAATGTGCTGCGGAAATCTAAGCTGCTTCTCCAGGTCCACTGAGAGCTGCCAGTCCTGGGCGATTGCGCAGGTGGTGTTATGCCCTCAGCTGCAGCTGCTGATCCCCTTGCTGATGGCTTCTGCAATGGGTCTCAGCACCTGGTTATCGCGCCAGGTGTAACAGCCCTGTCCAAGTGCGGTTGGGCAGGTCTCAGAATGTGCTCTAGCGTTCCTTTTGCTGAGCACATTGGGCAGTTCGGGGTCTCCACTTTTCCCCAGGTGAAGAGATTTGCCGGGCTAGGCAGGACATCATACACTGTCCAGATCAGGAAGGTGATGTGATGTGGCTCAGTCTACCAGAGGTCCATCCAAGTGACCTTCTTGTCCATGGCCTGCTCCCACCTGGTCCAGGCCCCCTGTCACCTCAGACCAGCTGCACTGCTTGATCTTCCCTCCTCCACTGCAGCCCTCACCTCCTCTTGGATCTGCCTCTGCTTCTCCATCCCCTTGCACCCCTTGCATTGCAGTGTTGGGAACATTCCCAATCCTTCCCCATGATGGGCCACCACCCCACCAGATCTTTGTGGCACAGCCTGGACTCAGTATCCAGCACAACAGCCTGGGCACTCCACTTCCTGCCAGTCCTCACCACCACTCTTGCCTGGGCTACCTTTGGGTCTCTTGAGTCCCTGTACATCAGCACCTCTCTTGTCCTGGACACCTTGAACTATTCTTCCAGAGATTTCAGGGGCAATCAGAGCTTTGTGCTGTTTCCTTAGAGGGCGATGTTGCTGAGTCTTCTAGGCACCCCCAACCATCTCCTGAGACAGCTGGTGACCTTCCTCTCCAAGCTCTCCACAGTGGACATGGGGACCTCATAGACAAGTAGCAGCCATAATATCCTTGGCAAGATACAAGATACCATGCTGATATATCCACGCTTTAAACTTGCCTGGGAGCCCAGATTTGTCAACTGATCTTAGCCATCTGTCCAGTTCCTGGCAGGTAGACTGCACAGATGAGGAGTCTTTGAGGCTGCTGTCAAACACCTTGTCCAAGCTCTTGACCAGCTTTTCTGATATGGTTGGTATAAGTGACCCTTTGATGTTGAATCAAAACCTTTAAGTGACCTTGCCCTTCTTCACCATTAGTGAAATTCCTCATGTCATAGAGAGATAAGGAAGACTCCATGCTCCAGACAGTTTCTGTGCAATCCTAATGACATGTGCTATGCCATTATTTTTTATTGATTTTAGTTGTAAGACAGTAAAGTAATAAAAGATGTTATAAATTAATCAAACACTTAGTGTACAGTTACTCATATGGTATTTCAGATTTAATCAAAAAAGATTAATTGAGATGCAACATTCAACAAGAAAAAAAAAAGGTTAATTTTTGAATTGTATTAACTTATTTGCAGAGTATATGACATTTTTTGAATGGCCTAACCTCACCCTCCATTTAACAGATGGGTTGCATCATGGTGATTCAAAGTAATGCTAATCCTCAAAGAATTCCATTATTGGACAGTGCGCAATATTATTGCCCCAAAAAACTCAATTTATGAGGGGAATATCTGCTCATCACTGTACAACAAAGTGGCCTGACATTTGCCTATCATGTGGGCCCTCATGCAATTATGTGTACTTGCAGGGGAAGAATACACTCTATGAAAAGTCCTAACCTGCAGAATAATGTAATTTGATGATATAAATACTGTTATGTGCTGTATGTGCATTAATCAATGTTAAATGTGCATTTTTCATAAGTTCAAACACAAAACTGTTCCATAAGAAAGTATCCTTTTATTCATTTTATTTGACAAAATCATGTCCCACCACTTAGACTACCACTGCTAAAAAAAAGAAAGGATAGTTTAAATGGTCACATGTTGAAACTATTATTTACTCCTCCAAATCTCCACCAAAATGAGCAGGCTTCGAGATCTCAGACAGAGAAATAATGTCTATAGGACTGAAAACATAAACCTGCCTCTCAGAGGTGATGACTTGAAATTTGTAATTAGAAGCATTAGGAGAACAAAATATTCCATCATTGGAAAGAACTGTTTGAATGATTTTACCGACTTATAATTTTAAACGACATTGGCACGGCAGGTACCTGTTATTATGTAAAGTGTTTCACTAGGATAGATGACTGGGACACACTTAAACTAAACCTGTTTCCAGCAGCCAGCTATAGATACCTGCCAAGCAGCTAATGACAGACAAACAAAGCTAGTGCTAGCAGGTAAACTAGTGACCTCTGTGCTTAGCTGCCTGTTTGAGGACTGTTTTGATGCTCACAAATACAGATCGTAGTAAAGCACAATGGTAACATGCAATTGTTGATGACAACAGCAAAAGGCTAATCCTCCTTCCAGAGTTTAAGGCATGGCCAATAAGATAAAGCTGGTAGTGTCTTTATTTGGCTCATATGAAGTGTGCTTGAGGGTGTTTTTTTTTTTTCAAATTAAGGTTATATTCTTTAGTGCTGAAATAAAAAAAGTCCTTTAGAAAAGTAAACTGTGGAAAGGCTAGGTGCTTGTTTTTCTAAATGCCATACTCCTTCATTCATATTATTTCATATCCTTTTACTCTTTGTATGTGAGAATAATACAATTCCAGCAATGAAACAGACACACAAACACACATACACACCATAGCCTCTAGCATTCTCTCACACAAAATCTTGTAGATATGTTGGCCTTTTGCGCTACAAAGATATTGCTTATTACATCCAGAGCCCATTGGGGCAAAGGAAAGGTTGAATTAAGGATTTGATGAGATAAGTTGTGACATGCTAGCATTTAGCAGCGTACCACCGGCCCCTGTGTTAGCCACAGCTATTTCTGCCTGGCCACTGAAAGGTCAGTGATAATGCTAGCCAGTTAGTTCAGATGTCTCACTCTCGGTTTCACTCGCTCTTTCTATGCTTCTACATGTGAAGTTCCAAGTTGCTCATTGCCAAAGTTAACTCGTATTTAATCTTACACACGACAGTATGTGTGTGTAAGGAGAGATTTCCAATAATAATTTCTCTTTTCCTCCGTTTCCCACCTCAGGAGAATCAGGGCCAGAGAGGGGCCCATTGGATCACATTTTCTCTATATCTTGTTTAAGTACACGTCGGCAGAGAAGGTGTTTGCTGGCGCCAAGATTTGAACCTCACTCATCCATTTGAAGAGTTTCAGCAATCCTAGTGTGATCAGGAAGATTCATTATTTTTTGCAAATTTCCTATTATTCTCTCTTACTAAGGTTACTGCATTTGATTAGGGTTTCACAAGGCTTTGCTGCCAACTCATTACAGCCAGGCCACCGTGTTAGTGCAACCCAAAAAATCACCACTAATACACTGCAGTTAGCTAATATTTTTCATGTTATATTTGTGATACAAGTAAGTGTTGTTTTTTGCAGACTTAAAACTCTTCAAAAAAAATCTGTTTTACCTGGTTTTGACAAATAAAATATATATATCACGAACCAATTATACTTAGATTGGCTATTTGTAAATAAAACCACAAAATTAACAAGGAAAGGTATTGTTCTCATACTTCAAGTTAGACTTATCACTCTTTTTTGAAATCTTAGACAAGAGTTTACATGAGTTTACTGATTCAGTCATGTCCTCACCCATGAATAGCTATTTAAATGTGGTGGAGATTTTTCCATTAAGAGCTATGGGACTATGGGATGCTGAGGCAATTACAACGTGTATAACCGGAGCAAGAGCTACATCATTTGCATTATTGGAAGTATGTCAAGTTCATCTAGATAAGTGTGGGATAACAGAATTAGCATTTGCTACTATTCATTTTTAAAGCTCCTATGATCTCATCAATATTCCAAAAAAAACCAAACTTAAATAGCCACCTAAAATCATTTAAATTTAACTTAAGAAAGTAGAGGGAGTTGCCCAGGCAACCACAAAAACCTCAAAAAATGAGGATCAGTAATTTGTCATTAGGTAGACCTATTATTGGTTGACTGACCTTCTCTCCTCCACTCACTGAACACAGCTGGTCAAGAGAACCACAGCCACATGAGAGTATATTCACTGACAAAAAATTGGCAGGGAAAGGAAAAGAGTTAAGTTCTGGCCAAAACATCACTACATCTGTCTCTAGGGGGGTCTTAGAAGTTGTCAAAATTACTGAGTTAAAATAAAGGCAAAAAAATATTTGAGGGTTCAAACACTTAACGATGAAGCAAAATTAAAAAGATCGTAAGAGTTTGTTGTCAAGAGTCCAATGCCTTTTAGCATGAGCCATAAGAAGCATAGTGCTGCATTTAATATTGTGGACTGTAATATTGTTCTGGACAGGTTACAACACTGGGTTAGCCTTTCTGTCACACTTCTCCAGATGTAAAGTTGATTTAACTTGATGACAGTTCATTGTGGCTATGGGCAACCAATGGTAAGGTAAAAAAAAGTAACATCTGGTGTCCTTCAGGAGTTTATCTTAGGCCCAGTTTTCTTCACCCTGTAGCCTGACATCAACAGGCATATCGATGCATCATCCACAGCGATACGGGCATGGTATAAGTCTGCCAATAAAAAAAAGCTGTTAGAGTAAATTATTTTAAAATATTGCATACATCAATGATTATACAAAAAAAGGTACATTTTTGTTCCATGGAAAATCATTGTCTGATGACATAGCAAGGTGAAGGTTTCTCTCTTTTCCACAAAAACCTGCAAGACTCAAAAAAACATCCATCACCACACAAGGAGAGAGGATATGCATGTAGCCATAGAGCTGCTGCTGAGAGAGAGATGACTGAATCTAAGGAAAATGGTTCAGTTTCATTTGATGGAGCTGCACCAATCATTGGGAGACAAATGGGACTTGTTCAGCACTTAAATTGGCACCATCTAGACTAATTTGGTACCACAGCACAATTCACCAGACTATTCCATGAGCCATTTACTCAGATGTCATAAGACCAGTGAACTACAGTACAAATTATCTGTCCAAAAACTTCTTCAGAACAGAGCAGCATTAGCCATGAGATTTTTTTCTGGTAGCAATCATATCAGGTATCATAGGTATGTGTTATCAGGTATGTCTTGCAAATGTGTAATGTTAATTGACATTTTATTTAGTAAGGAGAGGAGATGGTTTGAATTCTACACCTACTTTGTTTGGTTGCCATTCTCCTACATGTCCTTTTCCCAGTTCTGCTGCAAAAGAGGTTCTTATTCATGCAAATCAATAATCTCCTGAATTGATTTGTGTTGATTTTTTCTGTCCTCTCTGTCTCCCTCCTTCACCTTTATCCCTTTTCTCTCTCTTAGCTTCTCCCCTTTTTGTTGTCTTCTTTATCTCTGTTGGCATGTCAGTGTGACGTGAGTTGATTCCATAAGAGAAAGAACCTAGAGAAGTTTTTTGGGAAACTAGAAAGCCCTGAAAATGATTCTACATAAGTAAAACAGTTCTTGGATATTATACAGAATAATGATAAGAAAACATGAACCTAAGTGTTTTGTGCATCCCTTGGCTGATATACGGTTGGGTTCATAAACATTTGAACAGTAACACAAATTTTGCCTCTCATCAAGATATTCAATTCAGTTACATTACATTACATTTATTCATATAGCGCTATATCATCACAAACGTTATCTCAGAGGACTTTTCATATAGAGCAGGTCTGGACCAGACTCTTTATAGTTATTATTTACAGAGACCCAACATTTCCCCCATGAGCAGCACTTGGTGACAGCGGCAACGAAAAACTCCCTTTTTACAGGTAGAAACGTTGAACGGATCCCGGCTCACGGTGTCGGGGGGGGGGATGCCTCGACAGGAGGGGTTGAGAGAGAGAGAGAGAGAGAGAGACTGGGGGCAGCAGGGGGGAGAGAGAGCATAGCACCATAATGGGACTAAGAGCAAAGCTAATAGTTATATTAATAGGACTAATAATATCACTGATAGGACTAAATGAAATGGTAACAGTAGTAATAATAATAATTAAAGCAGTGGGTGTTGATCAGACTCATGGGGCAGTAGATGGTCTGCAGCCATGGATCCAGACACTGCAGCATCAGAGGCAGAAAAACCTGCAGAAAGTGACAGGAGGAAGAGGAGAGAGACAATAAAGCACAAAACTAAAAGAGAGAGAGGAAGGACAGTTAGTAATGAGTATGTTTTAGAGAGAGAGACAAGGAGAGAGGAGGAGGTGGAGGAAAGTGGAGCTCAGGGAAGTCCCCTGGCAGTCTAGACCAATAGCAGCATAGTGACGGGATGCTGAGCCTGAGCCAGCCGTAACCATATGCTATTTCAAAAAGGAAGGATATGTCCTTTAACTCCCACATAAAACAAACTTCAAGGAGTGCCTTATTCACATACATAAACTTGCAATAATCAGGAACACTGTCTCAAAATGATGCATAAAAACTAGTACATGCTTTTGTTACTCCTAGGCTCAATTTTTGCAACTCATTATAATCAAGCTGTCCCAACAAAACTTTAAATACTCTCCAGTTGATTCAGAAAGCTGCAGTGCAAGTATATCACAAAAAAAAAGAGATCATATCTTTCCAGTGTTAGCTTCTCTGCAGAGGCTCCATGTAAAATCCAGAATAGAATTTACAACTACAGTGGCCTTAATGCTCAGGCACCATCTTATCTTAAAGAGTTTTTTTTTTTTTTTTTTTTTTGCCTCTGGTGCCACAGGCTTGCTCATAGGGAAATTTTTGGGTCTCTACAAGTAATAAGCATAAAGAGTATGGTCTAGACCTGCGCTATTTGAAAAGCGCCCTTAAAAAATCTCTGTTATCATACAGTGTTATATAAAACAATTGAATTGAATGGAATTAGATAAATTCTTTAAAAGTGGGAATGCACTTGTGAGCTCAGCAACATCAAAAGGCCTGGAAGACCACAGAAGGCAGGTAAAGGGAATGATCACAGTATTTTTTTCCTTAATGAGAAAAAACCCATCACAACATCTAGCCAAGTCAAGAATGCTGTCCAGGAGGTGGCCATATCACTGTCAGAGTCTACAGTCAAGAAAGGCCATTTAAATTTCAATTCTGATTGTTTACCATTAGTTGCAAACTACTGGTAACACTCAAGAACAGAAAGGTGAGATTAGACTTTACCAGAAAACATATAAAAAATCCTGCCCAGTTCTGAAACAAGATTCTTTGGACGATGAAACCAAGACTAACTTGTACCAGTATGATGGGAAGAGAAGAGTATGGAGAAAGAAAGGAACAGCTCATGATCCAAAGTCACCATATTATATGTCAGACATGGTGGAGGCAGTCTTATGGCATGGGCATGTATTGCTGCCAATGGAAATGGGTCACTGGTGTTTATTGATGAATTCAGTCCTGACAGAAGAAGCAGAATGAATTGTGAAGTATATTGGCTTATACTATCTGCTCAGATGCTGCAAAATTGATGGGACAGTGCTTCAAAGTACAGATGGATAGTGACCCAAAACTTACTGCGAAAGCAATCCAAGCACCTGTCAAGGCAAAGAAATGGAATATTCTTCAGTGGCTATGTCACCTGACCTCAACCCAATTGATCATGCTTTTCATTGACTAAAGACAAAACTGGGGGCAGAAAGTCCCACAAACAAGCAGCAACTAAAGGCGACTGCAGTAAAGACCTGACAAAGCATCTCAAGGGAAGAAACTCAGCATTTGGTGATGTCCATGGGTTTGAGACTTCAGGCAGTCATTGATAGCAAAGGATTTTCATTTGAGTGTTGATTATAATCCTAATCATTCTAATAGTAATTATGTTGATTTAATTACTTATGAGTCACTGAACAAAGAGACTACAGTTAGGCTCATAGATATCTGGACAGTGATGCAACTTTTGAAATTTAGCCTCTGTACACAACCACAACAGATTTGAAATGAACAAATTAAAATGTGACATTTATTTAGAATTTCAGTTTTAATTCAATGGGTTTCACAAAAAATTTACATCAACTGTTTAGGAATTAGAGTTATTTTTTACATAGTCCTTCATGTATAAAATTGATTAAATGTAAAAATTGCTCTTAACCTGACTAGATATTGTGAAGGGTTCTTCTTCACCGTGGAAAACAATTCTGCAATGATCCACTTTAGTTGTCTTCTGTGGTGTTCGAGGCACTTGGGTGTTGCTGGGTTTGTCAGTGTATTCTTTCTTTTTAAGAATATACCAAATTGTTTTTTGGCCACTCCTACGTTTCTGCTGTGATTGGGACTACTCTGATTTGTTTGTTTGTTTTGTTTTTTCAGCCTAATTATACCTCCTTTATTTGCATTGACACTTTTTAGGAATGCATATTAAAATTTACCATGAAGAGCTACCCAGTGCAAAGTCAACACATGGAATCCAGTCAAGACCTTTATATGTTTAATTTGTCATGAAATAATGAGGAAAGAGACTGATCAGGTGACAACTGTCCCATTACTTTTGAGCCCTTACAAATGTGGGACCATGTATTAATATGCCTGTAATTCATAAAAGGTTTACGCAATATATTCTTCAAACACCTTGAATTAAAGCTTAAGGTCTAAATTTTGATCACATCTTGGTCTGTTCATTTCAAATCTATTTTTTTTGTACAGAGGCAAAATTGCAAAAAATGTGTCACTGTCCAAATTAATAATTTTTAAATAATTTTTTATCTCTCTGAAATTAAAATTCATGTTCTCTCACCTCTATCTCCACAACATGCTCTCCCAACACATCTATACATCTCACTCATTCTCTCTGTGGGACCATTAAAACCAGCATGGTGCTTTCCTTAACTAGATTTAGAAGGACTCCGCAGACCATCAACAAACAACTTATCAACACAGACCTAAGAATGTTACATGAACAACATAGCCAAACCACGTAAATGAAGGCCATCTTCCCTCTGTCTCTTGCTGTTTGGTCTTTGTTAATGTATGTTTGTCACTGCAAAACCTCAATTACTCCAATTACTTTGGACAGTTATACATATTGTGTCCGAACACATCCCAAAAGAGATGTGAAATCAAAGGATGTGATTTAAGTATAGAATTTAAGCTGTAATTCAAATGGTTTTAAAAAAAAAATCATATTTTTATACATACTTTAGTTGAATTGTCTTTGTTCTTTCAAGTCTGTACTTCTGAAACATGTAGCAACCCTAAAAAAAGATATTCTTTAAATATAGTGCTGGTATTTGAAAAAGGAAACACCCAATTGGTAAATGTTGTATTTGAAAGCTTACATACTCTAGATAACCTCAACGAGTTCATCTGTAAATATTATGGGAGAAATACCTTGGCAAGGCTATAGAGAAAAGAATTCATCAATCCATCACCAACCATTTTAAAGAATTCACACACAAGCCATTATGTGACATTTTCTTTTGTTTGATTCAAATGTCAATTTATTGACGATTTTACTTACTTTGCTGATGTCATGGGGTTTGCTAAACTTTCTTCAAAACCAAACAATTATATTCCTTGTCAGCACCTTCGAAGCCTATGCTAAATGGAAGGAACTTGCAAAAGGAAGAGACCGAATGGTAAACGTTGTGTAAACATACTCATGATAAGTTCGACCAGTTCATCTGCAAATACTATGGTAGAAGTCCCTTGGCGTGGTTAGAGGGAAGAGGAATCAGCATCTGACCATTTTAATGAATTTATATGCCAACCATTACCTGACAATTTTTTTTGTTGGGGTTCAAATGACATTTTCTTGATGATTTTTCCTCACTCACTTTGTGCTAATTAAAGAAAAAAGTGAAAAGAAATTGCTGCTGCCTGGTGGGACCGAGCGATGAAACAACAAACAACAAAGACTGGAGGACGAAAAAAGGGAGGGAGAGATTGGCAATCTTTTTTTTGTTCAAAAAAACCATAGACAAGCAATGCAATGATGTGTGAATGTTTGTATCTGAAAGTTTGCCCAATCATGGTAACTTGAATGAGTTCATCCAGAATAGGTAAGGGAGAAGTACATTGGCAAGACTGAAGCAAACGCAATGTTTATCACGTGAAGAGTACTGAGAAAGCCAGCAGGACTCATTGCTCCCCAACCTATACAAGTAGCAGAGGATGGTTTCGATCCATCCACCTCTGGGTTATGGGCCTAGCACGCTTCCTCTGCGCCACTCTGCTTTTCACATGGTGTTGCGAAACTTTCTTTAAAACCAAACAAATGTATTCCTTGTCAGCACCTTCGAAGCCTATGCTAAATGGAAGGAACTTGCAAAAGGAAGGGACCGAATGGTAAACGTTGTGTTTGAAAGCAAACATACTCATGATAAGTTCGACCAGTTCATCTGCAAATACTATGGTAGAAGTCCCTTGGCGTGGTTAGAGGGAAGAGGAATCAGCATCTGACCATTTTAATGAATTTATATGCCAACCATTACCTGACAATTTTTTTTGTTGGGGTTCAAATGACATTTTCTTGATGATTTTTCCTCACTTTGCTAATGTTATCCAAAGAGTGGTGCAAGAAATTGCAGCTACCTGGTTGCAACGATGGCTGTGATGGGATCCGAAACAATGCCTCCACAAAGACTGGACGTTCAAAAGGGAGTACCAGATTGGCAATCTTTGTTTCGACGAAAATCCATAGACAAGCAATGCAATGATGTGTGAATGTTTGTATCTGAAACTTTTCCCAATCATGGTAACTTGAATGAGTTCATCCAGATAAGGGAGAAGTACATTGGCAATATTGAAGGAAACGCAATGTTTATTACGTGAAGAGCACTGAGAAAGCCAGCAGGACTCATTGCTCCCCAACCTATACAAGTAGCAGAGGATGGTTTCGATCCATCGACCTCTGGGTTATGGGCCCAGCACGCTTCCTCTGCGCCACTCTGCTTTCCACACGGTGCTTCATGGGGTTTGAAAAACTTTGTTAAAAACAAACAAATGTATTAATTGTCAGTATCTTTGGAGCATATGCTATATGGAATGGACTTATAAAAGGAAGAAACCCATTGGTAAACTTTGTATTTGAAAGCTTACATACTTGTGGTAACTTCAACCAGTTCATCTGCAAGTATTTTGTTTCACACTAAATTGAAAGGGAAGCAATATACCAATGTGCAAATGTGGAAAAAATTGTATTTGAAACTTACATACTCATGGCAACTTCGACCAGTTCATCTGCAAATACTATGAGAGAAGTCCCTTGGAAGAGAAGAGGAATCAGCAACTGACCATTTTAAAGAATTTGTGTTGAAATGACATTTTCTCGAGGATTTTTCCTCACTTTGCTTATTTTATCCAAAAACTGGTGTAAGACATTACAGGTACCTGATGGCAACGATGGCTGTATTGGGATTTGAACCCATGCCTCCATAGAGACTGGACTTCCAAAAGGGAGTAGCAGATTGGCAGACTTTATTTCTATGTAATTCTAGAAATAATCAACATATTGGTGTGAGAAAAGTTTTATCTAAAGGCTTCCCGAATCATGGTAACTTGAATGAGTTCATCCAGAAATTGTAAGGGTGAAGTACCTTGGAAGAAATGAAGTTAACATGAACCAGGAAATCATTAATGTTCAATAATCAGCTCCTGGATTTCTAACAGTGCTCTCGGACATATACAAGTAGCAGAGGATGGTTTCGATCCATCGACCTCAGCGTTATGGGCCCAGCACGCTTCCTCTGCGCCACTCTGCTTTCCACATGGTGCTTCATGGGGTTTGCTAAACTTTCTTCATAACCAAACTAATGTATTCCTTGTCAGCACCTTCGAAGCCTATGCTAAATGGAAGGAACTTGCAAAAGGAAGAGACCGAATGGTAAACATTGTATTTGAAAGCAAACATACTCATGATAAGTTCGACCAGTTCATCTGCAAATACTATGGTAGAAGTCCCTTGGCGTGGTTAGAGGGAAGAGGAATCAGCATCTGACCATTTTAATGAATTTATATGCCAACCATTACCTGACAATTTTTTTTGTTGGGGTTCAAATGGCATTTTCTTGATGATTTTTCCTCACTTTGCTAATGTTATCCAAAGAGTGGTGCAAGAAATTGCAGCTACCTGGTGGCAACGATGGCTGTGATGGGATTTGAAACAATGCCTCCACAAAGACTGGACATTCGAAAGGAAGTACCAGATTGGCAATCTTTGTTTCACTGTAAATCTAGATACAAGCAAAGCAATGGTGTGAGAGTATGTGTATTTGAAAGCTTTCCTAATCATGGTAACTTGAATGAGTTACTCCAGAACAGGTGAGGGAGAAGTACATTGGCAAGACTGCAATAAACAGGAATTCAGTAATGTTTTTATATAATCCTCTGCATTTGTTACATGAAGAGTACAGAGTAACCAAGTAAGACTCATTGCTCCCCCACATATACAAGTAGCAGAGGATGGTTTCGATCCATCGACCTCTGGGTTATGGGCCCAGCACGCTTCCTCTGCGCCACTCTGCTTTCCACATGGTGCTTCATGGGGTTTGCGAAACTTTCTTCAAAACCAAACTAATGTATTCCTTGTCAGCGCCTTCGAAGCTTGTGCTAAATGGAAGGAACTTGCAAAAGGAAGAGACCGAATGGTAAACATTGTATTTGAAAGCAAACATACTCATGATAAGTTCGACCAGTTCATCTGCAAATACTGTGGTAGAAGTCCCTTGGCGTGGTTAGAGGGAAGAGGAATCAGCATCTGACCATTTTAATGAATTAACAAACTTACCATTACCTGACAATTTTGGTCTGGTGGGCTCAAATGACATTTTCTTGATGATTTTTCCTCACTTTGGTGATTTTATCCTAAGAGTCACGCAAGATATTGCAGGTACCCGATGACAACGGTGGCTGTGGTGAGATTTCCACCCATGCCTCCATAGAGACTGGACTTCCAAAAGAGCGTACCAGACTGGCAGACTTTGTTTCAATGAAAGTCTATAGACAAGCAATGCAATGATGTGAGAATGTTTGTATCTGAAAGCTTTCCCAATCATGGTAACTTGAATGAGTTCATCCAGAATAGGTAAGGGAGAAGTACATTGGCAAGACTTAAGTAAACACAATGTTTATTACGTGAAGAGTACTGAGAAAGCCAGCAGGACTCATTGCTCCCCAACCTATACAAGTAGCAGAGGATGGTTTCGATCCATCGACCTCTGGGTTATGGGCCCAGCACGCTTCCTCTGCGCCACTCTGCTTTCCACACGGTGCTTCATGGGGTTTGAAAAACTTTGTTAAAAACAAACAAATGTATTAATTGTCAGTATCTTTGGAGCATATGCTATATGGAATGGACTTATAAAAGGAAGAAACCCATTGGTAAACTTTGTATTTGAAAGCTTACATACTTGTGGTAACTTCAACCAGTTCATCTGCAAGTATTTTGTTTCACACTAAATTGAAAGGGAAGCAATATACCAATGTGCAAATGTGGAAAAAATTGTATTTGAAACTTACATACTCATGGCAACTTCGACCAGTTCATCTGCAAATACTATGAGAGAAGTCCCTTGGAAGAGAAGAGGAATCAGCAACTGACCATTTTAAAGAATTTGTGTTGAAATGACATTTTCTCGAGGATTTTTCCTCACTTTGCTTATTTTATCCAAAAACTGGTGTAAGACATTGCAGGTACCTGATGGCAACGATGGCTGTAGTGGGATTTGAACCCATGCCTCCATAGAGACTGGACTTCCAAAAGGAAATACCAGATTGGCAGACTTTGTTTCAATGAAAATCCATAGACAAGCAACACAATGGTGTAAGAACATGTCTATTTGAAAGCTTCCCTAATCATGGTAACTTGAATGAGTTCATCCAGAATTGGTAAGAGAGAAGTACATGGGCAGTACTGTAGCAAACAGGAACTAAGTAATGTTTTGTCAGTAGCCCTTGGGTTTATTACATGAAGAGTACGGAGAAACCAAGCGGGACTCATTGCACCCCAATGAGTGCAATGAGTCCCCCAAGTAGCAAAGGATGGTTGCTCCCCAAGTATCAAAGGATGGTTTCAAACCCTCGCCCTCTGGGCTATGGGCCCAGCTGTTCCTCTGCGACACTATGATTTCCCCACAGTGGTTCAAGGGGTTTTCAAAAGTTTCTTACTTATACAATACTTTAATAAGGCATACTATGGCAAAGGGTCACAAAAAAGGCAGACTGAGTATAAATCAAAAGCACAAGTGAAGAAAAAACAGTTGCTAAACTTAAGATTACTCACGTTGTCAACTCTTGTAAAGATGTAGCCAGAAAACTCAATGCAGTGTTTACTGGCCTCTGCTTATGGATGTAGATCAGTATGCTGAATGCAGGAAGGAATAACGTATATTTTACATTCTTTTATCAAAGCTGTTACAGAGTGCAAACATTTAAAATGATGATTATAGTTAATATTTGGAGGGAGCAAGGATACACGTGCTTTCAAGAAGCACATGAAACACCTTCTGAACAACGGAACAATAATCAATTGAGGAATACTTGGAACACCCTATGTTGCAGCTGTGAGTATTGAAGAAAAATGTGAATATGTGAAACACAGTCTTCCTCCTGAATTCTTAAATAGAGGAAGCGAGGGATTGTATAGATTGAAAGTTTTAACTTGGTACATGTAAAAGTGATAAACAGTTTATAGTTTACTTCAAAACGTGCACAGGTCATGCAACTCATTATACATGGTTTCTGTTTTGCAAAACACTGAGGTTAACTGGTAATTCATATTTTATATGAACTTCTCATATGATACCAGATATCATTGTGAATAAGATTTAGGAGAGCTCCTAGATTGGACTCACCCTCCTCTTCACTCTGTCTCTAAGGAGTCAAGCGTCAGTGCCATGATGAACAAGTCTTTTATACCACTTGATAAGCCTGCAGGAGTCTCTGCTCTTCCTGCTGCTTCCCCACTATAATAACAGCAACACAAACTGCACTGGTAACTAATGCTTTGAAGATGTGGAGCAGTCTGAGGAGTGACCACACCATCCATGTAAAGATTTGTCTATGAATTTTACAAATGTTTTGCAATGTGTTATACAATGAATGGTTTGAAGCTAAATTATTACTAATCTCATGACCCCTTATTTGAGAATGACTACAATCACGTTTCTGATAAAATGCAATATTGGCAATACTGAAGAGAAAGATCCTCTGAATTAACTGCAATTTGCATAATTTTGCCTAAAATATGGTTTGTACACCCCATATCATAAAAAAATAAATTTACAGAAACAAATAATATTGTTGTACACTAAAAATGACCTTACCAAATATTTCAGTTAAAAACTAATTCTGTCTAGACAGGACACTAATCACATATATAAAATTTTGGGGCTGCTTTTCTGAGCAGGTGAATTCAACTTATAGCCGTAATCCTGCATGGATTTCAACACCTCAAGCATGAAAAGAATATTTTGAATGAGAGAGAAGAGGTAGAAAATAAGGTTTTCAAGCCTTTAGACAGTGAAAAAAAAGTCTCTAACCAAATGTCAGAAAGCACTTCCAAATATTTTTGACAGGAAATATTTAAATTTATCCATGATAGCTGTAGCATATTTATACTATACATTTCTCTCTAAAATGAACATACATCAAGATAAAACGTTATTGATTATACACATCAACACGCTGGTTGCAAGATACTGCAAGCAGTTTAAAACTGTTATTTAAGACTGACTTTCCTGTGTGGGTCGACAGAAAATGTGTTTGTATTTATAATAAGAGCCTTGAGGAATGAATGAATTTCTCTCGTTATTTTTGGCATGTTGTGCCAGTATGTGCCAACAATATTAAATCCATTGTGAACCTTTGTGTTCCTCAGAAACATGCCTCCAAGCTAATTTAAACAAATTTACATGTTAAATAAGATGGCTAAAATAAAATCAAATATGCAAATTATCTACTAAACTAATTAGTGAAGCTATTTATTTTTCAGTTTAAGTTTAGCCAGGTCTTAGGTCATGAGTTATTGCCATATATTGTAGGTCAAGGCAACAATGAGTGGCCTTACACTGTGCAATATCATGATTGATGGCAGGCTGTGGATAATAGATGGAAATATGTACTGTATTGATTATAGAGGAGAGAAACTGCAAAAGCAATATTAGTGAGATTCCAGTTGGTTTAAAGCTCCACTACTCTTTGTTTTTTGTTTGTTTTTGTGCCACTTTGAAGCAACAGAACTCTTAAGTGTTATAATATTGGTAAGTGCACTTTTAAAGAGAGGGACACAACTCTTAAACACCTAAAAGCTTGTGGCTGCATTGCATTTTGGCCTACTGAGACTCCTGTTTAAGAGATTTTACTCACCTTAATAAAAAGAAATATATATTTACTGTATATAACACAATAAGGTTGGAGGACTTGTCAGCAGTAATGTAGCACTGATAATTCTAGTTTGGCCTACAAATACAGATACACATTCATTTTCAGCTTGGTTAAAAAAAAAAAATTAAAAAAGTATTAAAATATATATATATAAACAATGAAAAATGAAGAACAGTAAATGTATAAAACAGATACTACCACATGCCACCAGGTATATAGTGTACTGTAACAAAAAGGACACTAATCATTACATTTTACTGACTCGTTTTTCTTCTTTCCACTACGCCATAGTTCTATCACCACACACAATGTATATTGTATATTACCTATCATAACAGCAAAAGTCTTTACTGTTCACCTAAACAATTTGCTGGTCAAAGATATGTGCTGAAAAGCTCTTATTCTCCAATGCTCTACTTATTGTTATGCCATCTGTGGTACACAGGAAGCTGGTGGCAATCTTCCCCGTTTCCCAGTTTTTTTAACCTTATGTCTACCGCACTCCACATAAAAGCTTTCAGGATAGCACACATGTGTTTGTAACTGTTCTAAAAGCAGTGCTACATATGAGGGTGTTTGTCAGGGCGAACTAGCTGCTGAGGATGAACATGAGACATACAGAGAGATAAATAGATGTCCCCCATGCACTCAAATCCCCGTAGGCAGGCGCTGCACGTGTTTGAGTGTGTTCATCTGTGTGTGTGACAGCATGCTATGCATCATGCTGCTGTTGGGCTATTCCCAGGGAAAAGTGCAGGAAACAAACACACAGTAGGCATGGAGGGTGAGTCACCAAGATCTCCAGCAGGGATTTGGCCTGGTGTGCTGCGGAAGTTACCATCTATTACCCAAAATCAGTTAACATTTTCCACCAAAAACACACTGGTAAGGCTTAAAAAATTTCCGTGGAATCAATCATGGCATTCACCAACTATTTGTATAGCAAATAAGGTCACTGTGAGAGATGAACTATTTATGTTAAGAATAGACACTTAAAGACAATTTGACAGTAAACAAATATGCTGCAGATTAGGGTTATATAAAGATATACTACTAACAATTTCTATTCATAAACTAAAATGAATGAATGGAAGGAATAGAGTAAAACTATGTTTACAGAGGCCATGTAACTGTTTCTTTGAAGGGGCTGTGGAAGAAAAAAAAAACTTGGAATAATATTTATTAAAATCAGATGAAACAAAACTGAATGCATCATTTCTTAAAGTGCGTAACTAAGGTGCCATTTACAGTTGTAGTCTATTACATCCAAAGACAAAAGACTTTTACCCACTTCTAGAAAGTATTTAATATGATAAATAACATCTGTATGTAAAAATATACATGTCCACGCAGCATAAAATAGATGAAAGCATTACAAGTTAAACACGAGTCATATGTAACAGCAGCTGGGAGATTTAATGTACAAGATGTTCAAATATGTATGATATTCACATGTCTACAAAAGGTTTTACATGAACAGCAGATGTTCTGGTGTGAATATGTGTCATTAAACCTTAACAGTGTATGCACCGTCTGTGTTAATAAGCTATGTCATAGCTCATGGTGTTACAAACTGTACATCTTTAAAGATGTTACTGCCTGCTTAAGCATTGCTCTTTAGATGTGGTTCACTGAAAGGCCAAAAACTTGAAATGAAATCCAATGTACCTTCCTGGAACGGGTACCAGCTGAGGACTCTGTAGTTCTGCAAGGGGACTTCACTACTTGCACGGGCTTTGATGGACTAACTTAGAGGCAGGGATCGGCTGGGACAGCTCATCTTATGTGAATCAGTAGGGGGTTTGTGTTCAGACTTTTGTGCTCATCATGGATTGGCCATAAAGAGTAGCATGCTTGCATGTCAGTTTACTTTTAACTACAGTTAGTACAAGATTATCTCATGGTAATGACTGCCGATGGGGAGTTGAATTAGCTGGCAAGGGATAACCCTGGTATAACTTTCTGTGTACTGATGGTGCAGATGATAATTGTAAAAAAAAAAAAAAAAAAATAAAACATTAATAGTCTTCCTGCCACTTTTTGCATTTTTTCCCCTTTGCCTTAATGCTTGATTGTCCAATTGCAGTGTTTTTTGTCCTTTGAAACTATAAATGTAAAGCTCTAAGATACTTACTTTTTGCAAGTGTTGTAATTCCTAATTGAACAATCAGACAACAAAAAGCCAGGAGGTGATGACTCACAACTTCATCCACTGTCTTTTCATGCATATTTGCACCATTGTAAAAGCTGTATTAGAATTTTTTTTAGGTGCTAAATTGGGCAAGCAATTAGGTTTTCCAGAAGACACCTAGCAATGAAAAATCCTTTATCCTAATTAAGGAAACCCTCATCTACTTTATATGACATTTGGGAGACCAGGTTACTGTAGAAAGCTAACAATACCCAGGTCACTTAGGTGCATTTAATTACAGAAGGACACACAAGTTGAAGAATGCGAGAACAAAAACAGAAAAGGGAAATGCATGTAATAAGTGTACAAGTACACTAAAATTGTGGGTCTTGCCATTGATATTCAGCAAAGTCAGCCAGTGGTTTCATTTGTTTTCTTCTCTATGCCAACTCATCATCATCATCATGTTGTACTTGTTTGTGTTGCACTTGGGCTTCTATCAGCAAATTAGGCAGCAAATCCAAACTAAAGAAACCTCTTAACTAAATAATTGCTAGGCTACTGCTAGGCTACATAACAGTTGAATTTTTTGAGTGTCAACATTAAAAGCCAAAACCACAGATTAAGACATATCAAAGGGAGTGTTTATTCTGACTATACAGTTTTTAAATTTACCCTTGTTTAAAATCGTTCCTTTCTTCTTTTATTCTCTCCACTATACAGGTTATACCTAACACTCAGTAGTTTGCAATATAGATAATTTTGACCCTTTAATAGAAAGGTAGAAATTAAATGTATAAAAATTGAAAAAAGGATTGTGATTTAGTGAGAACTATTTTTGGAATTTGCCATATTTTGGAGGGTAATGTCAGTGTTTCAGTCGGTCGGTTCATCTCCTTGGCTCTAATGTACCTCAACAACAGCTGTATGAACAGTAATGCTTTTTGTAATAATGAATTTGTGACATTCCTAGTCCCCAGAGAATGAAATTGACTTACTTTGGTCATCCTTTTTCCTCTTGCACCACCTTTAGGCTAATATTTTGTTTTTTTAGTTAGGGAAATTATCTTACAAAATATTAGATAGATTATCATTAAATCTGGTTAAGCTATTCATGTACTCCTCTGGAACTTTTCCCATATTGTGAGGTGAAAATTTTGATTTGTTAAATATGACCAATACCTGTAAAACGATGGTATTCCCACTGTCCCAGAATGTACTTTGGTTTTATGCTAATTAATAATGAAATGCAAATATTAAGCAGGAACTTTTAACTTTTAACCTGCATTGCTCTCAGCTAAATGGTACTGTAAGCATGTTAACATACTAATAATGACAATGCCAGCAGTCTGATGTTTTAACTTACTAACATTTACAAGTAAGTACAAAGCACACCTGAATATGATTAGTCTCATTGGCTTTGCAGGGATCTGGTCATAGACCCAATTAATGTGCAATTATAATTCATCAATGTAGCAAAGTTCATGGTGATTGATTGAAATATTTCTTGAGAAATTTCCCTCAAAACTACATGAAAGGTCAGGAGTTCTCCAAAATCCATAGGCTTTGTAGTCAATGGTTATCTTTATAAAACTTCATGGCAATCAAGCCAATAGCTGTTGATATTTTCAGTCTTAGCCAATGTGGGGCCAAACAACTAACTCCTTGCATGGCTAAATCACTCTATCCTAGAATTAACAGAAGTGTAAATCTGAAAAGAGAAAGAAGAGTAAAAAGAGAGTTAAATAAATTGAGTGGCTAAAAGACAGAAAGGAATGGGCAAGAAAGATGAAGTATGAGAAAAGGTGAAGAGAGCCAGAGAAAGGACAAAAGAAAGGAGAAAGGTGATACTGCAGACTTAAATATGCTGCCATACATCATTGCCTGGTTCCACTGGAACAGCTATTAGCAGTGACCCAACCATCAAAAGGAAACAATTGCCTGCAACTGGTACTAATGGAAACAAAGAGAAGAAAACTATTTCTGATTCTTGGAAAGAGTAGACAGAGAGACAGAGAGGAAAAGGTGCATACAGTAGAACCAGGTGGCCAGACCAATTGATTAAGCTGCTTGACTTCATTTCCCTTAATAAAGACAGTTAGTATTGTCTCCCACAGACAGAAAATGCTTTTTTTCTGTGGGACCAAATGAAAATATTTTTTTAATACATGATAAAATGTTAAAATGACCTGAGATCAAGCAGATCTATTCTGGGAAAGAAACAAAACAGAAAATAGACAACTTTTTTTCTTAAGGTTGTAGATGAAAAATAAATTTCATTATTTTTGCTCTTTGTGCACTAAATTACTTAGAGGCAGGGAGCTCCAAGTGTGTGTGATGAGTGTTAGTGATTGTGTTCACTGTACGATGTATAATGCCAAGTCCTATAAGTCTAATTTGATTGTTGCCTGCCCCCCTAATAAAACAGATTGTAAATTTATAATGGGAACAAAGGATGTGTATAATTAAATGAATCATTATTGAATAATTAAATCAAATACAAATTAAGCTTCAAGTTGATATTTTTGCAGAAAGACCGTTTGAATTCACTGTTATAATTTTACAGAATGTATGATTTGTTTTCAAGGAACAGACAGCATTTTGAATCCAATTCTTGTTGGCTCTGTTCAGACCTGGAATTAAGATGTGTCCCAGGTGATCCTAGCGCAAGTGGACAAGTGCGATATTCAAAGTTTAATTTGGTTTTAGAAGCATTTATTAATGCGTTTAATTAATTGAATTAATTAATTGGAAAAATACACTATTTAGTGTGATTCTGACCAAAATAAAATTTATAAAATTTAATCAAGAAAGTTGAGATGTGGGAGGAGATATGGGTTCTAGAAGGTTTTTGTTTGTTTGTTTGTTTTTTTCAGCTTTAAGTTAAAGGTATACTATGACATCAGATGAGAAATTACATTGTGTCTGTTATGGAAAAGAATTATAGCACAAAAATGAGTAAAATCAAGTTAAATTCAAAATTTTTATAGCAGGAGAATTATTGATCTAACTAGAACCTCAAGTTGGAGTTGATGTCAACTCTTCTTTTCATCTAACCTGTTTCTACTCTGCATCTCTGTCTGCTTAACTTGATTGTATTTCACTAGAATATATACTGAAATAAAACTGTTGCCAAAGGATCACTAGACAAAAGAGTCCTGTGTTCTCTGACTCCCCAATCTCTTCACCTTTCATTTCCCCATTTTTCACTCTCTTGCTGTTTTCTTTTACAGCAGAGTGAAAAATGGGGAATTATGTTTAGAATAACCATAGCAGCTGGCATTGATGTCCCCTTTTACCTGAAATTCAATTGATGAAATCAATTGTAGTACCAAGCTTTCACAACAGCGAAGCTGTCATCATCCTCAGCAATGCACACTGTATTACAGAGGCTGAGCATTTTATAATCATTATCATCACTCTTTTCATTGCTTTTCATAGGAAAGTCTGTCTCTGAAAACCTTGTTATACTGTTCAGAAGGACACAACTTACAATGAATCTTTTTAATAGCAAGATTAAAAGTGAAAATTAAGCACAAGTGAGTTTTGTTTTGTTTTGGTTTTTTTTTTCATTTGTGGGAGGAACTAATCTAGATTCATCAAAAGGTACCAATTATAGTATCAAAAGTACATTTTATTTCTGTCTTTTTTATTTCATTATATGAGAGCATTCTAACTTGGACATTGCATTAAATATTCTGATGATACAAAATAGGTTATTTTGCATTTATGCTAAATTCTGTACTTCAAATTGAGGAGTGCCAATAATTTCAACCAGGGCTGTAGCGATTTCTCTCAATGTCACAGTTGATTATGAATGCCGATGGTGTTGAATGAGGTGGCTGGAGAAGGCAGAATGTGTCTGGCAGCCACTGCAGTGTCTCCAGTGGGCTCCATAAACCTAACAGCACAGTTGTGTTCACTGCCTTGATTTGACACACAAAAATTAGATGAACACTAAAATTGTACTTTCTGATATATGCAAAGTTTTGTAAAATATTATTAAAAACATTTGATGCTCTGCTTTGCAATTCTTTAATGCTATTTCATGTTATCTTTTCTAAATTTCTAGAGCTGATGATGATAAACTAATTAGTTAACCTAGTTATTTTAGTTGTGGTGAAAAGGACTCAATATATTCATGCTTATGATTGGGGAAAGACAGGGCAGACCTTCCTGAAACCTGCCACCTGCCACATCCTGGTATCATCCAAGCATTTCAACAGCTGGGGTGCAACTGACCACGAGTGTCAGCAGCATAAGGTTTGGGCCTCTTCTCTGAGCTTGGGGGGCCTGAGGAATGTAATGGTGAGACAGCACTGTGGAAAGATTGAGCAGAATTAATTTGAGATTTTAATTGGCTTATAGCTTTTAAAACTGAAAGACGCTTATGGAAAAGTTCTGGCTCAAGAGCAGAAGCACTAATAACACTACTGACTTGAATGTTGATGATAAGGTGAGTATGTAAGTAATGTGTGATATGAAGTGAAATTAACTATATGAGAGGCGTTGTTATACTTACAATGTACACCTCCTTCAGGCCTCTTTTTGCATGTATGCAATTGTCATGAATGAGACTGCAGGTTCTCATTAAGGATATGACCAGTCTCCCTGTCCCTGCTGCTGAAAAACACCTCCACAATAGGATCCTGCCACCACCATGTTTGGCCGTTCGGATGGAATTGGGCAGGTAATGGGTAGGTGATTTCCTCCACACATGACAATTAGAACTGAAGTCATACTGTTCAATCTTGGTTTCATCCGACCAGAGAATCTTGTTTCTCACTGTCTGAGCTGCTTTACTCCAGCTCAGAGTACTCAGAAAAAATGAATTTAAAAAAATTTAGCATCAGGCTGCAACTTAACAAAATGTTAAAATAGTGAAAGGTGTGAATACTTTTTTTTAATGCTCTGTAAATGTACATTCATGCTCATACATACAAATGAGCTTTGACGAGTAAAAGAATAAGTGGACATTTTGGGTCTGCAGACCCAAGATGTGTTTCAGCATGACTTGCCTGGGTGTTGACTTCAGGTGTTCTGGCTTCCTGAGGGTGTGAACAGCTTGACAGGTGGCTCTCTCTGCACATGTGTGGGTGAAGACTATGAGTGTTTATCTCTGTCTTTTTTCAGAGCCACAGACTATAGACTATGTATGTGTGTCAGCTGTATCCTTGTTATCCCTGCCCGGAAGACCCATGTCTTGAAAATAGACATACTTCCTCCCCTAAAGTAGAAATAGCTCTGTCTCTACCTTATATTGCCTGGTTGTCTGTGGTGTGTCTTTGTATGTGTGTGAAATACTGTGCTGTTAGCCCAAGCTACTAAAATAGCTTCACTTAATCCCTCAGGTTTCAGTAGCTGTCGCCATACCTTATATCACTGGAGCCCAGGCGGGGGGAAACGAGGCAAAATAGAAGAAAGGTGCAGGAGAGGAGTAGTAATGAGGAAAAAGACAAAAGTGGAAGGGAATGAAGATGACAGGTGAGGTGAGGGTATTAGAAACAATTTGCAAAAGTAAACACATTTAATAAAAGTTGATAAAGAACAAGTTAACAAAGAAAAAATGAAGGTAGTCAAAAACCCTCAGTCTAACCAATGTGTACCCTCCTTACCTCTCCTTTTCTCTGCTCCGGAGGACAACAGTCATTCAGTAGGTCACTCACTAAAACCTTCAAACAGTGAATCTTCATCAATTATTTACCCTCAGCCCTTGTCCTTTCCACTATAGATTGCAGGGTTATTGCGGAGCCCTTTAATCACAACTTCCTTGAGCCAGCTTGGACTGAAATAGTAATGGTGTATACATAATATTTAAAGCAACAGCATGTTGAGATGTCATCTGCATTATCAGGCCATCAACATCTACAGGTTCACACATCCCTCACATTGGCCTTGGCTTTAAAATAGTTTATTTTGCCAGGCAGTTTTACCAGCAGAAAGGCTTAATAACTATGTAAAACACAAACAAGAACATTTATTTTATGAACAAGGTTAAATAGAAGACAACTAGATCTTTTCATTTACATTTCTACCCACTGGACAAGCCTACATGAGTTTTGTTGTTTTTTTTCAGTGCAGAGGGGCTTTAAGTGTTAAGTTGCTTTAATATATACTGGATTGGATTTATATATAATATATGAAGTGATCCAGATTTTGGGATTTTCTCAAACAATGTGCTGGTTTTGTTTTAGTAAAGCAATTTATGTGTCATTATCCTTCTTAAAATGAAGTTGAAAGATACATAAAGCTGTCGATTTATTAAATAATGGAATATTTTTAACGTGATGATTATGTTGACCCTACCTGTGTGTGATTTCCTAGCAGTGCTAGTGGCATGGCTCTCACCACTTTGCTAATCTGCTGAGATTTCAGTCTAGACCAAAGTAATTGATGGATTGCCATGAAATTTAGTACAGGCATCAGGTCCAAATCTAAATTTTTTCACTACCTCGATTAATGACCAATTACTTGCAAAACATGACATTCCATGAGTCTAATCTTTACCTTGTGTTTAGTGCTAATTAACAGATGTACTAGAAAACACAGCGGAAAGGATCCAAATGCAGACTCATGAGACAAAGCTGATGCATTTAAGAAATGTATCAACACAAAGGGGACCAAAGGCTCACAGGATGGTGTGACAGGCAGAGAAAGCAGTCCAAACAGGAAAACAAGTCCAGAAACTCATAGGCAGGAATAAGTCTAAAAAACAGGCAAAAAGTCCAAAATGCTGGAAAAACAGGCACAAGATATGCTGCGCTAAGCAACATAACATCATGTTTTATCAACTGAAAGGGGACGAAGACAAAGTTATATGTACACTCAGGACCGATTAACTGATCAGTTAATTAGTGACAAAGAAAATTGCAAAAAAAAGCAGAAAGTAGAACAACAATACACAACATTTTTTGTAATAATGTGAGTGATTACAAAAAAGGGAAATACTACAAAATGTTAGCATGCAAATATACTAAACTAAGATAATGAGCACAATAGACATTCCTGCCCATCATCAGGATGTTAATATCGTCACTGTAAACTTAACAACATCCTGAACCTCCCTGAGGATGTCTGCTTCAGTATCAGTGTAATCCAGTGATATTTGTCTGTATATCCATGAGTTTATTGCAAACAGTAACTGCTAATAGCTGATAGCGTGTTTCAAACATATCGTGAAACCTCAAAACACATAGAAATCCAAAGGTTGAGCACTTATTTTTTCACAAATACATGCTCACAAAAAGTCACAACATATTTTAATGTAGGACATATATGTAGACATGCAGTCGTTCCATGTTAGTTATAATAGTGCAAGCACATCCACATACAAACTTGTGTATGCACTTAGTTTGTGTTTCAACAAGTCGTGCATTGAAATCAATCAACTACTGAGTGAACTATCCAGTAAATATATGTGTGTGTACGTGTTTGCATGTGAAGGAGTCAGCTGATATCGTCAGTGCAGGGTTACAAAGTAATGAGTAATTGTCAGCGGTGTCCTCAGGTTTTGTTTGAGTCCTCTGAAAGAACTCTGAAAGGAAGTGTACCTTTACACACTGGGATGTGTATGTACATGTGTAAGTCTCAATTAAATTTCAAAAGCAAATTGAAGGAAAAAAATGTCAGATTTCAGGAAACACTGCAGCAGTTCAAAGCTGAAGGTAAATTAGGAAAGTTGTGAGATAATTCAGCTGCAACACTGAAAAGAAAGCATTCCCTCTACTAAGCACTAAGATTTATCATGAGCATACCAACAACTTGTGAACTATTTAGAATAATTGCAGTATGCATGTATTTTATCAGCAAAAATAGCATAACAATTTATCTACTCCACAAAGCCACAACATAGTCACATTGTTGATCACATTTATTTTGATAAATGTATTCAAATATGAGCCTAGGGTAGACTCTAATGTAGTTACAGTTTTTAGTTATTATAGACATCTTAAAGAAATGTTCAAGTGCATAACTTAGTCAATGATTTCCAAAGTTAGAAGGTGAGAAAAAAATGGTGCAGAGCCACTTATAGATGATTTTGCAGGGGGTCTTTTTTTAATTTGTGCAAGTTCTTGAACAAAAAATTGCAAATAAAATACCAATAATGTCAGGAAAATGCCAGACATAAAATATTCCAACAGAGTCAATTCAGTGAATATAAAAATAGTCTAGTGATTTATCTAATATTACATCACGGCAAAAACTAAGTCAGTACTTTAACATTTTCCACCTCAGATTATCAAAATAAAATTTTAGTTGCTAATTACTTGACTCCAGTGGGAGGATCTCTAGTGCTGTGATGTACTTATCTGTTTAGTCACACTTCTGTCATGGCATGGTTAGGTGTATACACAAAATCTACTTGGTTAGGTTTATGAAAAGGCTGTGGTTTCAGTTAAAATAAGTACTTCCTTAAGGTTAGAGGTTAGAGGTTCCTTAAGGTTATTGTCATCAAGGATACAATAATAAACACAGAGTTATGCTGGGGAATCGTCATGGATAAAAGAAACAACAGTAATGGTATCATATGGGGAATGAACAGTGTTTCCCAAATGAAATGAATTACCAGGCCGCTGCAGATAATAGAGAGAATCTTCTAAGTTTGTGGCTGCAATAGCTTCAAGTAACAGGGCCATGACATTCTGAAAAGTTCAGAGGCATCTTAATGAGATTGAGGTCTGCACGGGGCCTGCAGGAGGGGGAGGGACAAATACACACATGTTTGTACTTCTACCTCTGTGAAGACAATAATTGATAAAATGTATTCCCTGGCCCCTTACCCTGGCATTAACCATCACGATCGAATGCCTAATCACAACCCTCAACCCAACACTAAGCCTGATCCTATTTGGGAGTAAAACTAAAACTAAGTCTTAACCTTCAAAAAGCCATTTAAAGTTTTGAGAACCAGTCAAAATGTCCTAATATTCCCAGCATGTCCTCACGCCAGCATTCTATGACTCAAACCGGTCCTCACAATCCATAGCCATACAAGTACATTCACACACACAGTTATTAGAACAATCCTTTAAGACATTGCATTGACTTCCATACATTGTGGAAAGGCTAACCCAAACCCTAACCTTAACCAAGAAAATAAATGATGATTTGCTGGGCTTTGGTCCCCATGAGGACTACCATTTCAACAAAGTCTGTGTTTATACCAGAAAAGGTATAACACTTGCAGACACATACACACACATTTGATCTACTATCCCCGTAGGGACAACTCATTGACATAATGCATTACCTAGCCCCTTACACCATCATGTGATTCAACACCGCAGCAACATGTGCACTTACACAAACAACCCATTCCAACAGTATCACATGACACTAGAGGAAGCACAGGTGATCTGCTCAGTTCCTTTTTGGATCTACTTCTACTGTAATGAATAGCTATCAGATAAACAGCGGCACAACGGATCAAGTGTTGTTTGTGTGTATGTGTATGCATGGCTGTGTGTATGTGAAACCCACTTCTGTGAACAGCATGCGTGTATTCATGCAAATGTGCAGCATCTGATCTGAACATGTGGAAATAAGCTGCCTGTTTTGCAAAACCGTTTTATGAAAATTTAATGAATTAATAAAAGTTTTTGGGTTTCTTGTTGCTGGATATGTCTATTTTACTGCAGGTGATGTACATCTAAAGAACACTGACCTATCAATAACAAAAGAAGTTGATCCAAGGCACTGGGCAGGAGCTATTGTGTTGAATCGCTCTGGATTAAATGATAATGATGGCTGGTGTCAGTGTGTGGAAATGCTATGGCCTTAAAGAAGAATAAGTGAAAGCTAACTGGAAACTTTCCTCATACTGTACACCTGCTTGTGTCTGTCTTTCAATATGAAAGATGAAAAATGTTTTTCACAGCATGGCCAAAGAAATGTAACATAACTTGACCTTTCATCCATCAAAATCTTAGTTCTAGAGCAAGATCTCTCAACAGCTTCTGGTCAGATTGACATAGAATATGCAGCAAGCAGTATGATTTGATTTTTATGTGTAGCTGGAGTCAAATATTGTTTTCTACTTACATCAGGAAAAGAGAGATGCTGAAACAAAATTAAAACCTGATTTCCCTCAGTACTATATACAGTTGGGGAACCAAAATGTTAGTTGAATATTTGATTTAAACCTGTGGGTGGACCTTCTGCTAAATTTGAATCCCAAGTCAAAATAAGAGTTAGTCATATTTTACCTCTTTGATGGTATCTAGATGACAGTCCAGACACATGTTCTAAATGGTCACATTCACTGACTGACTATCAGTGGGTGTGAGGGCTGTGTTTCAACCTGAATCAGTATTGCACTCTGTCCCAGGCAATTCTAGTAAAGCCATAGTAGGGCAGTTGTACATTTAATGTATTTTGTGTCATAATTCAAGCTACTTAGAGCCATATTCAAATCTGAACATATAGACATAAAGCCCATTTTTTTCGATTCAGTGTAACCTGCACTGTCTGATGATATTATTGTGTCTGATGTCCATCTTGCTTTACGTTGGTAGGTAGCAACCTGTCTGGAGCGATGTATTGATAGGAAATACCAACATGTCTGAAATGAGGTAGGTCAGAGTCATAATGTCGGTTTTGACAACTTTTCTGATGAATTCCCAACCCTGCAATTGTCTGGTTAAATTAGGACACTTCACTGTCTTATTTCCCAGTGTTGATACACATCAACTCTTCTGTGAAAAAACAATTTCATCACATTCCTCCGCCTGACAGATCTGAGCTATTGTACCTTAGTTTTACATATATAAAAGTATAGGCTGAGCATTCTTAGATAGAACTTACATGTGAATTTAATGGACTTCTGCTTCTGACTGATAGTGCAGTAAAGGATATCAAGAGTAATGTATAGAGTCAATTTATATTTTACTAATGTATCTCTTCTTGTCTGTCTGTATGTCTGTATCAAGTAATGCAGTGCTTGGCAGCATGGCCCTTCCTCTTTTGTTATGTTTTGACACTTAAGTTCAGTAAAGTAAAAGAAATCACTGTTCACAGATGTATTTTTGTCCAGTTACCAAACTGTTGTTTGTGCTAAGCAAAGGTTACCAAATTTCAATTCCCATCCCCTCTCTTCCCACTCGTCTTCACTGAAATAGTTTTTGAATATGCACAAAACTAACACATTAATGAAAATTTTAAAAAGCTGTTCACTTGTCAAATCAACCTATACCTCGACTACAAATCTATACCCCTCTGACTTTGTTCTGTGACACTTTCTTCCTGTATGAGTCAAAGTCTGACAAGGAAGCAGAATTGGATTTACTTTCTTCTGTCACAGCAGGTATCAAGAAATAGCATACTTTAACTTTGACAATTTCTTCACATATTGGTATTAACTTGGGCTAAACTTATTCTGCTGTACTCCAAATGTCTGTCATCTACAATATTTTCCAGTGCAGAATCATATGTAAACTGATGAACTGACTTTCTCTTCTCAAAATTAAACTTGGAATATGCAAACAGTTTGCTGGACAGAAGTCCTACTCAGCGTTCGTCATGTTTCCTTTCCATAGCATGGGTGTGTGTAGTTACATGGTCTAATGTGATGATAGTTAAAGCAATATCAAGAGGAATGTGGCACTAATGACAGAATGTATGTTATTTCCTCATTATAAGCACATTAAAAGACCACAAAAGCCATAGAAGCAATAATAATCTGCTATATGAGTTGGAAATAATAGGTTGTGAAGCTATTAACCATATGTGCAGTGCTTATGAGCAGCTTGGACTAGCAACAGACTGAATGTACGACTTGACTGAAGGAAGTCTGAATCAACACTGAATATCGGGCCATGTGGATAGCATTGTATCCAACTGACGCTGTATGTACTTAATACATTTAAGCAGTGATGCAACTGCTTCACTTAGTCCCGCTCATCCACTCAAAGTTTCTACTTTAGCTTTATCAAAGCTTACCTCCAATGGCAAAGAATGATTAACTGTAAAGGATAAATAATTCAACAGTAAGCAGCTGGACCCCTAAAGTCATACTGCACTTCAGCCTCAATCATGCAATGCATTATCCAGTTTACATTAAGCTGAACCATAATTATTTGCGATAAAACTGCTTATTTCAGAGAAGATTTCACTGGCAGAGTGTCTGCAATAGTCGGCCACTGAATGATATTTCCAATTTAAAAAAATCAGGCATTTTCGAAGCATGGTATTATTAACAGAGGAATTACTTTATGACATGTTCCAGTCTTGCCAATATAGTTTTTTTTGTACCATTAATCCCTTAGCAAATATTTCGGAAGTCAATTAACTGAGTGAGTGCAACTACAAATATATATAAAAACTGGGCTTGTGATGGGGAGATAGAAGAAGATAAAAGCACAGATGTGGGCCTTAAATGTTGAAAATTTACTTTTGCTTTGTAAAACATTTACTTTTGGAAATAATATAGCTCTTTTAGTGTTACTTTTTTTGTCTGGAGTGAATTCTCAGGACTGATCTGCCTCTTCTCTCTACATCTGGTTCATAATTTATTAAGAATACATTGATATGCATGGCACTGCTCAGCTCATGCTTCATTTATATTCACCACACTAGAACAGCAAGGAGAGAGAAAGATATGAGTGTAGGAAGAGAGAGAGATAAATATATGTGGAGTGAGACCATCTGGGGATGTGTTTCTGTATAGTGTGTATGCCAGGTACATAAGAGATGTATACTGTTGAGTAGATCAGATGCCAGAGGTTCTACCTGAGGTTGCCTTCTGGTCATAATGGTTGGCCAACAGTGCTCTTATTCTTTCTCTTGATATACCACTTATAATTACAGCTATGTGCCTTACTCCTGATGGAAAAACAACAATGAGTGTGATGAGTTTAGATAAATTCTATAGCATTTTGGTCAGCTCTAGGTGTTATAAACATGTAATATAAAATTAACTTAATTTGATTTAATTTAAAATAAAATAGATTTACAATATATTTGTGTGAGTATAGGTGTAGATTACTATTGGTGCTTTGGTGCACCCAGGTTTATATATATATATATATATATATATATATATATATATATATATATATATATATATATATATATATGTATGCTCTTACTGTGTAGTCAGTCTTCTCTGACATAGACACACAGCAATAAATAAATTAATGGATAAATATGATGAAATAAATGAAAAAAAAACACTGGAAGTAGCGTCTTCTATCACCAATTGTTAAAATGAGCCATGCTTCCAAAATATGTCAGAAGTTGAGGTTTGATTAGCTGCATGTATATGTGGATGTATAGTAACTGGATTACTACAGTGCATGTGAATGCATTCCCATTTCCCCGCGTAACCTGATTTCTCTGAGCAATGTGGGACCTCATTTATAATCATTGCGTATGCCAGGTTCCATGGAAAAGTTAAGAGGGGAGTGCCTGCTGACTTTATCTGAAGCCAAACTTTAAAATGATCCTCCTCGTTGGTTTGATTTGTCTTCAGATGTCAAACATATAAACATATATATATAAAAATGTGACAAACGCTGAAGCTAGCTTTATTATGTTTGTGCTTGTAAGACTAAAATTCATCTAAATCCATAACGCCCTCTCTATTGCAAAAGAAGCTAACCCAAATCTTAACCATTTACATCTTGGATTTATTATGAAAGTGTTACTAAACTAGTTCCTTGCACTGGTTTATCATGGCATTCCCAAACCCTCAGAGTGCAGAGTGTAAATGCAGAGGATGAGAAGTGAATATATCAATTCTAGTCTGACTAGCCTTTCCGTAATATCTGGATTTCACAACCACATGAACTGATGAAATAATCGTCAAACTGTTTTTTGAAGGATTTGAGAGCAGAACACTGGTAAGTTTTAAATAAAGTCTTCTAATCCTGTCAATTTTTCACTAACTATGCATTTACTCAGTTTTAAAGTAGATTTCTTTTTTTTCTTAATACAAAATGGCCTAAAGCTTTCCGGTCATGGCTTGTTCTAACCACAGTTATTAACTTCCAGTTTTCTGCTAAAAGCTAGTCAGTTAGCATTGTGGAGAATTTATCATCTAACCAGCCAGGTATTTTCCTCAAATGTTGGTAAAAACCAGAGCTAAAATGAGAGTGAGTATAGGTTTAACATTCTCTGTGTAGCCACGAACACAACTTCAAATAAATGCCACTGGATGTGTGAATAGGAAACTGTTTGCCAACATATGAATTTTATGAGGTGTTAATTCGATGATGTTATCGTTGTCGAGGACTGTATTTACTTTTCCTAACTGCAGTGAAATCAACTGGAGGTTAACAATGCCAGCTGATGTCTGCTAGTGTTTATTGAATGAAGTGTTTAGCTTGCTGGATAGCTGGGTTATAGATATCCAATGAAGCCGGTACAGTTGTCTTTACGGTGTGGTGACTGTCAATGTGGCTGTACAAACAAAGCGATTAGACAATGAAAAAAAGCCACAGTTGAGGCAACGAAATATTCAGTGCTTTCTGTTTGTTCTGTAATTTTAATGAATTCTGCATGGGGCAAGGGCTCTGTTTCAAGGAGGTAGGATGTAATGAACAATTGGACAACTGCCCGGGTCAAGCCATGATTCTTTCTTTCATGAAGGAGAGAGGGGCCACTGGCTCCTTGTACACTGGCACTTTGAAACCAATCATTCTGTTCTTTTATGAGTGTCTGAACCTTAAATGACATGGCTTTTTTTCTATCAGGTAATAAGCGATAACTGCTGAAACCATGACAGCTCACTCTCTATGTAAAAACACAGGACACAAAGCAGGGACCCTATAACTCATAGCAGTCAGACTCCCTCAGGAGAGGAAAGCAAACCACTGGCTCACTGAGGGGGAAATTGTTTTCTTCAGTGCCAAAGGGCAGAGACTGCACTACCAGTGGTAGGGGGCCTGCAGCTTTATTAGGACATACAGTCCTACATGGTCCGGTGATTAGAAATGTAGAAATGTCATCCAACTGAAAGGCTGGATGACCCCTATGATTTGCCAGTCCAGCATCAGCCAAAAGCAGCAGTTACAGAAGTGTGTTTAACTGCAATACAACAGCTGTAGAAGGATAGCTAGATTAAATAGCATGACTACCTTACTCGTGTGAATAACTGTGAAGGGTAGCAGACGAGGTTGATTTCAAAATCTTAAGTCTTTTTTTTAAGTTAACTCACTATTGCACCTGCGCTTATTCCACCTTTTTATCACAGCATCAGATATGACATGTCCTTGCAACTAAAAATGTTATGCTGCTGCCAAAAGGGCAGGTTCACTGGACGGCTGTTGTCACCTGCTGCACCAAGACCAACACACAAGTGACCCCAGTATCCTGTTAATTAAACTTAATTTCAAAATGGTATGCATATGTGTAAAATATCTGTATTGTTTTTCGTGCATGAAATCAACTTAATGCATCTGACAGCTTCTGGGCTTTGGTAAAGGTGAAGTCATCAGAAAGAGCACTTGCATACCTTCTCTTTCTGCAATTTTTCGGTTTCCCTTTGTAATAAGACCATTTTTCACAGTATTCAAAGTCTGAGTATCAGTCAGAGTGCTGCAGGTACCGTGCAAAAGGTAAAAACAATAGACAGTGGTTCAGCTCCCAACATATGAGCACTGAGCAGATACCGACTCAGCAGTTCACTTCAGCTGCATTATGTTCAAGTGCATCATATCAGGATTTTAAGTACTCTAAGTCATTCATTTTATTATTTACAGCTGTATCTCTCCCACAGTGACCCATCAAAATCTCATCACCGAAAAACCTTGTTGCAAAACCTGGACACATCATACCGACAGTGCAAGTAGATTAGGTACAGCCAAGATTAGTCAATCCAGGTAGCAAATTTGATTAAACTGCTGCTTTTTTGACAGTTGACTTGCATCACTATTCCAGCAGCTATAATGCTTTGACAAACAGAAAATAAAAATGGGTGAACTTAGCTTTGAATTGTACTGCCCTCAGTACATCTTCACCCTGAGCAGAAGCTGCCTTCTCTTTGCCACACAAAGTTAGTTTGATGGTTATTGAAATTGGACCAGGCACCATTACAGTAACCTTAGTAAACCACTTAATTTCAAGTGGCAGCAACTTAAAACTAGAGTAGTTTGTGTTACTAGGTGACTATCCAATCGTGTCGTCAAGCTAGCATCAGATGTCTCTGATTTGAGTGTGAAGGCAGATGACCAAATGTTAACATGAAGTATAAATTCCAATTCCCTTCTCCTTATTTAAACAATTCATGCACTTGACATGGTTTTTATTCAAAATGAAGAGCTAAGCCACCCTCTTCTCCTCCAAATCTGTTTTTCAGATAAGATGAAAAGGAAAGAGGTGCCAACTCAAGTTTGACTTTCACTTTCATTCAGGCTGATCTTTTCTCAATGTTTTCTTACCTATTCTCATAAATGATAAATAATCTGTAGGTTATTGATTCCATTCACGTTGATTAGGGGGGCTTCAGCATTCATCTAAGTCTAACTGAAGAGTGAAAATAAACATTTGCTTAATTTGTATGTTGACTGCTTCATGCTATGATTCATAAGGAGGTGTACATAGTGGTTTATAAATATGTGAATAAAGGCTAAGATGAAAGGATTTTTCATATTTAACCTATGATAACAATGTATATCTGGCTTCTGGACTTGTGATTAAAATCATACCCACAGTAACCAAGCATAGCAGTAAACTTGCAGAAATTCAGTCTACAGGGCTTTCTTGTCATGCCTCTCAATGGATGTCATAGGCTAGGAAAAGTTTATCTTGAGGAATAATCTGGATTGTGACACCAAGCCATGGCAACAAAAACATCAAATGTCAACCAATGCCATTTCTCGGTTCCTTCTTTTTTTTTCAAAAATACGGACAGTGAAGAATCTGATCCAAAGCCAACTACCAAGAACAGTGAATACAGTTTGTATGTTTGACAATTACTGGCAGAATTACACTACATTGCTTTGGGTTTTTTGGTACACTTCCTTTAGTTGGCTGCCTGGAACAAGTTTACACATAGAAGAAAGTGAATAAAGGGGAGCGAGTTAAATATAGGTTAAGTCTGTCCACAGTGACCTCATAACCCCATTCAATTGTCCAAAAAATTTTAGAAACGTAATATTTGAAAGTGATATATGACTCCCTCAACTAGTACTACTTCCTGTCAAATTAAGTTCCTCTTTGTATCAGTTTGTATGAATATATTTTTGCATCCAGTACTTGTCATGCAACAAATGTTTTAGAACAAATTCAGTCTGTCTGTCTGGTGTGGTACAGTGTAGTAAATGTATGAGAGTATAACTGAGGTGCAGGTTGACCACACTTTATTTACATTGACATGATTCACAGGGGGAACCTGCTACCTGGGAATTGTACTGCACAAACCTGGTTAGAAACATATGTTTTGCAAGCAGTAATCAGATTTTTCCCTAACCCCACCATGTATTGTGTCAAGTGAATTTTATTATTATTAAAAAGAAGATTTACATCTTTATGAGATACAATAAGTTATCATTGCAATGGAAACAGAAGTGATTCACTTTGTAGCAATGTTTCAGGGTTGCATCATTGTTTTTATTATAAACCAGATAAGCCTTCAAACTCATTAATCTGTTACTCACACTGGCCCTCCATGCATTTCATACATCTTTTTTGGTTGTTTTTTATGTTTAACACAGGGCTGCTTTCAGTCTGAATGTCAAGTACTCATTATCATGTCACTGCAGAAATACTGAGGCTCCTGTTAATGTGATGGTACTGACTGTCTCGTTAACACATTTGATCCTCCAAAAATCATCCATTTCCTCAGCGGCAAGCGGCGGTCTCTTACAAAGCATGCTTCAATAATCCATTTGCAAGTGACAATCCTGTTATCAGACTAGCAAGATGACTAGGTGGCAACAATTTTGGAGAGTTTCAGAAATTTAATTGATTTTCTTTGAAATACAGTCATTATCATATCAATATTCTATGTGTTAGCATTATACATAAAAACACACCTGTATTTCTTTGTAGTCTCTACTGCAGCAGGTACAACATCAGCTAGACTGGCAGGGAAAAAAAATCCCTTTTTGAATTTTAGGTGCATTTTCTTCTGAATATTTTCATCTTTGTGTTCTTTTAAACCATATTCTAGCCATCACCAATGATACATTGGAAGCCTCACACATGACATACTCCATCGAGACTGCTTGACTGGCCAGTTGTAGAGAGGAGGGAGAGGAATCAGGGATTTCTCTCTATAGTTTTTTTTTTTTTTTTTAAACCACTTCCATCTCTTTTGGTTTATGACATTATGTAATACTTCCAGGGGAGAAAAATTTGATAAAAAAAAAATTAAATTTTGTCACCCCCTCGACCCAACTACTCATATTCACAAGTGTAAGCTTTGACAAGAGTAAACTCAGAGTGAAAACACCTCTTTACTTCATTATAAATAAGCAGTAAATATTTGGTAGTCACATAAAAGCAGCAATGTTAAAAAAAAACGTCCTTTGATTCTTCAGGCCATTTGCTTATATTCATGTGTAAGACTAAGGAAATTGGT
Source organism: Istiophorus platypterus (assembly GCA_016859345.1). Taxonomy (NCBI): domain Eukaryota; kingdom Metazoa; phylum Chordata; class Actinopteri; order Istiophoriformes; family Istiophoridae; genus Istiophorus; species Istiophorus platypterus. Next base: position 23,692,402 of record CM029134.1, on the reverse strand, counting down.
TGCTATTTTGGAAAAACTTCAGGAAAGAGGTTAAACAGAGGATTAACTGTATGAATATACTGTATTTATCTGTGTGCATCCGCATGTTTAAAAAAGTCTGAATCAATTTTTTGAAGGCCTGTGTGCTGGCTCACATCAGCAGGGCAACACTACAAATACACTGAGGATATTGTATCCAATTGATATTTTCTTTTACCCTCTCCAACAGCCGCTTCATGAACATGTTGGTATAAGACCCCACTACTAAATTTTAACATCATTTATACAAATATGTGTCTTATAAAAACTCAGTGGAAATGGTAAATGGTATATTAAATGATTAAATTGTCTGAAAGAGAGAGAGAGAGAGAGAGAGAGAGAGAGAGGGAAAGAGAGAGAGAGAGAGAGAGAGAGAGAGAGAGAGAGAGAGAAGGGGAGAGAGAAACAGAAAGTGCACATGTGGGGAATCAAGATAAAGTGTAAACAGAGAGGGACAGACAGAGGGATAAAATAGAATCTAATGATTAATTGGTGAATTATTCAGTGTAATTTCATTAATTTTGTTTTTTTCTTAGTGAAGTTTTTGAAACAACACTGTAGACGGGTATCTCAGCTGACAGTGTCTAATAAATGGGTCCAACACAGGTCGACTTTGTGTAGAGGTGACCTGCATTACATATGGGTCTGCTCTCTGAAAGCGTTATCATTTTACTCCGTATGCATTCTCACATGCATTAACATGGGTTTTCCATAGAATAGAATATCCAATATACAGCCTTTATTATTATTATTATTATCATTTGATCTTTGTCCATTTCATCTTTTCATATTGTCTTAGAGTAAAAAAAGGCTCAATTCCTTTGTGGAGAAATTGAAAAATTCAGAAGCTGGCAACACAAGTGGTAGTCCCAAAACGACACAACAATATAAACTGCACTGGTTCTTACCAGTATTGTATAATATTTGTATATATACACACACATTTATCTTCTTTTTCAACAACAAAAACATGTCGTATCAAAGTACACACATAGTACTCAACATTTTTTTTTGCCTGTTGGGGCCATCAGAACAAACCGTAAGCACAACATCCTTATAGAATTATTTCAAATGTGCTAGCTTTTCTATTTATGTTTCCAGTGGACATGGAGTAATAATAAAATCCATCTGAAGTGTGTCTAGCCTCCTGATGAATGTAAGTCCAATGTACTTTCTCTTTTAGCTCTGTTTTTGGTCTTCACCACCTCCTGAGAGAAAAATGTCTCTTTGGATACTAAATGCTCCAATGTGTTCACCAGTTAGTTGTCTGCTTTTGGTACTAAGCAGGTTGTGTACAATGTTTCTTTTGTTTTTTGGTTTTTTTTTGTGATAGACAGCTGCCTACAGACTGGAAATAGGGTTAAGTTTTGAGACTGAATTAAAACAGTAAAATTATGAGCCAAAAAAACGAACAAAAAATTAGCTGAGAGACAATAAAATGCCCTATAGAGGTAAGTGAGTCTGATGATAATTCTCTGTGGGTTCATCAATACAAAAGACTCCCTTAACATTAGACATCGTCCGTTGATCCATTCCTAGATTAAAAAAAATTCTAAAAATGACTTGTGTGATAATGCCGAGTGATAAACTACTTTTATTTTACATATACTTTTGAATCATATGTAAGTGAATGCACTCCATAGCCCTTGTAACAAGCTCAAAAGAGCCATCAAGATATTTCACAGCTTTATGCATGTTGAATTTTTGATGTTTCGTTGTGGCAGTAGAGGCAGGGATAGACATCTTCCCCTTATCTGACTCCCACATGAGCCCAAACTATTGCATTTTCACAAACACATACACATGCACACACATACTGTGGCCCAAGGTTTTTGTAGATGGATGCGAGTACTTGTCATGCCAATACTCATTCCTGGAAACGTCAAGAGCTGGAAATATATGATGGTATGATGGTCCTGGCACACACCACCAGATGCTACTAGCTACTTAAACCTGGCAGTCCATTGCAAATGCATTTTTGGACATGCGCACAGTATGTATTCCTAAAGACTTATCTTTGTGTGTCTACATCTGCTGTTTGTTTGTTGCATTTAGTATGCCTCGCCTGCATATATATGTGTGTGTTTGTAGCCCTTTCTGTCAGTATCTGTGATAATCTGAAGTGGCAGAAAGCTAAGAGGTTTCCTTCTCTCTGCCACTGACCATATGTCAACACATATACTGATGGAGACAGAGAGACAGGGAGGAGATGGAGAGGAAGGCTAAGGGGGCAGAAAAAAAGGAAATTAAAAAAAAAATGAGATGGTAGCAGATTTACTACACTCACCTGTCAAGATGCCAGAAGAGGCTGGGAAAGAGATAGGAAGAAAAAGAAAGGAAACAACAAAAAAGAAGAAAAAGAAAAACAAAACTTTACAACACTCTTTAAAAATCTTCATCACATGCCCAACTTAAATTATTCAAAATCACAAGCCAATAATGCAATACTGTTTACAATAAAATAATTGTATACAGACAGAAATAAACAATTTAGCTTTTCAGTGTCATGAAATTAAGAACAGTGAAACATTTGGCAGGATCAAGAGGTCACTGAAACAAATTCTTAATATGATTCACTCAATATGTCCTGACCATTCCATAAACATCAACCCATAGGTGAATGTCACTATTTGTACCTGGGAGCACAAGGAGACATCCGTAGCTCTCTGGTTGAAAAAGGCATCACGTGTATCCGTACATTGCCAGAAGCATTAGTACCTATCAAATTGTGGGTGTAATCCAGTATTAGCACAAGATAACAAAAGTTAAATCAAGATGCCCTCATGCAAAATTTCCCATAACTAATCAGAATTAGGAAAACCTCAATGATCCCTAAGGGAAATGGTTTTGTTAAAATTGCAAAAAGAATAAATAAGCAAAGACTAGTTCAAGTAGTAATAATAATAAATGCACAATAATTGAGTAGAAAAGATGAATATATAGATTAACAACATGGCAGCTCCCCAAAAGTTAAGTCAAAACACCTTGATATACCATCAGGTGGCAGGATGCAGTATAGGTCATAAACCTCCCCCATTTATGTTAACAGATGGAACTTGGGCTGGAATAAAAAATCCAAGTACGCATTAAATCATTTTTTTCCTAAAATGGCTTCTGTCATTTTAGGTAGTGCTTATCCTACTGATGTAAAGTATGTTCAAGTGTTTATTTTCTAATAAGTTTAGTTTTAAATATCTATTTGATGTGATAAAAGGAGGTGCACCGTTATGATTGACAGCTGTGTGTGTGTTGGCGATTGAGTCACTTGAGGGATAGGGCAGGACCTTATTACTGCTACTTGACTGCTCAGACTCTTGCTCAAAATGAGGTCACCTGTGCAAAATGGCAAGGCTCATATCTGGGATATTTTGACAATGTTCACCCCCATTTATTTACCATGGGAAACCAGTCCTTCCATGGTTTGAAAGACAAAAAAAATTAAACTTTATGCAAATTACTTGACTTGCAGTATTTTGCTGCAAAACTGACACAAACAAAAAAGCGATGAAGTAGTTAGTCAGGACGTTTAATCTTTATCTGCTGTGAAGACACCTGCTGGATGTACAGTATTTTCATAACTGACTGCTGAACTACAAAATAAGCTCCAAAAGCAATTTAATTTGAATTATTTGTAATTCGGATTAATCATTTCTGCCCTCGCTTTCAGCATATAGCACTATGTGTTAACACTGGTTTACTGCTGGCTAGGGTTAATGAAAATTCAATGTATTTCAATGAAAAAAGATGCAGCATGACTCTACCAAAAAAGAAGTTGGCATTCTTCTAAGGTTAGGCTCAACTAATTTAACAGTGAGGATATGAGCCAACAGTATACTTAGAGAGACAGCAAAGGTTGCAGTATTGTGATGCAGAAAAAGAATTTGATAAAGAGGGGCTTTTCGATCCAAGACAGTAAAGAACAGGATTAGTGGCAAGAAAGGGCAATGAGAAAGTCAGGTAGAGGAATAAACAAAGAGATAATGAAACTACAAATGGACGGTGCTTAAGAAAGGGATGTGACAGCCCAAAAAAAAAAATAGGTCAAGAATAGGGACTATCATCTCCAAATTATACGTAGGTTCTTCTTTGGTGTAATCACAATCTAATTCATTTCCTTTCTTTTCTCTCTATTTTAGTGTTACTTTCTCTCCCAGTGTGTCCTGCTGTCTCTTATTCACATTTGTCTTCTTTGCTCATCCCGATTGCTTTCTTCTTCCTTTCTGTGAGCCTCACAAACAGCCCTAATACCCATTCCAGACAAACCCTGTTATAAATCCTACTAGGATTACTGAATACACAGCAGGTTTTGGCTGTCTGAGACCTCAGGCTTGGGAACTATCACTGGTATTATTTCTACGTTGAGCTATCCTACAAAATTAATTCCTAACCATATGAATTATTCAATGGCATGGAATTTTTTAATACATACACACACACACACAAACACACACACACACACATATATATATATATATATATATATTTTTTTTTTTTTTTTTTTGCCAATTGTTTCTCTTTTTAGGGACTCATACATGCATGCTATTAAATACATATAAAACACACACACACCCATGCAGGCACAAAGAAACTGTGCTCTTTAAGAGCTCTTATTTTAAAATCTCATGCTTGGAAAGTAAATTGCTTCCAAGAATTTTTAGAGTTCTGGATGTTTCTTTGTAAACGGCAGCACCATGTTTATTCTGCAAACAAAAGTCCTTTGCACTGCATCACCTGATCCCCACACAGACAATCATATTTAGAACTTGAAAAAAGACACTTCACTTATTTTGTCAGTTTGACAAGCACCCCTGATGTTTCTGCTGTGCTACTACTGACTGCTGCTCTACTTTTTGTCAGTGCTTGGATTTCTACAGAGATCAACATTTTTGTCATTAAGTGTCATAGAAACAGTTGTTTGTGGTGTCTTCAGCTCTCTCTTGTTCTCAGAACATCTTGCTTTTAACCTATTGGAGACTGTTCCAAGGCATGAGAAGTTATTTTGGGTACCATGGTAAAATAAAAGGCCTGCCATTACAGCACTTGTCTAGCAAATAAAAGTTCCTGCCTAATGTCTGGAGAAGGATCTGTCAAAACACAAAACTGTGATCTCACTGACTCTGCTGCTGCTACTGTTTCTCCTGCTGTGACACCCACTAAAAAGTGAGCATCCAAACTTTTAAGAGTGTGACCCTGAGAGCTGCCTCAACATCAAGACATCACATGGTCATGCATTCCGGCAGTGGAAAACTGTTTTTCCCACGGCCCCGCTGCATTTCCATTACCCTTTGTCACTAGAATCCTGGAGAATTCTGTCCCTTCTAAATGATGTTAAGTCACCAATAATACTGAAACCTGTGGCAACAGCTGCCCGAACTCAAGCATATTAACATTTAATAGTTGTGCTATAGTTGCCATGCTGCAAGCCTATCTATTTTTAGCCGAGTGCAATGTTGACTGAATCTGGATCATTAATAAGATGTCTACTTCATTCTCAGTTTGAGTTACCTCCTTGGACTTATCAGGTATTTTGTCCAATGGAAGGATATACTGACACAACACTTTTGTCAGCTCAGTGAAAAGCACATGCATTAAATCTGGCCTGTGACCGAATATGAGAGAGACAGAATAGACAGAGTATGAGAGTGATGTGTGGAAAATGCAACACTTTTTGTTTTGGACTGTGATTAGCAATGAATGTAAACCCTCATCAGTGAAATATTTTAGTTTAGATTTTGTCTTTTTCTGTTAGTTTGTCAGTACAGGAGAAGAGTGGTGGAGTGAACTTAAGCAGGCTATCCCCCAACCACACAGTCAAGGGAGCAACACTTAAAAAGGGACAGAAAAATTTGAGTGACATTGTAAAGTTGGTTGAGTTCACTGCAATTCAGTTAAAGTCTGCATCATTTCATGTTGGAAGTCAAGGTATTTAGCATAAGTGATGGCCTGATAGCTCTTGCAATAAGGCCAATTTTGCCGGTAGTACATGTGCTGTGACACGATCTACAAGTCAAGTACAGTTTTTAATATTCTAGTAAAATATATCAAGATCTACTACATAGTAGTGAACACAATTAGGTGCAGACAGTCATGGTTCCCAAATAATGTATCATAACAATTTTGGTGATCCCATAACCTTCATTTTAGCATCAGTAGGTTTAATACTTGGGGTTCAGAGGGAAATTTCTTATCTGACGGATTGGTTGTTGCTTCCCATAGGACGAAACCTCTATCCTGCAGTAAGTAATTTCTAGTGTCATCATTGTCCAACGCCTTACTTAACCAAATTTCTGCTCAATTAACCACATTAGCATTTAACTTGAAATGTAACTGCGCCTAAGTGTAGTCTCACACTAGAATGGCTGTAGGGTTTTGTTAACACTAACCCAATCAGCACAGTCAAACATACCATCAAGCATGAATGTGGTTATATCATCCTTGCTGCTTAACTTGAGATGTCAAACATGAACAAAACTCAACCAAGCACCATTATTAGGTATGATGGCTGAATTAATAGCTGAGAGCAAGCACAAAGACCACAAAGAACAACGTGAAATGATCACAGCACTGAAGCAAGAGGGATGATTTAAAAACCGTCAGTGCATCCTTTATTTGTGCCTGCTGCAATGCTGTTGACTGCTTGAGAAAGTAAAAGGAAAACATGGGAAGAGAATTTCCAGATAGGACTCTTTTTTTTTCTTTCAACAAAGGTAATAGATAGATTTATGGCATGTGTTTTAACATGAAGTACTAAGCTACTATCAGACAAAATTGACAGTGGGTCCGTGAGTAAATACAGATACTTTTTGCATCACATAACTGGTACAGGGTTGATTTCTGTCTAATTGTGCACTTCGTTTAGTACTAAAATTATATGATGTCCTGAGGATGTCACTAGAAGAAAGGCCACGGAGCCATCAAAACCAATGGCATTTACCCCTTTGGGAACATGACTAATTTCTTAGCGATTCATAGCACCTAATAGTTGCTGGGATATATCAGTCTGGACTGAAATGGCAGACCAACCAATAATACCACCAAAAGACACGCTACTTGCATGGCTAAAAATCCTGAAATAAATTTTACAATTTAGGCTCCATATGATGGTGGCTGATTTTCTGAACATGAACTGCAGAGGTTAGTGAGTTTACAAGAATCCCAAATGAAAATCACAGCTGTAACACAGTTTCAAAAGTTTTTACACAGGTGATAGAGTCACAAAGATTTTGGGGGTTTTTAGAGTTTAGGAGTAGCACATAAGAAATATTTGATTGTAGAAAGTACTGTAGCTACAGTCATCCACCTATTATGGAAAGAAAGCGCTTGGTGAACTGTTTTCATGATCAGCCCACAATGTGATTAAAGCAGCTTGTTCTGTCCCTCTCTTTTGGCAAAAAGTACAATATTGTGGACGTGACCTGGGAGACCTTACTCCAACTTATCTAAAATAAGATCTTTGAAATTTGAGACTTAAGATCAGGGTTGGATTCGACCACTGCTTTCCCACCTCTTCTGGACGTTACCTTACTGGAAAGTGTTCTTGCCCCATAGCTGCTCTATCTCCCCTGTGACAGCAGCAGGAGTGGCTGCAATAATCCATTTAGAAGAAACTCACTCACTCTAAATACCAACCACAGAGATTATTCCTCTGGGTAAAACAGCACTGTGCACATTTTTTTGTGTGTATATGTGTGTGTGTGAGTGTGTGTGTGTGAGAGTTTGTGTGTTGGGGCATATGTGTGTAGGTCCCGAGGGACCACACAATGTAATCACAGGAGGTAATTACTTGGTAGCAGTCAGATGTGTGTGTGTGTGTGTGTGTGTGTGTGTGTGTGTGTGTGTGTGTGTGTGTGTGTGTGTGTGTGTGTGTGTGTGTGTGTGTGTGTGTGTGTGTGTGTGTGTGTGTGTGTGTGTGTGTGTGTGTGTGTGTGTGTGTGTGTGTTGGTTGGTGTGTGTGTGTGTTGGTTGGTGTGTGTGTGTGTGTTAGTGTGTGTGTGTGTGCGTGTGTGTGAGTGTGTGTGTGTGTGTGTGTGTGTGTGTGTGTGTGTGTGCAAGTCCTATGAGAGAAACACAATGTTTTCACAGGAGAATGTTACTCAGTGGCTGTCAGGTGTGTACATATGGGAGTGTGTGGTCTGTGTGTGTGTGTGCGTCTGGGTATTATTTGGTTATAGGGATAAGAACATATGCACAAAGATAAAATTACTGCTCTCAGATAGGTCAGAGAGGCTACAACACTCCACACAAACATACAGGCACATATACCAAACCTATCTGCATCAGCAATTTGTGTGTGACACACACTTCTGTTTGCAGTTTGGGCTTTTTTGATGATTTTTTTTTTTTACTGAAAAGACTCTGAATGAGTCTATCAGAATGACAGTTGCATAAAATATTTGCATGAAGATCAGAAGTGACATAGGACTTTTGTGGGATTAGAAGAGTTCGCAACACTCTCACATAGATGGAGTTTGGGCAACTTAGTGTTTGAACAAGTTGCTAACGATTATTCATCAAAACCCTCTATGGACACTGATTGCCAAATCAGACCAACTGATGTGCATATAATAAATATAGTATCCATGTACAATAATGTTACAATGACATGAATTCAGGGTTGTTTTTTTTTCCATAACAATGACGTGGTATAGAAGTGATATGGAGCAAGCCTCACTATTCCTCCGACAATAACTATGGCAATAATCTGATATGAAAAACTGACTGTGGATTGACCACAAATGACCCAATCACATCTCCGGCCACCCAGATCTGCATATAACCTGTTTGTGACTATATGTTGGACCATTTAATTTGTATTATTTTAGTTTTAAACTGTTCCATTTGGTATATCCAAACACCAAAAGTTTTATTTAGCATAGTTCATTGTGTTGTCTCCTTGACTTCATTGTTAATTGTTCTATTATACTAAATGTTCTATATACTACTTGATATATTCACTACTACAAACAACACACACACACACACACACACACAAACATATATATATATATATATATATATATATATATATATATATATATATATATATATATACATATATATACATCCATATATACATATACACAAACACACACACACACACAAAGAACAGACTTTTTAACCAACTTGTTAAATTAACCTGAAGGTTAATCCGTTAATCCGTTGGCTGGATATAATAGCTGTGACATCTCATTGTTCTCCCCACAATGAAGTACCTAATTAATTTTGATTCAAAAAAATCTGTAAGGAAAGGGCCATTTGCTATTATAAATACATAGATGTATAAATTAAAATCCCCTGGAATGAAAAGCATTAGTAAGTTGTCTGAAGGGTAACCTGAAAAGTAAAAGAAGAGAGTAAAATTAATATGTTATAAACAACAACAATCAACAGTAAATCCATATTCCCACTTGCCAATGGTCTCAGGTGCCCTGTGACCACATATGGCACTACACTTCTTCTGATGATGAGCAGGAGAACTGAGCACATCACTCCTGTTCTTAAATCTTTACAGTGGCTACCAGTGTCATATCTGATCTCCTTGAAGAAAATAAAACTGGCAGCAGTCAGCTTGTAGAACCACGAGTCAGAAGCAAAAAGGCCAAAGCTGCTTTAAGTTGCAATGCTGCACACAGATGGCACCAACTTTCTGCTGACATTAAAAGTGCCCCAACTCTGGCCACTTTCAAATCTTAATTAAAATCTCTTCTGTTCTTCTGAGCCTTTGATTGATTGTTTCTCTACTCCACTTTTATTTCCTGGTTCATTTTAAGCACCGACAACTTATTACTGCAGTGTAACCGAATTTCTGCTCTACTATTGTATTGTATTACTTGGTAGCAGTTAGATGTGTATTTTTAATCTTATTTTACTCCTTCTTAATTGATTTTATTCTGGTTTTTACTGCTTATTGTTTATTTTCTAATGCTTTTCTTTGCATGTGTACAGCACTTTGAATTCCCTCTGTGTATGGAATGTGCTTTAAAAATAAAGTTGCCTTGTCTTGCCTTACAAACCCGAAACAAATACATGGGTATGAACTTTGCTGTGGTTATGAACTCCAACAGAAAAAGTGCACATCTGAATTCAAGACATCCTGTATGGACACATTTCCTTAACATTAAAGAAAAAAATGGCCACTCTGTAGAACATCTACAGTATTACAATGGTGTTTCAGTTGCACTTAGAAGTAAGATCAATTACTTCCTTCCTCAGATTAAATATCTAAATTGTAATTTCTGACAAATTATATAACATGCAGAGTTTACAATCCCATATTTTGGAGAATTTATAGGCAAAAGGGCACTGAACCTAAGGTTAAAGTGAAATGTTAAATGATAGAACTTTGTTATTTCTTGTTTGATAACTTTGCACATTAAATCCCATGATTCATTTTATGATCTGTATTATTGTAGTACACAAAAACTTAGCATAGAGCAACAGAATCTCAATTTTTTTTTTCAAATGAGCCCCTCCACTGCCCACTCCCCCTGTCACATCATCCTTAGAAATGCTACAAGTTCATGTTTTTTTGTCTGTGAAATTCACTTTTCATTCTTCCCAATTTCAGTCCATTTCTTAGCAACACCCCAAATTAGTTTTCCTTTTACTTTTTCTTCCTTTCGAGGGAGTGCACAAATCTTGGTTATTTTCAGTTTGCACAGTTCAAAGCCATGAAGCGTTACTTCTTTAAACATGGTTTTGAGTCATATTGTCTCCTGAGTATTACTACTTTGGGGTCTCTGAACGCTATTTTTGAAATCAAATGGCTCACAGTTGTGGCCATGATAGACATATAAAAACCAGTCTAAAGCCCTTTTGACTTACTTCAGCAGTCGACTTTTATCCAAATGTTACTCTTGCTTTCTTTTTTTTTTGTTCTTTTTCCCCCTTTTTCCTCTGCCTTTCCTTTTTTTCTCAGTTTCCCTTTTTTCTTCTCTTTTTGCTCCCTTTCTCTCTTTCTTTCTTTCTTCCTTCCTTTCTTCAGCTTTACTCTTCAATCGTCCTGCAGATTTATACAAGCGATGATAACAAGTGATATAGAAACACAACTATAACTTTCATAGATGCCTAGAATTTTCTTCCTTTTTGAGAATAGACCAACCGAATTTGTGCCCCCCTCAGATGCAGCAACTAAGAACTTAGCTTAAAGCTAAGAATGGCCATTGACTCTGTCGCACCACAACAAGTAATAAGTCACAAATAAAGACTCCCAGTGAAAATTAAGGAGATTGCCCAACTTGAGAAGATAAACTGCAGGGCGGGAAACAAGAGGAGGAAAACACAGCAACAGCTACTTTACGAGATAAGACAGCCTTGTAAATAAAGTATTAAGAGTATTAGAGACTCATGCATCACCTCACCATAGGTTTGCTTATAACATGTATGAAGACTCAGCTTTTATATACAACAAACATGTTGTTTGTAATGAAACTTCAGGCCATATTTTATGCACTCATATCCTAGATTGTTAACACACATTCTGGCAACTCTGTCAACTAAGGTGCAATATGTCCTGTAGCAGATTCCACCTTCCTTGGGATGTAAAACTTTTCATTTTAGATCTGTGTGATGTGTTCATTCACTGTCTGAATGATTTCTCAAATCAGAAATGGTTTTGAGACAAACAGATTCAAATATGTATGTGTGATCAGTAGGTGGTGAGATCTTGGCCAGCAGACTAGTTCAGTAGTTCTTACCTTTATGGAGTCACAACTCAACACCCTGAGTCAAACACACTGATCACTCGTAATCTGTCAGCACCTCCTTTGTCAAATACAGTATACAGTTGGATGCATTGTTTTAATGCCTTTTGGCATCTGACTACTCTCAGCCTGTGTGTGTGTGTGTGTGGGGGGGGTGTCAGCAGACAGACAGAACTTGGTTTGGTTTCTTTGCCTTATTTTAAATAAGTGTAAATAGAACTTTTGGCCCTAATTCTATTTCCCCTGTTGAGGAGATCCACAGACATAGAGGAGATGATAGGGGGACAGTCAAAGAGAAGGAGAGAGGGCTTTGATTAGGGCTGTCAGACTCTCAGGTGTCCAGCCTTGAGACACGTCCCTTTTGCCCATGCTTATTCATAGGTGTTCCATGTGATAGCTAGCAAAACTGGCTATAGCTGCTTGGTTAAGTATGACACTGGCACAAAAGCACCAAAATGATAAAGTTTTGCGTGTGTGTGGGTGTGTGTGTTTGTCCAATCAGCAAATCATGTGCATGCAGTTTATCTCCCACAAACACACTCAAAATAAAAATCATAGTATTCTCCACTATTTAATATGTTAAAAACCATATAGTGACCCCCAGAAATTATTTAACCCTATTGGGCTCAGGACCTCCAGGTTGAGAACCACTGAACTGGTGATCCTAAATCCTAAATTGAGTTAGCAGTGAGAGAGTACTAACACTATAAACAACATACACATAAGATTCAGGCACATGCACTTTAAGTCTGGTAGAGTTTAATGTTAAGGCCAGACCTTGGATTGTCATTATAGGAAAACCAGAGGTGTAATTAACAATAACAATGCCTGCATTCCATTTAGGTACTGGGCAATTGTTGACAAAGTATATTTCACCTGTACTTTTCGGGATATGACAAAATATCATCTGTCCTACCCACATCCTCTAAAACTCATACATTTCTGTTTTCATTAATCCGGCTGTTCCATAGGTTGAATAACACCTTTCAAAAATTACATTATACATGTATAACCAAGAACCAAAGAATATTTTCACACTTCAAGTCAATTTTCCTTCCTTTACTTGCATAACGGAATTCATTGTATGTTGGGCTCTTAGTGTTGCCGAAACATGGGTGACCTACACTTAGTACTGTGCTTGAACACACCCTGTGCAAAGGCAGATTGGGGGCTGAAGCTGCTGCTACTGCTCTGCTAACATGCTGCTGTCTCTATGTGGGCTGTGTGGAGATGCTGTTCAAGCTAATATAAACGTAAAGCCTCACCCTTACATAAACTTCCTGCAAAGAACACTGGTTAGTCGGATCAGTCTCAATGATCTGATACTGACAATATTAGCACCCAGCATGTTTTTTTTTTTTTTTTTCTTATGTGGTCCATTCAGAAAAAATGTCCAGAGGTGAAATCATGTACATCAGAACGGATTTCAGATGTGATTTGCCCGATCATGCCCTACCCAGCCATTACTACAACTCTCAACATCCCTCATTTTATACAAAAGCTGTTTTCTCCCAATAATGCCACATTTTAAGCCACTAAGCTCATTTTGCAAAATTCAAAACACTAAAAAATGTTAGAAAAAATGATTTTTTCTAGCACCTAAGTGCTTATTGCTGTCTGTCCACCGCCAGAATAAAGTAAAAAATCCCTGCTTTAGAGATGTGGTCAGGCACAGCATTACAGTCAATAAATTTCTAGCACTTGATTTGGAGGTGGGAACATGTGAAAAATGTATGAATTATTGAAATAATCAATATGTATGTGAAAGAAGACAAGAGAAGACAGACGGGAAGAAGCGTACTGTAGAAGAGTGAGAGTTGAGGTTGGCAGTGTGCAAAGACATACTGCCTAATGCTATCATAAGAGTAATCAGGACCTTTTCGCACAGTCAGCAGAAAACAAACAGCACAACTCAGAACAATGCGAGTTGCATCACACAGTATTATCATTTGTGTTGTGTTATGGCTAATTAGCATTAGCATGTGGCATAATCACATTCTAATGAGATAGAGGCAATTTCATAACACCTTCTTCAATTAGATGGTTAATTGCTTCTTCTAAAGTGCAGTGTAAATGATAATGTGAAACTTATATATATTTAAAATAACTTCATAAATGACTGCAAAATGACAGTTAACACTTTTTCCACCATGCATGTGCCATTTTTAAACATAGTTTTTACAGTGTAGAGTGAAAAAAGAACATTTCCCAAGATACATGACTTAGTTTAAATTAAACCCATCAAATAAAAGTAAACATACTCCGTTTTTAAAAGCCTTGGTGATGTGGTAACTATTTTTACATTGTACAAGTAATGGTTTAGCATTATTGCTACTTTATCAGAGCTCATCCACTGAATTTTTTTTTTGCATAGAACTGCTTACTTTAAAGCTGTGGACCACAACCATTCACAGAGTAACGTCTCAAATATTTACAGAGAGGAGACCATTTACTAGAAGAGCAGATCTGAACCACTTATGTATTTTACAAAAGAGATTTGAACTGCAGAGGGTTGGCTTTGTGTGTCCTTGGTTTTATCAGCCAAAGTACCAAACAATAATTTCCTCTGTTGGCTTCAAAATCGGTCTTGTATCTTTCTGTCAATTTATTTTATTTTCTGTCTGTTTTCAGCAATGTTCCTCTGCTTATTGATAACCTGGAACTACATGTCCTTTTGTTTGAAATAAACATTCAGGGTTACATCAGTCAAAAGTTTTAGAACACCTCCATTTTTGCAGGTTTTGTTGGAATTTAAGCAGTTTAAGCGTTTAGGTGTCACGAGTAACAAAGGAGCCCAAAGGCTGGAACCCAAAGCCTGGAGTTCAGAAACAAAAAAAGCAAGTTTATTTTTAACTCAGGGCTGAGGTTAGGATGAGGAGTGGGGCAGTGGGTTTGAGGTTAAGGCAGCGGGCAGTGAAGGTGAAATCCTGAAAGAGAATGGTTAGCTGTTTGGCTATTTTCAGGGGTAGTAGTGGTCTTGTACAATGAGAGATAAATGTTAACAATGTTAACAAAAGGAAATAGTTGAACAAAACTGTGAATGTTTAGTTTTAAGAGGCCTGAGCATAATCTATCAGATTGGAGAGTTCAATATTCTGGCCAGGAGTTGCTGTAGGACTAGGGAGTAGCTTGATGAGCTTGATGAGCTGATGGACTGCAGGTGTGCTGGCCTTTCTGCCCCCTCCAACCAATGTCTTCATTCTACCAAAGCTAGTTTCCAAGGAAGTAATTCATGATTTCCAAAATCATAGTTATGTTCTGCAGGGCTAAAGCAACAAAAGAAAAAAGACACAGGGATGTTGTTTTTGATCAGAGAGAGAGCGTTGAGACGGTAACCTATACATCTGCCTCCACACTAAAGCAGCAGGAAGTGTCACGCTCTGCCAATATGGATGCTGAGGTAACGCAACCTTTTAGCTCACTGAAAGCTTGTTCTGGAGTCCAGGTAAATGAGATGGATGGTGAATTAAGATGCGTTAGTAAAGCTTCAACTCAACTATAGTCCCTGATACAGCGGCAACAGAATATGCCATGCAGACATGGGATGTGTGTTCTCTTGGGATTCTTAAAGAAAATCAGAATGTCACCCAATTAAATTAATACAAAATGGTTAATGAAGTAACTTAGAGTGTTTTTTTTACAAGAGTTATCATCACTGACATTGGTGAGCTAGGGAGTCACTGATATAGCTTTCCAGGGCTTCTCTTTCACGGCGGGACAAGTTATATAGTCTGCTAGTAGACAGGGGAGCTCCAGGAATATGATCAATTGAACAACAGTATGGATGGTGTGGTGGCAAAGAAAGGGCTCCATCTCTAATGAAAACTCTGACGATCATGATGTTCCAGGGGACAGACGACATCTCTGGGAGCTTGAGTTCAGATAACACTGACCTCTATAGATGGTTTAGTAGATTGCAGACATAAAGAATGACAGAAATTACTTCAACTTATGATTCTACCCATAGACCAGTCAATATGGGTGTTATAACATCTTAGCCAAGGCAGACACAAGACCAAAGGAGATTTAGGGGTCGTAAAAAGGTAGAACTGCATCTTTTCATGATGGATACCTGAGGAAACAAGATGTATTGGCTCTTTGCGATGAATCACGCAGGCCAGAAGGCTACCATCCAGCATGCTGGCCTCCAGCAAAAGATCAAAAAGCCCCAAGGAGATATCAGACTGGGCAACTAAAGTTAACCAAGAAATCAAAGTATCCAGGATATTTGTTTCATTATGGAGGGCAATTTTGCCTTTACCTGCTCACTCACTCCTCAGCCAGAAACTACTTCTTGAGCACTGAACTGAACTTGATGGAATAGTTGGCCACACTGTGGACCCCTGGTTGTGGAAGTTGGGGTTCTTTGGGCTTGGGAGCTGCAGAGCTAGGAATGGGTTCAGCAAGGTGTTGGCTGGGCTGGGGTTGGTGTCTTGGGGCTGACTGTGTGAGATGAATGGATACTTGGTCTGCCTGGTCACCAATTCATGCCATGTGTGCTGACAAGGTTTTGTAAATTTTCCATTACCTCATGTAAAGTCTGTTCATGTTGCTTAACTAGGGTGCCCTCGCTGGCAAGGGCCTGATGAAATGAGTTAGCATCCACTGGGTTCAGTGTTGCCATTAATTAGATCACCAAAAGCTGAAATAGGGGGGTTGAGAAATTGGTTCAGTCACAGTTTTCCTGCAGCAATTGATGTAAGCGAAGCCTTGACAGGTGAATCAAACAATTCCTACATGTGCCCAAACTTTTACTGGTGCTTTACTGTACAAACTTCTGTCTGCACAAAGGTAGTGTTAGAACAAATAGTGTTACTACACCCTCTGTTGCATTATAAAGACAAAACTGTACTGCAGGAAGTAGGACTGTACGAGGCTATCAGACTGGTGAGAAAGAAGACAGAGTAGTTGGTCGGGGCTTCATTCTAGAGTGAGAAAATGAGCCAAAACATTAAAAGAAAAGAACTAAACAGTGGATATAAGTGAGGAGAGACTAGTACTATCTATAGAAAGAGTGTTTGCAATCAACTAGACAGAAGGTGAAAGCCAGGCAAACTTCAAGTGCAACACATTTGTAGGAACTTCTGCAACAGAGTTGGAAAAATTTTCCAAACAATGTTTCACTTTCAGTGTAGAGAGACAACTGGTATGTTTTGCTGCTGAATGAGTCAAATATCTAAATTAAATTTAGTTCATAACAAGAATATCCCCTGATTCCTTTTCGATATCCAATTGTGTATTTAAACAATGCTTTAATTAAAAAAAAGAAATTGCCAAATAAAAGTTTTATATTTATATGATTCAATGTTTCAGTGTACATTGCCATGACTTAATTTAATTTGTATTCATTGATTTTTGAGATTTAGATTTAGGAACCTCTAAAAACTGTGTGAAAGAAATAAAAACAAAGGCTGTAAAATTACCTAAATTAAGCTATCAGTTATAAAAGTCCATTACAATTTTCAGAGCAACTCCATGTTTCTAATTTGACCTGCTGTATCTAGCGTAGTTGTACATGCACATTTAATTCTTTAGATATTCTGGCCTTTTCTTGTCTTTTTAAACCTATTTTTGGTTATTTAGTTCCAGGGTGTTCTTAAGTCTTAGCTATTACTTTCAGAATGTTATTATCATTATTATTACCATTGCAAGGGTCTAAAGGACAAAATACAGAATACTGAAAATTAAAAGGACTCCACTTGACCTTTCTCTCTTGGCCCAAATGACAATAAAGCCTCCAAATGTCAATGAACTAGCATGGAACAGTAGATGGATTGATGTGGAGAGATATTTGGTTTATTTTATAGCAATTCACTGTCAGTTCCCTGGTATGAAAACAGAGACATCTGACCAACTGATGGCAAGCTGAGAAACTCCAATTAATGAAGAAAATCAAACTCCAATTAATGAAGAAAATCATACTCCCGCATTTACTCTGTATTGCCCTTACTCATCCAGTGCAAGAACAAACACACACGACACAAACAACACATACACATTGCTCTTGTTCATCTCAGTGCATCACAGCCCCTGAAGGTATTCAAGACACAAACATACACACACCCTCCACCTACACTATCTCCAGTGCTTCCAGACAGAGGGGGAGACTGTCTGACAAGGTGCCAAGTGGAGTTCACTTGACTTACATCTAACTGGGTGATGGAGGTGGCAAGGGCTCTGCAGCAATGGGCCGGTTGTCTGCACGATTGCTATCAATCTCAGAGTGACCTGAACAAGTTTGTTTGACTGTCTGTTTGAATTCTGGATTCAGTCTCCCCCTTCACATCCTCATGTGTTTTTCCCTGCCCTCTGTCTGTCATGTCTGTCATGTCTGTCTCCCTGACTGTGAGCCTGTGTCCTCCTCAGGGCGTGGCTTGTCAGCTCTCCACCGGTTTTGTCTCCGCCTCTTCCTGCACAGCAATTAGACCTCACCCACCTACAGCAGAAAAGACCTGGCCAGATCCCAAGTATTTGTTGAACTGTCCGTTGATCTATGCAGTAATGTGCCTCACCAATTAGTTAAAGATTTAGTCGTTGATGATCTGTTTGTTGATCTTTAAGTTTTTAGTTTATCTTTTAGAATCATCTGTCTGCAGCTTGCCACCAGCCTCGCCCTGTAACAGTGTTGTATCGACTATTGAAGTTCTTTTTCCTGAGTATCTCTACTCCCTTCGCCGTTGAGGAGACCAGTCTGCTATCCATTATTTCAATCAAAGATTCTGTTCATTACATCTGCCTGCCTGACTCTGAAGCATGTATTAAAACCATTGTATTTTAACCTGTGACCTCGTCTCTGGCTCTGAGCTTCCGCATTTGGCTCCCATCTGTCTCTGTAAATCACAACACTGTCACACACTGTACATTCATCTTCTACATTTAAAAAGACTGTATGGTAAATGGTAAGTGGACTGTTCTTATAGAGCTTTTCTAGTCTTTTCAACCAATCAAAAGTACTTTTACACAATTGCCAGATTCACCCAGTCACACACATTAATACGCTGATGATACATTGGGGGCAATTTGGGGTTAAGTATTTTGCCTAAGGACACTCTGACATGCGGTCTGGAGATGCAGAGCATCAAACTGCCAACCTGGTGGACAACCCACTCTACCATCTGAGTCACAGCTTCTGGTTCTGTTTATGCCTCTGTATATGTGCAGGTAGACCACAAATGGATGCAGTGCGAAAAACTCAACTTATCTGAGGTAGACTGATAAACACTTTAGAACTACAGAAGCCTTTAGTTTTTAGCATGGCACTAAAAACTGAAGTAGGAACACTAGCAAACTAAGGATCATAAATTCAAGTAGTTTCTCTTGTTAATCTATCAGAATTACTAAATGGTCCCTTTACTGCTGCCTTTAAAAACGCAAATGGTTGCATTTGTGTGAGCATGTTGTTACAGGTACCATATAGGAGACTACATATAATTTAGTGGGTTAAAGTAAAATCATGCACATTATAAAGTAATCTAAAAGGATTGTAAACTTGTATGTTTTTTATTAGCTACTGATGTGCGCTGTGAGATGACACTGTATTGCAGCAAAAATAAGCCTTTTTCACATGTGTCATTTTGGCATGTCATAGCAGGACAAAGCAAAAGTGTAATTAATAATTTTTTACCTGTACCTTTGCTTTTCCTGCTGTGACGACACAAAGTGCCTTCCTTAAAGTGTATGCCTTTATACAAACTGTCACTATGGAAGTGATTACACAGATAGGAGCAAATATTCACCTTCTCTCAGGAAGACTAATAAACAAAAGCCACAATTGCTGCTATATGTTAATTTGTACAATGGTACTGAGTAGGATGCTTATTTCCATAATGAAATCTATAACATGAGGATGTTTGCATGCTAACATTAGCTAAACAGCATTAAACACCATTTGCAGTCACTACTTATTGGAATGCCATTAGTTCTGCTTTTATTTGGTCAAGGTGTTGGACAAATTAAAGGTCAGGGCATCACATAAACGTGTGTACCAAATTTCATTGTAATCAACCCACTTATGACGGAACTAGATGAAAAGTCTGGGAATCAACTAATTTATTCGGATACACCTGCTCAGAACTTTGAATATTTTCATAGGAAATCTACATATATTTCCCCCCACAAATGATAAATTTAACCTGATGGTGATTGACGTTGATGAAAAGTCAACGACTCACCAGTGTCATTAAGTTTCATGCTTTGGGGAACATGTGGGTACGAAATTTTAATGGGAAAAGTTTCTGAGACAGACTGAGAAATCTAACCTTTCCCCTGTTTTTGTTGGCACTTTGTATTTGGCCTCCAATCAAATATCTGCTTTCATTACTTCCTTTGCAAAACCTTCCTCTCAGCTCTTAGCTGTCAGCAGTCCGCCAACTAACTTGCTTTCACTTGGCTTTAACAAATGTTGTACCTTCTTCTCCTCAATTGATCTCTGTGGTTTTCATTTTGTACCTCCTGACTGGCCAGGCTGGTTCACAGCTGCTCACACCTGTACTGAATTTCCTCAAAGCTGAGGGAAGTACCTCTACTGTCATGTTTGAGTTTATTTACCAGCAGTTTGTCACTATGTAAGAAATGATCAGTCACTGGCTGTAGTCATTCTGAGGATGGCTGAGTGTGGTTACAGAGGCAAAGTTGTTCAATATCTACTCTTTGACAGCCATGTGTACTGGTCTTATGTCGACATGATCAGGCAAAATGACGCTGCCATGCCCACTGTTGGAGATTTGCTGGATATGATAGTCAATACAGTCCAATAGATTACTCAAAGTTACTTCAGCTTCCACTTAGTGCCACTCTGCTATTACAGCCTGGTAGCACCAAAGGGCAGAAAATGTTAAATATTCATATGTGGTGAACCATCTATTTAACCATTAAACAAAAGAGTCCAAGGTTTTCAGTTCTTAACATGTTAAAGTATGAAGTGTGATTATAATATTATAATATTATAGATATTTAATTTAGGTTTACTTGAGTGCTGCAAAAATGTGGCCTGTAACTGATTGTAGTATTTTATTGTTTACACCGATTGAATAGATGATAGAAGTTGCAGTGATTACAGTATTATAAAGAACCAAGAGGAGGTATTAAACTCCCTTCCACAGAGATATAGCTTGTGTTAGTTTTGACAAATTTACATTATGATACAGTTGATATTATCCTCATCTTTGCATCCGTGTTAATACATTCTATAATCCTTTTTTCTTGTCTATCATTTTCCTCCTTGGTGGAACTGTTTGAATTTTCCTCCCACTGTTTAATTTGAGTGGTTTATTCCAAAATGCCCCGCCAATTATCAGAGATATCGTCAGAAAATAACACAGGAGTTATTTGCTTTGCACAAAATAACCAGTGAAAATTCTCCATTACATGTGATTGGTTAGGACTGATTAATGACATAGAGGGCAATGATGAGGAGGCACTGTAATAGAATTAGTATGGATTTAAGTAAAGTAAATAGCTGAGATGTAACTACTATGGATAAGACATGAGGATAGTTGAAGGAGGAGTTTGAGATATCAGTGGGTGATGAGGCAAAGCCAAGGTGATGGAAGCAAGAGGATTGAGTAGAGTTGCAGTAAGGGAAATGTTTATAAAATATGAGAAGAAACAGAAAAAAAGAGGAAATCCGGCTGAGGGGAAGAATGACAGAGGGCGAATAGAGTTTAATAATGGTAATTTAGGAAGAGATACACAGACAGAAAATAGATTTAAACCTGTGTAGACAGCTGGATTGATAATAATAACAATAATAATAATAATAACAATAATAATAATAAGAGCATATCTCTTCCATCAAATCACATCAAACAGACAACTGGAAAACACATCTGAAACAATGTCTTTTAGTTACATGTAAGTCAAATTTTCATTCTTTTTAGCTCTGTTTTCAGTCTTTACAAACTTCTAAGGGAAACTTTAAGTTCATGGCTGCTAAATATGGCCTTATGCTCACAAACTCATATCTGCCAAAGAAGTGGTTGTCAGTGGAGTATTACATATTTTCCACTGGGAATAGCTGACTGCTGTGGCTGAAAACAATGGTACAAGAGCATTGAGAGTGACTAAATGAGCTGAAAGTTGTTATTAGGTAATGGAAAGTCAAGAGATTGGGGTGATAATTCTTTGGTTCATCACTACAAGCAACCTCTTTCACATTTCACGTTTTAAAGGCTAGTCACCTTTACTAACAAGCTTAGTCAAATAAATGTTTAGGTTTAGTTTATTGAAAAAAGTTAATTTGGTTTCTTGTAATTTTACAGCTTTTCTGAGTTATGCATTTATTTGCTGGAACAACAACCTTACCTAACCTTAACTGTACCATAGTTGTAGTAGTTACCATAGGATTTTTGACATGTTTGCATTGGGCATAGAAATAAATGGGCCATACAAAATCGGCCCATAATGACTTTAATATCTGGTGATAGGTTACTCATTAAACAGCTGGCAATGTAATACAGACCACTTTTTAACCTCTGCAAATATGGATTGCAGACCAAAATATACATAAAACAAAACACATAAACAAAAAAGTCAATATTTAGTTTCCAACCAATTCTAACCAATTCCTTGACCTAACAACAGCCAGTGTATGGTAAGGAGACTTTTAACTCCAATAACCAAACTTGGGCTCTGAAAAGAAAAGAACAAGTAACATAAAGCTTGTTTTTAATAAAATAATACAATACCTCATTTTCTAATATCTGTTGCCTGTGTTTTCCTTCTATTCCTGATTTCCCAGTTAAATCTATAATTATGTTGTCACAGATCTGAATCTCACTGACTCACTACAGTTTTCGGTACAGTGTAAATTAAATTTCACATTATCAACATATTTACCTTTTTTGTTTATTTACTTTAACAGTGACCATTACCGCATCTATCAGTGTCTGCATGTCAACAGTCTGTTTTAAATGCCTCTTTTTTTTCCCTTACCCCGTTTATTTACTCAGAACCAGTACTACTTATTGAACCTCCAAGGTGATTGCTAAAACAATGTGATGCAAACTACACAGCCTCTATAGTGGGCTTCTCAATATATAACATGGTGTAGTGGATGTCTTCAGCCAGCTGCCCATTATGCTGTGTCATGTCTTTGCTGTGGCTGGTTGGAGGAAGGTGTGAACTGTCACATCCACACGCTACCCACTCATCCAGAGAACACCACTGTCATGTCCTTTCAAATGAAGGAAGGGGATACAGACATTTTATGTGTGTGTGTGTGTGTGTGTGTGTGTGTGTGTGTGTGTGTGTGTGTGTGTGAGTGTGTCTGGATGTGATGTGATTGAGACACTCTGCTTTCAGAACTGCAGGTCTGTATTATTACACCTTCAGTCTGCTGTCCAGCTGCACTTCGATAACAGACATGGGTGCTCCCTGTGTCACTGTGTCTGTCTTACTGTTTTATGATCCACAGTCTGTCTGCATCACTCTCTCTTCTTATACTTTCTGTCTTCCATTTTGTGCCTCTTTTTTTCCCCCTGGTAAAACAGTTTTGTTTTTTTTTTCGATGAAAATAAAAATATTCTAGATCTTGTTAAATAACCTTGACAAAAAAAAAAAGAACTTTTTGCCATGACAAGCTAAAACTAACATAATGTAGGTTTTTTTAAACAAAAACTGGGGAAAATATGTTACAATTTTCATGAACAACTAAAAGAACTAAGCAATGAGGTTAAGAACGGTGGAATGGACATACTTCTGTTTCAGTACAGTGATATTCAAAGACATGTAAGTTATAGGCTGGAAAAATACTGTTCTCTGCTGTCAAAAAACATCATCAAATTTTACCAAAAAGAAGCATCTTGCATTTCAGTTACATTATGTCTCTGCCAGTGACATTAGCAAATATTACCAGTTCTTGGCAATAATAATAAAACTTGTGTTGATATTAGTGGTCAAAGGGGAAATGGTTAAACAACTAGTTCTATAAAAGAAAAAAGTTTGTGACCATTACCGGTTCTTGGGAAGAAAAGTTCACATTACTGGTTGCTGAAAGGAAACAAGACTAGGTCAAACCCTATATGTGTCTGGACTGCCCTTCATCTGTCTCCTACTCTCTGTGCCTGTATATACAGTAATTTAACACAGCCAAATTCCAAATAAAGCAGGTCTCATTTATACACTTTTCTGTTTTTGTTTTCAGACAAGGGAATAATTATGAAATAGAACTTAAATGCACCCCATTAAGACTACCTAGCAGTCACTTCTAAGGAATTTACAAGCTGCTGCTTCCGCACTGCTAAAATCCTGATTTCATAACTGTGACGTCATCTGACAAAAATCACCACACACTAAAACAATAGCTGTGCCATGATTTCATCTACATTTTCTTGTGAAATGATCCCCCAGGGACAACATTATGAGCTAATTCATTAATGTTTCAACTGCTGTGCAGTCAACTAAATGAGAAACATTTGACAAGTCAAGGTGTGCCTGTGGAAGGAAAGCCTGAGCATGTGGCTAAACATCTCCTACAGACAGTAGCTAAGGTTTGTCCAAAAGTCAGAAGGTTTGTTGCTAGGTGTTGCTGGGTGTGAGTTTGTTAATCTAGCAACAGAGGTGTTAAGTTGGTAAACATTGCTAATAAACACCACCCTGATGAAGTAGTAGAAACTGTTTGTGCCAATGCCTTTTGAGCATTGGTCTTATGGGGAAACTCCAACACTCATCTTGCCGATCAATGGAGTAACTAAATATGCACTCACTCCCCAACTCAGTCAGTCTGTCAGTCAGTCAGTCAGTCAGTCAGTCAGTCACTCACTCACTCACTCACTCGCTCACGGACATTCATGTTTAGAGGGCTGGCCCTGTAGTTGCATTCTAGCCAAAGATGTAGCTTATATGATCATGGACTAACGTCAAATGTGTCCAAAATCTAACTGCATATTAAACAAGAAATATCAGCAACACAACTGTGACTAAGACCACAAAATCCTGCAGGCCATCACACCAACATGTATTAAATTGCAAACATGGCATTAACATAACCTAACATTAAGGGCTGTGGATGTAAGGTTAATATAACACCCACTTGGTTCTTTCTCATGTTTGTTGGATTAATGCAGGCCATCACCTGCACAAGTCCTCTCTTTGATAGCTGTTAAATTAATAGTAATACATTAATTTAATCAGATGTTTTGGCTGCTTGTCTCAAAACTAAAATCTGAAGAGGCTTTTTCCACAGCATACATGATGACATATCTAGCAAAAACACAGATGTAAATAATAAAATCAATTAAGTCTTTTTTTTCCATTTATGCTGGCTCAATGTCACATCTTACTGGGACACCTGACTAGTGTTATGGATGGCCCAAATGCTGATCCGCTATCCATTGGTTTTGGGATGCTGTCCGGGAAAGCGCTGCTTGGGCTTCTCTTCCAGACTCAGCGGTACCAGCAAAGCTGCTCCTGGACTGAAGGGACCAGATTCCTGTGCTAGAAATAGCGGCAGTTGGAAGATGTAAGCAGCAATGAAGGGAGACACACCTGTGGCAGAGCTTACCAGGGAGTTGTGGGTATACTCAATCCAGGGGAGGTGAGCAGACCAGGAGGCAGGGTGGCAAGCAGTGACACAGCGCAGCTATGAATGGTCACTGGAGAAGAGACTAGCTGCGGCCCTCAAAGCCTGACAGAAAGTCTTCCATACCTGGGAGGCGAATTGAGGGCCTTGGTCAGAGACAATGTCAATGTCAGGGACAAATAAATGGTCTGGTGGGCAATTACCTGGGATTAGTTAGGTGCACTGTGCCCCCTGGACCACCTGCTCAACTTCTGACCTGGGCGCCACTACCAAACAGGAAGGAGAGATGATGGTTTCGGCTCACGTTTCATCCTCCATGGGGAAGGATTGCCAAGAAAGGGTGCTGGGCCTGGCTTTCCTGGAGCCGGGCCAGTAGTTCAGGTTGAAGTTGAATCTGCCCAGTGATAAAGCCTAACGTGATTGTCGGGAATTAAGGCGTCTTGTGGAGCGCAAGCAGGCGAGGTTCTTGTGGTCAGTCCAGATGAGGAATGGGTGAGCTGCTCCCTCCTGCCAGTGTCTCCATTCCTGGAGGGCTAGCAAAACAGCAAACAGTTCTTTTTGGCAGAGGATAGATGGCAAGAGAAGAATGCGCAAGGGTGCAATTTCTGGTTCGTGGTGGAGCGCTGGGAAAGGACTGCCCCTACATCAGTGTCTGAGGTGCCCACTTCCATCAGGAAGTGTAGAGAAGTGTTTGGATTAGAGAGCACAGGGACAGTGGTGAATAGCTCCTTTAATTTCTGAAATGCAGTGCCAGCCTCAGGAGTCTAGGTGTAGGGGAGCTTGGTGGAGTTGAGTTGAGTCAAGGGAGCCACAACCCAGCTGTAGTTACGGATAAAGCAGCAGATATCAGGTCCCCCCTGATGGGCCCAGCCTTTTGGCAGTGGGACCTTGGGAGGGGAAATGGTTGGGACACACATAATCCCTCTCCCAGCCTCCTTTGACACTCCAAACAGTTGAGATGGGTTCTGAACAACTGCATCAGCGCCTCAGGTTCCTTTAGCACCCCAAAACCAATGGATCAGCTCCTCAGGCTCATGGGGAGAGGGATTGTGGTTGACAGAGTCCATGAATCGGGAAGCTGGGGATAGCGAGCTGGTGGGGAGTTCAGGTTGGGAATCTTGGTGAGTAGGGAGAGGGTGGCCAATCCAATGCATGTGTACACCGAGCTGTTTGACACTAGAAGTAAGTCCATGAGGAATGTCCCATATTTCCCATAGGGCCTGTTCATGTTGACTGATTAGGGCTCCTTGAGAGGAGATGGCTTGCTGCAGCTGCTTGGGTTCTGCTGGGCCATTGTGGCCAGATTGTTGTTATGGTTGGGTAATATTGGATCTAAAAGCGGAGCAGAGATGGGGACGTTGTTTGAGATGGTTTATTGTGATATGGGAGGGGGCAGGTGGTGGTGGAGTGTGTGGAGCTGGTCTTGGATAGGGGAGATGGAAAGAGGAGGCTGGGAGTGGATCTCTGCAGGTGATGAGATGAAAACACTGGAGACAGCAGCCACCACAGAAGAGCACACAAAGGAGCTACACATAGAAGACTATGAGAGAGTGAGAATAGCTGCCCCTGAGTTGGAACAATCTGGCAGTAGAGAAGGAGTCTGACCAGGTTTTACTGTGTTGTTGTGATAAATGGAAATGAGACGCAATTGTGAATCTCTGAAGCTGCTGGATCAGGTGAGCCACCCCCGCACACACACACACACACACACACACACACTGGGGGGGAAACAAAAATGGGGGAGAGAGAAAGATAGAGAGAGGGAGGACACAAAACCCTGGAGGGTCACGGTGGGAACCCTGACACAATAGAACAGTCATCAATTTGTATTACTAACACCTGTGCTTTGCCTAAAATGACAAGTCTAGCTTGCTTTGGCCAAAGGACTATAATTTCTTCTTTAGCTGTCTAAATCTATTTTTATAAAATTCCTCAGAAATGTTTTTCAGGAAATTACACAGACGTTGAGCAGGAGAAACTAAAATTTCACCCAAGAAAATGTGTCGATATATACAGTCTTCTATATCAGTAAAATACTCCTAAAATTAAAGTGTTAATGTCATTTATTCACAGAGATGGAAGTTTTAAATAAAGAACTGAAAACAACAACAGAGTGCAAAAGGCACAAATCAAAAGCATTTCGTCCCTCTTTCTCAGTTCTACATATAACCCCATAGGTTTGTGTTCGACCCCAGAATTTTCTCCAATTATTTACTCTTCAAAAAGAGTTTAAATGTCAACTAAACCCACTTCTTAATCTCCTTCATCTCTGTGTTTGGAAGCAGGAAACTTTGTATTTTCCCTGCACTCATTAAAAGTGACACTTTTCACTTAGTAAAAGTAACTTTGAGTCACTCACGGTCATACAAAACCTCACAGCAGGGGAGAGCAGCTCTAGTGAACCAGTTAATCCATCAGTTAGAAACATGATACACTTTAGTGGGGTCGTTGAGTTTTACTTTTGCCTTTGCTGTTCTGCCTTTTATGGGTGGGACTTGACAGCATTTGCAATTGCATTCAAGCAAAGACAAAACTGACAACAAATAAAAGTATAACCATAGTTTTCTATTCTATTCTACTACTTCTATATCCTCATCCATCAGACTGATGTGTTTGGGTTCATACAGTTCACTTGAAACTCCAGACATAAAACTCAGGGAAAAAAACAACATGGGAATAAATGCATTTTAACAGAAATGAAATGCAACTTCTCATCAAGACAATTTGCACTCCAGAGTAATTTCAGCTATGCAGTTTTGGCCCTGGGGTATAGCATGCTCTCAGTGAAAAATAACCCAAGAAGAGAATTTATATTCTTGACTCAGCTATTCAGGCACCCCAAAGCAACCACATTTAGTTCTATGACAACTGTCAAGCAGCACACATTCAGTTAAAACATAAGATAGACAGTGTTTTTGTTCAATAAAAGCATTGTTTTGAACTAACACCTTCAAAAGAATGGTTGGATTTTACTCTGCACACTTGAACAGCTTCTACAATACCTTTGTTCAAGAATTTGATGTTTAAAAATGTGAATATTGATCCACAATATGTAAAGTAAAATGCAATACGATGGAGCTTTGTCCTCTGTATGTGCTGCAGTGAGGCAGTGAGCCAAAAAAAAGAGACAGCAAAATGAAATAATGTCTCATTTTCCAAGTTGGGACACTTGGAAAGTAAATGCCTTCCTCTGTAACATTTTGTCGATAAAACCCTTTCTAAATAATGGTCAAGTGATCAAACCTTTGTTGGGATAGATTTGATAGATTTACTGGAACTGTCAGTAAGTCAAACTGCTGGAAAATTTGTTAAGATAAATTCACAACAGTGATTTGCTAACGGCAGCACCCTTGATTAAACTAATGCCACATACTGTGATGTTTTGAAAATTGAAGTCAGAAAATGAAGTCAGATATAGATTTAGACTAATGCCTCTCTGATTTATTTTGTACATCTTAGTTTTTTGATGGGTGCTGATTCAATGATGATCCAATCCAAGTGTGGTGAGCCACTGTGAAGGTAACTGATGTGAGGAGAATGAAATTTGATGATCCTGCCTGAGTGGCTGAGCAAACTTTTGCTTCTTTTCTTTTCTGTGTATTGTGGAGGACAAGCGACTTTAAGGCCTAAATTGTTAAGGTCAGTGTAATAGAACTGGACCGAAAAGTTGAATTCTGACTCAGAGGCATAGTAAAAGTTCAAAGACAGGCAGTTTATTGCAGAATTTTTTGTGAAGCTGATCTTAATATATGGAGTGATTGAGGCAGTGATACAGGTAACTGAGCAAGAGCATACAACAGAGTGAAGAAGGCGGAGGTCTGACTCTTTAGCAGGCACAGAAGACAAATGAAGAACTAAGCATGGCAGATAAACCAGGAAGTCAGAGAGCATTAAATTTGAAGCACAGGCAAACAAAGGATTAGCCAGGGTCACACAAAACACAAGAAAAATACTTAGGAATGGGAGAGTTGGATATAGCTTTTGTACCACGTTGATACATCGAATTATATAATGAAGGGTGGAGCAAAGGACCAGGGTTTAAATACTGAAGGCTTCTGGTTGCGTTGATGTGTAGATGGACAGCAGATGTGCAAGTGAACTGGCTGGGGGAGGAAACCAGATCGCCCACACCCAGGCTGACTCTCACACGCACGCACACACACACACACACACACACACACACACACACACACACACACACACACACACACACACACACACACACACACACACACACACACACACACACACACACACACACAGAAACAGAAACCAAGAACAGCCTCATTAATTAAATAATGCTAGTAGTTAAGTCTATAGGTGGACAAAGCAGACCATTCAGCCCAGGTATATTACAAGCAATTATGAGTAAGGACTTTCAAATTTGTCATAACCCTCTGTGCTCCATGGTAGACAGTATCTGGCACATGTAAGCATTGTGAAGATGCATGCATGTATAAAGCAAGGCATAATTCAACATCTAAAAATCTGTTGTGGCAACAAGTTTCCTTATGAGCTCAAAGGAAAGGGAAGACTGGGCTCTTAAGTAAAAAAAAAAAAACTTATTCAACTAGCTGCTGCATGCAGGTGGGGTGCCTGTGGCTCAGGTGGTAGAGAAGGGTGGTGGTTCAATCCATATGTCGAAGTGTCAGGGGGCAAAACACTGAACTGATGTTTGTGCAGGTGTGCAACAATGTAGAAACTTGCACCGTGTGAATGTATGGGTGAATGAGACAGTAGTTTAAAAAGCACTTTGAGTGGTCAAAAAGACTAGAGAAGTGCTATATAAGTATGGTACATTTAAAAGTGGGAAAATTATCATTTACAATAGCTGGATATTTATACTGAGATAAAGAATCAGTCTAAGAGCCCTGAAAACTAGTAATAACTACAAGGTTCAGTGTTTTTGATTTTTACATTTGAAAACAAGATTAGTCTTGCTTTTTCAACATTCAAAACAAGTTTTAAGTAATACAGCATATGTTGTACACAATTAAAAAACAATTGTAGTTGATTAAGAGCCTGGTGAGATGTAGAAACAAAGCTGTTAATCACATTATCTCCTGCACAAAGGGGAAGATTGTACTGGGAGCATTTTGATCAAGACTGTTGATGTATATGATGAATAATAGTAGACCCAGGACCTATCCCTGGGGCACACCCAGGGGATGCTAGAAGTGACACCTCAGTACCTTTCAAACCAACAGACAGTTTGTTCTGACAATCTACACTGATAAGTCTTTGCTTCATTATTGCATGAACCACAGTTTAAAAACCAATTAGATAAGTCAATTAAAAGGGCTAAACAATGTTACTTGTTGTTTAAAAATTCAATTAAATCCTTTACAACTTTAGATTGCTGTTTTGTTTTGTTTTGTTTTGTTTTTTTTTTTCTAAAATTTGAATATCATAATTATTACCTTACATTTTTACTTGGATGTTACTTTATATTTTGGAATGTTGTTGGAACAGTGTTTTCCTAATTCATAAGTAATGTAGTCATAGGAAAAAAATAAACCTGATTTATGTTTTAACTTTCAACATTAAAAAGTTTCCAGACATTGGCATCCTTGGAACATGACTGCCTTCTCTTTTGCTGGCCCTCCAATGGACACCCTATTTAGCTGCTTGTACAGGTTTGTCTGGAGCTCTAGTGCTAGTGACTGAAATATTGCTGAGTGATCATTTCCAGAGGATAGAGTGTCCCTTTTTATATCATTAATGGCTGTCATCCCATGCCAGTAACTGTTTTGGCTTACTGGTAGCTGTATTGATTGGGGTTCAAAGATTAGATAGGAGAAGGGGAATGCCAGTGATATTTGGGGATGCCTCTCACAGTTATTATTTTTTGAAAAATCAGAAGGAGGATTATTTGTACCAGTATTGGAGTATTGGGAGTTCAGGGGGGCTATTTAAAAGATTATCAATCTTGGGACATTTTGCCAGTATTAAAGTATACAAAAATGGGATGTTGCAAGGACATGCATTTGTCTTGCAAAATAAATATAAATATAGATATATATTACACATATATTACACTCTGAAAGCAACAACCATGCAGCCAGTACTATTTGAGCATAACACAAGACACAAATTGTAAACCCTTACAAGGTTGGTTAGGCTATGTGTGTGCGTGTGTGTGTTTGTGTGTGTGTGTGAGAACGAGAGACAGAGATTGAGAGAAGAAGAAGAGAGAATCTCTAGGTACATAGCTGAAGGAGGGAAAAAGAGCATGTGTTTGAGACTAAGCAAGAAAAAAGATTATGAGCATGAAGTGGGAGATTTCAGTTTTGGGACTATAAGCAAATCTTTCAAACTAGCTCACTACAAGATCTAAATGAGGAAGTGTAGGCATGTGCAGCACATTCGTAGAGGAAAAAAAAGGGGCAGAGACAGATCATGGATGATTAACAGAGTTTGAGCTAAGAGTCTCTGTCAAATAACACACTAAACACAAATGAAGTTTAAAAAAAGAACCAAGCTACATTAAGATAAGAGTAAGAATTTTTTTTTCTTTTTTTTTTTTTCGAGCGTGTATCCACCAATCAGTCACAACATTAAAAGTGGAAAGATATACAATTCTTCTCTGGCCCTACCCTATCTCTTAAATCAATGAACTTACTATTTATCCTGAATATTCCTTCTATCCATCCCAGTGACCATTATACACAACTTAAATAATTATTCCTACATTCTTCCCCTTTATACAACTATAGTAAACAGTGTGTGTCAAATTCTCAAGACAAAAAAGGGCTCTTCCATGTCCCTGTCCCTCTCAAAAATTATTTTTCATACATATTCTTAAACTGTTTGATATTTTTACTCTGTTTGAGTTCCACATCAAGAACGTGCCATAAAGTCACTCCACAAAATCAAATACACATACTCTTGAGAAAGACAGAAAGAAAACAATGCCCCTTTGTTCTTAGTCCTTTGTTCTATGCAGAAAGCTATAGCTTTAAAAGCGGAAAGCTATATCTTTAAAAAGAACAGAGACAGAATTAATTTAGTGTGAATATGAATTTATTGATAAAATTACATCATGGGTCACCTTTCCTTCCCTAATGCCCAATGTCAAACTGTAAATGCTGAGTCTGTGAGGTGAGTTCAGGCAAGTAGTTGCTAAGTGTCAAACTGTGTCCATGTGAAATCGCGTGAAGCTACAACAACTTACAGTGAAAAGAAAGGTATTACATGATTAATGACTGTATAATCTACAGTATGTAAACAAAGACTACAAGCAGGAGTGAAGAGCAGACATGTAGCCCAATATCCATGGAGCTGGTCATATCTCCACATAATGATTTACGTCCAGTGCCAATGGTCAGTGCCACAGCAGGAAGTAGTGGGCGTTATTAATTAGGGTGGGAAGCAAGGGTCATAGACCGGCATGAAGCATGTTCCTAGCTGCATAACCTTAATCACACCTCAAACTAAACCAAATGTTTCAGTTTCAGCCATACTGCCATACAGATACTGTAGGATAAAATCATGTCAAAAACCTTGGCACTGAACCCTAAAAAAACATTGTCACTACATTTCATTAGGGGTTATGCAGAATGGTCCAATAACATCATTCTTGTCTGACTTTTTACTGCTTTCAAAAACAGCATCTTGACTGATGTATTAGGCTTTAGGCTTAATCAAGCCTTAATGTAATGACTTGAGATTTGACATTTTTGAATGCAACTTTAAATGTTGCTGTTTAAGTGAGTTTCTTTAATGTAACCTCGTCCAGTGAGCTTAGCCACTTTGGCTTTTTTTTGAACCAGGTTTAATGGTGACACAATGAATGCTATGCATTGCAAAGCAAAGTTCAGCCCAACCTCAAAAGGGTTTGCAGACCTGAAAACTGACATCTTAACGTAGCCAAAATTAATGTCGGACATGTATTAGACTTTTATTTTAGTGTGTAAAGTCGAAAAATATGAGGTTGTTATATGACTGTTTTGTACATTTACATACATATTGCTGAGAAACAGTTCAATTTGGCTTTGCTTTAATAATATAAAACTTAGTAAACATCTTGAGCAAATTACTAAAAAAAATGTGATCACCCTCTGTAGTTAAGGGCAGAGCTGTGATCCATGAAATCAAATTAAAGGGTAACGTATCACAAATTTTCTCTCACAAAACATTGCTTTGACTAAAATTTCAGTATGTTTGCTCCATCATGCATTGGCCAAACTCAGTGTTCACAATAATCTAATGAACAGTTCAAGGTAGGTGTGTGCGGCTCTCAGCACTACCTAATTGATGTCATGGCACAACAGTGTGCAACATGTGAAGCATGTGAAGCATTAAAATTGCTCACACATATAAAGTGCATGCAGAGAGTATTAAGACCCTATTAAGATTGTTACATTATAGCCTAATGCTAAAATTAAAAATAATACATTTTTTTTTCCTTCACTGCAGCACTGCAAGAATCTGGACTTTATGGCAGAGTGGCCGGATGACAAGCACAGTGAAAGACACATGAAAGCCCACTTGGATTTAAAAAAAAGAAAAAAACAAAAACAAAACTACCTGACTGTGAGAAAAAACAAAAACAAACAAAAAAAAAAACATTCTATGGCCTGATGAAACCAAGACTAAAATGTCTGGGCTATAAGTGTCATTTCTGCAGGAAAAAAGGAACCACACCAGTAGTTTTCAGGGGCAGGGACAGAGAGAGTGATCAGGGTGGAGGGAACGATGAATAGAGCAAACTTCACAAGACAGCCTTAATAAAAACTTATTCCAGAGCACTCAGGACCTCAGACTGGGCCGATGTTTCACCTTCTAACAAGACAATGACTCTAAGCACACAGCCAAGACAACACAGGAGGTGCTTAGTGACAACTCTATAAATGTCCTTGAGACGCCCAGCCAGAGCCCTGACTTGAACCCAATGGAACATCTCTGGGGACCTGAAAATGGTCGTCCACCACTAGTCCCTATGCAACCTGACAGAGTTTGAGAGAAGAATGGCAGAAAATTCACAAAGCCAGGTCTGCAAAGCTTGTTGCATCATTCCCAAGTAGATTCAGGGCTCTTAACACTGCCAAAGGTGTTTCAACTAATACCTGAGTAAACAGTCTTAATATTTATGTCAACAGGATATTTCAGTTTTTCCTTTTTAATAAATTTGCAAAAAAACATTCTAAAACTCTTTTTTTGGTTTTGTTATCATGGGATATAGAACGTTGATTGATGAGGGGAAAAACAAATTAAAACATAAGGCTGCAACATAACAAAATCTGAAAAAAGTGAACAGGTCTAACTACTTTCTGAATGCACTTTAATGTGCCTCTCCCTCTGTTTTCTTGTTCCTGTCACTGAGGCAGTCTATTGAAACATACTATTATGTTGTTTAATGGTATAGGGGCATAATCTGTGTATTCTGTATGAAAAGTCAGGTACAGATACAATCTATGGTTCCTTCTATTAAACCCACACATTCACTATACTTTAAGTACTTACTAATAAGGATAACTTCTTGGTCTGTCAGCTCTATAGTGTGAAGTGTTTCAGACAAGAAAAACTACCATTGGACTTTGCGCAGTGCTACATCATAGACCACTTTTATACCCTCAAGACATCATAATTTCATCAAAAATATGAAAGAAATGCAAACACAAACCAATTACATGTAGAGCTAATGGATGAGCATGTAGTTGCATAAGCATCAATATAATGGGTTCATTATTTCCGGTAAAGGTGAATAATTGAGTACATTTTAAATGCATGTGATAGATAATAATTTTTGTACACTGGTATGGAAGTATGTGGAGATTAATGGTAAATCGACCATACTTATATAGCACTTTTCTATTCTTTTTTGACCACTCAAAGCACTTTTATGCTATTGTCACTTTCACCCATTAACACACATTCAAACAGCTCTTTTCTACAAATTTCAGTGCATTCTACATACACACACATTCATACACTGATGACACATCGGAGGCAATTTAGGGTTCAATTTTGGTAACCTGCCCAAGGACACTTCAACATGCAGACCGGTGATGGAGTGTGATGCTCTGGGCAATGTTCTGCTGCAAACTGGCATTCATGTGGATGCTACTTTGACACATAAACAACTTTGACACCTACCTAAAAACTGTTACAGAACAAGTACGCTCCTTCATGGCAACGGTATTCTCTGATGGCATTGTCCTCTTTCAGCAGGATAATGCACCCTGCCACACTGCAAAAATTGTTCAAGAATGGTTTGAGGAACATGAGGAAGATTTAAAAAGGAGTTGACTTAGCCTACAAACTCCTTAGTTCTCAGTCTGATTGAGTATTTGTTAGATACACTGGAAAAACAAGTCCTCGCAACTTACAGGATTTAAAGGGTTTTCTGCTAATGTCTGATACTGCAGGACATCTTCAAAGGTCTTGTGGAGTCCAGGCCTTGATGGGTCAGAACATTGTAAATAGTATGAGGGGGACCTACACAATTCTAGGCAGGTGATTTTAATGTTATGACTGATCGGTATATGCTTATTTTATCCAGTACAGAAAATTGTCACAGACAGCAGTATAATCAGGTAACATCTACAAAACATTAGTCAAATATTATCAGCATACAGCTGAACCTGCAGAAAATAACTCATCACCATGTGGTGAGGCTTGTTTAATTCCATTACTAGAAACATTATGCAAAGTACAACAAATCTAAAAGTAAACACAGTAATGGCTTGCATCAGCACAGGTTACTTTCTAATGTTTTTGAACTCTACATTATTACCATCAAGGTTAATCATTTGGCTTTCATATTATTGGAGCAGACTGAGCCAACAAATTATGGATATGCATTAGTGTTTCCTAAAAGACCAGCTGATTATCATAAAAGTACAAATTGGTAATGTTATCTCTGTCCTGTGTGTATGTAAATCTGCTGTCTGTGTTTATAGTAAGAATTCAGTGGACAACATAAAATTCTAAAATATTAGTCATAAAATTCATTCATAAAAGCAAGAATGCAGCTGGCAGCTGGTGGTTTTAATTTAAGTTCTGTTTGGTTAAATGAGGACTTCTGATTCAAATGAGCATGAAACTTAATTTAACCTGTGCCAGGGAATAGACCTTTGGCGTTTATTTTTACTTGTGATTCATTTGTAGGTTAACTGAAGAAGCATCTCAAAATTATATTGACTTGGCGCTGCTTTCTCAGTCATTGCCTTACTTTTGTTTACCCACTGTGCTTCCACACTTTGCTGTTCATGTTAGGTATTAATTGCTATATGCAAGACATTATTAACCTGTTGACGTACACTGGTTTAATCTCTGTAAATCAAATTAGTATCTTTAACAGCAAGGAAATGACATACCTATCATTAACCTTCAGGGTCATGTTGTTCTGCAGAGCATTTTTTGAAATCCATTTTATTTTATGTGAAATTCTAATCAAGACAGTAGATTTTCAAAAGAAAACAAATACATTATTTAGTTTGTATTTGGTTACTGAGAACATTAACATTTAAGTGGAGCTATAGATGTTACACACTTATGACTGAGTTGGTTTTGTTTTGTTTTTTTTTTAGCAAAAATTCAAAAATCATCAACACTGTTTGTGTGCTTAGTCACTTAAATTAAACATAATGGTGGCCAGAGACCAATCTAATAATAAAATAAAAAAGAACCTCTTTAAGTATGATTTGGACGGGATAGATCCATTTGTAAATCTATTTATTCATTATTTTGTTAATGTAAGGGCAAGCCCTGGTAATGCTTAAAAGTCCAAATAGAAAAGAAACAGTGGTCAGGCAAGATTTATAGGAACCCCCAGGATAGCTAAACATATTTGGAAAAGAAAACAAAGATAAAGGTAAATATATTAGCCAGTATGTCTTTTGTAAAGATCCACCATAGTTTACAGAGTGAATTCCTGGTTCAACTCTGAGCTACTGTACATGCAGTACTTGTATCACAGATCTTCTTTGTAATGAGAGATTATTTCCAACATTGTAGGTGGGCTCACTTTCAGGTTTACCTCCAAATAAAGTTGTTCTAGTATTCTGGCTAAACTATTGTCTTGATTACAAGCTGTCTGATCATTTGACTGTTCAAATTTCTCTTTTTTAGCGATTTTTCCATGATCTCAGTTATTATTGTGTGTATTGTTACCAATAAAAATAATGGCCAAAGCTACAAAAGTAAGAGCAAAGCTTTAACAAACACGAATATTCCTTTAACAAAGCCTCTTAATACCATCTAACACAGTATGTTGAATAAGTTGTCTTTTTAGCTCCTGGTGGCTCGTGGAATACATTGTAATTTTAAAGGACCACAATTCCGTATAAATATAGCATGATGGTAAAAGCATCACCCAGATAGTTTAACTGACAAAGACGTAAGAGCCTCAGACAGAAGCAAGCAGAGTGAGATGCTGGGCAGGTTCACCAGAGAGAAAACATATCTGGGTGGACTCGAAAATGTCATAGTCACCTCAGCAACCTACCCCCCCCCCCGAATCCTTTTATTATCCTCTTTTTATCCTTCAGTTTTTTTTCTTTCTGTCTTAGAGGACCAGGTGCAAAACAGTTAATAGTAGTGACCCTTTAACTTTCAGTCTATTTCATATATACCAATTACATCAGCCTCACTGGATCAATGGCTATCTCATCATGGCATTTTAGCATGAACATATTTATATTATGTGTCTAGCATGGCCCTCCACTTAACACAGTGGAAGCTTAACTAGCGGGTAATATATCTGTATCATATCAACCTGGTGGGGTAAATGTCATCTCTAGAAGAAGTTAAAAGATCCTGGGACTAGCTCATTCTTGAAAAGGTCCAAACATAGTGAAATGTCAATGTAAAAATAAGGTAAAAAATTCACAAGTACAGTGAATGGCTATCTCGATGTGACTTAATTTAAAAAGATCTCATTTGTATAAAAAGACTGTACACACAGCTCGTTCTTCTGTTGTGTGAGCAGTCAAGGCAGTTCTGTATTGTTAGTATCACCAAAGGAATACCTTGAATCAGTACACGCTAACGCATTAGTATGGAAATGAAAGACCTACAGAAGAGGTGTGAATTACATCAGAGTCACTGTCAGGATCAGGGAAATATAGCAAGTCCATGAGTGAGAAACCATGTTGTGTAAATATTGCTAAGAGATTTACATTTTTTTTTTGTTAACTGGAAAAGAGTTTAGTGCACAGTCATTACTGCTTCAAAACCTTCTATAGGCATGGTACTCAGAAGCAGGAGTTTTGTGGTTTATTTCTTTATCAGTCTATCCAAAATAAGTTTGTTATTTGCTTAGCACATAAGAACTATAATTGAACTTTAACTGAGTCATGAGAAAACAATAAAAACAATTACTTGATCCGTGATAATGTTTTTAGCTTATTTTCTTCCTTTATTTTGTAATCATATAACAGGCACCCCTGCTTTCTTCCTTGCCAGACTAAAAAGAAACAAAAGGTTGTTGGCTTTAAAACATGATGGGTTGAATGGAGAAAGTAGGCTAAACTTTTATGTCAATAATTCCATGAAAAAGGGCAAATCTGTTGTTTTTTTCCTTGTATTTTCTTTCATTGAATAAAATACATCTGAAGAGGTTTGGCAGTTAAGTCCCTTATGACAAGAAGACACAGTAGCTTCTCCATCTGAATTAGTGACTTTTCACACTACACAGGGACTGATATGTTTTTCCCAACACAATATGCACCCGAGTAGTACTAATCAAGGTTTTTATATTCATGCATATACATATCATTACGAGCTGTATGCCACACGTAATCAAGCAGTTAAACGAGTCATAAATTGAAATAAGTGACTTCCTGTTGTTTGCAACAATATGCATCAGCAGTATGTCCCCAAAGTCAAAGAAAAACAAGTGACACATGTCATCAAGATGATGTGCAGCCAGGAATTGCCACATAGTATATTCAAAAATAAGCAATAAAAGTGGGCATTCTTGATTGGTATGAAAAGGTCATATAACAAAAAGATGATTAATAGATCTATGGGTTTACTTTAAAGCCACTTCTCTTAACTGCTGTACACCAAGCAAGCAATAATTAGGATAAAACTTCTAACATAGCACATATGCTTTAGTAATTGTTGTATACAAGCCATATAATGATAAATGCCCAGGAAGGTATTCTCTCATGCAATTACAGCAGCTTCAAAAGACACCTGCTGATAGAAATGTATGTGGCCATATGGTTGTAAATCACTTGCAACATAGGGTGGAAATTCCATAAGATAATAAAGGAATTTCAATTATGCATCAACATTACAGCCACATATGGCACAGCTCCCTAATACCATTTAAATAATACATTTATCTCATAAGAGCCAAATGGTAATTATTGGAATGTTGTGCAGTTAACAGTGTCAGCATTCACAGCTGCAGTCACATGTATTGTCTCTTCTATGGAACAAAGGACAATAGACAATCAGGCTTAAGAAATGAAGGAAGACTGATCAGGTTTCTAACATCAAAGTGCAGAAATGTCACAACCAGATTCCATTGTGTCACCATTTGTCACTTTAGGGATTTCCTCCAGAAATGTGCGCCTACAGTACCCTGTAAAGACTATCCACACAAAGTCACTTTGTCTGAGATGGTTACAATTTTAATGATGCCAAAGGATCATTCTTTTTCTGCTCCCACTTCTATCTTTACTTAATTCATTTCTTTTATTTTAAAGATAAAGTACGTTAAGGGATCAGCAAAGTCTCTCTTATGTACAATTACTAATAACACTAACTTTTCAAAAAAGCGTGTGTTTCAGCCACTAAAGCAGCACATATCAAAATATACATCCTTCAATTAGTTAAAACCTGATACTTTTTTTGAATTATTATAAACTCAGTAAACTCAATTGTTGTCTTTCCAAGAATGAGATAAAACAATTAATATCAACCTCCTGTAACATAAGTACAGATCCACGACATGGTTCATCCACCTTAGAATTAAAACTAGAAGCAATGGGAAACAGCTAACCTAAGCATATCCTGAAGAAATTCCTAATCTGGAATTTTGCCTCTACAAACCTAGAAGATTGTTATGGGTAACCACAAAATATAATGTTTAACAAGCCACGAAGCTAATTAATTACATCTATCTCATTTGGGTAATTTGTACATTAACAGGAATGTAAAACTGAAAAATTATGATTTCAGGGGAAATCTTGTGCTGTAATAATTTATTGACAAACAAGAATTAATCCATCCAACCAGTACTTTTATATTTAAGTTGGCAATGCTAATGTAATGTGCCACATGAGATACTGAGGAAGATGAGGAGATGGAGAATGAATTTTTTGGCTGACAGGCTTTTATGCCATATACTATTTCCATAAAATGAATGATCATCTACTGCCCAAACCTCCCAGCCTCTCTCAGACACGCACATACCTGTACTTCTATCCTTGTTAGGTCACTTTTTGCGTAATGCATTACATTATCCCATAACCTAAGCGTCATAACTCAATGCCTGACCCCAGCCCAGCCCTTATCCTAAACCTAACCTGAACCTAATTCTAACCTGAGCCCTGAAATTAAGTCTTAACCCTGCAGGGACTGACCAAAATGTCTTCACCTTCCCAAAGTGTCGCCACTTCCAAGGTCTAAAACTGAAACTGGTCCTCAAACTGGTCCTCAAAAAGATAGAGGTGCAAGTAAGACAAATACACATTGGGTCAACTGCCTATTTGTCTTGGCCCCTGTGGTCTAAAGCCCCAACCAACTTCAATATCCATGTAAATCTGCATAAGCC
The DNA here is from genome assembly GCA_016859345.1 of Istiophorus platypterus. Lineage (NCBI taxonomy): Eukaryota > Metazoa > Chordata > Actinopteri > Istiophoriformes > Istiophoridae > Istiophorus > Istiophorus platypterus. Next base: position 23,651,430 of record CM029134.1, on the reverse strand, counting down.
CATCGTAATGAAAGAACAACATGGATATGGCACAACTGTCAAGAGTTCTGTGATATGAGGTCTCACACACACACAAAGCAGAGAAAGCTATGAATAGGCAATGCTTATTCCAAAGTTAATAACTATGTTACTCTGTGTGTGTGTCTGTCTCAGTGTGAGGTGCACATACAACTGAAAGCCATCTGTCTCAGATTTAGCATTAAGTAACACAGGATTGGTAAATTGTATTGAATAACTGCCATAAATAGCAGAGACTCATTGTTTCTGTTGTTCTTGAGAATAATTTACATTACCACCAACAAGCATTGTGTGGAGATTCAAGAAGGGTAAAGAGGTGGGTGGTTAGGATGAAGGTTTGTTTACCTTTTTATTTTCATCCTGTGGAGTAGAGTTTACTTTGCCCACCAGGTTGGAATAAATCTTTATGAAATTAGTTTACGTAATAGTAAAATAGTCAAAACAATATTCATGAAATAACATAGTGATAAAGCATAAATTGTGATTCTGAGAATATTATGTTCTTACTTCCGTAGCTGTTTCCATTATGATGGTTGCGCAGTGAATGCAAAAAAAAGTGTACCCAGTTTTGTTAACCACCATGTTACTGCTGACATTTCCCCACTTTAGACAACACAAACTGGGTGGTCTGAGCATCCCTGCAACTAATCACTCATTTTTACTTTTCAGTATTCTTTGATCAGTCTGATAGCAAGAGATCAGGCTGAAAACCCCTTTCTCATGAAATTAGAGTCACTTAAATGTCAAATCCTCTTTAATTTGATTTTTATGAAATATCCTTCAAAGTAGCCTGCTTGTTGTTTTTTCATCCATGGTTATTTTCATGCTGCATTTTTCAGATATAAAGCGACATCTTTTTCCAAATATTTTGTGCTTTGAATGAGGTTTGTAAAATGTGGTCATACAAGTTTATGAGTCGCAAAATTCCTCTGCACATTCAAGTTACCATGGTAGAAAACATGGATATGCATGGTGCAGCCCGTTAAAAAGAGAAAGCTTGTGGTTTAGCCCCCCTCTCCCAACTAAACTAAAGGGGCTGTTGAGACATGGACTGGTATGCTCATTCAGCGCTGAAAATCAGTCTAATATACTGTACTTACAATCTTGTGACTCTAACACTTATGTGTATAGCTATGTTCATTTTAAATTGTATTTAAACTAGATCTGAAAAATAGGAACTTGACTGCTTGCTTAAACTCACACCAGGAAAGACCTACCAGGCACCAGTGTTTGAAAAGCTGTCAAGAAGAGGCCATAACTTGAAAAACCATGTTATGCTATCAGTATATAATGGAATGCCACAGCTGACATTTATCTATAGTGGCATGAAAAAGTTTGGGCACCCCTGATCAAAATTTACGTTACTGTGAATAATTGAATGAGTAAAAGATAACCTGATTTCCATAAAGCATAGGATTAAGATGACATATTTTGTCAATAATTTAAACTTTTTTTTATTTTCATCTATTTAATTTCCAACTTTTACAATAACCAAAAAAGAAAAGGGCTGCAAAGAACAGTCTGAGCGCACTGCATGCTCAATATTTAGTATCAAACCATTTGACAAGTACCACAGTTTATAAACACTTTTTGTAGCAGCCAAGAGTCTTCCAGTTCTTGTTTGGGGGATTTTTACTCGTTCTTCCTTGCAAAAGGCTTCTAGCTCTGTGAGATTCTTGGGCTGTCTTACATGCACTACTCTTCTGAGGTCTATCCACAGATTCCTGATGATGTTTAGGTCAGGGGACTGTGAGGGTCATGGCAAAACCTTCGGCTCTCACCACATGACGTCATCCATTTTGAGGTGTGTATAATCTACTCCCATGCTTAACGGCTAAAGAGGTTTTTTTTTTTTTTTTTTTACGAAAAACTGCATCCTTTTTCTCCAGTCTTTGCTAATTTCGGCCAAATAGTTCTATTTAACTTCATCAATGGACTTATATCCAAAAGGCTTCAGGCTCGTTGAGATATTCCTTTACACACTTTTTACACAGTATTTTGTGGTGGAGAGGCAGGTAAGGTTTTCTACTGAAAACTCTTCCATGAAGGTTATATTGGCTCAGGTGTGGTCGTGCACATTAGAACAGGGCACGACCACTTCAGAGTCCAAGTTTTTATACAGCTTTGAAATTTGCATCACTTGGCCTTTTCAAACAATGGCTGTGACAAAACCTTAACAAGGTAATTAAGGTCTGAAGCCTTGGTAAAACTTATCTGAGAGCTCAAATCTTTTATAGTGCCCAAAGTTTTGTATGGTGCTCCTTTAATTTTTTTAACTTAAAATTTATAAAAAAAAAACCAAACAAACAAAAAAAAAATCTTAATCTAACTTGTTTAAAATGCTGAAAATAATGTTTAATCTTTAAATTTATGCGTTTTGGAGAAAACATTTATTCACAGTGACAGAATTTTTATCACGGTTGCACACACTTTGTCATGCCACTGTTTATGAAAATGTCAGGGATTATTAACACAGGTTTTACCCATTATTTTGATCCTGAATAGCATGCTGCATGAATCCATTTAATCAACAAACTTTGATGCATATGAAGTGAGGGCATCTAACTAAGTCACTGATTATTTGAGTGGAAATGATTCATTGGGTGAGAATGAGTGAGTTAATGAGTCCTTGAGATCTCTGTTAGTCAGTGTTTATTTTGTGATTTTACAGCTTTTGATTCCCATCAGCCTGTGTCTGCTTGATACCTCTGCTGTCATCTCCAATAGATTGGCCTGATTGTGTGGCACTTACCCACTGATTAGGTCTATTTCAGATCTTAGTAACACACGTCAGTTCCATGCTTTTCCTGAGCAAATATCTTATTTGACAGCATGTCTGAAAACATCATCATCAACATTTAAGTCAGGTAGTCAGGTTAATATTGATATCTTGTAGGGGAAAATGATTTGTGCTGCTACTTTCTGTAGTATAGAGCTCGTTTCCGTATGCATGAAAGACTAGGACAAGGAGAGCAAGTTTATCTCTGTGTGTCATCCTTGCATGTGATGTCATCATTGATCCGTGTAGAAATATGTAGCCTGTGTATGTGTGTCGGTGCATACACACATTCATGTATGTTTTATGTATGCATGTATATATGTATTAGATAATAATAAATAATTTAATGTATCCATGTGCATATCAGTACATTAGGACGATGCAGGTGGTTGTTTTCCATAAGCTCTGATTTCCTATGAATTTGGTGCTATAATTTTAGGTGAAATTCAAAATTCACGTCATTACTAAATGTATTGTTAATTGTTTTTAAAAGACAAGAACAAACAGCATGTTGTCAGCAGTGGTACTGAAAAACGAGTGCAACACCATTGAGAATGTTGCTGGTAGGTTTTACCATTCTACAGCTACACCTGACTGAGTAGTTAGCCACGTAGCCTGGTATAGCGTTTGGTAGGTGGTTCAGCAAACCGAGGTGCAGAGCAAGACAGATGTCTTTGTTTAAAAAATTAGTGAGACATCTTTGGGCTACTGTTCTAAATTTGTGGCTCTCCTGTGTTATATGACCAGTCACACCAGTTCTTTTTAACCTGCAGTTGCATAAAGCTGCAATGTCCCATTTCTATCAGTGGCCAATGGTAAAAATTACCAGCAGCCAGACAGCAGCCTGAGACTGTCAACATTTATAACATTTCAAATGTGAGGATTTGCTGCTTTCTGTTTTAGATCATTATAAATTGAAGACCTTTGGGTTTCAGACCCAGGTTATTTCACAAATATTGTGCATTTTATTGAATGAACAGTCTATTGATTAGTGAAAAACTGCCATTAGAATAATGATACCTATCAGCTGCAGATCTACATTATATGATACTTTCATTCATGTAGGAAAAGATGACGTGTCTTAGAAATATGCTTCATTGTCAATAATAAAAAGGTCAGTTGGTCAGTCTGAATCAGGGCTTCATCTCCAACAACTACTGAATAGTTGGTGGTCTTATTAGTGTCCTTATAAGTGAGTGTGTGTGTGTGTGTGTATGCGTGTATGTGTGTGTGTGTGTGTGTGCGTGTGTGTGTGCGCACGCACATGTTTTACTTTATTGATGGGGTCTGAAAACCAGGAGCCTACTATACCTTTGGGGTTTAACAGCTTTTTTGGGACCAAATTGCTGAAAACCACAAGTTTAAATTGCTGTTTTAGGGTGAGACTTGATGTAAGGGTTCAGTTAGAATTAGGTTTAGGAGGTGGTCAGGCTCAGGGTCAGGATTGAGGTTAGGCATTTAGTCATGATGGTGACGTTAGGGTAAGGAACATGGAATGCATTGTGACGATGGATTGACGCAAATTTAGTATAACAAGGGCTGTGTGTGTGTTGCTTGTGATTAAAAGGGCTTTCAGTCTAAAATTCATCATATTCTCAAGCAATAAAGTCACTGGGTTTTCAGATAATTCTTGATGATTCTGTCTTTCTCACTATTTGTTTGCACAAAAACTTGTGTGTTTGCACAGATATGTGGGTGCATTTTTGTGTGTTTGTGCAAGAGAGGGATCCTGATAGACTTATTACGCTGATAAACTTGATGAGTATGATGTGTTCTTTATTATCTTTTAATAAGTACCTAAAATCATAAAGCTCCTTCACTTGTGGAGGGTATTATACTGTATATCTGTATATGAATGAATATTTTGCATTTCTGAGTATTGGTGAGTGTAAGTGTATGTGGGTCATTGTGAATTTATGCTATTACACTGTCAATTTTAACTGCATATATTTAGTACCCAATCAGAAAACTCAGAGAAGTGGCAGTCATGTGGCAGATATGTATGTTTCAACATGAACACGGATGTGTGTGCACACATTTGCCTGCATTCACATTTACAGTATTTGCTGTAAAGCAATTTGTCGGGACCCAAAGAGAAGTGACTGGATGAGCAGGTGTGCAGGAAACTACCATTTCCATAATCATCTGCATTCCCTGCAAAAATCAATTTACTCCTCGAATGAACGCACTTGTAAAGTGACTAAGATAAACACAGTATCTTACCACAGTTAAATGGCAAAATGTTCCACTGAAGAACCAAGACTAGTACTGGCATGAACTTTATACTGCTGGTATTTGGACCTTGACAGAAAATTTCCTGGTAAGCTTGTTGAATATGGTTTTAACTTGAAATAAAATTTTCTTCTTTTTTTTTTTTTTAATTCTGTGCCAAGGGACAAACATCTGTTGTCCCCCTGAATAAATGATTTTATGAACTAGCCTGGACAGAATGTACTGCAGGCAGTGAATGCTACTCATTCTATTAAAAAGACAAAAATACTGTGTTTTCCTTAAGTCAAAGTGCTGATAGTGTCTTTACTCTGAATAATAAGAAAACGAAGGTCATTTTTGTGTTCTGTTCATTTTTCAATGAGGGTGAGCCCTCCTACAAGCAGTGGTAGTTTTCTATCTTTAAACAAAAAATCTGACATAAACTTGTGTCAGCTGACATAAAATAGGCTTGGTTCCATGAAAAATTACATGAAAAGCCCTTTTTAGTGTGCAAATGACATTTGCCAACCTGGCAACATGGCATCGTATTTTGCACAACAAGGTCCACATTGTTGTGCAAAATACAATGCCATGCGTCAGACGCAGTGCTTGTTGGATATTCCAGTCTTGTAATTTTCTGAAATGGACAATTTGACAGTTACATCTGCTTTGCACAGTGATTACCCTAATGTTCCAGGGTGTGAGAGAAGGCATGATTTGAACTGCTCTTTCACGCTCTCTCTTTTTTATTCTTTACAGAGCTACTGACGCCGCTTTTCTGCTGACACCACAAATGCTTACGTGAAGAGACTGTCTGAATGTGTGCTCTGTCTTGATGCATGGGGAGCAAAATGATGGCAGACCAGACATAAACACTATTGCCTTTAGATGTGGTCCCACAACACATTATTTTTTTTTATGCAGTCTGAGCAAACAAGATGTTCAGCAGAGGTTAATGTAGAGAATTGCTGCGATATTTCAGTAATCAATAAATAAATAAATCTGAAAATGGCATAAGAATATTTGCAGGTGGGCACAGGCAAGGTGGCAAAACCGAGAGGCTGCAGCATGAAGAGCATGAAGGACAACACAGTAAATCATAAGCATAAATGGAAGTTAAAGTATGACGTGGAGAAGAATAGAAGGACTTTTGTAGTGTGGAAGAGGTCAGACCTAAAACAAACCACAGTAATATTTAAGCTCTGTAAGATGACAATGGAAAACTCTCACCCTCTAAAGCAGAACTACCTTGTTGTGAATGGAAATAGTCAGAAATCACATGAAAAGAAATTACTGAATAAACAAGCCTAGTCTAGCCAAGTCATTGGCAAGTTATACTCCAAATGACAGAAAAGGCAAACAGTGAAAATAAATCATGGAAGCTGTCAATTTTGTGTTTTGCTAAAGATAATTTTCCAAAATGATTTTTTAACCTACTTCCTGGCAGCAGATTTGAATCTTCCAGGGGGATTTTTGTGATGGCACAAATATTTCACCGTCAATAAGATAACTGTCTGTATGGGGATTAGAACATCTTTTCCTTGGGAGAATCTAGCATTTAAATCCATTATTTCCAGAAACTGTGCCCACCTTTTCAGAAACAGAACTACAAACATGGTCTGACTGTTCTTGTCTTCACTGTATAAGCTATACACTACGTCTGTCGGGGGATCTCGTCAGTCTTCTCTATTTTTTAGATGTTAGTAAAGGAATGTACAAAGCAATATAGCCTGAGCATGATACCCTTGATATCACAGTTACAGAGAAATATTTTGCATCAACAAAGGCAAGAAACAGCAAGTCGGTCTTGGTCCCATCCTGAAGAAATGCTGTCATACGATAAAACAGAAATGGCCTCAACTATAACTAAACATAACGTGTATATATTACATGTTGACCATAGTTCAAAGACACCCAGATGTCAAATCCATAAGCAGCTTCCCACCTATTTGATTTACATGGAATTATGCAGATAACTCTACTTTTTTGTCTTTTAATTTATTTGAACACAAAAACCCCTTCAAGCTCTTCCCCTCAGGTAAATTAGAACACATATCTCATGACATAAAAAGCAATTATCTAAAACCACATGGAGGAGTTAATAAGGAAGTGTTAAGGGCTGCCACACACCCTGTGGCTCCATATCTGTGTCCCTGTGTTCCCTCAATGTCTTCCTAAAATAAGATGGCTTTCATACAAACATTCAGCAATTCACCACTGTAATATATTCAGATTCTATAGCACCTGCACTCTGGGGTACAGTCACAAACAAGCTCATCTGTTTTTGTGTTGATTTTGTGCTTTAGGCAGAAACACATTATTAATGCACAGTACAAGTTTGCATAATGATAGTTTTAAACTGTAGAGCTCAATGCCAATTCCGACCCGTATAACTGTTTCAGTAGTCAAGTGTGGATTAATTACTTTACTAACAGACACGGGAGGGAGCCTAACAGGACCAGTGGGCTGAGCCAGTCCCTCAGGCTGTCCCAATGATATTTTTATTTTCCTGATCTGATTGCTGTCCATACACAGTCTGAGCCTCTATTTTTTAACGTATGTTTTGTTAATTTTATTCTGCTGTGACAGGAGGTGTTGAGAGAATTAGGACAGTGTTCCCCAGTTCCAGTGCAGTTTTTACTTAGTAGCAACCAAAGGTCATTGCTAATAAACTCAAAAAAACGTAGATCTATGAACAATGTTATATTTTCCTCTTAGGAATCATTGTATTACTTTCTCATGCAACGGTTGCTGATATGGCATCTTTGAGTGATTTACTGAAAGTAACACAAGAACTTTGCTGTGCTAGTCTTTCCTTGAGGATATCTTGAAGTTTAGAGTGTATTCTGTGTGTGTCACTGTAATCTCAGGGGAAAAAAGATGCTAATCTCAACAGTACACTTTACAGACTGCCCTTTTCTTGCTCATTCATCTTTTTTCTTTCAAAGAGGATACTATGGTATAGTGCAGGGTATTTTGCTCACAGAATTATAATGTTAAGCAACAACTACAAGAGCATTCAGAATGAAAATTAGGTGAATGTAGCAAGGAATTCTAAAAAATTCTATCCTTCTGCTTTTTCCAGCCATCCATCTTTTTCTTCCATGCTATTTACCCTTGATTCAAAAAGTGTGCATCTGTCCCCCAGCAAAAGACTCTTAGGATCAACTCCTAATGATAATCTGCTTAAGGGGAAGCGAAATGTATCATTTCCTGCTCAAATGTATATTACTTGTAGCATGTTTGAATAAAAAAAACAAGAAAATAAATAAATTAAATGAACTAAAATAAAATAAATAAATAAAAAATGAAAAAAAAACAAGGACTGTTGAACCCATAGTTATCAGCCACATGTAAACATGCTGGAAAATTAGCTTGCTAGGGGTATTACTAACCTAGCCATCCCTTAAGAGTCTTCCTGTCCTTCCAATGAGGAAGACTCCATGCGCATTTTTGATTTAATGCTTACTGAAACTAAATTTCCAAGGATTCCTTTTGTGTTCTTGATAAGACCCAAAAGCAAGCGATGTGATAGTGTTAATTTTGTAGCAGTTTGGGGACCCAGCGTTGAAGCCTTTGGAGACTACTGCCAGCCTGCTTTATTTCTAGTTGTAGGAAATTTAGATTTTTGAAATCAAAATTAGATTGATGCTTTTGAAAACTTTTCAAAAAAAGAATGTTTATAGAGCTATAGAGCTAGTTTCAAGTTTCAGTCCCTGGTAGTGCATATCTGTAATGGATGACTCTGGACCTTTGTCATAAATTTACTTAAAGAGGAAGTCTTAGCACTGCCATTGCACTACTAAGATCCATGTCAGTGTGTCTTTTTTTGTTGCAACATCATAGGGATAAAAATTAATGTACCATTAAACTTCCATTAAACTTAAATGTAGAGTTTTGAATAGCTGTGTGTCTTTTATTATATCAAGGGAGATGTCATGTTTTGGCAGCTAAAGCGAGTGTTTGAGCTCCAGAAAATACCGAGTCAAATTTTATTTTAACTGCTTGTCATGGCTACACCATGAGAGACAGCCAGCTGTCTCATGAAATAAATGGCCGTTTTGTGAAGCTTTGGATGACCTTCATTGTCAAAGGAATAAAAGCTTGACCGATTAATTGAAGTTATATGGCGACTTATATGGACTTATATGGATTGTATAAGTCGCCAAGCTTTTGAGTCTTGGCATAAATCAGAAAGAAAAAGGCTATTGTGGACACTTTTAGCTTAATTTCACAACATGTTATTCACTATTCAAGCTGATACCTTTAAGGATTTGATTTTTCCAAAGCATTTAAAATAGCATCAACTGTCATCTGTGATACATAATTTTATTCTTCGAAATCCCTCAGAGGATCTCACACATCCCAGGATTTCACCAGAGGCCTGCCTCAGTCAACCCTCTGCTTAAAGCTGTTCTTACATGATGAATGACTGGCATCAGCAGCGGTTTGACAGTGAAGCAGCATAGAATAAGCAGGTGAATGTGCTGTGGTGTACCCCTGTATACATTCACTCTACCTTTTTGTCTGCCGGAAAGAATTGCTTTTGTTATTTTTAGTGCATCTTATGTGGCCATTACCAAAAACACAGCCTTCACTTTGACCAAAATCTTTAAAAAAGTGTTTTGACTCGCCCTTTTAACACAAACAACATGTGTACATCCTCATGCAATTTGTGATAACACATGAATTCAAGATAAATACAATTAGATAGGTAAAATTTAAAAAATAAAAAAAAACTGCTTTAGTAATAGATGTGTATATAGATTGGCACCACACCACACATTTCACACATAAGAAACTGAGACTCCAAAAAAAAAAATCTTTAGTCTGATTTATTTGATCTATTCATTTGATCTATTTGAGTAAAGAGATTATTTTTTTTATCTCTTTTTATCCCTTTAGTTATTATTTCGGATCTGCTTTTCTTTTGTTTGAGTTAACTCATTTCCAGGTTCATATTTTACCAGTTTTACTCCCATTTAGGATTAATTCCACCTTCTCAGTATTTTTGTGATACCAGGAAAAATCTTAAATTCTGGTTTGTAGTGACACACCTCATGTGTATTACCAATATGTGTCAAGAAAAAAAAAGAGATTAAAAAAACGTGTAGATCAATCTATGAAAAGTACCCTCAAATTTTATAGACCACTGCGTAATAAATCCTTTTTTCAAGTCCTTTAACAGTCTAATGAGTCCCACTGCGTGTCGGTGCAACTATTGAAGAATAATAGTTTCCTCCTCTTACAATTCAGGTGAATAAAACAGTGTCTTTATCCTTGGAGTGTAGACGGATCTAGCAGAATTCCAGGGTTACTCCCTTTCTGTGGCTTGCCTTCTTGGTTTCGCAGCATCGACTTGGGAGCACCAAGCATTCTTCACATCAAAAACACTTACATGTACAACAGAGAAATACAAAATAAAATACTTTAGTATATATATAAAGGAACAATAGCAAGGAAAACACATACTAATAGTTAAAGTCACCATGTCCTTGTTCAGAACTCAATCCAAAGCCAGAATCCAGCAATAAAGACAGAAGTTCAACATAAAGTCCTCCAAAAATAGAAAGAATCAACAGTTTACAATCGCAGAAGAAGAGGAAGCGTTTTTCTGTCCTATGTGATTGCAAGGTATGTGACCAAGCTGAAAAAGCTGTATAATAAGGGACCAAGGGGACATTTTTTGTCCTTTTGGCTCTTCTACAAATGTATAGATACTTCCCATATTGCTGGTGGGACTTTTCGATCAACAAGCTGTGCTTTGTTATCCATGCCAATGCCAAGTGCCAGTAGCCAGTATCATGAAATTGCCTGTCAGTGGTTATGAGTTAAATTTCCTTATAGAATTCAGTGATTTTATTAAAACACTTGTATTCTGAGCAAGGCATCTAATGAGTGCGCTCTTTGAACGTTTATACATTTATTAAATGCATTTTTAAGAAATGGAACAGAACATATTGGGCTGAAACAAGGGGAACGAGGGAAGGTTTTCATTAGTGCATCTTGTGCTGTCTGTACATTAAAATAAGCCTTTAAATCTTCTACACAGTAAAGCTCAGTATGGGGACGCTGAGCTGAGGGTCCTTGGTGGTGCTCTGGTGATCAGTGCTCTTTTCGGTGATGAATGCTGACAGTCTGTTCCTTTTCTTCATATTGATGATTGAAAGTTAAATTTATCGCTGTTAGCATCAAAGTAGAATGACTTAAGATCACTATCCTAATACTGTACTTGTGATTGTATTTACCATTAACAAACCAATTGGTTTCCCCAAGCCAAAGAAAAAGACATATGCTTCTGCCAGCTGATGACATAGGCTCATTATTAAATGTCTATGGATTTATGGTCAGTTTATGACCAAGTCAATATGACCGTAAAAGAGCATAAGGCAATGCTCTCACTGAGCTGAACCACTGACTCTACTGGATGTTATGCTGCTGTTACAGAATTTATTTGGCAATAAACTCATGTAAGTACACTATATATCTCCACTGGCCAAGGAAAATGCAGAATAAGCTTCTTTGCAATTGTCGAAACCCATATGACAAAAGTAGGATTTTATCTCAGAGTTTACAGAACCAGAAAGACAAACTACCCTCTCTCTATATATGTAAAAGAAGCAAATCATTTGTTTTGTGGCATAGAAAGCGAGGGCAATACTTGCATCGTGAGCAATGTGAGTCAAATCACATTCATAGTCCTGATGAAGCAGATTAGCTGAAGTTTTGAATATATATGACTTTAGGTTGTTTTATTCCAAACTTCACCTTCAATTTTGCATTATTTTTTTCTATTTATGTATATTTAATGTTACAAAGAAATAATTAAGATTTGAACCAAATATTTCAGGGCATTAAAGGTGCACTATTGAGATTCTTAAACAAAGCTACATTTATAATCACTTTTTCTCACCAATACAGATTGTGTGAATGCTTAGGGCCTAACAAATACAATATGTTAATGCATTTATTTCCCCATGAAATATTTCAAAAGCTGATTTTTAAATTATAAATAAATCCTACATTAATTTTTTTCCTCCCAACCTATGTTGGTGCATTAAGTTTCTTTTGATGTTAATGCTGCTAGCTGTTGAATGGTGGATTGGAAATGCTTTAAACCCTCACCAAAAATGTGTTGTCACATGCTTGTGCTTGTGTGTGACATACAGAGGACCTATTTTAAAAAATGGGTCCAACACTTGTAACATTGCTACTTACCAGTAGCTGAAAGCTCTAAAAATTAACCACATCCTTCCAAGTGGACTCAGCCCAGTTGGTTGGTTTTTGCCAGACTTTGTTTTGTCGTAGCTGACGACTGAAGAGGTTTGGTGTAGTACACCAAACGGAATAAAAAATAATAAATTGACCCATGTTCCACATATGAACACTCATTCTCTATTTTTGAATGTCGAGTATGATGGGATCTTATTTCTGATTTTATTAGATGCTGAGATGTTTCCATTCAACTGGCTCTGGTCTGGGTCTGGTAATGTTAAAAGTTGAACTCCACAGACATCTGCAGAGGCACAACAATTCTTACCTTGAAATCTATTGAAAATGACAAACATCCTCTCCATCTCTGGCTACATTTTAATGCAGGCAAAAGAACGACTATCAGTGTTGCCACACTTTCAGTGATCTGCTCCAAGCTTTCATCTTTGGATATAAGCAATTTACATGGGGGACTAGTTAGAAACACTTTAAAAGTTTCAGTCAGGGGAAATAATGGAAAATGCAAATGGAGAGTGAATCATACTGACTATAGAAAGTATATACAGAAGCATCTAAATATAGCCATTAGAATGATGCATTAATGGAATCCCTACATGTAGAGGAATCATTTACTCAGTGGCCTAGATTATTGCATAGAACAGCATGTGGCTCTATTCGTTACGCTGTATATTTCCGTGCTTCAAACAACTGCTTTTTGCAAATGAGACAGAATAAATGTGAACACCAGCAGAGACTAGTGCATAAAACTTTCATTAAAAGAGTCATTGCACAAGTGCTCAGAAAATAAATGCTTCGTTCTAAAATCCTTTGTTAATGAGATGCTATTTTGAATGTCAATAACTTGCCCCCTGTAGGTCTGTAGGACCCAAATGACTAAAAGTAGTAAAATTTAAAAAAAAATAAAATAAAAAAAGAAAGTAACAAAAATAAAAACAACACAAAACAAAACAAAAATGTATTTTTATCCCATTTCTTCAGGGTATGAGCAAATGTAATATCATTCTAGGGCAGTGAGAAGAATACTTATTTAATGAATATTTAATAAATAGTTAAGTCAATGTTTTTTAATCATCTGATAATCTTTTACTGCCTTTTGTCACTTCTGGGGCTCCATTTGTAGCCTTTAAAAGTGGCTTTGAAAACTTTGTACCTTGCTCTTTTGTAAAGGATGAGAGTAGCAGTCAATGTGCAGCTACCTCAACTGAGAATACTGCAGTGACTTACAGTCTACACAGGCATCTTATATCATTCAAATCACTTTTTCCACTAACCGTCACTGACAACCATAACCACACTCTGTTAGGGTTCACTGATGTCTTCATGTGCCGGCTCACTAAAGTGGGTGCTTGGTGATAATTGACATGGTGCATGCAGGCCCTGAACGTTGTTTGTTACTAATTGATAACTTGGTATGGAGTCACTCGTGTATTTAACTGGGTGTATGTATACACATATGTTCAACGTTGTGTGTGTAGTTGTTGGAACATGTGTGATATTTTAAATGATGGCTTGCTATGGGAACTCTAAGAAGGCTTAAGTGCACTCAGTAGCACTCAGAGGGGAATTAATGAGATTGGTGAGAATGTACAGTACACACACACACACACACACACACACACACACACACACACACACACACACACACAAACACATGCATGTGCTCATAGCTTAGTATTGTCTAACAGCATTAACAACGGACTGTCGTTTTAAATTGTAAGAGATGCATTACGATTAAAAAAATCATATAAAATCCATATTATCCTCACTTACATATTGCAAAACTATTGTTATGGTTTGCCCTTGTAGACAAAAAATTGAAGGTTGAGACAAGGATGCAGTTTGAGATGTTTTCATTGAAATATGGGAGAGGGGCAGGTGGTGGTGGGAAGCGTGGAGTTGAGCTTTAAGGGGGAGAACTGAAAACACTAGACTGGAGGTTGAACTCTGCGAGTGGTGAGAGGAACACACTGGAGGCAGCAACCATGGCAAAGGATCTCTAGAACTCTAGAAAGACACTAAGGCGCTGAGAGAGTATCTACCACGACGACAGAACAATCTGGCACTGGAGTGTTGCTTTATGGTGGTGGGGCGATTCATGGAATGAGATGCAGTTGTGTTCCTCTGAACCTGCCGGGTCAGGTGAGCCAGACCTTACAAAACACACAGAGGAGAGAACAAAAACAGGGAGAGGGAAGGGGCAGAGAGAAAACAACAACCTGGGGTGTCACGGCTAGAACCGTGACAACTGTAAAATGAGGTCTAATGATAAATTAATGGTCTCGCTATTTGTTTTCAGCTTATTGTAGAACCAAGAATGATAATCCCTGCTCTCAGTTTCTCTACATTTGCTCCCTGTGAAATCCAGAATACAATTTAAAATCCTCCTCACCTACAAAGTCCTTAATGGCCAGACACCATCCTGTCTTAAAGAGCTCATAGTACCTTATTATCCCAGTAGAACATTTCACTCCCAGAATGCAGGTCTACTAGTGGTTCCTAGAGTCTCCACAAGCAGAATGGGAGGCAGAGCTTTCAGTTATCAGGCTCCTCTGCTGTGGAACCATCTTCCAGTTTGGGTCCAGGAGGCAGACACCCTCTCTTCATTTAAGAGTCGGCTTAAATTCTTCCTCTTTGATAAAGCTTATGATTAGAACTGGCTCAGCATTAGCTTGAGCCGTCCCCTCACTATGCTGCTTTTTAAGTGCCATTACCTGATTTTTGGAAATAGCTACTGAAAAAAACTAATTATTTCACTCGTTAATTCATAATTTGTCGGTGTCAGTTGTTGAGTTGTTACTTCTACAAAGTCCAGTACAACTCAAGTGAATTTTTTTGTGTTTGTCTCACAGTTGAATGAATAGAGTGTGTGTACAGTATATGTCATGCAGTGAGGAAACAAACCGGAACTCAAATACAAGAAATCAAAATCTCTTTAAGAATTGTCTTCTACCATTGCTGCCATATGGCTCTTCAACCCTGAAGGTTCATCCCATCTCTGTGTGAATTTGTGTATGTGTGTTTGCAAACTCTGTTTTTGCATGATGTGCTTGTGTGTCCGCATATGAATTGCCCTGGACTGCATGAATGTCAGTTTTTACGCTTTTACAGGAGTTGACAACAACACACACACACACACACACACACACACACACACACACACACACACACACACACACACACACACACACACACACACACATCCACACGCACACAGAGCTTGTAGACATCTGCATCTAAATGCTCCTTGACGTGACCTTATTATCATGCTGGGCGATAGTCATCTTCACCAGCAGCTAAACATCTGCTAGACCTGATGGTAGGAGCTACACAGCACATACACAGAAAGGCATGGACAGACAAAGTAAGAACAAACGTGTATGACAAACCCTGTGGATTTGTATTCCTGGTGTGATAATTTAAACAAGAAGACATGTTACAGAAACTCACAGCATGAAGCAGCGTCATGTAGGTTGGATGGTTGGAAACAATTCCTCAATCCCCATGCCACCCAGACACACTTGAAGCCTTCAGACATAAAGGCAAATTAATGTCATTCACAGTGACTGAGCTGGTGTCATACCCAGTCAGGCAAAGACTTGATTTTGACTCATGGATTTGTATGTATGATCTGAACCAGATATAGCATGTATAAGGAAAAAAGTGTTCATAGAGGCTGTTTTATAACTCTGCGTAGGATCCATGCAAAGCCGGTGTTGTGTGGCCTATGTAATTGTGAGCTTTTACACTTACACTGTCTGTGTGGCCTGGCTATTACGCCACCAAAACACTTGTTGGCTGTGGGGTTTCCATGCCCCTCAGATTGTTTTTTTTTCTGTACTTCAAACAGTAGCAACTGAAAATGAACAGGTTGTGTTGGAGTAGCTGCAGTTAATCTCACTGAAATTACTGCTAAGCAGCAAAGACAGAAGACATTGTAGAAGATGGTTTGTAGTCAATTAAAATGGTTATACACAGAAAATGTAATGCCAACACCATTTGAGTGAAGGTTCAAAGGGTTGTAGCATCACATTTCTTGGTTAGACAGGCCCAGTCCAGCATCTGTTCTCTGCAGAAGTAAAAACAGGGCATAGCCAAACAGAAATCTGAACATAACAGTATACAGAAAGGTGACAAATGATAGGAAAAACAAACCTCAAACATCTTAATAAGGTGTTTGACCACCTAGAACCTCAATAGCTCCAACGTTTTTGTTCTGTTGCTCAGTGTTGCAATGAGAGGACACAAAAATAGAGCCTGTCACATCTTTGTTTATGATTATGTTGCACAGGTGATACAAAATGTTTTACATGCC
This sequence comes from Istiophorus platypterus, assembly GCA_016859345.1. Taxonomy (NCBI): domain Eukaryota; kingdom Metazoa; phylum Chordata; class Actinopteri; order Istiophoriformes; family Istiophoridae; genus Istiophorus; species Istiophorus platypterus. The sequence goes on along the minus strand of CM029134.1, from coordinate 23,634,877 downwards.
TTGTTAATACAGAACTCTGTACAGACAAAAATAAATATTACGGGAAAGATAACTTTTTACTCTGAATTTATGCCACCCTTTTCATGTGTACTTTTAGGTAATTTGGTAGTTGTTGTTTTTTTCCAATGAGGCACAAAAGATGACACAGAGAGATGTGGACAAGTCCCACGAAGATGAAAATTGTGTTTTAATTTAAATGTTTTCACAGTATTTTTGAGACTTTAAGTATAAACATGCTATTTGTTAAGGTGGGTCATGTAAGGTTAAATTGCATTTAGCAGTTCTTAAGCGAGAGAAAAGAAATCTGGCAATCAGCCCTTAGATATATGATAAGCAACATGGGGCAAGTTTTCATTTGTTGTATATCTAGTAATTTTTTTTGTTTGTTTCTTTTAATTCTGCTAATTAACTGTACTATTATGTAAATCTCTCCACATCTTCTTGCGTAGTTACTTAACGTGTATCCAGAAATTCCAGAAATATCCAAGCTTGATTATTTTTATTTTTTACCTTTGCAGATAGTAAATGAAGATAGTACATAGACAATATTACAGTATTTGATACATCTAGTAATATATGTGTGTGTGTGTATGTATACAGCTTATAACTACAGCATCAGTGAAAATTCATCATTCAGCTAAAACAAGCATACTGAGGTCACATGATGACATCTTAGCCCGGTGAATGACCTAGCTAACATTCCCTGGAACTTCCAGATCCAGATGTACAAACTGGTGATGGCTAACCAACCGGACATCATGTTGATTGACCAACAACCGAAAAAAGCAGTGGTGACAGATGTAGCAATCCCGAGCCACAGCAACAGCAAGAAGAAGGAACATGAGAAGTTCAAAAAATACCATGGGCTGGAAGAGGAGCTAGAAAAGATGTGGGGAGTAAAGGCAACAGTGATGCCAGTGGTAATCAGGGTACTAGTGGCCCCTACCCACAAACTGGAAGAGCGGCTCCAGTAGATCCGAGGTACAACATCTGAAGTCTCATTCCAGAAGAGCGCAGTCCTGGGCAAAGCTGAAATCTGTACCGGACCCTAAAACTCAAAGAAAAGGACACCTGTTACTTTTTAGCCTCATATGGTTCAGAAAAACACAAGTGATGGAGAAAACTTTTTGTAACTTTTAATTGATGTTGAAAAAAATGCTTATAGATACATCACATTATGACTTACTATGTGCACCTATAGGTGAGTGTTTAGCATTCGAATCTTCAACGATAGAAAATGTTGTCTCTTATATGCAGTTTGTTATTTTCACTTGAGGTAAATAACAAGCAACAAAGGAAAAATGAATTGTACTTTCATCTACCTTACACAGGAAAATTCATTCCATTTTCTTTTCCAATTTTTTCCCTTTATATCATGCTGACTTTTGGGTAAGGAGATTAGAGACATTTTGGAGCAGTAGATCAATAGAAACACTTTTGTCTCGGGTGAACAGAATAGTTCTGTGATACTTGCTTCTGTCTATTGCTCTCTCTCATTTCTCTTTTCATCTATTTCTATCTGCATCCCAAACATCCCTCCCTCTTATATTAACAGTGAATACTAGCAAACAAGGGACTGTAAGCAAACACACACCTACAACAAGACTATAACAAAGCCTATAAAGTTCCCTTGTTAAACTTGGATCATGACTTTATTGATGTAACAGTGAGCTTCTAGTGTAACTTCTGAGATATAAAAGACTTGGCAGAGGAGCTTTAATGAAGCTGAAGACCGGATGTTGGCATTTAAATTCCATAATCATTTTGCACTAAGTTCTTACATTACAATGACCTATATAAAGCATTCAGTAAAGAGGCTTTTGGTTTATGATGTTAGATCTTACATAACAGCCTCCACCCACTGAAATACAGTAATTCTAAGTCTTAAGGCACTGTATTTTTTCATTAGAAATGCATTGAAGTGCTCAAAACAAATTTTAGATTCACACAATCACTGGAGTATATTTTGGCTTGCTTTATAATATTTGTAACCTTGTAAATCAATCTTTTTACTACCTACACAAAAACTAATAAGATGATATTGCAATTTTACTCAGTGTTACTTTGTATTTATTGCTAGTCAGCAATGCCTACTCAGCATTGAGTTGTTTGTCTCTGTGAGCTTGTTAACAAACTGACATTTTGCTCCAAGCCTTGCATGGCTGTGGGTATGGCTGTAGATTCCCATTCTTTTCATCCCATTCTGTTGTTTTTTTTCTCTTTTGTTGTTTGCTTTTTGACAAGTTGTTTTTTTAAATGTTTTATTTTTTTTTTTTTTTAATTTTTTTTTTTTTTTGTGTAGGTGAACAGAAGAATATGTGTAAAACAATAATGCATGTACTGTAGAATTTGATTTAAGCAGACACAAAATAATCTCCTCCCCCCTCTGCCTTTAGTTAATCTGCACAATCTTGAGTGTATGTTTCATGTTGCTACTCAATCAGCATTATTATTTATACAGATTGTCAACATTAATCAGCCACAATATAAAACCCAGATAACGGTGTATACACCCTATAATAATAACTAATCATCTACCTTATCTTTTACCTAAAACACATAAGAATGATGTTTCAATCTGCCTCAGTGTTACTTTGTATTTATTGCTAGTCAGCAATGCCTACTCAGCATTGAGTTGTTGTGTGTCTTGCTTGTTTTAAAACTGACATTTTTTTCTCTTTTGCTTGTGCATTGTGGGTAGTGTGGTAGATCATTTTTTTTCATTCCATTCTGTTGTTTTTTTCTCTTGCTCTCTTGCTTAGATGCCTTTTTTTTTGATTTTAATGGTAATGCATTTGTTTCTTAATATTCACCTTTCCATTTTCTTTTGGAGAACAGAAGAATATGTGTAAAACAATAATGCATGCACTGTAGAATTTGATTTTGAATAAGACAAAAAAAAATCTCCTCCCTCTCCTTTTTTTTTTTAATGCAAAATCATGTATATGTTTCATGTTGCTACTCAATCAGCATTATTATTTATACAGATTGTCAACATTAATCAGCCACAATATAAAACCCAGATAACGGTGTATACACGGTCATACATATATATATATATATATATATATATATATATATATACACATACATATATATATATATATATATATATATATATATACACATACATATGTATATATATATATATATATATATATATATATATATATGCTTTTTTATTCTTCTGCTTACCATACCTCTCTTGATTTGTTTACCCTCCCTGATTTTAAATCATCCAAGGTTGCACCCTTTGATCATTACAAGTCTTGAATAATGTAGTATATGTCTCTCGGCTAAATCTAATAGACAGAGGGGGTGAAGCTTAATATTTTCATTATCAGACAAATTATACTACTGGGCTGCCTTTACTGTGATTATAGCTACTACAGTTAAGTTGTGAGGTGAAGGTGTAGAGCACTGTTTGCATCACTTAACTATCTACAATTACTGTAAAGAATTCCCTCTTGTCTCTTTATGCTTTTATCCACCATTTCCAAAGCACAAGTACAATCTAGAATGTGCACCAGTTCACTAGTGTGTAATGACTTTGAGTATATTTTTTGAAATGGACTGGATCTCTAAGACGGCCCTTCCTGTCGGAAAGCACACTATCCACATAGTGCCTTCATCTTGGAACTGAATCAAAAACAGAGGACTGAAACTTGTGTGATGTGAAGAAAGTCAAGGGCCTTGTAACAAAATGGAAATTAAAGGTATTGATATCAATAAAATATCACTTACCACCACATTACTAAGTTTTGGGAATTGGGCAACATCATTATTGGTGTCCAGCATGTATCTATACCAATTATAAAAGTCCCTCCAGAATATTTGTTTAGAAGAGTCTACAGCAATACCAGCAGTTCTGTGATGCTTTACTTGAGCAAAGTGGTGATTTGAGCTAAACGCTAATGACAGCTTGCTAACTTACTCACAATGACAATGCTAACATGGAAATGTGAGCAGTTATATTGCTTACAAATGTTTATCATCTAATTACTAATAAACACAAAAAGGGCTGATGCTAATGGGAATTCCATTAATTTTGGTCATAAACCAAATTATTTGACAAACTGAAAATATGATCCAGCAATGGCAGTAGAGGAGATGTCAGAGGATGGTCAAATCCCCAATGACTCATGATCCCTTCACATCCTCTGACATTTTTAGGAAGGTTCCTGAAAGAAATCATTTTGTACTGATTATTAGAAAAGAGAGACAGTATTCAGCTGGTCCACTCTAGTTGATTAAGTCTAATAAATGCTATGGCATAACCTACATTCTTTTTTAATCAGTGGATAGCAGGCTAGCAAAACATGTTAACATGGTATTTGTCTGCAAGTAGGCAATAATAAATCCATGATGACAATGGGTTTAAATGAAGCAGTGTGTTTAAGGAAACATCTCTAGAAACAAGAGAAATTAGAAATTTAAGGGTTTATTCACAGACTCTGTGATTTTCTAGTCACTCCTGTAGCTTGCTCTGATGTAATTCATTATAACAAAGACATAGCACCTCAGAAAATTGGTGGTAAATAAAATATTATGATAGCCCATAAACCTGATGGCTAAAACAATGAAAAAAGAGCCTGTGGAATGTTAGCACATTATAATTAGCATTCAGCAGTGGCAGTTTGTTGATGTCACCTGCCCTAACAGCCATAATATATCAACTTGCATGCTTCTGGGTTTGTGTGTGTCAAACGCCATAATTCTTCTGCACCTAACTGTAGCTTAGTTTTTAAACTTGAGCCTGCAAGTTTAAAAAATAAGCTACAGATAGGTGAAGAAGTATTTGGACACTGATATATTTTTCAGAGGCAACATTTTCAAAATTTTGTGTCTGAAAATCAGTATGATGGAAATGAAATAAACAAATCAAGATGTGATTGAAGTGTAGACTTTCAGCTGTAAATCAAGGGGTTTCACAGAAATTTTATATTAACTGTTTAGGAATTACAGCCATTTTTAAACATACACCCTCATTTTCAGAGGTTCAGAAGTAATTGGACAAACCGACATAGTTATACACTTGGATGAAAATCCTTTGCAGTCAATGACTGTCTTAAACCCACGGACATCACCACATTCTGAGTTTCCTCCCGTGAGATGCTTTGCCAGACCTTTACTGCAGCCGCCTTCAGTTGCTGCTGGTTTGTGGGTCTTTCTGCCCTCAGCTTTGTCTTCAGTAAATGAAGTCTTGGTTTCAGGTTTGTTCAGGCTTTTAAAGCTGTTTTCTGGCAAAGTACTATCTGCCCTTTCTGTTCTTGTGTGTTACCAGTGGTTTGCACCTTGTGGTAAACCCTCTGTATTTACACTTATGAAGGTGTTTCTAGATTGCAGAGTTTGACAATGATACATCTACACCCTGTAGAGTGTTCTTAACTTGCCTAGCTGTTGTGAAGATTTGTTTTTTGTTTTGTTTTTTTCACCAAGGAAAGATTCTTGCAATAATCAACTTTAGTTGTCTCCTATTGGTATTGCTTAGCTACCACATATTGAGAGTTCCTATGACCAACTACAAAATGCAAATTTAACACTTTGAATGGGACTAATAGCTGTATATACTATAGTTATACTTACAGGACTAATAATATTCCTAATAAGACTAAATGAAATGGTAACAGTAGTAATCATAATAATTAAAGCAGTGGGTGTTGATCAGGCTCATGGGGCAGTAGATGATCTCCAACCATGGATCCTATATAGTCAATGTTAACAGTTAATTTCTGTGAAACCCCTTGATTTAAGTTGATAGTCTATAGTCTACACTTTAATCACATCTTGAATTATTCATTTCAGATCCATTTTGGTTGTGTACAGGGGAAAAATGACTAAAACTGTGTCATTGTCCAAATACTTATGTAGCTAACTCTGCATGTAAAATATAATTCAGTTACTTGAGAGCTTTGATAGTGAATGTCATGGATGAAATACAATCCCTCCAGAGGATAGCATGTCGTTTACCACACAGATCAGTAACTAAATGAAATATAGTTCCAAGTTTGAAATGTTGAATTACAAAGTCTTTGAGTTGCGGTGCTTATTCTATGTGTCACAACAACCAGCAGAAGATGCCCTTGTGAAAATGGTTCAAATCGATGGAGCTTCCAAGGACACACAAACAATTGCATTTATTCTGTACCTCCTCTAACTTGGGATTAATGTACACCTCTCTGACTCTCTCTCCCTCCCTCACTGTGATCTGATCACAGAAAGCCCACCACATCCATCTCTGTCACACACTGACTGCCATGTAAATAGCCTAAAAACACACACACACACTCGAACACAAACACAAAAAAATACACAACATAAACATTATCTGCCTGGCTTTTTTTTCAAGTCCATACACTACTTCTTTGATTTTTTCAGTCAGACACACACACACACACACACACACACACACACACACACACACACACACACACACACGCATTCACAAACACACACAGATACAGACAGACAAATTTGAGGGTCAGACTGTGGAGTTATGCATCCCACTGCCTTACTGTCCTCACTAGAGAGAACGATCAGTATCTTAACAACTTTAAATTACTGCTTGTTCTCAGAGGACACTTTTGGTGTATGTGTATGTGTCTGTGTGTATGATGTGAAGATGGGGCAAGGTGCCTGTTGGCAAGTATTTATATTGTATATTAGATGCGTTTTTCACACCTTATATATTTTTATGTATTTCATATATGCTCTCCTAAAATCTTACTTAGAATCTTTCAGTCTTGGCTAAATTTATTTAAAGTCTATTTATCCTGTTTGAAATTGTGTATATAAGTTGTTGTGGGGGGGTCTGTCTTTTCTGCACAAATATTTACAGGTGTTTGCCTGCACAGTCGCCCCCATGAAGTCCTATCACACCCAGCATTGGGACGTGACCTCTTTTCATTAGTCAGGAGAAAAAGCTCTTCGTGTGCTTTTGCGTCAGGCACCTGTGTGTATAACTCTTAAATGTCTGCACATAATATGAATCAAAATAGATATATGGACATAATGAAAATAAAATTAGGCTTAGAACAGACCCTTGTACACCATTGTCCATTCATCAGAAACAGCCGCATCAATGGGGAGCAAAATCATGACATCATATCAGGGTTTGATGTAGTGTCTGATATGTGATATATGTTACCTTTCCCATTGTTCTCGAATGTTTATGTAGGGGAGATCCCTATTCCTGGGGGGTGCAGGATCTGGTGACCCTTTGCCCTGGGAAGTGAGGCCCTGTTATTGACAGGAACCATAAGTTATGATCTGTTTTATAAACATTTGGCCTATACACAAACCTATATAAGTGAGTTTTGAGCTGTGATTTGGGGAGAGACTCCTTCTGGCTCCAAGTCGTCTCCCAGGCAAACCATGGTGCCTGATCGACGCTGGTCTTCTTTGTAATAAATCTATTTAATGCAATCAAGCCAGTGTCAGCGAAGTTTCCTTCCTCATCTGCACATCATCGATGTCCAAGAAACAATCACACTATCATGCTGCTTTCATTCATCTGTTTTTTTTGTTGTTTTTTTTTAAATGAAGCATGTTCCTGAGGTTTATTTTCCATAGCCCATGTCAAATTAATGTCCACCAACTAAGAAATTATCATTTATAAGAAATTGATATTTATAACTTCGAACAAAGTTAAACAACGTTTACATTATGAGTAGCATTGTGAGGTACTTAAGCTGCATTAAAGCAAATGTGGGCATGAATGAACGGGAAAAATGTTCCTTATTCCTATCTGGGGGTGTTACCACACTATTCCAAGTTGTTTAACCCTGTTGCTACTTTTGTTGTGTTACGCACCTGTGGGGCTTCATTAGCTGAATGACTTGTATTTATGTTAATATTTTATTTAAATGTCAGCTCCATTAAGGCAACAGTAATATGTCCGTTGTTCTTCCCATCAAGAGGGTGTTATTTTCAGTATCAGAAATTCCTGATATCTCAGACTCAGAATCAAAAGTCAGAGGCTAAAATAAGCAGTTGTTTCCCACCCGGCAGAGTTGTTCGCCAGGTTGTGTACCCACTTGTACCTCAGGTTTAAAGATTATGTGTAATGGGTAAAACATATATTTCTGTTATTTCACAGGTACAGACGCAGGTAAAAATGAGCTCAATGCAAGAAGTTAGCGGATGAAAGAAATACGAGCAGTGTTTAAACATCTAAACCCATCTAACTTTTTCTAGCTTAAATAGCTGGCATGATTTTCTTTATTGTGAATGCCTACAACACAACCTCTCAGCCTCAGTTCATCATTGCTTCGGAGCTGAGATGCAGCTGGCTGACAGCAACGGAGTTATTCTGGATAAGTGGACAGAAGATAAGTGCAAACCTGGTTATCTATCTGTCACTTTGCATTACATCAACAAGTGGGAGCTGACTGAGTGAGTGTTTTGTACATCTGACTGGGACAGTACGTACTGTATACGCAAAATGGCAGATGACCTCAGACCAGCCATCAAGTGAGTCCTGTGAGGATACAGGCTGCACGAGTTTTAAAGTGAGTACCTGTGGAGCCTATGCGTTTAATTAATGTCATAAGTACGAGATGGGTCACATGACTTAGGTATAATCAGTGATTCAAATCAAATACACAATTAGTCCAATTCAGTGAATATCTTCGCAGTATGCTCTTTATAACATACTATTCAAAAGGGCTCTACTCAAAGGTTGGGTATTAGTTATTGGTACAGTTACAAATGTTTGTGAGGATTTTGAATGAGGTTTTCTGGAACAGGACCTGGAGATGTAGAATCATAATATCAGTCATACAAAATATAGTATCAAATGCAGGGTAAGAATGAAGAAGGTAAAAGGTATTTGTCAGAAGATCATCGACTACTCTAATACGGCAATTTCACTGTTAAGGCATGTCTATAATCCAAACAAGCAGCCAGGTAGCTGATATAGATAGCATTTAATAGTACCTATGATAGAAATGAAATTTCAAAAGGATCTGTGGCCATTTGGAGCTAAGTGTGTCAGGCTGAGCTGAAGAAAAATGTTTACAACATAAGGCAATAAAATTAGCTCAGATGCTCCAGCACCAAATGATGGCAACTTTTTCAACCCTTTGATGTAAAACCTTTACATCCCAGTATCAAACTAAGCTAAGTAAACGCTGCATTCATTTTATTCTTTCACTTTTTTAACAGCTGACTAACAAATAAGACATATTGTAGGTCTGTAGTTTCATCAGCATTTTTAGATCAGATTTATTACATATATTTGTCAGGGGCCGCATATAAAAACAGTACTAGCAGACAAAGAGAAGGGCTGTTTTATACCAGATTAAGCTACAAGGCACTTTCCATCTGCGGTGCTGGAGTAGGTAGATAAAAACACTACAAAATACAATAAAAAGGCAGAGTTGGATAATACCGTGACCTTAGTTGTGAATCTGGAGAAGTAGTGGTTCTTATTCGGGTTTATTGGAAACAGCTGTCAGATGTGGAGCTGATACAATTATTTAGTTAGAGGGTTAGTGGAAGATTTTTATACTCAATCTTTTGAGAAATGCTGTAACTAAATTACATTGAAAAAGCTTCTGTTGGCCAAATGATGCACGCACTGCTTATGTAAACTGAACTATATATTTTTCAATAACTTGAATTTTACCTTAAAATCTATGCATGAATTTCAAACTCCTCTATACCTTCTGGCAGGAGGAGGAGGCTGGATTTTCTGTTAGAGGCTTGGGTACTGAATCAACGCCCTCTCTGTTGGCTCCTATTTTAAAGAAGTTTGGATATGTGCTTTAAATCAGCCAGCTGTTTCTTACACTAGGCAGTGATCCTCAGGGGGTGAAGTGTGCATAATTTAATTTAGCCAACTATTTGTACACCGCAGCATTGAGAACATTTCTGTCCCCATGTGTACAGTACAACTGCTGTACTACATTGTGGCAACACTGTTACATTAGATATTATTTAGACAATAATACTGACATCAGTAACATAATGGTTAATTTGGCAAAAGAGGTAATTGAGAGGAAATAATCATTTATCCAATGATATTATATAGGAGAGTTAGGCTTTGAGGTCTGTAATTGGAAAAAAAATATTGAAAGTTTTTTTAAAATTTGCTCTATAATCAAACAGCCAATTCCATTGCATTTTATTGTTTTTTTATTGCAAGTTTTAAAAGTCATAGTTTATCATCCCTATTTCTTGTTCATTCCAGTCTTTAAGTAGATGGTTTTTGCACTGCTTGAGACTAAAAGAGAACTTTGACACCTAGCGTGTTACAGGAGTGATGTACAAATTGCAAAATACATTTACACATACCAATCCACTCATCACACGAACAAGACTTGATTGCATGTTTAACAGAATTTATTGCAGTTCAACAGAAGTATAAACAAAAACTCACTCACATAGTCAATAAACACCTATATCAAGGTACATACATGCATGCAAAATCTATTTGTCATTAGGGCAGCTTATATTTCATGCAGCCACACATGGAACTGTCAGCTAGAATTTAGTTTACTAAAAGATACTATAGAACCTCTCAAACAACACAAAAACACAGACACAAACAAACACATACTTACTAGCTCAGTTAATAGGGGATATTCACTGAAACACTGCTTGCTGCTGTGGAGTGTCTATTAGAGCAGAGAAAGGATCTTTTCAGAGTATAAGTCTTAGTAATGAACTCCTGCAGAGCTCCCCACAGTCCCATATATCAGCACACTGAACAACATTTCAACTCTCTGAGACAAAGTGTTGCTGCAAAACCAGTGTGTCTGGGCAAAGGAATGTTTGGTGAATTCTAGGTGCTATCTAAAATCGAAATAAATATGATAACAACATCTCTGCCTGGTATATTTCTTAGAAACAACAGTTTTACACTCAAGATTTAAAGCATCAGCCGCATTGTGATCTGCAATGTGCCAATACAACAACTAAGCATATTGCACTGTATCTCTTTAGGGTGCTGTATGATTTCCCATGATATGTAGCCCAGTTTGCTCTTAAAATTAGAGACCACCTGGACTATATACCATACTGTGCCAATGCATCAGCATGTTTTTATAGTATCATCTTATCTACTTGCCATACTCATACTAACTCATCTCCTTGGTTAAGTAAAGTAAGCTGGTTAACTAGTTAACTGGATAACTACGATATACCTTCTTTGAGCTGTAGTGCTAATGCACTGAGATCAGCGTGTCGTGTCACTTCCTGCTGCCGGCATTCATGCGACCAGAAGTTTGTTTTGCTGCTCTGCTTCTACCCCGTTAATTTAGCTCCTCTCTCCACTACAGCAGCTGAATTACCACATACACTTAAACCTACACTTAGCACTGCTCACTTTGTCCCTCTGTAGCAACTCTCACCTCTTCACAGTCACTCATAGGCTTCTCATGCCTGTTAGTTACTTTAGCCTAGATGTCAGCAATGGCTTCTCCATCTCCTGCTCTCTCCTGGTCGGTGTGTTTAATGTTCAGTTTCCTGGGACCAGAGTGGGCGACGTTGAATCATATCTAAAACTACTGACTAAGGATAAGCGTAAATACAGCGAGTTGTTATTCACATCACCAGTAACGACACCCGGTTACAACAATCAGAGGGTAGAAAAGTTGGTGTGTATATACGTAAAGATAATGTCGGACTCCATAGTTTTCTCTGGGCTCCTGCCGAATTTGACCAGCGATGATGGCTTTGGCTTTGTCCAGAGGGTAAATAAACTCATTGTTTGAACCACACCCTCGACCTTGTTCTGACCTATGGCATAGAAATTGAACACTTAATCATCTTTCCAGAGAATCCTCTTCTCTTGGACCATTTAATAACCTTTGAACTTCTGTTACTGGACTACACACCATTAGACAGAAATGTCTTTACTAGACGTCTATCTGATAGTGCTGTGGCTAAATTTAAAGAGGTGATTCCACCAGTACTAAATTCACTGCCATATCACAATATAACAGAGAACTCGTATGCTGATCAGCTTGTTGTTAGCACTTCAGGTTCAATGAGAAGGACACTCAACTCTATATAGGATGATAAAACAAAGGAGGTTAGCCCCATGGTTTAACTCCCCAACCTGTGTATTAAAGCAAACAACACTAAAAACTTGAAAGGATATGGCGCTAAACTAAACTGGAACAGTCCCGCTTAGCCTCGCATGACAGTCTAAAAATTTGCAAGAATGTCCTCAGTGATGCCAGAGCAGCTTATTACTCATCTTTAATAGAGGAAAAAAAAACAACCCCAGGTTTCTTTTCAACACTGTAGCCAGGCTGACTGAGAGTCATAGCTCGATTGATCAATGTATTCCTATAGTTCTCTGTAGCAACGATTTCATGAGCTTCTTTAATGATAAAATTCTAACTATTAGAGACAGAATTCACCTCCTCCTGCCTGCAACTGGCACTGATTTGCCTGAAAACAGAGGAAGTTTAGAAAAGATCACAAAACCCAATATATACTTAGACAGTTTCTCTCCTATCAACCTTCACAATTGCAAGAGACCCTCATCAGAACAGCATAACCATATTGGACGTTGTTTTGACTAATGACCATTGCAGTTGTTTTTAGTGCTGATGACAGGTGTCTTGTGCTGTAGTGATACTGCACTGTTTCATTCAATGTTGACTGACAGCACTCAGATATGTGAGCTAAGGTAAGCACTTCAAAAAACAACTGAAACAAAGTTAGGTAATAAATTAGTCAATCAACAGATTAATAATGTACTGCTGTTCGGATACTCAAACCATTTTAAAAATGTTTCAAGCGAATATAGTGAGAAAATGCATTCTCTAGTTCAAGCCTCTCACATTTGACGATTTGTTGTTTTCCTTCATCAGATATCTTTTAAACTGAATGTCTTGACTGTTGGTTAAAAAGAATTAAATAAATACATTTTACTATGTTATTCGGCTTTTGGAAGCTGTAACTGGCAATTTTTTTTGACATTTTATAAAAAAATAATCGACAGACTAATTCATAATGAAAATAATCATTGCAAGGCTTTTGCAGCAAAACTGTCAACATTTCTGTAAAACCTGACTTATTTAATTGAAGCTGAACATTCACTTGGGGAGAGCAGTGCGCTGCGGTATTGCATGTTAATACAAAATCTTCTATTTATCAACACTTTCCAGAAACTTTCTGGAAAGGCAAGAAAAAGTTCAGTTTCCCCAAAGAACAGCCATCTTCCTGCTGGAGTTCCCACCACTTTAACAGACCATGGTGAATAAATATTTTCAGGTTTCCCTGTAGCAATTTATGGTTTGGTGCTTCTCCCTAACACATTGCAGCAATGACGGCAGATGGTACACTATGGTGCCAGCTGCTCTTATATTTCTGGCTGACAGTCTCTTTTTTTTCTCAACTGATTGCATGGCATACGGTCTCTCACTGCTCCCCCTACAACAGGACTCTAACCTCTTCACCTTTGCCACTTTGAACATTTACTGAGATTGACCCACAGGATATTGTTATGTGTGAAAGAAGATGACAACACCTGAAAACACACACAAACCTGTTTTTGGATGATCCTTTTCCTTGGTTCCAGCCCTAAACCATGTAAACCGGACTTACTTCTCAAACCCCAACTATGTTGGTCCTGAGGTTCATCTGGCCAAACGAACCTGGCCACCAGACATAGTCCTACCCACAATGAGAGAAAACCAGAGTTACTATCTCTCTGTGTGAACCCAACTTCAGCTCAGCCTTGTTTGGTTGCCTCAGGCACCAATCTAACCATTGGCATCTGGCTGGTGATCACCAGTGCCCCCTTAAATGACGTGCAGTGTTGGTCAAACAACTGCATTAAAAGCTGCCTCCACCAGCCACATCTGGCTTAAGACTTCAGTGCTGAACATTCTGCTGTGTGTGGCCTACTAAAGCTGAACTCTAACTCATTTCATCAGGTAGTAGTACCCCTGAACCATCATAGATATCATAGTTATCCTATAGTGTCCTTATGGTGTATTTGCTTATTTGCATCTATTTATTTGTACGTTCTGTCATATTCGAAGTTGTTCATAGTGAAGGAGAATCACCAAAACATTTAGTTTTTTTGTCAGAGGGAAAAAAAACACTTATCCTTTCACTTGTTTTTTGTAGTCACTGTAGACTTGGTAACGAATCTAATGAAGTTCACAAATTACGCTTCTTTTCAAACATAAAGGTACCATTGTAGAAAAGAGTGTTTTTTGATGAACATTAAGACGCCAGGATACATACTTTGGAAACTCCGATCAGTGTTTTTGTGTCAAACTCAACCCCGCCCTCTTCAGAAAGTACAGTCAACAAATACTCACAGTGAAAATTCAAGTCCAACACCATTGCCTCCTCTGTTTATAGCTTTTTGTCAGCAGATATTAAAAGGTAATTGTACAAATTTATTAATTTCAATTGCGAGAAACAAAATCTGAACACAATAGCCTTGTGACATATTTCTCTGAATATCAGCACTTCATTAATCTCTACAGTCAGGTTGTAATCATCCACTTAGCATTAGAAATCATTACGAGTTAATACCTGCTAATTGATTGGTTTGCTAATGGGCTGGTGTGAGAGAAAGATTTGCTCACAGAGCACTGGAGGAGGGAGGGAGGAAAAGATGGACAGGGAAATAAGTGGTGGTATGAAAAGAAAGAAAGGAAGAAGAAGAGCAGGGTGACAGACAAAAAGTGTAAATAGTGTAAGAGTAAAAGACTGAGGGACAAAGAATAGAAATTGGGCACAATTTGAATTCTGCTGCTGTAGTCCTTATCAAAGTGTGAAGTGGACATGGTCTACTTAGTCTTAACCTAGTATTTCCAATGGGAGCGAGACAAAGAGCTTAAGCCTCTCTTACACTTAACATCACTCCTTGAAGCCTTGGTTCATCCGCAGTTGAAGTCTTACACTCGTAATCTTCCTTGCATTTGAGCAGAGTTTCCAAATATGGTGGCAGTAACGCATCTTGTGCGTATCCTTCTTTAGCATGGAAGTGGTGGCCATGTTAGAATACCCCAGGCCCAGGGTGGAAGGGGGGTAAATATATATGATAGAAGGTCAAGCTGCCACATCAACCCTGCCAAAGTGCCCTTGAGAACCATAGTGTATAGTTTTTGGGTTGGTTTAGACTGCTCCCGTGTAAGATCAGCCGGTATCACTAGGTGGTTAAAAAATGGGAAGACTCAATTTTTGAGTGTCTAGGGTTTTTGGAAGTAACTAAACACAACTCCCAATGTTTCCGATACAGTGAAGTAGCTTAGAAACTCTTATTTACACACACACACACACACACACACATATATTATATTTATATATATATATATATATGATGGGATCATGTAATGATGGTCAAGTAATAAAATTATCATTTTTATATGTCGTTATCATTATCACCACCTTAATCTTCCTGTCTCTGTTGAATAAAAAGACTGCACAAAATGTTGGTGAAAAATGAAGAAGAAACAAGGTGAGAATCCACTTTCTTGCGCTTGCTTTTTTAGCATGCAAACCATGTAGCATGCCATCCCTAGACACACACAAACACAAGAAGCAAGACACACAACCACTTTATCCCAATTTCCCTTCATCAAAGTGCACATGAACATCATTATCTTATTCTAAAATCCTGCTGGTCTGCAGAATTGGTGTTCTGCAGATCTGCAGGTGTCATTTTAATCTGCATATCATTAGCTTCATACCATAATTGCCTAAGTCATATTTGAACATTTTTGGAAAACAAGAAAAAACACAATCTTTAGCAGGAAGGGTGACAGCAGTGGTAGGAGAGTAAAGTTCGGCAGATATCAAAATTTGGCCAAAAATTGACTTAGGCAATTATGCTATGAGGTTAATGATATGGAAGACTCCCATGTATTTATACATCACAGTGTCCCATACAAATACCATTTTTTACCAACCTATGCTCCATGCACAAGGATCCTGTAAATGCACCACAGAAGGTTGCACAAATCAGAGACAATGATCTAGTTCATGTTACGCTTCAGAGTACATATGTATTCAAGTAAACAAAAACAACCACACAGGCACACTCACATATTTACACATTTGGAGGAAGCTACAACTGTGAATCTTTCATTCATTTATAATAAATTACATTACTTCTAGCTCTTGCCTATGGACTGCTTTGATGTTTTCATATCTTTATAGAAAAATTATTGGGGTCAGTAAAGTAAGCCTACTCCATGATGATTTTAGTTGAAAAAACAGTCCCTTTAATTACTGGCCTCTGGAAACACAGGGTCATACCCTAATAAGAAGTGGTATTAGAATAGATTGAGAAAATGGCTGGTTACACAACAAGTCCCACTGGTTTAAGTAAGGAAGGACTGGACACCCCCTGTTAACTCACTGAATGGCCTAGACAGCAGGATACACACTGATCTACTACAATGTTGGGGCTGGAAGTTTGTTTTATTTGTATCTGTACACAGATGTTCACAAAAACACTTCTTTTTAACTTTGTCTTTGTGTAACCTTATCTCTGATATTATTTGTTCACAGATTTCATTCACACAGTTATCTTCTGTAGCCTTTCATGGGATTTTAGCCAATAATACGCTTGTGCTTTGATAGTCATTTACTAAATAGCATCACATTGTTAGAGTAAGGTTATAATAATATAATAGGCTGTCATAATATCAAAAACATATACCAGTCTGCTAACATAACAAGGCTACCAAAAGAATTACACAGCGTTAAACTGTGCTGCGCTATTAGTCATTTGATTGATTTTGACCTGCTGAAGGCAATGGTAAAAATTTACGGGATGAATTTCAAGGATCAGAGTCTATTTGCTAAACTGACTCCACTCTCTACTAACCTCAGCAAACTCCATACATGTTACCAGATATATTGAATAAACAGGCTATAACTTTTACATCTGGTTTGCTGGTATTTCCCAAGTGAACTTGGGACCAGATCCCTGTCAATAATCAGCCTCTATACTCATAGCTTTAGCCACAGTCATCTTGCACTCCACACACACACACACATACAGGATTCTGTCCATAAACACATATGTGCTCCCTTATAATTCCAAAAGGAGTTGTTGCCTCTTTGCAATATATCAGCCAATGTTATCTCTGTATCCACATGTTCTCCCCCCCTCTCCCTCTCAGATCATTGGCTGTCTATCAAATGATACCAAACTCAGAGATCATACTCACACAAACACACTCAAACACACACACACACACACACACACACACACACACACACACATACACACACACACACACACACACACACACACACACACATACACATATACACAAACACACAGGATAGGATCAGAGATTGCTGGAGTTTTTTTAACCTGCAGCACCTCTGTTAATCTATTTGGTCAGGGGGTGGCTGATGGTGTGAATGACTGGTTGGAAGATGAATATTTAGGTGCTGTGTAGACCTCCTCAACTAGCTTCTGACTGACTAAGAACAAGGGCAGCATATGCTGTATAGTGTAATGGAATAACTGTCTGTGTGACTATATTAACTGGAAAATGATGGAACAATTTGAAGACAGGAAAATGAACTGTATCCTGTTGAAGTTTTTTTTTTTTTTTTTTTTTTTTTTTTAGATTTAAAGACTAGATACTCTAAAACCAAAACAATGAGGTGAAAGCAGCTAAAACACTCTGTGGAGCTACTAGCATTACCTTTCATATCAACTGTAGTAGTAACCCATTTTTTCAAATAAAAAGATAATGAATGCATGCATGATTACTGTATTTAATTGTTTTAATGTTTGATAATTACATTTACTGTATTTATATTTAACATTTGTAGTTAACTGTATTTCACCAAATCTATTACTGTACATTAGCTTTATCTTATACCTTATTCTATAATTTTCTAAATTTTAACTCAATTATAGAACAATTCTTGCATGATTATAGCACGAGGCAATATGATTCTGGATGAAATATTCCAACCCAACACTTTGGGATTTTGTTGCAGCATTTAATCAAATGAAAACAGTCTGCCTGAAAAATATTATTTGGGTGTTAATAAATTTTAGTTGCACAGCATGAGATTAGTTTGGTTTTATTTGCCCAGATTTTGATAACTCGAAAGGTCTACTGATTATCCAGAGTAATTATGATGAGATGTTTTGCTGCATTTTGTAATTTTTTTTTAAATGTTTCAAGAATCAAAAACAGAAATTTACACACCCCAACTGCAATGGCTGTGACACCAGAGCTAATTGTAGAAAAAGCGGTAAAACTAAGAAAAACGTTACCGACACTGATCTGCGTAAAGTCAGTTCACAGTGATGCAAGACATCCATATGTGCTCTACGGTAGATTCCCTCACATCAATGACACAGTGAGCATCAGTTCAGCTGAATGATCTCCTGACTGCATTTATAAATAAAAAAACTTAAAGATGACAGTGGCAGTATCCATCGTGGAGCTGAGCTGGAAGGAAGAGCAGGCAGCAATGGGATCTCAATCTCTGTTTGTTCATCCAATCAAGAAACAAGAGGCAGCCATCTTATCCATGCGTGAAAAACACAATATGGACGTGAAAGCCTGCGTGTGTGAATATCTGTCCAGTATTGAGTGTCTTGGCTGCACTGCATGTGATGACCATGCCAGTAAGCCAGTAAGGTTTGGGAAAACAGAAATAGCTCAGATCAGCTAAGGCTTTGATATGATAATCTCATGGCACACATAAGAGACAAACGGCATACAGTGCACACACACTCACAGACAAACACAGATACAAACCAGAATAGAGGCCAAAAGATCCAAAATGGAAATTTTGGCTCAAGCTTAGGTACTTGACTGTGCCAGTATGTTGCTTTTGACTGTGCAAATGCATTGCTCAAACAACTGATAATGGATCAAAAAGAAAATAAAATCATCTGCAAATCATCCAATTGGCATAACATAATTAACAAATTGTCAATTTAGAACCCCTTGAAAACTGATTTTAACATTATGTGCAAACTACAACATAAGCAATAACTAAAGCTGAGGCCTTTTTAGCTACTAGTAGCAGACCATACACAAATCTCTGACCAAGCTGTGGTGGTTTAATTACATAGTGGGTAATGTAACCACACTAAAAGAGAAAAACAGATATCTCTCATGTGAATAACAAAAAATAAGGTGTTAATGTCGAATACTGATGCAAGACTGAGAAAAAAGCTTTTTAGGACCTTTAAAATAGTGTGCTGCAACATAGATACAGTGTATGTGTTGTTTCTCAAATGAATGTCTGACTTAGGATTTTTTTTTTTTAATTCAGTCTTATTCTTGGCTGCTTCAAGTTTTTTTTTCAGTGGCCTTCAGAAACATTATATTTTTTTTCTTCTGCCATGATTAAAGCAGTATTATTGATGTATTTTGAAAGCAGAACAAGCTCTAAAGACAACGACACATTTTTGCAATCAAGCATTACATTTAAAAAATGTTCAATAATGAATGTAATGTGTACAAAAATATTGTCTAGTGCAGCCTTATGGTTTGGTAAGGTTTAGGTTTAACGTCAAAGGATATGCAAAGGTCAATGACAGAGTTCCTTTGACCTTGAAATATCCAGTGAAAGAGTAGGGCCAGAAATCTGAATCAGAGTTAGGAAAAAAAAGGAATACCATGCATGAATTCAGGAGGAAAAAGAGGGGACATTCACCAGCAACAACTTTGACAAAAGGCTAAAACTTCCTCAGCAGTTCTGATGTCTGTTTGGGCCTGTTTATCCCAGCGCCACAGGAGCAGCAAGAGAAGAACAGGTACTTACAGATACAAACCCTTTCTCATCCCTTTGACTCTGTGCACCCGCTCACCTCTTCTACCTTCGCTCTGATATTCACTTCTCTCCATTGTGCTGTTCCATCCTGTCACATTTCCTTGTATGTTTCTCGTCTGCTTTGCCTGTGTCTTTTTTTTGGACTCTGTGTTCTTCACTCTTTAAAGTTTCTCTGCCTGACACCCTTCATTTAAATGTGTTCTAAAAATAACAATTGTACTGTATATGTTGTCTGCACGATACACAAATTGGATACACTTTCAACAGTTACCTGTTGATTCTGTTTAAGCAATGGAAGCCTCCTCATTCAGGAAGAGAAGTCATCAAACAGTACACACCTTAAACAGAATTACAACCCTCTAGTGTAGTTGTGGCTAAATCAAAACCCATCTGCCCCTGGCCTCCAGTTGCTAATTGTGAATGCTCCAGATTCACGTTCCCTGTTGCTTCACCCATTTGCCAAACAAAGTTTCATTTACAATTTCCGTTAATACTCAGGCTAATCAGAATTTTCTGAATGCCGCAACATACATTTACAAGGTACAGTCCTAATGACACTGCACATTTGAATTAATTATCTTTTGAGGTTCTAGATACTAAGACACATTTTTTTTTTCCAGGCTATTCAACAAATCAATAGATGGTGGCAGTAACATGTCAACATAGCACTTCACCAACGAAGTTAGTGAAGACTGCTAGCAAGCCCAAAAAAAATGAAAACAATGCACAATTTCAGTTCTATCAAAAATTTGCTTTGCAGATCTTTCAGGAGAAGAAAATACACAAAAATGCATTTTGGTGAGAAACAGTGAAACTGTGTAATTTGTTTGTTTGTTTTTAAAGAAAAACATTGCCATTAATTTTCATTTGGTGAATAAAACTAATTTTTAATGGCAATTTTGTTTTACAAAAATTGATTTCTTTTATATCTAAAAACTGATCATTTCACTGTAAAACATCATACAGGTATGAAATTACCTTATCTTTTCTAATTAACTTGATGTAAATTAGTTTGTAATGTAACAAGGTAAATATTTTTTAATTAATTTCAAGTTAAATAAACGTTCTAGTCTTTATATCCAGATGATTTTAATACTCAAACAGAGTTTTATAAACTTGAAGGTTTCTGAACTGATGAGTTGAATGAATGTGCTGCAGTTAAAGCTCTCCATGGACCCCACTTTTTGTAGTTTAAAGAAAACACATTTGATGGAAACCTGCTTTGTGTTTTTGATACATGTTAAGGGTATTTTAGTATTGTTGACAAAGAATACATATTTTAGTAGTGACTTCTGTCCATACCCTCAGGCACTTAATGTAAGATAACAAGATCAGTAGGATTAAACTTGCATGTTGTCCCTGTACAAACTCAGATGGATACAACAGGAGAAGCTGAAGCTGCACAATCTTCATATTAAATAAATTATTGAACTTATTTCCTGATGTTCAGTGAACTTAATTCTGTTGGTTTAAGTTCAGTAAACAATTTTAATTTAATGTTGATTTATTCAACATGTGCCAAAGACATATACGAAGAATACAATCTCCAATGATAAATTAATAACAAGAAGAAATGTATTTGCATTTATATGGAGATGTTCCTTCAGAAAAGAATCTGGAAATCTACAGCTTTCAAAGACAACAAAGTGAATTTTAGAATTTTAATTTTTTTTTTTTGAGGAAAGTTGTTTTTTTTTTTTTTTCTTGCCTTTGGCAGAGAACAACAGATTTTGTGGTTTTCATTCCTTGATCCTTGATCTTTAACCTCCTCACATCCTACAGTATTTCAGTCTTCTCTTCTACCCTCTATCATGTTTTCTTCCTTTTCCATCCCTTCATTAGTCAAAAAGAAAAGAAAAATCAGCATAACAAAGAACAACCAGAGAAAGGTAATAAAGGCCAGCTTGAAAGCAAGGGGGAAGCAGTTTTATTGGAAGACAGAAAAAAGGGGGGAAAGGTTCAATACAGAATAAAACACATACACTTAAAAATATACATACTAAAATGTACACACAAGTTGGAGTCAAAAGTATGTGCCTCTAACTTCTGTTAGCAAGCTTTTGTTTGTGAGAACCTTTGAATGAATGTGTATGTGCTGACAGCAACACAATAGGTGTGTGCATCTATAGTGAGTAGTTGAATGGAGGGAATGAGAGAATGATAAACTGAAAGCATAAAAGATAAAAGGCAAAAGACACACACAGACATACACACACACATGCAGACAAGACAATAACAAGTCAGTGGCATCTGTGACTCTGGGGTGATGCCATAATGTGTTTTTCCACTTGCCTTCCACTCATCTTTTCATCTCACCTCCTTTTTTTTCTTCTATTTGAGTCTGAATCCCCAGAGAACCCATCAACAACTTGTCATGGGTCCATACACCTTTTGTTCAGCTGTCACTTCACAAACACAGACACAGACACACTGACACAGACACACACACACACACACACACACATACACACACACACAAACAAACATGCCTGCTCACTTACTGATACAAATGTGCATATCTTCAAATTTACAGTTAGCCACATAAGTATTTAGATAGTGACATCATTTTTGTACAGCATATTAAAAATTCCCATGAACAGCTCTCAAATATTTGGAATCACTCCAGACTTTTTATCTGCTTATTTGTCATAAAATAATGATTGAACAGACTACAACTGGACATGAAGCTGATTGGCAATCAATTGTCCAATTACTTTTGACCCCCAGAAAGTGAAGGACTGTGTATAAAAATGGCTGTAATTCCTTAAGGGTTTATGTAAAATTTTGTGTTCTTCCCCAGTTTTTTGTTTTCTGTTTTTATATTACTTTACCAAAAAAAAAAAAAAAAACAAACAAACTATGAAATAGTGCTTTCCTGGAAAAACACTACCGGTTCTTCAAGTGCTTTGTTCCCAAGACCAAGAACGAGTAAACAGATCGTAGTGAAGAGTAATAGCATTTCATCATTTTGTTTTTTTCCATAGAATATAAGGAAGAAAGATAATGTTCCTAAGAATGGCCTCTCGTGCTTCAATTGGTCTGCCCTCAACTCTCATCTTTTCTCTCTTCTTTGACCTCTCTTACACTCTTCCAATTGAAACATGATGACCTGTTCTTCCAATCTATCATCTAGTTATCTCTGTGTTCTACAGCAGTATCAAAGGGGCAGCATGTTAGCATCAGGTGTTCCTCTGTCTGCCTTTTCTCTGCATCTCTCCTCTATTTTCCTCCTTTGGCTCTCAGCAGTGTGGGAGTAGTCGAACTAACAGTGGAAGGACATAGAACAAAGCTTTGTTGAAACGTATCGGTTTTACTAATGACATCTTTGCCCTCTGGTACTGCTCATTTTCTTCTCCCAGTATTTATTATTAGTGGGTAATGTTGTGAATACTTTTCTATAAATAAAAGAAAAAAAAACCTCAGTAGCTGCTCAACACCATGTTGTTCTCAGTATTGAAACGTAACATCCAGTCCAAAATGCATTGCATTAACCATCAAAACATGGTTGAGTCTGCAGTTTTCATCCCTATGGTCAGGTGTTTTCTCCCAACATCTGCATAAACTTAAGCAATAAAATGACTTCTAACATATTGTGCAATATAAATAATGCAAAATAATTTATGGCTTTTCTAATGTCAAGCTTACAAATGCTACTTCTACTCACAAGTTGCTGACATTATCTAACGTAACATACAGCTCTGACTGGATGTGATTTTATTTATAGGGAAAATCATACCTGGTAACAAAACAAAACTTTTGAAGAGGAGAGTTGTGGAGAGTTAGCAGACATCCTAAGGTCAATGCATATGTTCATCATTTCCTTTCATCTGCCTGACAAGCCTCAGAACAGCCTCTTTTAAGGGGAATTGATGACCGCTTTCTTCTCCTTTGAAATATTAAACATTCGATTGTGTGCTCTTGTTTCTTTCATGAACTCAGTTCAGCTTAGACCATGTCTGCTTAGGCTATTTGAACTAGATGAAATGAGATTTTGTTGAGAAGTTACCTCCAGTTTCCATGTGAATGATGGTGTCTTTCTCAGAAGCAGAGACGTAAACAGCTGGATAATATATTGTCACAAAACCCCTTTGGGAGATGGTTAAAGTAGACAGAATATAAAGTATGACTCCTATCACCTAGTAGTTTTAGTTGTCTGAACTTTAAGAAACAAAGGACAGAGTCAGTATTTTCAAAACTCTCATGCCCATAGTGACTGTACATTTAAGTATCTTATTGGTCAATGTAATCCTTCCTCCTCTCCATAATTTCTTTTGATTGATACCTTCCTCACATGACTACTCCAAAATCGTATTCAGACAGACTGTGAAGCAAATTTTATACATGATGCATTAGCATATAAAGTCAGTGCAACACGAACAGGTGCAAATAGACACAAATTTGCTCAGAGCATTGAGAAAAAGAGAGTTGAGACACAAAACTTTCCTCATGAGGTAATCAAGACATAATTCAGAGGCTGAGTTCCCATACAAACACTATTGGTGCTTACATTGCCAGCTAGCTTAGTGCTAACAGTCATTACATTGAGTTAATTTGTCACAAACAGCCAGACTGCACAAACAGTCCAGAGTTCTAATTTGCATGACTAATGAAAATTCACCATGCTTTTTGTCTGAACATGACTTAAGACATGGAGGATAAAGATGCACAGTCCTCGTTGGAAGCTGTGTTCTAAAGTTCAGCAAAAGCTAATACAAAGTCTCAGCAGTCTATCCTCAAAATGCACAATATTTTTGATACAGAATTCCCCCTTTGTGTTTCCATGGACTTTTAATTGCTCAGATGTGGGGAAACGATATGTCCTGGACATAACAACAGCAATAATCTTACACGCTGCTAGCAGCACAAATGTCCCCTCCCAGTCTGACTCAGTGAACATGCTCAAGACTCATTCTATGTTTGGCGGACTTTTGAAACAGTCAGACTGGTATCTTTGGAGGACAAACTTGTTCCCTTAAGTACTCCTATCTTCACAATCACACCTTCTCATTTAATGTCACTTCCTAAACTTGTTCATTTTCAATGCACTTCTCTTCATCTCATTCTTACCAGCTGTCTATTCTCTACACCTTACTGTTCCTCAGCTCAACTCCTGTTCTGACCACCTCTCTTTTTGCACTTAAATACTCTTGTTTTTTTAGAAAGCCTTTATAAAGTATCAGCCTTTTAGAGGACTTACCAAAACAGCTCTTTATGATGCTATAATCCTATGATGCTATGAAGATCTACATTGTGCCATTAACAGTTCTTCCCAAAGAAGTAAGCAATCCTTTAGGAGAGTTTTTTCTTATACATTAAATGGTCCTCAAATTGACTCCCCATAGAGCTGTAAAAGAGTAGCCTTTAGTCATGCCCATGAGTTTGGTTAGTTTTTATTCTAATAATCAGATCAAAGACCAGGATTTATTGCCACTGCTGTAAAACACCATTTATATTAAAAGGTATCGAATAGTCTAAATCAGCACTATCACAGAAGATCTTTTAACAAACCACAGTGTGCCTCTTTGGAATCAGAGAGTTACCCCAACCAATATGAGTCCTATAGCTGAGGTAAATTAACATTTTTAATTTCATGGAGCCCAGAACAGCCAAGCTTTGGGGGTGACTGCACTTAATTCTGATGTCCTACTGTTTTTCTCTTTGATGGTTAACAAACTGTAACTATCATGGGTCACCAAATTGCAGAACACCAGCCCTCATGACCTGGAGCTCCGATCTGTGGAACCCACAAGGGAATCCTTCTGTTGTTGATTTATTACTAAATATTAAATCTGAATGCCTCTGTTTATGTCTCTGTGTGTAAACGGGATAGTTATTTATGACATTCTGTTTGTGCCTCAATCCTGAGTGCACAATGGGAAATTCTGAGCATGGAAAAAGATTTTGTCTTAGTAAAATTTGGACAGAAACTATCATTAGTCGAGGAAATCTCATTGTAGTTTTTTGCCAGCAGGATTATCAATCAATGACAACTAGAGAAGCACTGGTAGAATTTTGATACTTCTCTAATAACCAATAATTATACTAGCTATTATGTTGAAGAAAAAAACACCAGTAAGAAATTAACTACCCTCATTTTCCCATTTGAGTGAATTTTTGCACACTGTTGCCATGGATGTATGAAGAAGAGCTGGACACTGTGTTCTCATCTCATCCCATGACCTCTTCGCTCCTCACTGCAAAAAAAAAAAAAAATGCAGATATAAACAAGTGGTTTAGTCTGGAAGTAAGCTACACATATTCTCACCACTGCGTTCAGGCTCCAGTGCCTCTCCGGACAGTGAAAAGTGGGTGTTAAAAAAGGATGAGTAACAGTACTTCAGTAACAACTATGGATATTCCCTTGAGCAAGGAACCTAACCTTTCAGCAGCAACTCCATTGGAGCTGCTCTGAGGTTAACAACAGAATTCTGAGGTTGTATTGAGCAACTCTCAAAGGTAAACCTGTGTGCATGAATGTGAAGCAGGGTATTTGTTGAAAACACTCTTTGATATATGAAAGTTTTGACTGAAATGAGACAGTTCATGGTTGATGGAGATGTACATGAAAAGGAGGGATTCGTGAAATGAGAAAGAAATTGAGATGGAACTTTTAAAATACCTAACCTCCAAAATCATCAAACACTGGGAGCAGTGAAAGAAAAAAAAACCCTCTGCTACATAAAGGCCTCGGAGCGAAGGAGAACATTAGAGAAGGAATGAAGCCCCCATCAACTGATCAAAAGGCCCTGAGCCTGAGAAAAACAGAAAGAAAGGGTGATATACAACCCAAACAGTCTAAACTGGGGGTTTATGCCTTCTGCTAAACTTCTCAAGGCTCCTGCTGAGCAATAAGCCAGACAGAAAAGCTAACAATCAATTAATCAATTATTTTGTCCTTAAGCACAAACTTCTTTTTGTTTTGTATATGTCAGAGAGGATTTATCAAAAAGGGAGCAGAAAATTTTTAGGTTATCATGAACTTAAAACCATTACTGGTGGGTTCAAATCCCACATCTCTCACTGCCATCTTTGACTATGAAAGGGTAAATGGAAAGCACTTTAATAGCCTTATTCTGGTGTAATTCATCAACTCAAAGGGCTTTATACTACTGCTATATTCACCCATTCAAACAAACACTCTCACTAATGGCAAAGGGAAAATGGGGATTGAACCACCAACCTTCTGGTTATTGGAGAACCCACTCTACCTCCTGAGCCACAGCTCTCAAGTACTTGGAATTTCTGGCTGTAAAATTGGAATTAATGCAGGGGCCAATACTGGACGTAAAAAGTTTCAGTTCTGTATTCTGCCACCTAAACAACTTTTCATTCCAGCTGGGTGACAGAAGACGAGGTTGCAACCTAATGACATCATTAAAGGAACAGCAATCAAGCCTTAAACCATTAATAACAATTTAGAGACATGATGAAAATATGGCTTTTTAGTTTGTTTCATGTTTTACTTAGAGGAATGTCACAGGTCCTCATAACTCCACATAGATCTATTGTTTACGTCTGCAACCATTTTCAGATCTTAAATGGAGCAGAGGCTTCACATGCTGCATGTACATTATGATTTATTCAATAAGTGTGTTCCCATTGAACAGGACAAATACTTGGTGTGACCAGCACATGTTTGATTTACTTTTAACCACTGACTTGTGCCATCATCTAACCATCTGTGAGGTTGGAGACCAAGTCTTAAAAAAAAACCACAAAAAAAACCCACACACACAGACAATGTGTGTGTGTGTTTGTGTGTGTGTGGGGGGGGGGGGGGGTTTGTGAACAATCTCAATACAGATCCCTTTGATTTTTTTTTTTTTTGTTTTGTTTTTTAAAGAATTGTCACCAAGATTGATACTGAGCACAATATTTTACAGTTTAATAATCAAATCAAACAATCATCGCTCCACTGTGGACAAATTATTACTGTATCCTCAAGTCTAGTTTGCCATTTGTTAATACTGTAATTTCTTTTCACTTATTGGCCCATATATACAACGATATCAACAGACTACTAACAGATAAGAAACTTGGAGACAGCTACAATCGTAACCAAATGTAGACCTACAACTAAGATCCACGGCCCACTGTAGATTTTTTGCACATTATTAGGAGATTCCTTTGACCACCAAATTTATCAGGTCACATCTTTTTAGGGATGCATTTAGTGAGCAATAAAGGATCCACCTAATGTATCCTAACTCTTTGATATGAGAAAGCTGCATTCTTGGCTGTATATTGAGGAGCCTTGGGCTGTTATAGCATATTTGGTGGAAGACATATGGACTTTGGGGAGAACAGCCCCTGAACTGAGACACAGCCACAGTGTTTACTCCAGCAGCACAATGACAGTGTTGTGTTTTAGAAAGCCAATTAGATTGGTCTGACCCTACTACTCCCATGGGCTCCAGTACATTTCTTACATTTCTTTTCTATAAATACTATATTTCTATGGGACACTGTGGGTGCTATAAAAGTTACAAAGATTTCCAAAATTTCCGAATGTCTGAAGCAGTCATTTCACTGTGTGACCTCCTGCCCTACCTGTTTGTGGTACATTCTGGCAGTGTTTTCTCTGATGCTTGTGTGTATGCATGGAGTTTGCGTTTCTGTGTGCTTTTACAATGCCTGTGTCCTTATCTTTTTTAATTAATGTGAAGTGTCAGCTTCCATCTCTATCCAAGCCATCTGTGTATGCAGGCCTTTGAGTTATCTGACATTATCTTTTTGCCAAATGTGAACCAAAGAACCTTATCCAACCTCCTATTGATTTAGTGTCAGCCACACTTAGCTCAAGGTAGCTCACCTAGTTTGGTGTGAAGTGTAGGGAAACAATTTAGGAAAGAATGATTAGAGTTCATCCATGAAGAGTACAAGATTTTGGAAAACTCTACCACTTTAAATGAGGAGAGGATTGACCTGGTATATCTGGGCAAACCTTTCATTGTTTTTTGATTGACCTGTTGAATTTACTACTGTTCTGAAAGGTTGATAGGTTAGAGAGTGGTTGAAAAGGATGTTTCAAAGACTGGGCAGATGCTTCTAGCCAATTTAAATGCAATAATTCCTTATTTTCTTGGCTTTCCACAGTGGGGTCAGGTAATATGTGGGTTTTCAGATAGTTGCAAGGCTATTTGTATTTTAAGGGACTGATTTCTCACTGGAATAACTACATGTCAAGAAGCTATATAATATGACTATGCACATACCGTATAAACATAGCACCATGGCATCATAAAAAAATTAAAGATTGGCCAGTTTTGATAGGGTAGAAAATGCATGAAGGGTTATTGTAATTTTTTGATGAAAAAAAGGGCAATATACGCACATATGAATAGCATCATATTGTATGACTGGTTGCTGGTTGAAATATATAATCGGGTTCATAAATATTTGGACAGTGACACATTTGTGGCAATGTTGCCTCTGTACTCAACCACAACAGATTTAAAATGAATGAATCAAAATGTGACTGAAGCATAGACTTTGAGCTTAGAGTTTCACAAAAAATTTAGGAATTACAGTTATTTTTTAGTCCTTTATTTTCAGGGGCTCAGAAGTAATTGGAAAAAAAAACACAATTATGAATTTGAGGATTATTTTTAATACTTGAAAGAAAATCCTTTCCAGTCAATGACTGACTGAAATCTGGTACCCATGGACATCACCCAATGCTGAGTTTCTCCCTTGAGATGCTTTGTCAGGCCTTTACTGAAGCTGCTTTCAGTTACTGCTTGGGCCTTTATGCCCTCAGTTTTGTCTTCATTGAGTGAAAAGGATACTTAACTAGGTTGAGGTCAGGAGACAGACTTGACCATTGAAGAATAGTCTATTTCTTTGCTTTTACAGTATTTTCTGGGTAATTAGCCTTCTGTACAGTGAAACAGTTTTAGTTCTGCAGCACTTTTGTATAGCCCTTTACATTTCAGAATTCATCCTGCTGAATCTATCAGCCCATTGTGAATAAACATTGACATAGTTCCATTAAAAACCAAATATGCCAATGCAATAACACTGTCTCCACCATTTTCGACAGATGATGTGGTAGCTTTGGATTATGAGCTGTTCCTTTCCTTCTCCATACTCTTCTCATCCCATCATACTGGTACAAGTTAATCTTGGTTTCATCGTCCAAAGAATCTTGTTCCAGAACTGGGCAGGATTCTTTAGAGGTTGTCTGGCAAAGTCTTATCTGGCAATTCTGTTCTTGAGTGTGACCAGTGGTTTGCACCTTGTGGTAAATCCTCTGTATTTCCACTCATGAAGGTGTCTCTAGACTGTAGACTTAGACAAGGATATTCTTACCTCCTGTAAAGTGTTCTTGACCTTGCTAGATGTAGTGAAGGGAATTTTCTTCACCGAGGAAAGAATTCTGCGATCATCCACTTTAGTCGTCTTCCAGGTGTTTTGGTGTTGCTGAGCTCACCAGTACATTCCTACCTCTTAAGAATGTACCAAACTGTTGATTTGGCCACAGATAAAGTTTTTTCCAACTGTCTGACTTTTTGTTTCATCTTGACGACACCTCCTTCATCTGCATCAACACCTTTTTGGAACGCATATTAAAAGTTGAACAGCTGCCAAATAAAAAGTCAATACTTGAAATCCACTCCAGACCTTTTATCTGCTTCATTTGACATTAAATAACGAGGGAACAGGCCACACCTGGCCATGAAGATGATCAGTTTTCAATTTTCTAATTACTTTTGAGCCCCTGAAAATGAGGGACTGTGTATAAAAATGGCTGTAATTCCTAAATAGTTAATGTAAAAATTTCTGTGAAACCCCTTGAAATAAAGCTAGAAGTCCAAACTTCAATCGCACCTTGATTTGTTTGTTTTAAATCCATTGCCGTTGTGTACAGAGGAAAAATTGCCAAAGTTGTGTCCCTGTCCAAATATTTATGAACCTTACTATATATCTTTAATGTTTTTATTCTGGCCATGTTAGTTTCTATTAGATAGAATAATCCCCCCTAATGGTGAATAAGATCAGATCAGCAAAAGCTATTACACACACCTGGGTCTTATTTTTGTAATTTTGGATACCATTAGTATTGGTAGCACTAGGGTTGTACTCGTCAAGTTTGATCTAGGAATACGGAGACATTAAACACTGTGCAATATGGAAAGCGACAGGAGCAGTCAGACATCATACAGTTTTACATACAGGTCAAAGGTATTTTGATCCTTTACTGAAATTTATATAGTGTAATGTCTCAGCGTACTCAGAAGCATAGAACAAATAAATAATAGAGATTTTATTAAAGGATTCAAGGAATCTTAAATCCTAAGCCTAATTCAAATCTTAGTTTCATTCAGCAGCTGAACAAACTCGTGGTATTCTACAATGGAAATTAGACGTTATTTGTAATGTGTCCTACCACTGCAGTGGAATTTTCCCATGACAGAGGGCTTCATTTATTCCAATTCATGCACTTACATTGCTACAGTAAAGCAGTATGTTCATTTGTTTTATAAATATTTAATTTATTTTTCAGGTTTTGATGACTTGTTTTTTCTACCTTGGGAATTTTTATCACATACCTTTGTACTTTAAGGTTATTTACTTAACTTGAATTGCTGAAATTTCCAATACAGACTAGAAAAATGGGAGTGCTCTAAAACTTTTAAATAGTACTGTAGCCACTATACTTATACCAAAAAATGACTCCTGACATTTCACTTTTAGTTTTACCCCCAAACAAATTATTCAGATAATGTCATCGAACCATTAGTGTGTTGTATTGATGTATTTATAACCGTATAAATCTAATGTTATCATAACCCAGGGAAATTATTCTTTACTTTTGCAAATCAATTCAACCCATCTTTTTTAGTAATTTCTTAGAAATGTGTTAATTATTCTTTTGCAAATCTGCAGTTGATACATATTCATATTAAATTACTTATCAAATTCCTGTCAGAGGGAGCAATTACATGCTAAGTTAATTGTTAAATAGTGGCGGGTTCCCTGTTCTAGACCTAATAATTTCCTTCCCCAGCACTAATGCACATGCACAGATGCAAATATGCAGCCACAGACACATTTACCTGCTAAAGTATATATGTATACAGATAGATATGTGTGCACAAGCTTACATGCGCAGATAAACTGTGAAGCACAAATTAAACAATCTAAACAGATAATTTACCCCAAGCATTTAGATATAAACACACACACATACACACAAACCGGTCAAAAACCTACTGCTCTTATGACATTAAACATAATTAACCAATAAAGGCATTAAATAGCTGTAAAATATATGTGTGGCTTAAACTTCTTTACATTATTGTCTTGTTAAACCTTTTTTTTTTTTTTAAAGGATAAATGAAAACAGTAAAACAAGCAGCATGGCACCAATTACTGTAGCTGGAGGGAAATAAGAAGACTGGGAATTCCAAAAAAACATTGTGATATACCGAAGATCAGAAATAAACCCTTGGAAAAGATGATGCACTGGGAAGAGAAATTATGACAGGCAATAACATTATATACTATTGTGTTTTTAAACTACAGTAACACATTCTTTTTTATCCATCATTTTTTTTGTATGTCAAAATCTTAATTTGCAAATGTAGATGAGTACAAATATAAAGACGCAGGACATTTTCATGCTCCATCCAGTTAGCAGCTCACATCCATGGCAGTCAAAAATATCCTTAATACCAGTGGTGGAAAATAACTAAGTATGTATACTCAAGTACTGTACTGAAGTACAGTTACTTTTCACCAGAATCTTTTTATAGGAGTGTAAGCCAAGCACCTGAGTGATTCTAGACAGCTGAAGCAGATTTGAGAATGGGGTTTCTGGCTGTGCTGGGCAGGTGATGAGGTGATGATCCAAACGGAGAGCAGGAGACCAGGACAGAGCTTGTAACAAGAACAGACTGGGGGGAAGCGATGATTTGAACAAGAGACAGGCAACAATGGAGCTGGACATGGCATGAAATTGTGATGGACTGGAGTTGTTAACCTGGAGCACTGCAAAACTTGGGGTTAGAGACATATAAACTAATACAAGGAACAATGGACTAGCCCTTGGCCTTGACATTTGTACCACATGGTAGACTGAACAACCTGACAGAGACTGGAGGGATGAGCCGGGGTTTAAATACTGCAGCAGGTCGAGGAGTTGAGTAGATGAGATGCAGCTGTGCAGGTAGGTTGGTGGGAGATGAACCAGGTGACCACCCCCAGCTCCACACAGACACATTAGTTCACACACAGACAGGTA
Organism: Istiophorus platypterus; assembly: GCA_016859345.1. Classification (NCBI taxonomy): domain Eukaryota; kingdom Metazoa; phylum Chordata; class Actinopteri; order Istiophoriformes; family Istiophoridae; genus Istiophorus; species Istiophorus platypterus. The sequence continues at coordinate 23,601,888 of CM029134.1, read as the reverse complement.
GAAATACAAACTGAGGATAAAAAAAACACAAGCAAAACACAAGAAAACACAGGGAACAAGGAAGAGACAGTCTATCCATAACAGTAACTGCCTTGTTTGCCAGTTAGATGTTAGAACTTAAATCAGAATAGATACAAATTTGTTTAATGATTACTGGCTTACCATTGGTCATTACAAGGGAAAAAAAAATGTTTGTCACCCTATGCTACATCCTTTCTAAGTATTTTATGCACAACTAAATACATGAACCAGTCTGGACCCTGAAGAACTTCATTAGAGCATTAATTGTATCCAATTAATGCTTCCCATTACACTATTCAATTTGCATATGAGTGCTGCTGAGCTGACTTGTTATATATATATATATATATATATATATATATGTATGGCAGCTCAGTGTGTGTTATGCATAACAAGATCAGTTCAGGGGTCCACTTAGGAAGTCTAGGAGTCCCACTGCGATGCCTCTGGTGGTCCCTGTTGATCTTGGAGAGTCAGTTATAACCTTAGCTTTCCAAGATTGTTATCATCCACTTCTTGCCAAATTCAGCGTGGCCAGAATGCCCCCAGACATATTGTACTTAATTTCCTTTTCACTGACAAGTTGTTCTGCACATATTTAATATCTTTTACTGGTATTCTCATATTTTTAAAAATATTTAAGATAAAAATCACAGGAGCAGCTGCTGACATTATGGATACTGTACCTTATTCAGTTATATGCCATTCCCCTTTAGGAAAAAAAGCTAAATTTCTCATCAACTGAATTAAAACTTTTATCACTTACTGCTGTAGCATAACTCAAATAGTCAGTGTTCCATTGTTGTTCCCTGGGCTGTTTCATCTCTGACAGCAGCCAGCATCACTAATAGGTGTGGATGGTTTTGGTCAGAGGTGTGTTTTGTTGCACCTGTAACCACACCCAGCAGTGATATTCCAATATACCATGGAGTAGCCTACATGCCTACATCACTGCAGCATGGGGAGAAATTAAACCACTGGAAAGCAGCAAACAAAAGATATTTTCAAGGGGTATTACATATTCTTTAAGTATTGTTAAGGTATCCAGGTATCTTTTTATACCTCTAAACTTTCTATAAAGAACAGTTATTTAAGACTCAGTATAAAATTTGGTTAATGCTTGAGGCTTTGTTGTAGTTTCACTGTAAAATGGCATGTGAACATCATCTTACATAAATGATTCCATTGTTTTGTACCAGAGAAGGATTTCAACACAATACGTACAGATCAAGCACTGCTCCACTGCACCAAAATGGAAGTACTACTGTGTATAGTCATCTCTGAACCAGAGAGTGTTAAACCATTAATACTGGTCTGAAATATTCAGATAGCAGTAGACACCAGAAAAGCTCAATTTCCATTTACCACTTGCTAAAATATTTCTAACTGTGTGAATCTTCCCTCGAGTAAGTGCCTGTGAGATTAAATACATGTGTTTTAAAAAGAAAGAGAAAACCTGGATGTGTCTGTATTTGAGTTCCTTCTTATGTTTAGCTCCTAATAACATGGACAATGTAAGCAGGCCAGTCAAAACAAGCAGCTAGGGGACTTGGATGCATCCCATCACTCTACATTAGACTGCCTATAATTAAGCCAATTAGCACACGGGAACAATACTGGGGTGCCTCGGGGAGGGCTAAGGGTAGGGATACTTGAAAAAACACTGCATCAAAATACACCCACAGTGATACACATCACTGCTTGTACTATCTAGGGAAGCCCACACAGATGGTCGAGGTGCATTTTTGCGGCTGTAAAGCTGTTTTGATGGCTTTAACATGTCAGGCTAATTAGTAGCTCTTAGGCCAGTCTTACATGGTGGGCAATTCAATATGCACATGGGACTTTTTTAAGGTGGTGGTATATCAGGCATGTTAATACATCCTATTTGTCACACAGAAACTCATGCATTATTTTTTTTTTCTCCCCAACTCAAAAGTTGGGGACAAAAAAACGATTACAAGGAATTAGAATACTGGACTTGCAGAATTTCTACTGTGTGTAGCAAGAGTAGTACTTTAGCAGAACAGCAGCATTAGTGTCTGAACACAAACAGTCACCTGCATAAAACAAAAAAAGGGACTTGAAGCATGAAAAATGGCAAGGGTTATGGTTACATGAGCATGTGTCTCTCAGCTAGGCCTGTAGAATGTCTGAACAACTCATGTCTGTATCAGTGCCGGAAAGCTAGCTCTATTTAAGCAGGTGTTACATGTTAAGACATAGTGGACATGTCTTAACAGTGGATACATGTATTTGACTGGGTCTTTGGTGCATATTTGGGTGATTATTTATACAAAGATTTTATTTGTTTTTTTTCTTCAACTAAGTGGAAACAGGGCATCCGTTGAGGGACTTTACTGTTTAGCCAAATCCAAATGACTTAATAACTTTTGGGGTAACTTGATATAGCGATTTCAGATGACGTATACAGTAGTAGAAAAATCAGCCAGTACTTTTTCTGTTTTAAAAGCACTTTACATTTTACAAGGCATCATCTTTTCTAAGTCTTGTCTTTCGCCCAAAGTAAACTGGAATAAGCTCCAGTCCCACCTGACTCAGAAAGGGAATAAGCAGGTGGAGAAAGCAAATGAATAAATTCAGCCTGAAGATGTTGATACGCATATATTTTTCTATACCCTCCCAGTAGATTTTGAGAGGGCCTGAAGGCCAAGTAACAGAGCAGGATGTCAACATTCATTTACAATACAACAAATATACATCGATTTAAATGCAAATGGTTCACATGAGATGTCTACTGACACAAAATGGTGTACTTTTTTTTTTCTGGGCTGTTAAATATTTTCAGACCTTGACCCAGTTGCGAGTCAAATCGTCCTACGTCTCATCATCTCGTCCTGGGAGCCAGACTCATTAAAACCTATTACTACAATCATCATGCAAGGACAGCAGTGTGCCCACAAACTATTTTGGCTTTGTGAAATACTGTCATAATTAATTTGCTTTTGTTCATTAAGCAGGCAGTTTATAATTAAAAATAGTAAAATGCATCAAAGCAATAGCCTTCACACTGTGCTTGACCTTCCACTAGGCCAAAATAATGTTTGTCTCATTTGTTATTGGAGATTATTAAGTTGACAATATATAGTATGATCTATTTTAAAATATTTAAATTGTTTAATTTGGGGTTGCTAATGTGGAACATGGCTAAATTGCCTCTAACCTTTGTGCTTGTTTGATGAACATGGAAGTGGAGATAAAACTATCCTGTGCAACACATGTTTATAAAGTATATACACCCTTTATTTATCGGAACTGCAAAGGAGATAATGTTTTTGGTTTTTTTTGATGATGATGAATTTTTTATTTGACACATTAAATTAAATTTGGTGGAATGTTTGATCCTAAGCTAATAAAGAAGTAATTATTAATTGATGCACAATATACCAATAGTGGACAGTGATCAATACTGAAGATCTCAAATTTTGACCCATAAAATATGACCCATGTGGTATAGAAGTAACATTTTTGGATTATATTTCAGTACAGATTCACATCCACTCCCATCTTAATAAGTTGTGTAAATTTTTTCATTTAGTTTATTTTTACCATTTTCCAATAAAAATATTTAATATTCAACTCATCTCTTATGCTGAGTATTTGATTGACGTCAAAATATGTTCACATTTTTTTCTCTTTTCTCTTTTTCTTTTTTATAAATATAAAATTTACAATACAGTATAAAATTTTTGTTTTCTCTTAGAAACAGTAAATTATGAGAAAACTGGAGGAACAAACATAGACAACTGTAGAGCCAGCTGTCTGTAGTCACATTCAGGAGGATATTCATAAAAATTTGCATTTGCAAAATGTTATTGTAAATCTCAAAAAAGAGACATTGTAAAGTCCTTAAAACTGTTAATGGGATGTATATCAATAATGTTGCCTCCTAAGTTGCATTTAACATTAAATGAATGATCCAAAAAATGTTCTCCTAAATGTGTGATGGGGCAAGTTGGGCAATATATTTAAGATACTAATATTTCATACACTATTGTGGGTCATCTCATGGGGACTCCTCTCAAGCTAATCATTTGAACTCAGAGAATGTAATTGCAATTGTTATTTTTTTTGACACTATTAACACTAAATCAATAGAAATTACCTGTGTAGATACTTTCTGTAGTTGTGGTTGGACACTAAGGTTTTTAGGTGTGTTTATTTCACGAGCGTAATATTAACAATGAAGTAATTCAACAATTTCATATCTGGTAAATACTTTTCCTCCTTGCATAGTTGATGTTCTTAAAAATATAATAAGATTCTCCCTAGATACAGTCCTGCACAAATCAAGCAAGACACACAATATGCAAATCTCCATGGAAAAACTGCTGCAATTTGTCAGCTGAGAAGGAATTATCAGAAAGCTGTGGGACAATGGAGAAAAAACATGTACATTTTTTCACATTTTTAAGATCATTTGATAATTTACAATCATGCAGCCAGTAAGGATGATCCACTTCTATAGGATTTTTTCAGAAAACCAAAATAGTCGTATATATATTTTTTTTCATACCCACAACTGACAGTCTTCTAAATTCATCACTGGGGCTCAGTCTTCACAATAACTGAAAAACCAAGAACTGAAAAATTAAAGTCTTCAAATTTAAGGGTTGATGAGATAAAAGAGTGTCTACTAGAGCAAGTTTTGTAAATGCAGGCACTCAAACTGGGATCTCCCTGCCTATGGGTCTCCATTGAAGTTTTCAGCCTTTGATATGTTGTCAGAGGATGGCACAGGTGAAGTAATTAGCAGGATGAAGTCTTCCACTTGCCCTCTAGACCTCATCCTTATCAAGCTGTTTAGGTCCTCGTCTGAACTCCTCTCACAGGTCCAACTAGTATGATAAACACCTCTCTTAATTTAGGAATTTTCCCCACAGTCTATAGACTACTATGGTTAAATCTCTCCTCAAGAAGTACAATCTACATTATTCACAGCTAAACAGTTAAAGAGCCATTTCTAATGTTCCCTTCCTTGGTGAATGAAAATATTTCAATGATAATCATGCAAAGAAGCACAACACAGTGACAGCCTTACTGAAAGTTGTAAATGACCTGAGAATCTTTTTTGATGCAGACAATGGGCATATTAAATACATTTTTTCTCAGCCTGGCTGCTTATGTATCAGAGACTTTGAATGTGGTATTCCACAAAGAAGCCTTCTCTGCCCAATTTAGCTTTCATCATTCAATATGTGCTCCCACTTATTAACCACCAACATGTCAATTACAGTTTTTCTTTTTATTTTACATCTCTGTGTCACCATATAATCCCAATGCAATGTAAAAAAAATATGAGATTATTTTAATAGGACCCAAACCGCAAACTTGGGAGTGATTCTTGACTCTGATTTAAATTCTAATTCTCATTTTAAAAAGGTCATTAAAGTATGCTTTTTCATCTCAGTAATATCACCAGAGTATGAACTTTTCTTATTCAGAAAGATGCTGGAATGCATATTCATGTTTTTATTACTAGCCATTTAGGCAATTGAAATTTCTTTACAATTCCTGTACTAGTTTACCTAAAAAGTCCATAAAAGAACATTAGCTAGTCCAGAATGCTGTGGCTAGAATCCTAACTAAAACAAAGAAAATGGATCACATCACCCCCCCCGCTGATTAAGACCTTATACTGGCTACCTGTCCTTAAGTTGTTTTGCTTATAAAGCTTACAATGACCTTACTCCTCTCTAAATCAGTGATCTTTTTTTCACAGTTTATCTTATAAAGGTTCTTGTTGTGTCCCATAAAAGAACTGGTGAGGCTGCTTTCAGCACTCTGCCTCTTGGCACTAGAATAGTTGGCTTGGTTGGTATTTTTGAAATGAAAATAAAGACCCAACTCTGTTTCTACCCTTTAATTTGGAGTAATGTTATAGCCTCAGTCTTTAAATCTTAACCATTCCTTTTTGTAATTATTTCTATGCATTTTGTTTAGTCTTTTATTTTGTTGACATTTATTTTTTCATAACATTTTATTGTTGTATCTTGCTATTTGAATTATTTAGTCTGCATGTTTGTATTAAAGGTGCTACATAAAAAAAATTGAGTTGAGTTGTTTCTGATAGTTAGTCAACACTTTCATAAGTTAAACCTTTCTTTGTTTGATTGTTTCTTTCAGATTGTGTGTACAGGCAGGGAGAATCCTTGAGGTAAGATCAACAACAGATGCAAAAAGGCCTTTGGGTCATGCCTATATGTGTGTTGACTCATCAAGGTTAATATTAAATGAGAAAAGTTGATCTACAGGAGAATAAATATTTGACAGTAATACTGATTGCCTAAGAGCCTTATTGCATTACATTCTGTTATATTTTGAATTCTCACCTGGTGCCTGATTTTTTTTTACCTACATAAAGATATTTCCACCACAAATTTATGCAGAAAAGAAACAAATTAGTCTATAAAAATTCAGTAGAATGCAGGGAATTAAATTTTTTAGCTGCTTAAAATTTCCCTAGGGAGGACCACTAGACACTAACATGCACAGAAAAGTAACTTTTCTAGTCTATAGATTGGGGAAAATGATTTCTGGTCCACATAGTTGCTGATATGATCAGTGTGTTAGAAGTCCCAATATCTCCAACTTGGAATATACAAGGCTGATGTGAACATTTTTTCACACTTGGCTACTCGTGATTACAATTTGAAAAAAATCAACTTCTGGTTCTCATGAAGACAGATAACCTAACCAATGACATAATTTAAACAACTGAATCCAGAGAATCATGGGCAATGATCGCTCAAATACAACATTGCAGTTAATCAATAAATTTTTGCTCATTTTAAAGTCATTTAACACTGGAGTACTGAATATCCCATTTGCCATATGGGGGATTCAATGCTAAAAAGCCTAAATAAATGTAACTGACTGTATGTAACACATAGGTGGCCCAAAGATTCCTCCGTATCCTCACCGTTTTGGTCTGAACTCTTGATACTCCATCAAACAACATAACTTGGTCTCGATGCACAGTGGAATGTGTCATAGTTTTGACTGCTTAAATTGTTGTCTCTTTTATTCAGATTTTATTCAGATGGTTCACTGAAGCTTTTGAGACTTGAAATTGCCCACAAACATACCAGTTTTATTCATCCGCTGTGGTGGCTGAATGCCAACATTTAGTTGAATCCAGAAGAATGGGTGGTGTCACATCATCTTCAGAGACACCTGTTGCTATAATTGATATTTTTCACAGAAAAACAAATCAGATCACACCATCACTTGCTATATTATCTCTTAGACAGACAGATGCTCTGGTTTTGTTTGTACTTTTATTTGAAAGTACAGCTGCATTTTTCTCTTCTGTGTTTCTATTCTATATTACAAGAGTCTCTTTTAGTCTTTTCATGATAGTAGTAGAGTTATGTGGTCTATCCTGCCTTATTTCAGAATCTTCAAACTTGTTTCTTAAAAAGTGTGTGTGGGTATGTGAGTGTGTGTGTGTGTGTGTGTGTGTGTGTGTGTGTGTGTGTGTGTGTGTGTGTGTGTGTGTGTGTGTGTGTGTGTGTGTGTGTGTGCGGGTGGGAGGATATCAGTAGAGATAGATTTTAACGTCCTGTTTTTTTTTTTTTTGGTCGCTCAGGGCAGCACAACAAGCTATAAATAAAACAATGACAAATTTTTACCTTAAGTTGATAGGGCATTCAGGTACATGTTTCCATAAAAATACTGATGAGTGTAGTTTTAAGGACTTTACTCTTTTTTTGGAGAAGAGACTGAATTAATATTAGAACACCAGATCAAAACTGGTTACAGCAACACACAGTGGCATGATAAAGTTCGGCACCCCGGATTAATATTTCTATTACTATGAATATTTGTGTTTTCTCCAAAAGGCATTAAGTTAAAGGTGAAACATTTCTTTAATATTTTAAGCAAAATTACTTTTTTATTTCCATCTTTTACAATACAAAAATAGAGCCTCAAGCAAAAGTTTGCACAGTCATTACTTAGTAACCCCTCCTTTGGCAAGTATCACAGTTTATAAACACTTTTTGTAGCAGCCAAGAGTCTTCCAGTTCTTGTTTGGGGGATTTTTAATCGCTCTTCCTTGCAAAAGGCTTCTAGCTCTGTGAGATTCTGTCTTACATGCACTACTCTTCTGAGGTCTATCCACAGATTCCTGATGATGTTTAGGTCAGGGGACTGTGAGGGTCATTGCAAAAGCTTCGGCTTTCACCACATGAGGTTGTTTTTGATTTTGAGGTTTGTGTAGGTTCATTATCCTGATGTAGAAGCCATCATCTCTTCAGCTTCAGCTTACTTACATATAGTTTGATGTTTTCTCACAGAATTTACTGGTATTTAATTGAATCCATTCATCCCTTCACCAGTGAATGTTCCCTGTGCCACTCACTGCAACACAAGACCAAAGCCTGATCGATCCATCCACCCTGCGTAACAGTTGAAGTGGTGTTTTAATTTAAACTCTGCATCCTTTTCATCCAAACCTATCTGTGCTCAATGCAGCCAAACACTTCTACTTTAACTTCATCAGTCCACAGGACTGGTTTCCAAAATCCATGAGGCTTGTTGAGATGTTCCTTTGTAAACTTCTGACTCTGAAGTTTGTGGTCAGGAGGCAGAAAAGGTTTTCTTCTTCTAAAGACTCTTCCATGGACATCATGCTGGTGCAGGTGTCACTGCTCAGTAGATTCCTACACCACCACTCAAGAGTCTGTTAAATCTGCCTGAAGGTCTTTTGCAGTCGAATGGGGGCTTTAATTTGTCTTACTAGCGATCCTATGAGCTGTTCTCCTCCAGACCTCAAGTTCACCGCCACCGTTCCTGTTCATTGCTGTTTCTTAATTACATAACAAACTGAGGAAACAGCTTCCTGAAAAGACTTTGCTATCTTCTTACAGCCTTCTCCTGCCTTGTGGGCTTCAGTTCTTTTAATTTTCAGTGCTAGGCGCCTGCTTAGAGGAGCCCATGGCTGCTGATTGTCGAGACAAGGTTTGGTGTGTCAGAGTGTTCATACAGCTTTACTGTGACAGTGAACTAGCCATAGCCCTAACAAGCTTATAAATGTCTGACATCTTGTTAAAACTTATCTAGAGCTCAAATCTTTTACAGTTCCCATACTGTTCCATGGTGGTCTTTTCACTTTTTCAATCTAAACGTTTAAAAAACAAAAATAATACACTAATCTTGCTTAAAATATTGAAAAGAATGTCTCATCTTTATCTTCATGCCTTTTGGAGGAAACATAACTATTCACAGTGACATCAATTTTGATGGGTGTGCCCAAACTTTGTCATGCCGATGTGTAAAAATCAGTCACATGATGACACCTTGGGCCCGTACAAAGTACTACGAAGCAAGTTCAGCATCCAAATATATACTTTTCGTTTCTCGGCTTCACTAAGCTTAACATTGACTGTCCTGGATAACCGGTATAATGAAGCTGGCAATCAGATGGCTCCATAAAGTCCAGTTTCGAGCACAGTCATGTGAAAGAGAGGGTGTTGTTAATTACAAGCACCTCGTCAGAACAATGATTAACGTACTTAATATGATAAGAGAAGAATTACTGATACCTGCAGGTAAATTTATTGGGACAATCAAAAGTGATATTCAACTAGGTGAAATGTAAATAATATGATCATATAAGTAGAGCAGAAATAAACACAAGAAATACATTTTAGTTTTAAAAGTCAAGCTCATGATAAAGTGTAAATAAGCACAAAAATTGTTAAATTTCTTACTGAGTGAGTATTTTTGCACTTTTATCTGATGACCAATGAACTGTGATGTAATACACATTAAAAATAAAAAGTCAGAGTAATGTCAGACTTATTCTGTTACCAAAGTTGTGAGGAAGGAGAGAAGAAAAGAAAAGTAGTTCATGTCTGATGAGGTCAATCTGTCTATCATGTTCAATTATAATCAGGGGAAATATTTAAAAGTGGAGGATAATATTTCTAATAAAAGACATCAGAGGGTTTAGTTTTTATTTCCAATTATCATCAAAATGTCAGCTAATGTTATTATGAGCTGCAGAGAGAACAAGAGTGTAAAATCATCAATGCTGTCGGGAATCCTTTTGGGAATCAAAGAATCTTTGTGCAATTAAAATGGAGCTTTAATAGTTATTCTGTAGTTGTATAGTGTAAAAATTCTCCCTCCTTTTATTAGAAGTTCTTTTTTAATACCAGAATGGAGACATGGATGGTGTGGAGCAGCAAAATGATTCAACTGATCTATAAAAATATTTATTGTTCTTTGTTATTTGTCATTTTCTTGTAGACCCTTTTGTCCCTGTGAGAATCCTATAGGAATAATGATTCTGATGATCTGATTGGTCAGTAGTTGGGCTGTTGACAGGTTTTGGTCTTATCCTCTGAGGTTAACCTGTTCTGCAGCATGTTAGTTGTGCACCAGACGATACAGTGGCAATTGACCTGGTAAGAAGTCAACAACAATAAATTGTCCTGAAAACCCAGCAGGTTTAAACCTGAAGTTACCTCACTGACCACAAAGCCTGCTTTGTAGTACAGGCTTCAAAAACAAACTCCATAATATGCATTTTCATCAGCATAATATGCTGATAATATGCAACTAAAAGCCCTGGGGAAATCAAGTTAATAAAGTTTTATCAGAGATATTATTTTTCTTTGTCAAACTACTTTTTCAGCAGTCAAGAAGGAACTTTTATTTTGTCACTTGCTCATATTTAGTCCACTCGTCCTTTAGTGACTATAGAGAAACACTGCAGTGTGTACAGGTGACATCCCAAACTGGGATTCTTAACTTTTCTTTCTGTACTGCTTCCCTGCAAGAACCTGTTTCAGTAGTTTGATTTACTGTATGTGCCACCCTGTCTGTTCTTAGGTGGAGAGAATCATCCCTCATGTTAACTAACCAACCCCTAGAAAAGTCTGTTGTAGTGAGGAAGGAAATGGAGAAAAAAAGGGAGTGGTAGAGTCAAACATTTAGGAATCTAGAGAATGCAAAAAAAAGAGCGTGTTTCACTCTTTATAAGTGTTTACACACACTACCCATTTACAGCATGTTTTGGAATCCTATTTCATGGAAATGTGTGCGGCAACTGCACTGAGGAGCTGGGACAATGGCCCTGTTGTTAAAAGTGACAGCTCAAAAGAGTTTGATGCACAGCTAATTTAGAGGAGCGTCCCATGCAAAGTGGGAACTATTATGCCCTCCTGTGTAGTCAGTGGTCACAAAGAGAAAACAAAGAAATCATTTTGCAGCCTAATTGCAGACTCATTACCCGATAGAGTAGGGAGAACTGGGGGAAGAAGAGAGGAAAGATCTTAGCAGACAATAAGACTAGTCCATGCTTCATTTAGGAACAGTCAACGAGACAATAGGAAAAAGGACAGGGAGACTGAAGGAAAAGGAGAGTAAGGTAGAGACAGTAGCACAAGAGATCCCTGGAGCTGACAAATCCCAAGCTGAGATAGGAAATGTCATTTTGCTCCTATTTCCTGATACTATATCTATCACGTGACTCTGCAACAAACTCCTACACAAACACACACACACACTCGGCAGTGGCAAAGGATGTCAGAGTACAGTACATATGATTTAAGCTAAGGAGCTGGGTAGGATTTAAAGGTATGGTTCAACATTTTCTAAAAAATTCACCTCTTTTTTGTCAAAATGGAGATGAGAGGATGAGAACCATTAATAATCCTGTGCGTTATGTGTCAATGGAACGAGGGCGGAGAGGTGATTAGCCTTGCTCGGCTGCTGACAGCAGGGGAAACAGTGAGCCTGGCTCTGGACAAAGTTTAAAAAAAAATATAACATACGTAACAACAAATTAAGCAAAACTCTATTTTTCACATAGCGTATCATGTTAATTTAACCCATAAAAATATCAGCACATATAAAATACAGTTTGTAATTTTGGAGGAAGTATTGTGTTGGAGCTATTTCTTGACAAATAACATTTACCCAGTACCTATTGCATCTGCAGCTAACAACAAATCCCTCAGCTGTTTCATGTGTTACTTTCAGCAGTCGCCCCCTTATAGATGAAAGTAGCTTCCATCAATGTAGAAATCATTCGATCTCAATTTCCCATCTGGAACTGATGTGACAAAGGCTCTGGAGAAAAAAAATAACATTAACATCAACTGTCCGTCCTCCACAGCCTGGACATAAAAGTGGAGTTTGGGGTAATCTTAGCTGCATAAATCCAACCTGAAATCATTTCTATTTTAAGATTTTAGTCATCAAATGATGCCTCTCATTGAAATCAGAATAAACGCATCTAGTATAACAAAGCTAACTAAGTACAATTAGGTAAACATTACTTAGAGAGCTTTTGTCACTTTATTATTTAAGGCTAATTAGCTACGTTCATGCATCCTTTGTGAAGCTAGGCTAATCAGGCTAGTTCTGTACTTCACACACAGGCATGAGACTGATATTGTTTTTCTCATCTCAAAAAGCTATTTAAGAAAAGGGTTAATAATCTTCAAATGCAAAAAGCTTTGTTTGGAAAAAGAGTGATACCATTTGCTTAATGTTTATATTTTTTATAATCTCTATTCTCCCATTATAGCAGGATGACACTTAAAAGTTTTAGGGAAAGGAAATTTGTAACTTGGGATAGGAATAAGCAAGAGGGTAGAATGGAAAGGAAGAGTGACAACAGCAAAAAATAAAAGTGACAGAGAACATGACAAAGATAAGAGAGGAGGGGGAGAGATGAGGAAGAGAAGCAGTAGAATATGAAGAGTGACAGTGGTGGGGCACAATAAAAGAGTAAATTTGACTGAGGCACTAAGAGACAGACAGATTTGGAGATGAATGGAGCACACAGGGAGACACAGCTCCACCATTTAATAGCAGTTCTGTCCCAGCAGGTTGCTCAAGTCAAATACCAGGAAAGACAGTGTGGGTGTATGTGTGTGTGTGTGTGTGTGTGTGTGTGTGTACGTGTGTGTGTGTGTGTTTGTGTATGTGAGAGAGAGAGAGAGAGAGAGAGAGAGAGACTGTTTTCAGAGTTAATAGCAGCATTGTAGCCAGCAGGGGGAACAAAGCTTAATTGTCCCCTTATGTTCACAAGTCTTCTTTCTCTTTTTTCCTGCCTACTACCCATCCCTCCTTTCTTTCTTGCATTGCTTTACCTTCACTCCTTCCTCCTCGACCCTCCTTCCACTCCCAATCCTATCCTTCATCTATCTTTCCTTCAGTTTCATGTAGCATTGGTTCAATCCTCCCTTCTTGATGCTTTCTCTCTTTTAGACCTATATCTCCTTCCTATCCTTCCCCTGCTCTTCTTTATTCCGTATTTGCTTCCCTTACCTAATTTTGGATCTCACTTCCTGTTCCTACATTCCCTCACCCCTTGCATCAACCTGTACAGTAACTCTTCCCTTCTCACCCATTTAACCTCCTTCTTTTGTTTCCTTATGTTCCTATTTTGCCCTCCCTTTTCCACTACCACTTTCAACCTTTGTTTCATATGTTCTTAATCCTCCTTTATACTTTAATCCTTAGGTCTTATACTTTCCCCTCTCTCCCCTCATCTTTATTTTTTCTCCAGTTTTCTCCTATTTTTATCTTCCCCCTGCTTCTTCCTTTCATTCCTCTCTCTAACCCTCTTCAAGCCACTAATTCCCTCTGTTCCACTAGAAAAATAAAACTAATGCAGCCTTTATATCAGGCTCACTGGTTTTTCTTTGAAACCACTTCCAATTAATAATTGAAATAATCAGTTAGTTGAAATTGGATCAATCCACTTGTCTATCTATCCGTATGATTATTATTCATATGACTGAACAAGAAACTTGAATCATCCGAAACTTTTTATTATCAGTTTACTGATGAAACATGGCTCACTTACCCACAGTGTGACAATTGCCTCAGATGTTTCTGTTCTCTATTTTCAACCAGTTTTTCTGCAATTTAATTATAAGTGAAAGGTAGGAAATACATAAAAAGTGTGAATTATTGAATAAGGGTGTGTTTGACCTGGTTAACAGAATTCAGTTTGAATTTGTGGCCCGAACTCTAATTTATTGTATTGACACAGAGACTTGTCAAATGACATTATTATTACAAGTTCAAATCAATTCATGCTATTAAATACTAAAGAAGTACGTAAATGTGGACTGTGATTCAGCTCTGTGATGTTCATTAGCACCAACTGCTTCTGGCACTGTTCAGTATTAAGTTACTAATAGGTTGGTTAATAAGCAGCACAAAAGCAATTTGAACTAATAATTCAGTAATGCAACAAGGCTTTGTGTCCATTCAAATAGGCCTTCAGCTACTCATTCAAACTGATTTTTACTAAGAGGGTCAAATAGCCTTGGACACACACACACGCACACACACACACACACACACACACACAAACACATATACACACAAACACATGCAAACACACACACATACGCACACACACACACACACACACACACACACACACACACACACACACACACACACACACATATCAGTTACACAGAACTTGGATTCCTGGAGTCAAAGTACAACTCACAGAGTGAGATACTATGTTTAAGTGGCTTCTCAGTAGGGGGTTTATGCTCCTTTTAATAATAATAATAATAATAATAATAATAATAATCATGGTGTCCTTGTCTGGAGAGGGGTCAGCTTTCTGAGTGACTGTGTCAAACAGTGAGACAGTGTGATGTCTTTTCGTTGCCTAAGTTTGAAACATTGTCTACATCCAAGTAAAATACAAACCAGACAAGCAGCTATTTTAATCATCTCCTAATGTTTTAAAAACATCACTGAGAGCAAAAATCATTACATAAGAATGTGGCATCCACCAATGCTGGATTTTAAAACTGATTAGGTAATCCAATATCTACTCAATGAGATAGCGGCCCATAAAACGGAACATTTTCCTCCTGCTGATGTCATGAGAGAAAATCTATTTTTGTGTCATTTAGCTTTAAAAGATTTTAACTAATCAATATGATTTCACTGGGGTTTTAAGAGCACTCATAGTCATAGTGTCATTTGGATAAACCTGTATCAATTGGGTATTGTGTAATTTGATATTGTAACATCTGATCAGGAAGGAGAACCTATAAAAACCAAGTGTAATGAATGCTCATTATAAAGAAAAACTATTTGGTGGCTAAACCAGAGTCCTGGACAAAGTAAAATCTTCACCTGATGTAGGATGGAAAGTCAGAGGATCATGAACCTTCACAAAGACCCTGAATGTCTGAACCAAATTAGATGATAATTGATACAACAGCTGTCAAGACATCTCAATAAACAACTAAAATACCAACCTCAAGGTGGTGCTGAAAGAAAATACTGCAGGCTTTATCCTCTGGGGACCACAAATATCAATATATCATGGTAGTCCATCCAATAGTTGTTGAGATATTTCAGGACAAAAGCAGTAACCAGAGTGACCTGTAGGCTCACACTGCCATTCCCAAGGCTATTGCCAGGCTCAAGAGCCCGGATTGATAATTGCCTAAGCAAACAAAAACAATCTTCCTGTGAAGTATAAGGAACTAAGAACATAGTATGATTGAAAAATGCAACCATTTTTATAGCCTGTTGGTTAAAATGTAGTGATCTATTGTGACAGCCAAATCCATGGAGATCTAAAAGAATAAGAACACCACTTTAATGATATCAATGGCAATTGTCAAGTAATTTTCTACTTTCCATAGACCTGTTTCACTATAATGGCTGGCTTACATTATAACATTGTAGGAACTAAGAGGAATATTTACTTAGGCTGATGGGTTCCTCTCACCCCAGTGAAGTCAGAAAAGTAATAGATAATTAGACTGGATGAAAAGGAGAAGAAGGAGGAAAGAAGGAGAAGATAGATTAATTTGGCTCTCTGTTGCTTTTCTCCAGATGAATAGCTCTTACCACAGCTTAAATTCAGCTGTATTCCCTTTTAAAATACTTGGTATTTAACATTAATCAAGTAGAAAACATTAGCAATTATTCAGGTGTTGACTTGGAGATGATCCAAACAACTATCAGATCTGCAGTGGCTCAATTCATTACAGGGAAGCTCAATAATAAAAGCAAAATTTGGCATTGATTCAAAAAGTGATTGTGGCACATAATAAAAATCCCCCTTTTTAAGAAATTATTGCTGTCTCTGTTTCTTTCACCAGGGCTGCACATCCACAAACACATCAGCGCTGAAGACAAGAATGAAGCAATTTCTGTTCAAGTATAGTGGTTTAACCTCCTAACATTGGTATTATCTGCTGTTTCAATGCTATTAAACTCTCTAACCTCTGTTTATGTGACTGAATTCTTGAAAGGATATATGCAACTTATGTGTACGTGTGACCTTGCTCTTGTGTATGTGTGTGTGCTCTCACCTTCCCTACAACCAGGTCAAAGTAATTTAGTCAATACATCCATGTTGCCGCTCAGCTTTTTGGCCCTTCATACCTAGCAGACCAAAACAGCTCAACATACTATGCTGTGGAACCTGAACCATCCATATACAACACAGCCATCTATAATGGAAGGAGTTTTGAGCACTCACATTGAGCATGTAAGGGTCCCCCGGCATCTAAAATATCTGCATATATGTGTGTGATAAGTAAAGATACATCCCTTCATAGCTGAATGACTGAATGACCCACACAGCACTGAAACACACACACAAACACACACACATATCACAGTGATTCTGTATGTATGGATCAACTGGGCATGAGAGTGTTTCACTTGCTAATGGCTTGACTCCAGGGTAGATTTTACAGATTTACAAGCTAATATGATCTAATGTCACATGTGTTTCTGTGTGCGTGCAGTACACGGGGAGTCTTATCTTCTCATGATTCACATACAGATACAAGTTGATAACTCAGCTATAACCACCTGCTGATGCATTTTTTAGATAGTGATATTATATACATATCTGTGCTTTCCAGACATATCTATATCAATGTGACTTTAGTTAAGGTCAGTAATGTTTTGTGAATGCTGCCAACACTGTCTGACTCCCACTTAAACACTATTACAGCTACCTGGAATATTACTTTGATAAATGATGCTTCCTTTCAACTAAAAGTGCTTTCACAGATACTTACAGTATCGTTCCTGTGGTAATGTTGTATAATGTTTGCCAAAGCTTTGAAAACCCTTCATAAAATGCCAAAAGTATAGGTGTAAATAAATGTACAAAAGCCTTGTTTTTCATGTTTTTTCACTCTCTCCCTTATGAGAAGTGGTTACTGCTGGTGGTGTTTTCGCTCTTTCCTTGCCAGTCGTCTCCACCTACTTCACCGCCGGAGGATGTTTCTCATAAAAAATGGAGAAATTCAAAGTTGTTATATTATTTACTGATATAGGGAGAGCAATGTTGAAATGTATGCAGTGGTTCAATACCTTAAAGCTGCACTAATCAAAATATAAAAAACAAATGAAATGACCTGCATGTAATGTGAAGGTGGTAGTTTGTAGTTACAAATGAGAATCTGCACTTTCCCAGCATTAAGGTTTACCATAAAAGATAAGTTTTGTTTCAGCCAGAGCATTGATTTATAATAGCGATGTCACTGTCACCGTAATTGTACTTTGAGGTTTGCTCACACGATCCATAGACAAAAACATGTAGAGTATTTTTCCCAGCCAGGGTACAAATTCATGCAGGACACGCAAACTTCCATGCATTGCTGCTATGAAGAAAGCTTTTCAGAAAGATTGTATCCAAGAGTGACAACAGCCGCTCACTCTGGAGCAGTTGTTTTTCTCCAGCTGTGACAACACCAATCCACACACTTCTCTTGATTGCGTCTTTCCATTGTCCCATCATCTTCATTCCTCTCACTCATTTTCTACCATCCTCACCCTGCTTTCTCTCAGGAGGTTGAACTTTAACTTAAAAAAAGGCAGAGTTAAAGAAAAAGGCCAGTCTTTACTGGGAGGAGAAGAAAACAAAATTACTGACTGAAGATTGGAAATATTGAAGGCTAGAATGGCTTCAGATGAAAATTTGATGATCCTCATGAGGACACTGTGCCGTAGCAGAGGACAATATATATAAGCATAACAAAAATGTAAGTCAAGATAATTTTATATGTAATCATATCACAAATGACATTAGGAACAAAAGAATAGGTAATTAAATTGAAATAATTTGCTGTATTGTTACTGACAGACTTACAAGTTAAAAGGGGCATACAACTGCTACCAACAAAAAAAAACTAACAAAACAAAAAATATGTACAAAAAAAAAATATGTACTGCACACGCTCATCTAAGCCTCAGTCAGGCTTGCTGATTTTCTTTTTCTTATGTCAACCAAGACTACATTTATCTTGCCTCCATCTTTTCTTCAAGACTCACAGCAGTAATCCAAGGTCAGGGCTGGTTCTGTAATATGTGATGTCAAATCATTGTCCATTTCTCCATAACATAATTACTTAATGCGCCTTCTGTGCTTGCTTCCTCTCTAGCTATGTTTGTTGGAAGGAATACAGAGTATTATCTGTCTTTTTCGGGACAGAAATTGAGCATATTCTTTCTGTTTTTCTTCTCTGTGGTTGGTTAATACTGAAAAAATATGAGGGAGACAATTATTATCGGAAAGATATCTAATTCCTGACTTTAAAAAATTCCGGAGTTATGACTGGAGCTTTTTCCAAGGATTTTCAGTGTTTCCTTAATCAGTGAGACCCTTCAGCTTTAGTTGCAATGTCTATATTAGAGCCATTAAACTGTCACTCTTACTCAGAGCCATTTTAAATTGAGTGCAAGAAGCGAAAACAGTCAGTGACATTACAAACAAGGGTCATAGCCACTGTGGTTTGAGACCAGATGTGAATAGCCACATGTCCTTGAAATGATTATGTATGATTGAAGAGACAGAACACATGTGTTTTTCTCTCTTTCTCCCAGGATGTTAAGCTCAAGGTAAGGTTTATCCAAAAAGTTTCTAAGACAAAAGTTCCTGCATCACAGGCTCCGCTGTTTGCATTTTTTTGTGTTTTCTGATCTATCACCTTTATCAGCTGGATGAAATTATTTTTCTCTGCCTTCCAAAACTGTTACAAATCACTGCTCAAAAATTAAATCTCTTTTATTTTGATGTGACTACTTTATGCGAATATTTCTTTCTCTTTTAGTCTGGGGGTGTTGCTCGGATGTAGGTGGGGTGGGAGGCCTTATACATGTCTGTGTCTGGCGGCCATTGTCTCATAACTTTAACTCCAAGTTAGAAATAGCAGCTAGTTATTGATATCATTTCATATTACAATATTCAAAGTTTTTTATCTTTAACTGAATAAATCCTATATTAAATACGAATGTAGTTTATTATTAACCTGGGTTTTTAATTTGAGTCTTTTTTGAATAATTTCTCTAAAGGGACTTGCCCTTATTTACCTCAGCATTTTGATCGGAAGAAATATTCCAAAAAGATCACGTATATCACTGCCTGGTAATTCATTTCAGCAACAATAACCCAAAATTGTAGCGTTTCCTTACAGAAAATATCGAGACAGGTGATTTCCTGTTTATTGTGGATATTAGTTAACTGCTGTTTTTATGTTTCTTATCATTTTATTTTTAATGTCTTATCATATTATCCACCCCTTTACTTTTTTAATAATCTCAGTATTGATTTTATGTCCTGGTTGTAATTTACTTATTTTTTTCTTTTTGTATTTCAAGTATTTTAATCCTGTGAAGAATTTTGTTAAATTTGTGTTTTAAAAGTGCCATACAAATAAAGCTATCATTATTATTATTATTATTATTATTATTATTAGTAGTAGTAGTAGTAGTAGTAGTAGTAGTAGTGGTAGAAGTAATAGTAGTAGTAGTAGTAGTATCAGTATAATTAGTATAAGTATTAGTATTAGTATTTGCAATAAAGTAGTTTCAGAATCCCATTAGTTACACTGACGTGACAGTAGAAATATTATAGACATACTGTAGGTTTCCAAAAGGCAAATAAAACCAAACAATTCTGCAGTGGTAGATACCACTTGGGGCAAGTGTGTTGTTCTTTAATAATTTGGCTGAACCAAACATTTAAGTAAAAGTGAATGGTTTTCAGGATTAGGTCAGGACAACACTCTCCAGAAAAGATCCTTGATATTTGACCCTGGAATACATCCGTCAACATTTTTCAAATTACTTCCTTCATCAAATATCTGTGAATAGCAACTACAAAATGGCTGTGATTAGAGAAAAGCAGTGATTATGGCATATTAACTAAAGTTACAGTACAATATGTTAAAGCTAGGCAAACAGTGATCAATGATTGCAGGCCTGTGATAATTTTTATACTTTGAACTTTATTCCTAGTGATACTGGGCTGGTTAGCAACAAGCCAGAACAAGCCAGAATGAGAATGAACCCCCTTCTCACACTACAAGGCTTTAAGTATCAGCTTTTTCTATCATCACTTGCTGAACAAATACTCTTAGATATGTTACACTAAAGGCTAGAATTTGATTGGAAATTGTCTGCCCTGTTGCTGGTCTCATTTTAACCCTCTTGTGTTTTACCAACTGTCCACTGAATACAAGCATTGTTGTAGACATGAAGAAAATGTTTGATGATACTAAAATGATCCCAATACTTTCATAAAAGATTTTGAAGCTCCAAAAATATAAACATGAATAGGAAAAAAAACAAGCTATTATTCGGTATAGGTGGCTCTCAAACAAAAGCCCCTCTTGCAAGACAGTGACAGAAATATTAAATGTTATCCCTGATAATATTTAATATTTCCTCCTCTATACCCAGCTGAGAAAGGACTTGAATCAGGTCATTACAGAATACTACAATGGAATCACAAGTCTTCCGCTTACATTATTTATGATGGAAAATAGATTGTGTTATTAGAAGATGCCACAAGCTGAGAAACAGGCTGCCTTCCAAAAACTAGGCCTGGTTGTTGTACCCTGAGTCGCTTGTTAAGGATTCATGGGAGAAGGGGCCGAGGCTGAGAGGCACTGTTTGCTATTCGATTTGACCTTCAGATTTGCCAAATCCCATTTGTTATGGGGCTAAACACTGATAGAGATGTATTCCAAGCAAGTACCACCCCCACACACGTATACCCACATGTACAGCACTCACGCAAACACGTGCACGCACCAATCCAATCCACTTACAGACTAAGGCTCTTATGTAAAATTCTTAAATTATTCATAAACATGCATTCATTCTGCTCTGCACCTTTTGGAAATAAACCAAATAGATGGGTGTGTATTGTGTGTGTGTGTGTGGGCACATGTGGGCAAATGGGGAAATTTTTCACAATTTGTCACACTTGAAGCATGAAATCACTCTAATATCGTACAAATTTATAACGGGTGCACTGAACACTAATTATAGAGGAGAAAGTCTTAAGTGTACTTTGAATAGGAATTATTACATCCTAATATGTACATGAACCATTAATTTCCTTTGTGACCTGAAGGCAGAAAAAACTAAAACTCCTGGAGTAGAGTAAAGAATAGAATTAGTGTGGCTTGTCTCTGATTCTGTTGGAACGACTAACAGATGCTTCAAAGTAGCATTGACCATGTTCCGAGGTACAATCCAAGAGAATCCTCTGTTCAGACTAGTAAGAAATTGCTGAAGTCACTGAGTATACCTTCCAGGATAATTGCACATTCTCTTTATAGCTTGAAATGAGAAAATGGAAAAGGTCAAGTGTTTCCACCTCACAACTGTCTACCATGGCAGTTTAGAAAGAAATTTTAGGGGGTTTTATAATATCCAACAATATTGGGAGAGCTGAAGATGAATATATTTAAGTTGCCTGCACTAATCAGGATTGTTACAATATGCAGCAATGTGCTACATGATGGCTTTATACATATCGGTTAATTAATGGTGATGAATAGGAAAGAGTCAAAGTATTGGTTTTATAGATTTTCATCGCGTGACATTTTAAGCTCTTTGGTTGCCAAGAAGTATTCTGACCCACAAAATTTGAATGATTGAATTGAATTAATTAAACTTGAATTTAAAATATATAATCTTACAGTACCAGGTAAGGGATCAGCCAAGCACATTATTTTCTGTGAATGTGCATCAAATAAAGCAAAAGTATCTAAAATAATATAAATAAATATTATATTATTATAATATAAACAATAATATAAATGCTTCTGTTATATTCAATGTGGATGTATAAATGAATTCAAATGTTAGTCTTCAGTGGTGGTATAACCACAGTATAAAGTATGAAGCACAAGTCATCCACTGTAGACCAAAAAACAAAAAAGTAAAAAAGAAACAAAACAAAACAAAAAAAAAAACATCCAACGACGATATAACATGTCTTTCACATCAGTAAACATGTCCATGAACCTCAGTCCCTCAACCTAATGTTGATACTAGTGAATGTATCTGTGCACAAGGTGGAACAGCCTGTGGTTTGAGTTTGAGTTTGAACCGTTAGTCATTAAGCTCTGCAGACTCTACCTTGAGACTCTGAGGGCTATCGGAAAGTGTTACCCTAGATCAGGGGCTTATTTTGTCAAGAGGAGCTGTGGCTGAGAAACTTAGGTTCTCTCAATGAAATGCAAGTAAAGTTCCTAAGTTTTTAAAATGTTTACTGAGTCCCTGGATAGGTTTCTGCTGTGGAAATGGACCAACCACTGAGGTGGTTAGCTATAACTGAACGAGGCTCTTATCAAATGCACGTGAATCAGAGACACAGAAAACATGCACTGAGTTGTATTTGACTGGATACATGATGCTTATTTTTTGCTGAAGAGACTGTGTGAAGTTTGTTATCATATCATATAAATGTCACTTCAATGTCGTTATAGCAGAAATGGCTGCTTCTTTTGCAGGAATGCTTCCAGTTAGTAACGCGAGATGATTCTGTGAAGTATCACAGGTGACAGAGGATGGAACTTTGATTCAAAAATAATCTGATTCCACGCCTCTCCCTCAAGGTCTCTCCTTCAGATTTTGCTGGGCAGATCAGACATCTGAAGTATCAAGTTTATACCTCCAGCAGGAATACTATGTTGTTTACAAATTGACAATCAGGTATTATTGGCACATCAACACATCTACACCTAACGGGGAGCCTGACAGCGTGGGAGATGAGGAGGGAGAATGAGACAGAGAGGAGGAGTGAGAGAAGGGTGGGAGGAGAAATAGCGGTATAGGGGAGCAATATGATTTCTGTCTTTCGAGGCATCCTTTCTGAACTGGCCCCACAGGGAACACGTTAAAAGACATTCTCTTACTGCCTGTCTGTCTGTCTGTCTGGGAAGCTTGCTGTGTTGATTTCTGCCAACTTGTAGGATTCTTCCATTTCCTTTTATTCTCTCCTTCTTCCTTTTTGTGTGTTTTTTTTCCTTCTCCTGTTTGTTATCAGGACTCTCATACATTAAACATGGTATTCTGAAGTACCTTCAGCTGCACGATTCAACAGGGTGAAACCCAGAATCCAAAACTGTTCTCCTTACCTTGTTTTTAATATATACTTTACTGCTAGTTTCAGGCCGTAGAACATGGTGGAAACTCGATTTTTGAACTTTTACAAGGGCAGCATTTGTTTTTAAGTCCAAGCAGTTTACATGCAGATTAGTTGTGATCCTTTTTAAAAACCTTTCATTTAGTGTTGTTGGTTAGTTTGTCAGAATGGTTTGAGACTTGTGCGTTTAGCTAAAGCCCTGAATGGAACCACCAGCATCGTGAAGATTGCCAAAAACTGACAATTTCCCCCCCTGCACCCTGTCCCATATATACATATTTAAGATGTTTTGTGATTGTCAATGACTATGAAATCATTAATCAACTTAGTAATAACTGTGTTGTCTGGAAACCTTGTATTATTAAGCAGGAAAGCCACTTAATGAATTTTATGTCAGAAATTTCTTTTTCGATTTTCCTTTTATCTCCTACTCAGTCAGTTTATTAAGATAATATGACTGGTGAAGTCATTGTGGAATCACTTTCTTGTATCTATATACAGTATGTAATCACAGCCTAAGAAATATGGCCCATAATCAACATGGAACATATCACTTCCGTGCCATTTAGATTAAATTATATCTCAGTTAAATGTATATAATGTGCCTTTTGTAACTTAATATAAATTTATATTAGGTAGCTAGTGTTCTCCTTTACAGAGAGCTTGTCCAATAGGAAGACCAGAATAGCCTGACAACCAGTCCATAGTCAATTAAGCAAACAACAGCCCTCAAAGTTACTGCTACTGTTCAATGGTAAGAGCATTCAAGTTGTGCTCATGGCCTTGTGGTCAAGATGCACACCATGCATCCCCAAAAGCCCTCACTTGTTTCTAGCCAGGGACCGTTGATTGCATTTCAGGAATTTATGTCTCCTTGCAATTTTTGTCTGTAACTACAAAATGTCACAATAAAATGACAACATACCAAAGATGGCAACATACAAAAAGAAAGAAAAAAAAACAAAAAACTTTAATTTGAAGCAGCTTTGAGAAATGGATTTTTTTTTAGTGCTTTGTATTTGCCAGTACTCCATTAGTGTTGCTGCTGGTTATGCCAAATTGGTCTACGTAGGATGTGGACATATTCAGCACCATTTTGTCAGAGGATCAGTTAAATAACTGCAAAGGAGGCATAATACAAGAAACAGCCAATGTGACCTTTTAGATAACGGAGTGCATGAAACAGGCACTAACTTCAGTTCATGTAAATGCCAACCACCGACTCCCTTGTCAACGTATCCTGTGGAAAGTCTTATAATTACTTATAGCATGACTATCTGAACCCCTCTGGAACAATGCTAATAGTCAACTGTGCTTCTAAATTTTGCTAGCAGAGGTGTGTCTTTCTGTTTAGCTGTGAACAGTACCACTGGTACAGGTTTTGATTTGAACTAGTGTCACTGTTAGTTCTGATTTTTTCAAAGTACAGAAACCATCCATTAGTCCATCCATAGCTTTACATTGGAATGTAAACCTACAAGTCTCATTAATGGCGCAGGATTAGACATTAAGCAAAGCAGCAATGGTAGAACAACTTCCAGATTCCCTGGGTAGACAAGGATAAACCTTTATTTGACAGTGACAAATTGTTCAAGAATGAAAATAGGGAGCAGCTGCAGTAGAACCAAAATACAAAACCAAAAGCCAAAATCAGTCAGGCACACAGAAAGTAAAACACTAGCATTGCATTCGAGAGTTGACTGAGCTCAGTCCCCTGTTCTTCATATTTCCAACAAGTCATGTTTACCAGAGTACAGTCAGCATATTTTTGAATCCCTGCAGTGTGTAAGTGATTCCCCTAGCCTGCAGTAATTGGTTTAAGTGTTAGGACATTTATTAGTGCCCTTTAAGGAAGCAGAAGCACACAGTGGGGACAGGATCTCGGGTTTAAATGAGGGCTCTGTAGAAGTTATTTGCTACAATTTCCAGTGGTGAGAAATTAGTCAGGGCAGTACAAGCCACATTGATTTTTTTCTTCATTTTTCTAGCAATGGCATATAACACTGAGTCCTTTACAACCAATTCTCGAGGGAGTTAGATCCATTTTTTCTCAATTTCTTCACAAAGTGTCAGACAGTGATGTAGGAAATATTCTGAGCTGGTGTAACTGAGCCAGTGCTGTGAAGACAATGATTGGCAGTTACTTAATAATATGGGCAAGAATAGAATATTAGGAATAAAAGGTCCATGGTTCATGCTAACTTTGAACTCGCCACCTGGAGAAGACGCTGGCAAAAGGAGGAGCACACAAGCACAAAACAAAGAAAAACATACAACAATCAGCCTCAATGCACCAACCATTGCAGCTGACTGCATAGGGGTCAGCATCCAGGTCAACATGCTACCTTTTTCCTCAGCATACGCAAAGATATGTCTAACACTTTCCCAGTGTTTCTCTCTGAGGGATCACACATACTGCAAAACCCTCACATTATGTGTTTTCATTTTTCCTAATCATACAAAGAGCTGATCTTCAGGTCATATTCAGAGACAAGTAGTTAGGATGATCCATGTGAAAATTACATTTATTTTGAAAGTTATACCTTTTCCTGATATATGGGTTTTTTTTTTGCAAGTTCTCAATTCTCTGAGCTTATAAAATGTAACAAGTTGATGACAAAGAGAAGAGACAAGCTTTGCTGCTCAGTTGTCTGGATACCTAGACCTACACACTGACAATGAACTTAATAAGATGCAACAGACTTGGAGATACACACTGTCTACTACCAGTAGATAATGTTGGTTTCTTTTAACCATAAAACAACCTTTCAACTACCTTAAACAAAAGGTTTATCAAGCCTAAACTCAATCACACCAAGAAACACTGACATGAATCATTTATCTTACTGTCAGATTGGTCCAGTAGGGAGACTGGGCCATTTTGTCTTTGTCCTGGTGATGTTGGCACCAATTTTAATAACTATAATTAAGTTGATTTGGAAGCAGTAACTAAATTTTTTTCATGACATGACAAATGACAATATCAACAATTTCTTTTCCAGATATTTCCTGAATCAGTTATAGATGCATAATGTATGATTGTTCCCAAATTCATCCTAAACAAGGCTGCAGTGGCATGACTGCTACTCATCTTTTACTGGCAAGGGTTTTGACATTAAGTTTGTTTTCTAATTTACTGGTGCACTGTTGTACTTAATATGGGTCTGATAGTGTGTGTGAATGAAGGGGTGCATTGATTCACAAATATGCATTTTATGTGCAGAATATTATAAATCCATTGACAGCACATCCATGGCTGCATTGTATTAAGCTGATGAAGTCATGTGCACATGTCTATCCATACGTGACTTGTGAGTGTGTGTGTGTGCGTGGTGTGTGTAGTGCCCCAATTAGCTGAGGTAATGGTCTGAGTAATGATGTTGCTCCTTTTGCCATCTGGCCCTGTGGATGCTCACTCTGCTCTGTTGTTTCTAAAATACACAAGGGAAAACAGAGGTGATCTATCTTTGAGTTTGTGTGTGTGTGTGTGTGTGTGTGTGTGTGTGTGTGTGTGTGTGTGTGTGTGTTTACCTCCTGTCTGGTAAATTATTGCTCTGCCTTTCTTTCTTTGAACAGTTTGATTTGGTGCTCTGTTGCATGCTGCATGAACTTCTCTGATGCAGTGGATCTGTTTTAAATCCTACTTTCTGTAGTTTTTCCTCTTTCTATCACTTCCTTTTTCATAAACACTTCAGCATCTGGCAGGATGAAAGAAAGTTTTTGCTCTTCTGTTTGATCTTACCTCCAATGAAGTGGATTACAAAACATCATTTATTTTAAATACCCTTGCTGTGCAAAAATGGTTGAGTACAAATACAATTTACTGTCTCAGTTGACTGTGATGCACTTTAGCAAACAGTATAAGTTTTGTGATTTTAATAAGAAGCAACATGATCATTTCCATTTCTGTGCCTGGCAAATTCCAACCAGCCTTGTGGGTATTTAATATGGATCTAATTATCAGAGTTTTTCCACACACTGCTAAAAACCCATGCATGCCAAGAAAATTAGTAGACTGAGTAATTTTACTCTGTGTAGAAAAAATGTTTCTAACTTTGTATCAGTTTTAACTATTCTTCGCTGGATCTCTCTTTTAATTAGACTTTTCTTAGTTTATTTATGCTAAATCTTTACGAGGTAACTAAACTTTTAGAGTTTTATCCAAAGTCTTTTAGCAAACTATTGCCTATTTATACATCAAGCAGTTATGGAGCAATATTGGTATTCATTTAGAGGTCTTTGCATGTTCTCAACCATCTCCTGAGAGAAATATCTGTCTATCTACTTATCTCTCAAGCTAAGTGTTCCTCCAGGCTAACTTTGTCTGTTGTGTGGGGCTGAGCTGGTAGTGCACCGTGTGTTTATCAGAGCTTTTCCACTAAAACTGCTGCCTGCTGTGGCCGGAAACCAGGTTGATGTAAAGGAAAAAAGGAACAAAGACCTGTTGAGCTGAGGGGAGCTGCAGAGTCCAGTGATAATTTTCATTCCATTTTCATTCCATTAACTGTTAATATTTGATTATTTTTCCTAAAGTCATTATTATAATTGGCAGGAATACCTCGTTTTTTACCCACACCCGCAGCTGCCTCTGACAGATGTGTAATTGTAATGTTAGGCATCACTAAAATGAATATGCTCCTTTCCCTTTCTCTCAAATTGCACACAGGGGAAAAACAGATCATGTATGGTGTCTAATAATGTTGATGTGTTGAATTGATATGGTGCAGGTAACATGAGGCAGGTCCCATTCCTCAGTTGTATTGATATGGTACAGCTTTCACTGCAAACAGTCTTTCCATTAGGAATTCGACCATCTGGACCAACAAATTACAACAGTCATATGTTAGTGGCTGAGACTGTTTTGATTTGATGTCATGTTAATATCAGAAATATTACTTAATACATCTTAATATAACAATATTTCCCCAGAAATAGGTTTCCAGTGTATGAATAAGATTGTGTTTGTGTTTCTTGATAATACAGTACATAATCTAATTATGCAAGTTACTATGTTGCTACAAAACCAGCGTTGTGTTATACAATAAATTCTGCTAAAAATAATTCTGCAAATAATCCAGCAAAACACAGATAACAAAACATCATCCCACCTTTACTGTTTAAGGTTTATTTTCTTTTCTAAAATCTATCAAAAAAGTGTCCTCTTCCTGTCTAGCTGCCATAATCCAGATTTGAGGTGAGACAGCCTGATCAAAATGTTGATATTGTTGTCTGAGTCTCCATCAGCTTAATGGTGCAGTCGGTCCCAAATTCGCTTCCCATTTCTTTCTATGTGGAACAAGTGCAAATTTGACCCTGCTTCTCTTCTTTGTGCAGAGTTCAGTCTGATTGAATTTTGGCCTCTGACCTCTCATTCAGGTATCATTGTTTGTTTATATTTTTGACTTAGGACTGCAGGTAAAATAATACAAGCAGAAGAGTAGAAGGGATGTTTTTGGTAGTACAGAGTAGAAGAACAGTGACAAGACAGGACAGGTTAATGAAGGTAAAAATTTTGATAAAACGCTATATACAGTAATTTCTCAAATTCTCTCTTGCTCTCCCTCTGTCTCCCTCTCTCTTTCTCTGGTTTTTGCCCTTCAGGCTACATCAAGTCTGATGCACCTTATCTGAAAAATTAATTCAACATTTTCATTTTTTTCCTGCTATGCTAACCAGTGTCATCACAATTTGTTGTTTTGTTATTGCTAGACTTTACACATATACATACATCTGAAACCTACTCTCCTGCCAGTCAGGTTATTGTGGGTGCAGGGCCCCTCTCTCGAAAATATGCAGAAAGTGTGTTAATACTACTTAAAGATGTTGTCTTCTTTATTCCATACAATCTACTTTCTTCTCAAAACCTAACCCACCGAAATGCAACTACTTATACGATTGTTTAGAAAAGTTCCACTAAGTTTATCTAATTTTATTTACTTTTCGGCCTGTTCATGACAAAATATTTTGTGAGAGCTTGACTCATTAAATCCAAATTATCTTTAATTAGGTTTTATACATGTTTACATGATTGTACATGTGTCTGAAGGTTAGTAGGGCCCTTTAAAAATTTTTTACTTGGGACCTTTATTTCTAGCTGATGCAACTGCCCATCCTCATCCACCCAGTAGAGAAGAGGTTAGCCTGCTTTTTGCCATCTACTGTACTTTATGTTACCAACACTCCACCAAGGGAAGAGGCAGCAAAATAATTTGCTAATGTGCATTTATTACCTTGAAGAATAACTCCAGGTTTAGGTAATTGAAGCATGGTGTATATTTCACATTAATCAAGGATGTTCCAAGTTTGCACTCCAAAATATCTACAGCAGCTTATTAAGAGACCAATATTAGTAAGTAAGTTCATCACAGAATTTTCTCATAGTCCTCGTGGAGCCATTAGATCAGACTGTTTTCACTGAACAAGAAGCCTACACCCCTAAACTGAGCAGTTTGTCATTTTTTTGTTGTATCCAATAAGGCTGCTACTGCAACAGCTGAATCATTTCTCCTTTAAAAAGGATGTCTTTACTTCTTTGGTTTTTTCTCTTCAGTTTTCAGGAAATTTGGCAAAAACCATAAGGACAGAATTTTAAAAAATGTGTGTACCTGTAGACTGAGTCAATACGTCCATTAGTGTGCAAGTACAAGTGTTTCTCTTCCATTGTATTATCCTCTTTCAGTCACTTCATCATTTCTTGTGGGTTCTGTCCAAATCCCTTTCAAATGAGACAGAGGTACAACTCCCTAACCCATTTCTTCACATTTTTACTTTTTCATTCTTTTCTCCATTTTAGAAAAATACTTAATACGACACTTTCTGAACTTACAACAGGAGACTGGAGGGCCTATGTGATCGATTGGTACCACTAGTGGAGATTCTCAGTGTAATATCCATCTCAGGAAGCCTTTATTAAAATCTGGTCTTAATGATACCCACCCTGAGGAGCTGGCTTTGTGAAAACCACCTTTGTAAAGTAAAATAATGAAGCCAATTATACGCTTAGGATGGATACCTCCTGTTTTCAGTCTGTTAATGACATTCCATATTTTGTTGCCTATTTAAAGAAAGAATGATTTTTCTAAAATAATTAAATTTTCCACACAAAGTAAGGTGTGATTTTTATTTTATTGTGGTAAAATAAGAAAGACAATTTGACAGAGACTTTAGCTAAGCTTGTGGCTTTTTTCAACTGAACTGTTCCTCTTACTCTTGATTTCCTTTGTTGGTGAACTCACTTGACTAAGCGAGACAGTGTCTTCTCCCTTCATAGACCAACTCCACTGAACTATCTGTGTAATCATTTATCCCATCAACTTTCAGAAATGCATTTTCTCTTCCCTCTATTGTTGTGTGTTGTACTTCTGGCCTCTTGATGTCTGTTGCTATGAACTCAATTCTCAAACTATTTATGGAGATGCCTGATACAGGAGCTTTATCACACAATGAATTGGCCTTGATATAAACATCATTACCCTCTAGTCGCTTGACTAAAGCTCTAATCAAAATAGAGCTATGATTGGCTAGAAGTGAGTGCTACTCAGCATTCTTCTTGCTAACAGGGTTGAGAGTGAGAGGGAGACAGAGGAAATGAAGATGTGGCAGACTATTTTTAAATGGCACAAAAGAGACAAGGTAACCAGAGAAATAGAACAAAGGACCATGAGAATTAAAGCAGCAAATCTCATGTTGAGAGAGCACAAGGATGATTACTTTGCTGCTATATTTAAGCAAAGTTAGACTTTAAGTACATCCTAATGCTCACAATTTAATTCAAAACCCATTTAAATCTGTCCCCAGTCATTTGTAGGTGATACCTGCATCTTATTGAGAAATACGTCCCCGTACATATCTTTATTTTTACAGATTTTTTTGAGGGGTGCCTTTAATGAAAAGTATACAGTATTGAAGCAGAAAAGAAATACAGGGCTTAGGTTAAAAAAAAAAAATGGGGTTATGTGCAATAAAGGTCACCAGACATATTCAAAATGAGAGCATTGTGGTTGCAATACGCTGTCAGGGTGGTCAATGACTAACCTCTGTAGCCACTCCAGGGCAAGGGAACAAGTTGTCAATGTAACATAGACATCACATGTAAGGTTGGTATGGAGAACTTTTTAGCCAAAAATTGCGTTTTTAAACATCCAGCAGATACAAAGCAACGTAAGCATTCATCTGGAGTTTTGTGTCTGGATATTTGGCAAATGCACATAAAACATTCATTCTAGTTTTAGCTCCAGTTTTTTTGTTCTGAAGCAAAAAGCACTATAGCTGTGGAATGCTCTACAGTGTTCACAAGTTTCTTTGTTTGTTTTAATAGGGTTCTTTTGTTGACCGGAATAAGCTGACAATGCTATGAGAGTAGTGTGAGTAAACCAAAGCAGTAAAGCTGCAGGCTGGAAAGCCAAACCAATCTTTCATGAAGTGGTGAAAATTATCACTTGGATACACTACCTGTTCAGCACCAAAATGCATACAGACACAGTTTGCAACTATAGCTGGTGAATCTAGTGGAGCATTTAATGGCTATAAAGAGCCAGGTGTTTCTCTCAGGAGTTGATGTAGAACAAAAGCAGAGCTATGTGAGTGAATATTCAACTTGCTTGTTGGATATAAAGGTTTACCAGTAGCAGCAGATAGCTGCAATCTATCAACCTCTAGGTTATGGGTGTAGCACACTTCTGCTGGGACACCCTGCTTTTAGTTTCTCAGACTGGGGCTCAAACCTACAATCAATTTACAGACAAGTACTTATCCAAAAAAGGATAATGGGTCCACGAGCTTGGTCACTGAACTGTAAGAGAGAACCACACTAACATCTCCTTACTCTAGGTAAAAGGTTTAGGAATCAAGAGATGATGTAGAAGATTAAGTTGAGTTTATCTTTGGTCAAAAGACACAAACATGGCTACACTGGCACTGAAGCAAAGCTGACTAGTGACTTGTAATTTAGTGACTGTAAAATAAACACAGAACAGACCAGTTTCACTCCTAAATCTTAAAGCTAACAGTGTAGTCTATAAGAGCAGCTTCAGACACCCCCCCCCCACACACACACACACATACACACACGCACACAAACACACACACGCACACAATTTTCTGAATAAGGGAGCTATGTTCGACATTTTCTGTAACTTTCCAAAACAGTTGATCAAACATTCACACCCACTACATGCCTTGATTGGTTGGTTGTGGGGAGGTAAGAAAGGAGCTAGGTATACATTTCTGACGTGGTTGGACAACACATCATACAACCATTTCCTTTTTAGTATTACCTGAACGTAGCAGTAAAGCAAGAAAATAAATAAAGCTATCAGCTAGATATGCAGGGGTGGGATTTGAACCATAGCTCCTAGAGAATGGTCACACTACTGCTCCTTCAGCCTTAATGGTGTCTCCAAACTAAGACGGAAGAAGACAGGAAGAATTGTTCTATTTAATATCAACTGTTGAGGAAGTTGTCATATATCACCTTTGAATGGTCAACCACAGTTCCCAGTGGTTTAACAATTGCCTGCTGCTTTCACTGCTTTATAACTGCTATGGTCATGGCTATCAAATCTGTGACCATTAAGAAAATTTGTATGTTATCAAAATAACAGAAGAAAAATTGGGTCATGGATGGTTACACTTACAATATGGAGACTTGTTGTTTGACAATATTTACCATTAGGAGAAGATCTTTTGATGCAGCAACCCCTGGGTTGGAGGCTCAGTGCCCCTCCACGGTGCCTGTCTGCTCTTAACCACCCATTCAGGGTATGCATAACTGTGGCTCCAAAGGCCAAGTGAAGTATAATAAAGGAACACACAAAGTGATCACCAGAATGGTTGAAAACAACACAGCAAGGAAGAAGCTCACTCATTCGTAAACTTGTCTTGCCTTCATCTCTTAGACGCCAAACATCTGAAAGCACAGTTTAAATACACAACAGTCATTCTGTGTTTCACCACAGGAGACAAAGATGGCAGTGGTGGGATTTGAACCCACGCCTCCATAGAGACTGGAGCCTAAATCCAGCGCCTTAGACCACTCGGCCACACTACCTTATTTGGCACAGGCTGCTGACAGATATTGTGCCTAAGACACATTTGACAACAAGTTTCTATTTTCTGAAAAAAAGATTGATAAATATATATATGTGTGTGTATATATATATATATGTGTATATATATTTACAAATAGAGGAAGAGGAAGGTTGCAATCCGTTGTCCTCTAGGTTATGAGCATGTTTCTGCAGTATCATTCAAACAGTTCATGCATGCTAATTAAAGCACACAAAAGAAGACTGTTAGGTGTTCCTGTTGAATTAAAACATATCAAAGAAATGCATGAAGGTGAATGCATCTAAAGCCTCAGCTGGCTGCTATATGCACTAACTACAGTTCCACTACAGCAGTAGAAAGAACTAATGTTCCAGCTAAGAGACAATGACTAAAGGAGTTACCCAACAGCACTAGCAGAGAATGGTTTCCATCCATAGACCTCTGGGTTATTGGCCCAGCGCGCTTCCTCTGCGCAGTCTGTTCTATAATGCTATTGTATGCATTGTCATTTAAGAGATCATTTGAAGATGAAGACTACTCAAAGTTTTCAAATAACCAACTTTTTATATTTGGTCATCACAAATAATTTGGCCTTAAAGGTCACCACTGATGGACATCTCCTGTCATGCTCTTTAAGCATTTATGAACTTGAAATAAAGTTTCCATCAACAGGGATAACATTAAAAAATGAAAATAAGTAGAATAGATTTTGCTATATAATACTATTAGTGGTACCACTAATAGTAGTAATAATAATAATAATAATAATAATAATACAAAAAATAATAATAATATAACATTCTAGAAACACAGCAGAGAAGAACACTGGCAGAAAGCAAAGGAATATAGGTAACATGGTAAAATATACACTACAATCCATTATTCCTCTGGTTTTATAACCCAGTAGGACACTAGACGTGGAAGCATCTTGTCTAATGGGACATCTAATACTGTAAAGTCAAATTAAGTTTCATTTGAAAAACGTTAACTGTGAGCTACATAATTATCTCATTTCCTTCTCCTGTTTAAGCCATGCTTATTCAATATACACCATTCTATCAGCTTTATGACATTTTTCAACTACTTTGGAACTTGTTTAAGCAAGAATAGAGAATACATTAAACATAATTTGACTTCACTACTGTGAATGTTTGGCATGAATGGCTGTCAAATTTATAGCCTGTCATCAGTGTCTGAATGTCCATTACCACGGAAATGGGCACAAAACTGGTGTCTGTGTTTTCTTCACATAGTGAGTAATTTTGCCAGTGAACCAATGTAGCAAAAACTCTTTTAAGCATTCAGGCTGCTGTGATTCAGTGGCTCACTGATATATTCCATATATCTGAGAACACACTCTCTGCACCTTTTCCATGGATAAAGGAAAGGATGCCAGAAGAGATGGATTACACTCTTCATCCACCGATCTTTTGGTGTGTGCATGTGTGTAAGAGAGGATGTGTGTGTGTGTGTGTGTGTGAGAGAGAGAGAGAGAGAGAGAGAGAGAGAGAAATTGGATGGTTACTGAGGCTGAACTAAAGGTCGGGTGTGCTCAAAAAAACCCACACACGTGCGGGCACACACACATAAACACAGTATCACTAACTGACTACTTAATAAACACAATTTTTTAACACTCCCATGTACATTGATGTATTTTTTCATACACTTCTCCCACCTACTTTATACACACTTCTTTCAGTTAATACATACAAATAACAAACACACAGTTAACAGTGTGATGAGTATACAGCAGGTTAAAGTAGAACTGTGTCTTATCTCTAGACTGAATTTTAAGTCTATCAATTTTACATACATACACAATCAATTTTACATACATACACAATCAATTTTACATACATACACAATCAATTTTACATACATACACAAACAATTTTGGGTAGCCCTGTGCACATCCACCAGATCTCAGTAGAAGAGGTGCTGAGTACAGAAAATTCATGAAACAAAACAAAACTTTACAGCTCCATTGTATTATCAACATTTTGACCAGCAGGCCTACCTCAACAGAAAATTAACAACCGTTATTTTTTTAAAACAAAAATGCATAATAATCAAGCTCTATGTGAATATTTGCTAGGTGTCATAGCCTTCTGTGATATCTTTGACTTTTGGCTTGTTGGTCTCATTAAGCAACATTTTGAAAATGTCAGCTTGGCCTTTGGAAAATTGTGTTTTATGTCATTTGATGGACCAGTTGATTAATTGATTAATCAACTGAATAACTTGCAGGCTATTTGATAATGAAAATAATGATGAGTTGCGGGTGTAGTAAAATGCATCCAGTGCTGAAATGTAAACAAGGAAATGCTCCGATCTTGTTTAGAACTTAGAACGCCACACATAAAGAGCAATACTGTAATATAGTCCCTTTGGATAAAGTTTTGGAGCTACAATGATGGTTCAGAAGCAGGAAGTAGTGACATGTTCTTGTACCAAACTTCCAAACCAGTCTTGTGCTTCAAGTGAACGTTGTTTTACCCTAATAGGATGGGGCTGATAACAGAATATGTTGACATTGAATGTTTTGTAGTCAAATTAAGTTGAGTATGCTGCACTTGTAGTATAAGTTTGCTGATATGTTCAATACAGACTTTTTTTTTTTTTTTTTTTACGGATCTTTATTAGTAAATACAACTTAAATGTCTATCAACATCGTTCACAAGAGAGGTTGTCAGAAATCATTTTTGCCGCATAGATTATTTAGATTAATTTTTAATGTTAATCTCAGAAGGGATTAACATTAGAAAGAAGGGGATACATTACCTTACACACAGTGTGGCTGGTGTTCACACAAACTTCAAATTAATTGCATTTAATACAGAACTTACTACTCTGGGTAAGGTATCGCTTAAGACTGGAATAAGCCAAACAAAATGTGAAATAGGTCCAGAGAGAGAAACACCAGACTGCCCAAGGCTCAGATACAATGAATTTAGTTTTAGCTATTTGAGTGTTGTGATAGAAATGATGTCCCTGGTGATTGGCTAAAAAAAAATTGGTAGTTCTCAATCCATTATCAGAGCCTTTTTAGGAGTGGAAATTCTTTTGAAAATAAATGAGGTTACAGCTATGCATTACTAATATTACATGAAAAGATATTGTCCTTATGGGGACATTCTGTTCTCATGTGTCATGCTCAGAGATGTCAGAGGTTAGGGTCAACTACAGAGCAGCTGCCCTTGAGCAAAAGGTTCATGTTTTGCCTGTGGGCATTTTCAATTATGTACCAGTTTTAAGTTATACTCACCATAGTCAATGCAAAATACCGTCCCTATTAGAATCAGCATGGTTCTGTAAGTTTATTGTGTTTTTCAGTCTCAGTCTATCTGCAAATCAGATAAGTACCAAGCAGCTTTGAATGAATGGATAGTTGACGGTCACCATTGTTTGCATGTGTGTGTCAGCCATGCTTTTACATGACAGCGGTGATTGACAGGACAGTTTAAGTCAATGGATGGCTCACAAGCCTTAAGCACATTACTGAAGTAGGATAAAGAAGTTTTAATAAATATGCCACTAAACCAATGTACTTATGTTCAATGTGACTCAAAGGGCTTCCCAGAGCACCATAAGATAAAACACTGAAGCTAGGGAGCCAG
Organism: Istiophorus platypterus; assembly: GCA_016859345.1. Classification (NCBI taxonomy): domain Eukaryota; kingdom Metazoa; phylum Chordata; class Actinopteri; order Istiophoriformes; family Istiophoridae; genus Istiophorus; species Istiophorus platypterus. The sequence goes on along the minus strand of CM029134.1, from coordinate 23,564,763 downwards.
AATACAGATATGATCCAAAAAAATACTTGTAAAAGGCAAGGCCTTCATTTTAAAAAGATTACTTTTCTGCTCTAATGTGTGGTACCTCAGAGACCGATCAGCACATCCTGGAGCAGTCGAATTAAACCAAAAGGTAAATCATTTACATAAGTAGTAAACAAGGTCGGGGAAAGAATATCCCCTTGTTTAACAGCAAAAGGAGTACTAAACCAATCAGTATACATACTGTTTACCAGTGGGACAGTTGCAGGGAGATTTAATTGCACGATATATTCTACCATCTACCCCTGATTTTATGAGTTAAAGGGCAAGCAAATGTCTCTTAGGTGAATTGAAGGCTTTTTGAAAATCAAAACGTACAAAAGTGTGACTCACTCGTGGCTAGGCGGACCAAACTTTAGACCCCTGGAAGAGAATTTTAGAACATTTTCAGGAAAAACTTCAGCAAGAAAACTTTCAGTAATCCACCCTAGATCTCCCGTTTTTTTAGAACATTTTAGAACATTTTAATCCCAGACCGGTTTGAATTTTGAGCTGATGAATTCCATCTCCTTGACCACAGCCCATGTCTCTAACCTCTCAGCTCACACAGCTCTTTTTCATGACACTGGGTGATACAGGATGTACTGTCTGATTGTGGGTAGGTGCAAGAGCTGCATGAAGCTTGAAGCCAAACACAGTGTTTAGCCAGTGGCCCAAAGTGGTTCAGTAGGGAGCCAGATGTACTAAAAATAAAGTAACATAACCACTAAATACCAGTCACAGAAAACTGCGCTGATTGTTGCCGCTGCACTGAAAACACCTGGTAGTTCTGAAGCAGGTGAATCATTACTCATTTGGTGTGTATGAGGCCATGTTCAGATATATCTCCAGTAGTGATACAGTTGCTGCTACCGGAGTTTATGGAGAGATGTACAGTGTTTACAATACTGCTCTGAGGGAGGATTTCACAACCCCGAAAAGTTATGAGAAAGGATCTGTTCTTCCATCTTGAAGCATCAAGCACAGCACACTGACAAAGGTCAGGGTTCTCTATTCATTAACTGCTTTGAGTGAATTTGGTTAAAAATGCTTTGTTGAAATTTCTGACACAAACACAACATCAGCCACCATGATAGGAGCCTTGAAGCTGCCCTGTGGAAACAAAAGCTATGTTTACATTTGGTTTCACTCTCCAAAATGCACTGTGCAGTTCACAGATGAAGGACAAAAAAAAAAAAAAAAAAAAAAAATCTACTCTTACTACTACCACTACTTAAGGGATTGGTTGCTTCTGTTAGTATTCTGCAGTCTCCCCCTTCACATCCTCCTGTGTTTTTCCCTGCCCTCTGTCTGTCATGTCTGTCTCTCCCTGTCTGTGAGCCTGTGTCCTCCTCAGGGCGTGGCTTGTCAGCTCTCCACCGGTTTTATCTCCGCCTCTTCCTGCACAGCAATTAGACCTCACCCACCTACAGCAGAAAAGACCTGGCCAGATCCCCAGTATTCGTATTTCTTCATTGGGTAACTCGCATGACCCGCTACACTGGAGACTTTTGCCTCGCTTGTATGCCTGTCTATCTCTATTTCCATCTGTTACAGAACTATCCGCCTGCAGTTAATCACCTACTCTGAGAGTGTGTGGGTCCACTTCAACTACTGGATTTCTTTTTCTGAATCCCTTTGTTCCCTTTTTCTTTATTTTTGGACTGAAGAGGTGACCTGTTTGCAGCCCATCAACTAATTCTAAGACTGTGAAATATGCCTGCCCAGCTCAGAGTCCTGTATCTATGAATTGTCTAAACACTGATTATTAAACTCCATGTTTTATCACCTATCATCTCTCCTCTATCTGTGAGTCTCAGCGTTTGGGTCTCATTTGTCCTGGTAAATTATAACACCTTCATTTTTCAAATGTCCTTGCATCTGTTTGCTCTGTGTTTGGCTCTGTGGTTTGCTATTTTTGATAACTTTTGATAATTTTTCTAGACAAATTAAATATCCAACTTACCACTTTCTTTTCTCAGTAAAAGACATAACCTTGAATCTTTAGAAAGTATTTTGATTTTGAGTTTGTTTGTTTTTTTTTTTTGTTTTGTTTTTTAATCAGACATTTCAATATTAAATGCTTTCACAATAGATGTCCTTGATTGGGGGATTAAAATAACATCAAGGAGCGTTTTGCTCTAAATCAAAGTATTTCTAAACAAATCTGCAGGTACACTATTTGCATAGCTACTTCGGCCATCCCTTTAACATTAATAGTGAACACAAATAGTATTATGTGTGTCAAAAAGCTGGGAAGGCTACATTTTAATGAACCTTTGTGGAATGGAAATTAAAATAAACAATTAAAATATCCATATCCTTAACATTTGTATTATTGTTTGAGCCAGTAGTGCTGGAGGATTATAACTGCTTCAGCTGGACTAATCAGTATTTCATTGTAACATATAATAATAAATAACATCACTAGGTGAAATGTGAAAAGCAGCATTATCTAAAATTTGTCAGGCAGGGGGTTGGAGAAATGTTAACATGTTCATCATTGCACATTTTTAAAAGGTTATTTTATGTCTGCTTTTTGTTCAGTGTTCTGTCCTCGCATCTCCAAAGTCTCCTTAAGAAAAATCAGTTATTACAGCTTTAAATAATTTATTCACAGCAGTAAGCATTTTCCCCAAAACATTGATGAACCAGCTGTTAGGTTGTCTGGGAAATTTCTGTATCATATGCAAACTATCTTCATAACAAGACTGCAAATTTCCAGTTTATTCAGATTACAGTGACAAAAACACTACAAATACTTGTTTATGTATTTCTAAGAGTTTATGGAGAAGGTCAGATCAAACTAGTCAGCCAAAATTAAGCCACTTGGGGCAACCCGGTAGCATAGAGTTTAAGGCCCTGACCACATCATTACAATGTCCCCATTTGGAGCCTGACTTGGACCTTCCCATTTCTTACCTCATTTTGTGTAATTTCACTACTGTTGACTATTTAGTATAGACATCAAAAAAGCCCTCAAAAATCTGTGTGAAATACATATCCAATTTGGTGGGTTTAGTCTTAAACAGATTTAACACAGAAAATGATAGTATGATGCACAAAAAAAAATGTGGACACATTTTTGTTAACGTCATAGCTACTTCCAGTGATGATAATTAAATGTATTGATATTTTATAAATTTACATTTGCTAATACCTGTCTAAACTAATTTTGCGCACAGTAACCTGTGAGTAGTTTAACTCAATTAAATATATTTTCACATCATTAACTATTTGGCTATCCCAAGTATTAAATTCAAATAAAATTCTGCTATGAGGAATCAACACAGCGACAACTTAATGTCCTGTCAGCTCATTTAACCTCTCTGTCAGAATATGTGTTTGCATGGTCGCATACCTCTTACCTGTATCATTAAAATCCATTTATAACGTACTTTCCCTGTAATAATAGATATTTAAAAAATCATACTTAAAGATTTATTTGTTTCAATTACTTAAATTTCTGAGCACATACCTATCAGCCAATAAGACAGGTGAAATTAGACCAAACGGAGATCATCCTTCATGGGACCGCACCAGCTGCGATGTGTGCCAACATGTTGAATCTCCAACCCATGAGTACTCAGTGCTCATTTCTACACCCAGCTTCAAAAACGGCCTTCATTTTGATCTACACTACACACATCTAAGGTTTCTGCCTGGACCTTGCACAGTTTTGACACGACCATGGTGACAAAATCTGTCCACAAACAGACAGACATGTAAACACCTGTCAAAGAACTCAAAACCGCCTCTGTGGTAGTTATCACTATAGATGGTTGCTCCAGGACCAAATTTTGACATGATGACACATATATATATATATATATATATATATATATATATATATATATATATATATATATATATATATATACACACACAGACTCACGAGTATAATGATAATGTCATCCTACTGGCTATCTCGGTTGTGCCCTTAACCCGGTTTCAGACTTTGAGGTGTTCTTTAATCACACAGACCAGAAGGCAGCAGCCGACCATGATACACTATCACATACAGCAGAAATGAAATTCAGATATTCATGCATACTCATAGGAGTGTTCACACTGACAAACATTTGTCATAATCATATTCTCTTTGTGTATGCATTCCTTGGTTTTCCTCAGCATATGTTTTTTGCATGTAGACAACATGACAGCAGGACATGCAGCAGCATGCTTAAAAACATCATTGTGCTGTATCTTTGTGTGTATTCATCTGTTTTCTACCATATGTTTGTTTGTGTGTGTGTGTGTGTGTGTGTGTGTGTGTGAGTGAGTGTCTGTGCATCTGCGTGTCAGAAGGGAGAGGGGCTTGAGAAGCTCATCTCCTCAACTTGGCTGCCTCAGTCATAGAAACTCTGTACAATAATAGTTTGGAACCCGAAAAGCAAAAATCTGTGAGAGGAAGACACACTGTACCAGAATACCCTCGATTATGACAGTGAGGGAATTGACAGAGCAGCTTAATCTGTTCAAGCCAAATCAATCATGTGACAGTAATCATATTAGCAATTAAATTATTATATCATAAATGGTTAAGATATTCATTCTTACTGTACACTCAGCAGGGTATGTTCTTGAAATCAATGATCTGCTTCTTTTTTTTTTTTTATAAATAAAATATCTGAACCAAGTCCAAGTGTATAGGAGCCTTTTCTTTTCCTTTTTTGGCTTGGAGTTCTGTACAGTTCTGTAATCCTAGTTAATGTCCAATATCGGTGATGATTAAGATTTACTATGACTACCCAAATGATTAGCTATTCCATTAAAAATGTGGTTCCAAAAAATGTGCTTACCCGGTTGCCATTCTCACATGCTGAGGTTGAGGCAGCTGAAGTGACAAGACTCATACAGAACCATCCTCCCGCTCTCTAACACAGTCTAATTCTCTAACTCTAATGTTTGGATTTTAGTAAAAATTAAGACACAGAAAGTAAGAGCATATTGTAAGGTAATCATAGGATCACATTATTTGTGCAAGCATTAGAATGTCAAGAGATGAGTCTGTTACATTAATTTTGATAATTATTTCTTCAAAAAAGTTCAATCCATTGTTAGTCTGACAGCATCATAGTAGTGCAATCTGCGGAGAACTCTTTAAGTAAAACTGGTGATAACAGCATAAAAGCAAGTTTGTTTGTTTGTTTTTTTATATACCTGTAAATATGTAGCCTTTATATACAATGACTACAAAAAGTCATTTCTGGTTGACTGGCAGGTGTCCCCTATTTTCTATTAACACAGGTGTTTGCTGCTGTCAGCAACTGAAGTAAATCTAAATTAATCTGTCTAGGTTAAACTGGAAGAAAGGAAAGCAACAGTGAGACTCAGGTGAAGAACCTAGAGCTTGCATTATTTGTGAGATCAGTAAAAAAAAAAAAAAAAAAGAATGGGACATCAGCTTTTAGCATCTTACTTGCTTTTATCACCTAAACCAGGATTCAGGGTGCTAACTCATGTCCTGTGCTTTGTATACCTATCACAACCCCTAACCCCCTCCTTTTGGCTGCTATGCCATCGAAAAACACAGCATTTTTTTTTACTCAAAAAAAAATTGGAAGTTTAAAGGTAATGAAATGAACAATATGCATATTTTGAAAAATAGCTATATTCTATGCTCTATGAAGACGGAACAGAAAGAAAATTATAATCATACGAGTATGAAAATGATTTTAATTATTATCCTATAGAAACTATTTACCACTATACCACATTCAAGGTCATACATGGTAGCAAGTTTAATATGTATGAGAGGTTCTAGTAAACCGACATTTAGTGCTAAAAATAACAGTTAAAAAGGTTTGTTATCTTGTAAACTAAACTAATTTCTCTGATTAATTTCTAGTGACACTTACACACATCATGTAGTATTTTAGGTGAGTATTAGGTGTAGTATTTTAAAAAGTATTTTAGCATCTACTAGAGGGATTTGCAGTTTGGTATAATCATGTATGGTTCTCAGATGATGAATCTGAATAACTTTGGTGATTCCCTAATGTTTTGCTTTAGCACCTCAATAATGATCATTTTAGTTGACACATCTTTAAATGTTTTGGCTAGGATGTTTTTTTTGGGGGGGGGTTTGTTATCTTTTGAAATTTCATCTAGTGCCATCATCAGTTTGTCCAGCACTTTAGTTAATTATCAAATACTTTCAAAACTAACTGGACAAAGTGCTACTTAACAAATGTTAGCATTCTTATATGCCAAACTACGATGGTGAAAATCACAAGCATTATACCTGCTTAACAACTGCAGCACTGTGCCTAATTGCAGCTTAGCATGACTGTAGACTCTTAGTCTTGTATAAAGTTCAAAACATGACACTATTGTGGTATTTGTAATAAAATACACAAGTTCTTTGAATATAATATTCTGCTTCATAATTCATATTATGAGTTTGGATCAACACCCAGCTATTGAAGCAATGCAGCATCTGTATCGTTCTAGGTGAGGAATCCACTCTTTGATTGTTTTGGCTCATGTACAAAGCTTTAAGTGACACAGTCAGCAGGTCAGCCCACATTTCAGTCTGAAACCTAAATGAAGGGATTTGATGCAAAATCAAAAGGTGCAAACTTTAAGAAGGTCAGCAGTGAGTTGAAATTGAATGTGACAACTGCTATGATGTTACTGCATCTTCAGCAGAAAACATTATAAAACAAAACAACAGAGAGAGGAGAGCTCAATCCAAGGAGAACAAGGAAGAATCACATCATTCACTTTGTGTATATTTTACCTTGATTTAGATTCGTTTGTTTAAGTGAAATGAAATGTGATGAAACAAATATGGTGAACTTCTAGTACCTTGTATTTGTTGCCTCTGTGTTTGTCTTAGTGTGAGACTGAAGTAAAAACAGACAGAAGTAGGAAGTGAAAAATGAAAAAAGTCTTTCAAAGCATCTTCACTCTAATACTGTGACAGTGAGCTACAACAATAAGATGTCTCCTTAAAGGAAGGAAAAATTATCATAATTTATCATTTTCAACTTCACCATGACCAAAATGCACAAAATGAATCCAATTGCCATAGGTATTAACCGCACTAGATGCATCTATGATTACATGGTGTATGCTGTTTCCTGTCATATATAAAACAAATGGTTACCTTTGTGTAATAAAAAAATGTGTGAAAATCTGTGAGAGAGGATGTTACTCACAAGAAAAGAGCTAAGGACAAGATTCAAAGTAAAGAGAGAGTATAAGATTGCATTTGATAAATGAATAGATCTATGTGGGGAATCCAGGCTTCTGCAGCAACAAAGATTATACGAATTACATCAATGACTGGAACAGAAGTAAGAGCAAAGCAAATAAATGCTACGGGACTATTCTCAAAAAGTTATAGCAGATATTAAAGATTTTCCTCCAAGGTGTCGAGGGTTCTCCAGGAAAAGTAGGAATGTTGCACCTATTGCACCTCACCTCAAACTCTGTAGACTTTAAAATAACATGAAATCAAACCAAAATCTGCTCATATTTTGGCTGATAAAAAAAAAAAAAAAAACTTTATTGAAGAAATTGCTAAACCAGCTCTGGTCAAAGGTAACAAAATCCAGATTAACACATTACATCCTATTCATTGAATCTTTACAAAATTAAAACTGTAAAAAAAAAAAGTTTTTTAACTGTTTCTCAGGGTTTATGTTATGTTCTTCTCATCTAATTATCTGCCAGAAAGTAAAAAAAATCATAATTATCAAAATGTTGATTTATTACTTTAATCCCATTAGCCTCATCTGTGCTTTAACTATATATAACTGTCTTTCTCATCGGTAGAAATAAAGAAACACAAGTGCAATGATGCTTGCAGGGCGAGCAAGGTTGCCTTTAGGATGACTTTTTTTATCTGGAAAGAATGATAGTACTTCAATTAATTTCTTTTACATTAACATGTGAGGTACAAGATGATCAGACTTCTGAAAAGGGGAAAAAAACAATGATGATGCTGATCAAACAAGCATGAGTCAAGTACAAAATATGTAGATGCCTCTTGCCTCAGGAAAAGATTGTTTTGTTTTTGTGTCAAAATGATGGCTGTTTGGATAAAGTTTAAAGGATAAGACTGTAGTTTAATTTCTATATTTTCCTTACTGTCAACAGATCTCAGTAACAGACGAAAACCAACACTGTGTCTGTGCATCTCTCATTACTTTCTGACTTCCTTACCTTGTCTGTGGCTTTCAGCCCCAACAGCTCTTTTCAGCTGATATTTAGGAGTTTGATACAAAACAAGCCTACAATGGAAATAAACTCCCTCTAGGAAAAAAAAAAATTACCAAATCTGAAATCTCCCGGCTACCTAGGTTGTAAATGTTACCAAACTAACTGCCAGCCCTATAAACTGACAGTGTAACAACCAAGTGTATTGGTCACTGGAAAGACTGTTCAGCACTACAAACCCAGCTTTACTAGCCTGATCCCAGCTCCTGTACTAACTCAGTCCTCCACACTTTAAAATAATGCACATTTAGCATCAACAAAATTAACACAGTAGTTGAAGTAAAACAATTATTGATTTTGTCAGTTATCAACTTTATGCTGTCAACATCTTAATCTTTTGGGATGATAATGAAGCATATAGCTTTATTTTAGCTCAGTATCCACATACCATTTCAGTATGCCCCACAGTCTGGTAGTCTGGACGGTGCATGACACTCAGTATTTTGAAACTCAATCCACTCATATTACACAAAACGTTAAGAGCTCCAGAACTGGTCATACTGGGGCAACATATCACTCAAATCCCCCAGCAATGATTCACACTAAAGATCCGCTTTAAAAAAAAAAGACATTTCACAAATGTATAGTTATATTAAAAAAAAGAAAAGAAAAGAAAAGAAAAGAAAAACTGCCATGAATTTCCCCAGAACAGCTGGGCAGTTTTCCTTTAGCAAACCTTCAAACAGGAGTAAATAGTGCATCTGCTGGGATCTATTTTCAGTGGTGGATTTATACACAGTTGGGGCTTCAGTGAGTATTTGCAGTAGCAGCCGAGGCTCATTGATGTGGTTTTATCAGTTTTTGGTCGACAAGGGAACTTTGTGGCAAAGAGAGGTAAGATATACCAGGCCTTGACCATACTGGCGATACTGAGTCGGTACAATTGATTGATAGATGATATCGCCATCTGTATGAATTAACTTTTGGTTTTGTTTTGTTTTTTTCAACTGTTCTCGATAAAGTTGCTTTCATTTTAAACTTGTTCCTTTTGTTGATAATTGTCCCCATTTCTGTTGTGGGTAATTGTTTTGTAACCATAGCAACCATAGTGTGCTTTGTGAGGTCATCACATTTGATGACATCAGAGACATGTAAGCTGTTAAAGAGCACTCACCACTCCACTCCACATTTATTTGTGCAGAGAAAGGACAGGGAAGACTTCCACCACTTAAAAAGTGAACAATAGAGGTATTGTAGCCTTATATTACGTGATACAGCTCAGAACAGACAATGTGTGATATACAAAACACACACAGTGAAAAAAAAATGAGTGAGCTGGAGCAGTCTGTCAGGCTCAGGGCTCTGGGGGATGAAAATGCAACCCTACAGCAACAAATCCAGGCCCTTACCAAAATCAACGCTGACCTCAACACAAAGAACGAGAACGCTAACTCCATAATTGAAGGGCTTCGAAGAAGAATTGAGCGCACTGGCAGCAAGAAAAAGAAGGCTCTCCTGATAGAAAACGAGGTGTATCTGGCAGAAAACGAGACCCTACACAGAGATGCCGACCTCCTGCGGAGTGAAAATGAGGCCCTGCGCACAAACGTTGAGGGCCTTTGCAAACAGACCAAAGAGATGCAGATCAAGTTACAGGTCTTGGAAACAGAGAAGAAGACCTTGAACCAAAAAATAGAAGAGCTGAACCTGAAAGCCAAGGCAGAGAGAGAGGCCATGGGACAGAGACAAGACACTCTGCAAAAAGAAGTTGAGCAGGTAAGGAGAAATCTGCAAGACCTGGAAGTGGTTCAGTACAATCATAATTTACTGATACAAGAAAACCAGTCTTTGGGAAAACAAAATTTTACTCTGCAACAGACCGTTGGTGACATGGACAGAAAATTTCAAAGTGAAAACAGGGCTCTGCAAGAAGACGTTCAGAGAGCCAACAGGGTCCTACAAGAGCTCAAAGTATTTGAGGACAAGTATTATGTAACAAAGCAGGAAAATGAATCTATCACTCAACAAAATCTAGCCCTGAAACATGAAGTTCAAGAGGTGATCAAAAAGTTGGCTGATACACAGGAAGAAATGAGCCAAAAAATTAAGCACCTGCAACAGGAAGTTCAGGAAATCAAAAAAGATCTGAAAGAACTTTCCCAAATTCTGTCTGATCAAAACTCATATGCAATGGAGCAGGAGAATGAATCCATAAGAAAGCAAAATCAAATCCTGGAACAAGAGCTCCAGGGGGTCAAGAAAGCTCTGCGTAATAGAGAGGAGGTCATCAGACAAAAGGATCAAGCTTTTCAAGAACAAGCACTAGAGCTCAAAAATGTTCTGGAAAAACTTAGAGACTTTGAATGCAGCTATGGAATCACCTCCAATAGACAACAAAACATGGCCCTGGAAGAAGTCCAAGAGCTTAACAAAAAGTTGTCTGATGGACAAGAGGAAATGAGGCATGATAGTGAGGCTCTACAACAAGAACCAAAGCCAATCACATGTATTCACAAACAAAATGAAGAAGAAGCCTTGAGAAAAACACCTGAGGTCTTTCAACAAAAAGCGCAGGAGGTCAAAAATATTCTCCAAGAGCTCAAAGTCTCTGAATCCAACTATAATGCAATAGCACAGGAAAATGAGTCCTTGACCCAGCAAGACGAGGCCCCGATGAAGGAAAATGAGGAGGGAGAAAACCTGTCCCTTAGAGAGAGTCCTGAGGAGCAGGCCTTTAAACTCAAGGCTGTAGCTGATGAGTTGAATGAGGAGTTTGAGGCAAAATTTGCAAGGCGCCAGCAGCGTTGGATAACACGTTGGTTTCCTTGCTAGTTTTCCATTGGCAGGTCTGTAAAGTCTATTGACATATTGTTCTCCAAGATACTCCTGTACTCCTAAAATCTAAAATAATTCAAATAAAAATAAAAATAAAAATAAAATGATTTCACTGTTTTTTGTTTTTTTTTTAAGTTTGGGCTTGAGATCATGTTGCACTTTTTGAATCTGTGTCCAAATGTGTCCTTATCTGTGTCTCTTTCTTCAGGTGTGCTCCCGAGTTCTGCTTTAAGTAGTACAGTCACATTTACTGTATATGTTTACCTTCAAGCAGTTTGTTGTGCCTCACTAACAGACTGTAGACAAAGAAGCCTACAGGCACTCCCAAACCTGGAACCCAGCTAAGGCCACGTGGTCGATAACCGATGGAGACAAAGAACTCAGTGGAGCAACCCCATCACACGGTCTCAGTTGGATAACTGACCAAATCCGCGACCCCCAACACCCACAGCGCCCTCCGAACAGCAGGGTTCCCCCAAAATCCACAGCTCCATTGGGTGAAATCCGTCACAGTCAACCCCAAATCGTGAACTCACCCAAAGTTATATTAACTCCAAAACTCACGATAATTATTGCTTCTGGCTTGGACCCTCGCCACAACCAGTGAACTCCTCGCCGATAGAAGTGAAAACAATTACCGCTCCTAAGATTAGACCCGTCCTGCGTGACAAGCTCTATTCCTAGTTAGGAGTTTCCTGTGTATATCGACTAACGACCAGGCCGACTGATTTCCCTCGCCGACCGAGCTGATCTCCGCTCTCCTCCTGTGCATTGAGTAAACACAGTTTATCCCAGTTCGAGACCACGGATCGACCCTCTCGCCCGGATGCCGCAGATGCCTGCGGATGCAAAACCTGGTAGTTAATGAGTCCTACCTGTTTCAAGAAGAAGACGAAGGAACACAGACCTCGCTTCTTTCAAAGTCGACAAATTAATTCTCCGCCTTGAGCCAGAATAACGTCACCTCGCCGAAGACTGGTCATCGCGCCGAGAAGACACGTTAGCCGCTGATAGTCAATAACCAACACTACCTCGCCTGCACAAAGACACCGAGGACAAACGAACCACACCGCTGGATTTGCAAAGAATAAAAGGCTTATAGCTCTGGGCAGATATTAGCAGTTAGAGTGTGTTAAGCTGTTTGAATGCTTGTGACGAAATTGCCCACACACACACACACACACACACACACACACACACACACACACACACACACACACACACACACACACACACACACACACACACACACACACACACACACACACACACACACACACACACACACACACACACACACACACACACACACACACACACACACACACACACACACACACACACACACACACACACACACACACACACACACACACACACACACACACACACACACACACACACACACACACACACACACACACACACACACACACACACACACACACACACACACACACACACACACACACACACACACACACACACACACACACACACACACACACACACACACACACACACACACACACACACACACACACACACACACACACACACACACACACACACACACACACACACACACACACACACACACACACACACACACACACACACACACACACACACACACACACACACACACACACACACACACACACACACACACACACACACACACACACACACACACACACACACACACACACACACACACACACACACACACACACACACACACACACACACACACACACACACACACACACACACACACACACACACACACACACACACACACACACACACACACACACACACACACACACACACACACACACACACACACACACACACACACACACACACACACACACACACACACACACACACACACACACACACACACACACACACACACACACACACACACACACACACACACACACACACACACACACACACACACACACACACACACACACACACACACACACACACACACACACACACACACACACACACACACACACACACACACACACACACACACACACACACACACACACACACACACACACACACACACACACACACACACACACACACACACACACACACACACACACACACACACACACACACACACACACACACACACACACACACACACACACACACACACACACACACACACACACACACACACACACACACACACACACACACACACACACACACACACACACACACACACACACACACACACACACACACACACACACACACACACACACACACACACACACACACACACACACACACACACACACACACACACACACACACACACACACACACACACACACACACACACACACACACACACACACACACACACACACACACACACACACACACACACACACACACACACACACACACACACACACACACACACACACACACACACACACACACACACACACACACACACACACACACACACACACACACACACACACACACACACACACACACACACACACACACACACACACACACACACACACACACACACACACACACACACACACACACACACACACACACACACACACACACACACACACACACACACACACACACACACACACACACACACACACACACACACACACACACACACACACACACACACACACACACACACACACACACACACACACACACACACACACACACACACACACACACACACACACACACACACACACACACACACACACACACACACACACACACACACACACACACACACACACACACACACACACACACACACACACACACACACACACACACACACACACACATATACTCCCATACACATACCTCAATACTTGTTTCACGATCTGTAGTTAGTAGTAAATAGTAATAGTGCATGATAAGATTTATTATTCGAAAGTGATGTTAATTGGAAGTTGATATTACTGATGATAATAAATTCTGCTATCTTTTAAATGAGAAGTTGCTTTTGTGTTTTCTGTTCATATACTGTGATACCAAGCTGGTTGACGGAGTCAGTGCCGACCTCCAATCCTTCTCTGTTCACTCTGGAAATACCAATATTTCCTGAATATTGGCAATTCTGAGTGAACACCCCTTTTGAGACTGCATCCAGTATTTGGTTATTGGTCCAGGTTTTCCTGGTGGTGCCCCGTTCTTGATGGTCCAAATTAATCGGATTCTGTTAAGTTTAATAATTCACAGCGATTATCTTCGATAATCAGTAATTACCGCTAATAGCCAGATCTTGCTCCTGCACTGCACAACGAATGGTGCCTTATGTGAGGTTACATCTGAATTACGGTTATTAAACCTGCTTCTAGAAAATAACTAAATGACCAAATCGGAAATCTCCCGGCTACCCAGGTTGTAAATGCTACCAAACTAACTGCCAGCCCTATAAACTGACAGTGTAACAACCAAGTGTATTGGTCACTGGAAAGACTGTTCAGCACTACAAACCCAGCTTTACTAGACTGATCCCAGCTCCTGTACTAACTCAGTCCTCCACACTTTAAAATAATGCACATTTAGCATCAACAAAATTAACACAGTAGTTGAAGTAAAACAATTATTGATTTTGTCAGTTATCAACTTTATGCTGTCAACATCTAAATCTTTTGGGATGATAATGAAGCATATATCTTTATTTTAGCTCAGTATCCACATACCATTTCAGTATGCCCCACAGTCTGGTAGTCTGGACGGTGCATGACACTCAGTATTTTGAAACTCAATCCACTCATATTACACAAAACGTTAAGAGCTCCAGAACTGGTCATACTGGGGCAACATATCACTCAAATCCCCCGGCAATGATTCACACTAAAGATCCGCTTTAAAAAAAAAAGACATTTCACAAATGTATAGTTATATTAAAAAAAAAGAAAAGAAAAGAAAAGAAAAACTGCCATGAATTTCCCCAGAACAGCTGGGCAGTTTTCCTTTAGCAAACCTTCAAACAGGAGTAAATAGTGCATCTGCTGGGATCTATTTTCAGTGGTGGATTTATACACAGTTGGGGCTTCAGTGAGTATTTGCAGTAGCAGCCTAGGCTCGTTGATGTGGTTTTATCAGTTTTTGGTCGACAAGGGAACTTTGTGGCAAAGAGAGGTAAGATATACCAGGCCTTGACCATACTGGCGATACTGAGTCGGTACAATTGATTGATAGATGATATCGCCATCTGTATGAATTAACTTTTGGTTTTGTTTTGTTTTTTTCAACTGTTCTCGATAAAGTTGCTTTCATTTTAAACTTGTTCCTTTTGTTGATAATTGTCCCCATTTCTGTTGTGGGTAATTGTTTTGTAACCATAGCAACCATAGTGTGCTTTGTGAGGTCATCACATTTGATGACATCAGAGACATGTAAGCTGTTAAAGAGCACTCACCACTCCACTCCACATTTATTTGTGCAGAGAAAGGACAGGGAAGACTTCCACCACTTAAAAAGTGAACAATAGAGGTATTGTAGCCTTATATTACGTGATACAGCTCAGAACAGACAATGTGTGATATACAAAACACACACAGTGAAAAAAAAATGAGTGAGCTGGAGCAGTCTGTCAGGCTCAGGGCTCTGGGGGATGAAAATGCAACCCTACAGCAACAAATCCAGGCCCTTACCAAAATCAACGCTGACCTCAACACAAAGAACGAGAACGCTAACTCCATAATTGAAGGGCTTCGAAGAAGAATTGAGCGCACTGGCAGCAAGAAAAAGAAGGCTCTCCTGATAGAAAACGAGGTGTATCTGGCAGAAAACGAGACCCTACACAGAGATGCCGACCTCCTGCGGAGTGAAAATGAGGCCCTGCGCACAAACGTTGAGGGCCTTTGCAAACAGACCAAAGAGATGCAGATCAAGTTACAGGTCTTGGAAACAGAGAAGAAGACCTTGAACCAAAAAATAGAAGAGCTGAACCTGAAAGCCAAGGCAGAGAGAGAGGCCATGGGACAGAGACAAGACACTCTGCAAAAAGAAGTTGAGCAGGTAAGGAGAAATCTGCAAGACCTGGAAGTGGTTCAGTACAATCATAATTTACTGATACAAGAAAACCAGTCTTTGGGAAAACAAAATTTTACTCTGCAACAGACCGTTGGTGACATGGACAGAAAATTTCAAAGTGAAAACAGGGCTCTGCAAGAAGACGTTCAGAGAGCCGACAGGGTCCTACAAGAGCTCAAAGTATTTGAGGACAAGTATTATGTAACAAAGCAGGAAAATGAATCTATCACTCAACAAAATCTAGCCCTGAAACATGAAGTTCAAGAGGTGATCAAAAAGTTGGCTGATACACAGGAAGAAATGAGCCAAAAAATTAAGCACCTGCAACAGGAAGTTCAGGAAATCAAAAAGATCTGAAAGAACTTTCCCAAATTCTGTCTGATCAAAACTCATATGCAATGGAGCAGGAGAATGAATCCATAAGAAAGCAAAATCAAATCCTGGAACAAGAGCTCCAGGGGGTCAAGAAAGCTCTGCGTAATAGAGAGGAGGTCATCAGACAAAAGGATCAAGCTTTTCAAGAACAAGCACTAGAGCTCAAAAATGTTCTGGAAAAACTTAGAGACTTTGAATGCAGCTATGGAATCACCTCCAATAGACAACAAAACATGGCCCTGGAAGAAGTCCAAGAGCTTAACAAAAAGTTGTCTGATGGACAAGAGGAAATGAGGCATGATAGTGAGGCTCTACAACAAGAACCAAAGCCAATCACATGTATTCACAAACAAAATGAAGAAGAAGCCTTGAGAAAAACACCTGAGGTCTTTCAACAAAAAGCGCAGGAGGTCAAAAATATTCTCCAAGAGCTCAAAGTCTCTGAATCCAACTATAATGCAATAGCACAGGAAAATGAGTCCTTGACCCAGCAAGACGAGGCCCCGATGAAGGAAAATGAGGAGGGAGAAAACCTGTCCCTTAGAGAGAGTCCTGAGGAGCAGGCCTTTAAACTCAAGGCTGTAGCTGATGAGTTGAATGAGGAGTTTGAGGCAAAATTTGCAAGGCGCCAGCAGCGTTGGATAACACGTTGGTTTCCTTGCTAGTTTTCCATTGGCAGGTCTGTAAAGTCTATTGACATATTGTTCTCCAAGATACTCCTGTACTCCTAAAATCTAAAATAATTCAAATAAAAATAAAAATAAAAATAAAATGATTTCACTGTTTTTTGTTTTTTTTTTAAGTTTGGGCTTGAGATCATGTTGCACTTTTTGAATCTGTGTCCAAATGTGTCCTTATCTGTGTCTCTTTCTTCAGGTGTGCTCCCGAGTTCTGCTTTAAGTAGTACAGTCACATTTACTGTATATGTTTACCTTCAAGCAGTTTGTTGTGCCTCACTAACAGACTGTAGACAAAGAAGCCTACAGGCACTCCCAAACCTGGAACCCAGCTAAGGCCACGTGTCGATAACCGATGGAGACAAAGAACTCAGTGGAGCAACCCCCCATCACACGGTCTCAGTTGGATAACTGACCAAATCCGCGACCCCCAACACCCACAGCGCCCTCCGAACAGCAGGGTTCCCCCAAAATCCACAGCTCCATTGGGTGAAATCCGTCACAGTCAACCCCAAATCGTGAACTCACCCAAAGTTATATTAACTCCAAAACTCACGATAATTATTGCTTCTGGCTTGGACCCTCGCCACAACCAGTGAACTCCTCGCCGATAGAAGTGAAAACAATTACCGCTCCTAAGATTAGACCCGTCCTGCGTGACGAGCACTCTATTCCTAGTTAGGAGTTTCCTGTGTATATCGACTAACGACCAGGCCGACTGATTTCCCTCGCCGACCGAGCTGATCTCCGCTCTCCTCCTGTGCATTGAGTAAACACAGTTTATCCCAGTTCGAGACCACGGATCGACCCTCTCGCCCGGATGCCGCAGATGCCTGCGGATGCAAAACCTGGTAGTTAATGAGTCCTACTCGTTTCAAGAAGACGACGAAGGAACACAGACAAATTAATTCTCCGCCTTGAGCCAGAATAACGTCACCTCGCCGAAGACTGGTCATCGCGCCGAGAAGACACGTTAGCCGCTGATAGTCAATAACCAACGCTACCTCGCCTGCACAAAGACACCGAGGACAAACGAACCACACCGCTGGATTTGCAAAGAATAAAAGGCTTATAGCTCTGGGCAGATATTAGCAGTTAGAGTGTGTTAAGCTGTTTGAATGCTTGTGACGAAATTGGTTGTGCTGTTATTAATTCATTAGTGAACATACATGAATGAATTATCATTTATCAGTCTGCAGCGAATAAATTCTGTCCTGCTCTGCATCACGATCAAGACCAGTACTTTCTGTGTCGGTTAAAGGCCCAGACTTGTGACGCTCATCATCTGAGTCGAGTACAGTCTGTGTGATACAGATAAATACTGTCCCTCACTCGCGATCGTCAGAGCATCTTTGTTCGAACTCGTCTACCTCTTTCTTCTTCTACTAACGCACACGTTTCTATTCGAACACCTGAGCGCTGGAAAGTTCGAACGTCCCCCACCTAGTGTTCTTTGTTAAGTCACATGGTAACGGTGAGCTGCCATTACCCTCTACAGACTTCCTTCCGGCCGACCCTCACGTGACGTGACTGTAACGAGTCACGTCCGCCATCTTGGTCGGCCTCCCTACAGGCGCGCACACATATATAGCCTCGTGCACACACCCACACACACAAACAATCACACACATATACTCCCATACACATACCTCAATACTTGTTTCACGATCTGTAGTTAGTAGTAAATAGTAATAGTGCATGATAAGATTTATTATTCGAAAGTGATGTTAATTGGAAGTTGATATTACTGATGATAATAAATTCTGCTATCTTTTAAATGAGAAGTTGCTTTTGTGTTTTCTGTTCATATACTGTGATACCAAGCTGGTTGACGGAGTCAGTGCCGACCTCCAATCCTTCTCTGTTCACTCTGGAAATACCAATATTTCCTGAATATTGGCAATTCTGAGTGAACACCCCTTTTGAGACTGCATCCAGTATTTGGTTATTGGTCCAGGTTTTCCTGGTGGTGCCCCGTTCTTGATGGTCCAAATTAATCGGATTCTGTTAAGTTTAATAATTCACAGCGATTATCTTCGATAATCAGTAATTACCGCTAATAGCCAGATCTTGCTCCTGCACTGCACAACGAATGGTGCCTTATGTGAGGTTACATCTGAATTACGGTTATTAAACCTGCTTCTAGAAAATAACTAAATGACCAAATCGGAAATCTCCCGGCTACCCAGGTTGTAAATGCTACCAAACTAACTGCCAGCCCTATAAACTGACAGTGTAACAACCAAGTGTATTGGTCACTGGAAAGACTGTTCAGCACTACAAACCCAGCTTTACTAGACTGATCCCAGCTCCTGTACTAACTCAGTCCTCCACACTTTAAAATAATGCACATTTAGCATCAACAAAATTAACACAGTAGTTGAAGTAAAACAATTATTGATTTTGTCAGTTATCAACTTTATGCTGTCAACATCTAAATCTTTTGGGATGATAATGAAGCATATATCTTTATTTTAGCTCAGTATCCACATACCATTTCAGTATGCCCCACAGTCTGGTAGTCTGGACGGTGCATGACACTCAGTATTTTGAAACTCAATCCACTCATATTACACAAAACGTTAAGAGCTCCAGAACTGGTCATACTGGGGCAACATATCACTCAAATCTGGCAATGATTCACACTAAAGATCCGCTTTAAAAAAAAAAGACATTTCACAAATGTATAGTTATATTAAAAAAAAAGAAAAGAAAAGAAAAGAAAAACTGCCATGAATTTCCCCAGAACAGCTGGGCAGTTTTCCTTTAGCAAACCTTCAAACAGGAGTAAATAGTGCATCTGCTGGGATCTATTTTCAGTGGTGGATTTATACACAGTTGGGGCTTCAGTGAGTATTTGCAGTAGCAGCCTAGGCTCGTTGATGTGGTTTTATCAGTTTTTGGTCGACAAGGGAACTTTGTGGAAAAGAGAGGTAAGATATACCAGGCCTTGACCATACTGGCGATACTGAGTCGGTACAATTGATTGATAGATGATATCGCCATCTGTATGAATTAACTTTTGGTTTTGTTTTGTTTTTTTCAACTGTTCTCGATAAAGTTTTTTTTTATTTTAAACTTGTTCCTTTTGTTGATAATTGTCCCCATTTCTGTTGTGGGTAATTGTTTTGTAACCATAGCAACCATAGTGTGCTTTGTGAGGTCATCACATGTGATGACATCAGAGACATGTAAGCTGTTAAAGAGCACTCACCACTCCACTCCACATTTAGTCGTGCAGAGAAAGGACAGGGAAGACTTCCACCACTTAAAAAGTGAACAATAGAGGTATTGTAGCCTTATATTACGTGATACAGCTCAGAACAGACAATGTGTGATATACAAAACACACACAGTGAAAAAAAAATGAGTGAGCTGGAGCAGTCTGTCAGGCTCAGGGCTCTGGGGGATGAAAATGCAACCCTACAGCAACAAATCCAGGCCCTTACCAAAATCAACGCTGACCTCAACACAAAGAACGAGAACGCTAACTCCATAATTGAAGGGCTTCGAAGAAGAATTGAGCGCACTGGCAGCAAGAAAAGAAGGCTCTCCTGATAGAAAACGAGGTGTATCTGGCAGAAAACGAGACCCTACACAGAGATGCCGACCTCCTGCGGAGTGAAAATGAGGCCCTGCGCACAAACGTTGAGGGCCTTTGCAAACAGACCAAAGAGATGCAGATCAAGTTACAGGTCTTGGAAACAGAGAAGAAGACCTTGAACCAAAAAATAGAAGAGCTGAACCTGAAAGCCAAGGCAGAGAGAGAGGCCATGGGACAGAGACAAGACACTCTGCAAAAAGAAGTTGAGCAGGTAAGGAGAAATCTGCAAGACCTGGAAGTGGTTCAGTACAATCATAATTTACTGATACAAGAAAACCAGTCTTTGGGAAAACAAAATTTTACTCTGCAACAGACCGTTGGTGACATGGACAGAAAATTTCAAAGTGAAAACAGGGCTCTGCAAGAAGACGTTCAGAGAGCCAACAGGGTCCTACAAGAGCTCAAAGTATTTGAGGACAAGTATTATGTAACAAAGCAGGAAAATGAATCTATCACTCAACAAAATCTAGCCCTGAAACATGAAGTTCAAGAGGTGATCAAAAGTTGGCTGATACACAGGAAGAAATGAGCCAAAAATTAAGCACCTGCAACAGGAAGTTCAGGAAATCAAAAAGATCTGAAAGAACTTTCCCAAATTCTGTCTGATCAAAACTCATATGCAATGGAGCAGGAGAATGAATCCATAAGAAAGCAAAATCAAATCCTGGAACAAGAGCTCCAGGGGGTCAAGAAAGCTCTGCGTAATAGAGAGGAGGTCATCAGACAAAAGGATCAAGCTTTTCAAGAACAAGCACTAGAGCTCAAAAATGTTCTGGAAAAACTTAGAGACTTTGAATGCAGCTATGGAATCACCTCCAATAGACAACAAAACATGGCCCTGGAAGAAGTCCAAGAGCTTAACAAAAAGTTGTCTGATGGACAAGAGGAAATGAGGCATGATAGTGAGGCTCTACAACAAGAACCAAAGCCAATCACATGTATTCACAAACAAAATGAAGAAGAAGCCTTGAGAAAAACACCTGAGGTCTTTCAACAAAAAGCGCAGGAGGTCAAAAATATTCTCCAAGAGCCCAAAGTCTCTGAATCCAACTATAATGCAATAGCACAGGAAAATGAGTCCTTGACCCAGCAAGACGAGGCCCCGATGAAGGAAAATGAGGAGGGAGAAAACCTGTCCCTTAGAGAGAGTCCTGAGGAGCAGGCCTTTAAACTCAAGGCTGTAGCTGATGAGTTGAATGAGGAGTTTGAGGCTAAATTCGCAAGGCACCAGCAGCGTTGGATAACACGTTGGTTTCCTTGCTAGTTTTCCATTGGCAGGTCTGTAAAGTCTATTGACATATTGTTCTCCAAGATACTCCTGTACTCCTAAAATCTAAAATAATTCAAATAAAAATAAAAATAAAATGATTTCACTGTTTTTTGTTTTTTTTAAGTTTGGGCATGAGATCATGTTGCTCTCATGCTTTCCTGCATTTCCTCCCTTTTTGACTCTGTGTCCATATGTGTCCTTATCTCTGTCTCTGTCTTCAGGTGTGCTCCAGAGTTCTGCTTTAAGTAGTACGGTCATATTAACTGTATATGTTTACCTTCAAGCAGTTCATTGGGATATTTTAAGGTATTCCTTACAACTAACATGAAAATGATCTATGGTGTACTGGGGTGTGCTGTGGAGCGTAGTGTTGTGTAATGTAGTGAGAAAATAATCTCGACAAATGGTCCATATACTGTAGTTGCTGTACTGAGCTGTTCAACTAAAATATGAAACTTGATTCAGGATCCTTTTACTGGCTTAAGTAAAAATTTAAGGGTACATCAATGATTCAAAGCTAAACAACAGTGTAGCCCCCATCACCAAAAAGCTAGGCATGAGATTAGAACCTGATGCCACTACCTAAATAAAACGGGATGCTTTACTGATATATCAAACCAGAACAACAACAAAATATAAGGCCTGATAGTGCACCGGTTTCAGCAGATTATTTCACTCTCATTAATTGAAATATGAATACTAAAATCATGAGCTTGGTATTTGGATATTTTCACAATGTTTATGTACAATAGTTAAGACCTATATTGTATGGTAGCTCAGGCCATATGGACAACAGAGAAACTGGCTAGACAAAATAAATAAATTCAGTAAGTCATTTCTAATTCAGTATGTGCAGGTAAAATACTGTATTGCTAGTTATTAGCACTGTTAATATACATGCAAGTCTCACAAAGGTGCAGACACCATGTATGAAGCATCCCATACACACACTCTCCTATATACAGACACAAACATGGTGTTACTCATTTTCCTGATTTCTTGTTGATCTAGTTCGCTCTAAGCTATGTTCCTATGGATGATTATAGATGTGGTTCTAGTCCCCTGGATTTGTGTACATGTTCTTGGATATGCGTGTTTGAACACCTGCCATCCTTCGTTTGCGTGTAATGCTAGCTTTTGCAGTGTGTGCATGCATGTTATTGCATGATTGTGTGTTAGCATGCTACCATTCACGCATTTATGCCCATTCTGTTTGCATGTGTAAAAGAGTCTGTGGGAGTGCTTGTGTATGTCGGAGCATGGGTCAGTATACTGTAGATATAAGAAAGCAGTTTGATTCCATGGAGTCTCATTAATGGCTTCACTAAGGCCAGGGAGATCTCATTTGAACTGAGTGAATTATTCAAACCATGAGTTAGCAGCCGCCTGCAGGTAAAGAGAAAGAGAGGAAGAATGAAAGAGGGAGAGAAAGAGAAAGAGGGAGATACAGAAGGTTGATAGAGACCGAGAGAGGTAGCTGACTGAATGAAATATTTACTTTATAAAAAACCAAGTGAACGAGTGGCACAGGGACAGAGGTATAGAGGCAAAGACTACTATATCATTAGATATTTCATAAGGGACATAGAGGGTAGAAATTATCAAGAATGCAGATGTAACTGAAAGTTTCAGTGAGAGTCATGAAATATAATGAAGCTTGTAGGGAATAAACTAGGTGTCATTATTTACTATGGACCAGAAAATCTTAATTTACTATCAACTGCAGAGCCAGAATGAACCAAATATTTCACCAGAATCAACAGAGACACAATGTCTCTTTTAATGAGAAGTTGAAAGAAAAAATAGAAATATAAAATGTGGAAAAAGATAATTATTATCCATGTAACTGAAAAAATAAATAATTCAAAAAAATTCAAATTCCTCAATAAGACTATATTCAAAATTAAATTAGACCCCAATTGTTACGACCTGGCTCAAGTGACCATAAAAAAAGGAAGACACACCATGATAAACATGTAACAGAAGATATCTTTATCAAAGTCAAATAAAAAAAAATTGAACCAAATTAGCAGATAACTAAATAATTGTAATATGAGTTGTGGACATCAGTAGTATCAGTATTAATTTTGAATATAATGGCTATAAGGGAGAGTTCGTGTGTGTGTGTGTGTGTGTGTGTGTGTGTGTGTGTGTGTGTGTGTGTGTGTGTGCGTGTGTGTGTGTGTGTATGTGTGTGTTGGAAAGTGCATAAAAGCAACCAAACCCAACCAGGATGAGTGCCTGGACAGAGAAGCAGAGAAGGAGTGAATAAATGGAGGCATGCTTTTAACACCTGAGAGCTGAGTGGTAATCAAATCACTTGGGGGACACAGGTTAGACAGACACGCCCAGCAGATACACTCCTAGATGAAAACACAGGGGTCATCAGACCAATTTTCAGAAGTCACTTAGTCACTGATGTGAGCTCAGTCCTTGTGTCCAACACGTCATCAGAAATAGATGATAGTTCTGTTCGTACCACTATGGAAATGGGAAATATTCATCCTAAAGCTCCGCTGAACGAGTTGGTCGTGTTTCAAGACAAAGTCCTTGAAGTCCCCATGGTTTCAATCTCATATAGTACACCATTCAACATGAGAAGCCAGATCAGAACAGTGGAAACTGAGTTTCTCATCCTTCTCCATTGGGTGTAGCTTGGCATCTAACATCCAACAGTGTCCAGGCTCAAACTCCAGGTAGCAGTAGTTTAAGAAAAGCTGATCTATAGCGAGTAGGGTCAAAACTTAATATTGAAGCTTCTAAACTGAAACAGTGGTTCATACAATAAAGGCTAGAAAATATCCTGTCAGATTCTCTCATTGTACTCTATATTACCCAAAGAAACTTTGAAAATCTCAATGCAAGATGATTGGCAGACCAGTGCATTCATGGATTTACTGTAGCTTTAACTTGTTGAGTATAACAGGAGTTTGGTGAGAAGATATATTTTGTTGTATATCAGTTTCTGTTCTGTGCCCAATATTTTATTACAAGCTACTCTGCACTGCTTTTCTGTGCAAGAAGTGCTGGAGCAGGCAGTTTTATTTACACAGAGGTTCTGCTTGTTTCTCAACTCCAAAGAGATCACAGTTCCACAGCATCTTCAATGCAAACCGACAAAACACACAAGCTCCTGGTTAAATGATATTTCATTGATTAAGCTTTCAAGGTGAATGAGCTGATGCTGATGCCTTGGGAAAGGCTGCTAAGACCATTCTGATTCATCAACCCAGCCAACTACTTTACCTGAACCTGCATTGTGTTGGTGTATCAATGTGTGTCTGTTGTTACAATATTTCTTTCTTTTTATTTCAACTGCAAATAGGACTTTGCCATAGAACAATGTAAGGTTCAACAATTGTACTAAGAATATAAGGGTTTAAATAAAAAAATACTTGCCCTATATTCATAAAGTATTAAAACACTGTGAAAACATTTTACTCTATATCCCCAGTTCACAAGACTTTAAATTTACTTTCTTTGTTAGTTTGACATTCAGAAAGCCTGCAAAACTTTGTTCTCTTTCATTTTCAAAAGTAACTTGAAATACAAAGTCTCTAATTCTTTGTATTGCTTTCGCTTCCTCTGCCTTCTCGTCTTTCTCTGTCTCGTTAGTCCTCTTTCACCCTCTGTCTCTCCACCTTCTCCTCTGTTCAAAAAGTAGATATACACATGAACCTCTGAGTTTTTGACATGTCCTCAAAAACACGTACTCACATTCTGAAACAGACACTAATAAAGTGCACAGCTCCCTTTCTGCAGTGGCCATTAAAAAAAAAAAATTGCACGGAGTGAATGCTCACAAACACACATGAACATACACACACATTTACACACAACCACACACATGCTTGGCAATCTATATGACTAAACAGCCTGTGTGCTGTGGTGAAGGCTCAATCAATCATTTCTGAAGCTGAGAACAGGCAGGGACCCCTAATAACCTTTGTGAACGTGTATGTGCAGTTGTGTGTAGCAGTGAACAGGAGTGTTTGTGTCGGTAGTAACTAGTGGATGTTTATGACAGAGTGCAGGGAGGTGGAGGGATTACTCGTACCCTGCGACTCTGTGTGAGTGATCTACCAAGTGTATTGTGTACAGTCTCTCTCTAAATGGACTCTCTGTACTATACCTCCCCTCTTTGGCCATTGGTCATGTCACATGAGGAAAATTAGATACCTGACCAAGCAGGTAACCGAATTTCCCTTGATTTTTTCCCCTTTAAGATTGAAAAAATTATTCTTTAGTAGTGAATATCAATTATTTTGCCAGCAATTTCTGCTTTCTCCCTTTTTTTTAAATTTCATGATTCATTGACATGGTTTTGTTTGTCTTCTGCACATTATTCTTTACTTAATCATAGATAAGAAGAAGCAAATCACTGGCAGAGGTCTTAGATAGGAGACCAAGCCCTCCCCTAGTGGCTTAATGGGAGATGTTCACAGCAGATACATGGACCAGTGAGTTAGAGTATCATGATGATAGCTGCAAAGCCTATGCTAGAATGAGAGGCAAAAAAAAGCTGCTTTCCCAGAGTTGTCTGCAAAATGAGCGATATGGTGACTGATGAATAATGACCAACATTAGATTATCCATGAGAGGGGTCAACAATGAGGTAGCACCTGACGGTAAACAGAACCACCTTAGGAAATCAGGGCAAGGTGTAGTGATACATGCTCATAAAAAAAGCTTCCTGCTTGTGATTATCTATGGAGCTGCTAAGAAGAGTTAGCTATAGTGTGCTCTGGCCTTCCCCCAACATCTGGAGGATGCACCTGCGATGAGAGAGTAGTCAGTTATTGAAAGTTACAAAAAGTGTATGATGCAACCTGTCCTATTTTGATGTCAGAAAGGTGTGTGTGTCTGTGTGTGAGTGTTAGGGAAAGATAGAGTTTCCAGCAGTAGCAGTCTGGAGTATAATAGCCTTTTAAGTAGACTCTGCATCAGAGATCAATAGTGGGCTCAGTTGTAATGGACTTTTATTTATTTTCATTAGTCAGGATTTGTTGGTTGGGCTGTTTTATTGTTTTTAGCCACACTAGGGGTGTGACTCTTTGGATGGCAATATCTACAGTCCATCAGTCCAGCACTGTCTTAAACTGAAATATCTCAGCATTTACTTGATGGTCTGGCACTGCTTTCCAAGCATTCATGGTCTCCACTGGGGGAGACCTAATGACTCTCCATCTACAGCCAACATGAGGCTGACATTTGTAAGTTTTAATGCAATGTCTCAACAGCAGTTGGATGAATCGTCATCACGTTTGGTTTAGACATTCACGTTACCCTCAGGATAAATTTTCAATAATGATCCCCCAACTTTTCATAGAGTGCCATCCTCAGATCAAAAGTTTTGTTTGTCCAGTATTTTGGTTCATGACAGAGGCAGCAGTGGTAAAGGTGAGAGTGAGTGTGGGAGGGGAAAGTGAAAATGAAGCACTTGCCCCTCCCTCATTACCACCTTCAGCGAGGCTCAGTGGCCCAGAGTTTAAACTGTGGTTGCCCAGGTGTGAATGTGTGCAACTGTGTGTATGGTCACAGTTTTCCTGCAACAGAGAACTGAGCTCTCAATAAAACTTCCTTGAATAAATAACTGCTCAAAGATCCTCCAGAAATAATCTCAGTCCTTAGTGCTAATTAGCAATTGTTAACATGCTAAACTAAACTAATTTAAACTATATAAATATATATAAACCCTAACTTTGAACCTCACTTCTTAAAGGGCAAGCAATTTTTTGCAATGGCACTGAATGCTGGCGTCTGACATAAACCGTGACGTACAAAATTGTCCATTATAAATGGACATATTTTGTGTATTGTGTTGAGTATATTTGCATGGAAAACATAAGCATTGCTTTGCACCTGACATGTGAAACAACCACAGTCATGGAGCATACTTTAATTGTAGTTCTTTGTTTGAATTACAAACGCTAAACCTGCAATAACACCGATTTGCGCAACTTTCAACAAAGAGTTCTCATCAAGTTTCAGTTTCCTTCTTAAATCCCACCATGTCACCTATAAATCCTCTGTTTACTGGCTGCATTTAACATATCAAAAATATCACAGCCTTTGATTAAAATTAAAATAGAGGTAACCAGGATTGAAATTATTAGACCAGCTGTGGAGAATGTGATGTGTGCAGGTGAGGGGCAATATATCCAGGGGTCTTATTAAGTTTCAGATCTTCCCAGGGAGACTTTTGCTTGAAGGTATATTTTTCGACTACACAGTTGTTGTTCACCTAATGCCTGATGCATTGCCTCTCGCCTTTCAAACACTTTCAGGCACCAACTAATGTGTTAAACAGAGTGTGTGCATTTGTGTTTCTTTTGATCAAGCGGAACTTGCTTAAAAGCCGTACATATCTAGTGTTTGTGTTCATTCTGCTTTTTAAAGATCAGTCACCAGCAGTCGTATTGGAAAAGTGTGTTTTTTTGTATGTATTTTTGTATGTGTTTTATCCTGCTTTTAACACATTTCAACTGAGTTAAAGAGCATATAATATCAAGCATAATTTTGCATGTGTGCTGCATTTCCTAAAGAGCTTGAACAATAAACAGATAAAGCATCAGACATGTTTGCTTCAACATAACTTTGGTTAAAAGTGTATAAAATAACACTGAGAATCTA
Source organism: Istiophorus platypterus (assembly GCA_016859345.1). Lineage (NCBI taxonomy): Eukaryota > Metazoa > Chordata > Actinopteri > Istiophoriformes > Istiophoridae > Istiophorus > Istiophorus platypterus. The sequence goes on along the minus strand of CM029134.1, from coordinate 23,536,097 downwards.
CTGTCTGTCTCCTATGAAAATTCATGAATTATTACCTCTAAACACTGCTTATTACAGCGGCAGCAGCTATCCAATGTACCAAGAATGAAGTCAGTCAGTCGCTCAGTTTTTGGAGATCTTGCTCCTAGCATTATTTCACACACAGTTACACATGCAGTTATGGCAATGGAGGCGTGATGAAAGACAATTATCTGATCATACATGCACATATAAGCACATTATATGAAGAGCGAATGAGCAGGGATGACAGACGAGAGAAGAGAATCAAAAATGGTTAGCGATATAAAGATGAAATTGAAAGGACTTTTCAAATCATGGATCTACACAGGTTCACTTGACAGAAATGAAAGAAACAGAGATACTGACAGAGAGAAATGGAATAATATAGGTTCAATCTCTTCCCTTGCCGTGTTGATTTATTTACCCAGACATGTCATCATGTACATGGACATACTTGAGAAATAGAAAGGACTGGATTGGAGGGAATATATTGAGAGAGAAGTGGAAAGGTAACTGTACAAATATATTCAGAAAAAAACAGTCAGTCACATGTGTGTATGCATAAATGCGGAGTAGGAGAGAGAAAGAGTACATTGAGGAGCAAAAGAAATCTTTTTACCTCAATATACTTCACTGGAACATTTCAATGCAAAACTGAAGAAAAAGTAGGTTTTAATATTTTACAAAAATCTGCATGCCCATATTCAACTACACTGTTAGTACTTTTAAATTTTTTAACTAGATTTTATTTGTATTTACTTTTACGTTTTTCCTAACTTTTCTTTGCTTTTAATGTGACATACATGTTGCTTAAGCTAATAATAGGCTGCAATTTGTCTACTTCATTAACTTTAGCTAGTAAAAGTTGAAAAAAAAAAGGGTTTTACCCATAGACAAGGTGGAAAAGTTGGTGTATTGATAAAAACAAAATTTCACAACTGCAACAACAAAAACAGACCATGACCATGACTTTCACTTAAGCTTCTCTCCATTGGGGACAAGGGAAACTGCAGCACGCAAAAATATCACATGCATGGAGTGATGATGATTGTCTTAATTAATAAATGAAACAAAAGTCATTTTTCCATGGCGTACTGTAGTTCATATGATTTTCCACCTGCTAAAGTTTTAATATTCTTTCTTTAATGATGTCATCCCATTGCTCCCTCATTTTCTGCAAAGCTTTAACTCCTGATATTCATGTAAAGGTAAAGAAGGGGAGCATGCATTAATTTGAATATTCTATGGTGAGTTTTCCAGAAATTCATGTTAACTCTTGTTACATAAGGATGGAAACTGGGATTACGACTTTAAATTACTTCTGTGGTTTAGCCCAACACAAAATTTTTTGGACTGAAAATTTTGAGACATTAAGCTCCAACATTATTTGGCCTTCTTTGGGTTGAACATGTTCAGCCATGATAGATTATATCAACAAGGAGAAGGAAAATAAAACTAGGGAAAACACATTGATTGCAATAATAGCCACCAGACTTCTGTTGCCTGCTGCTTAGAATATCTCTGTGAGGTCAATGAGAGTCTGTGAGCTAAAGAAAGAAATAGTAATGATCTACAAACATGGTCCTGTTATCACCTATGATATTATTATCAGACATTACACTGTCTACAATAATTACATATCAAAGAAAGTGGAATTGCTAATGAAGCCTCAGATTTGAAGACATACAGAACAACTTCCTTTAGTTTAAAGATAAAATTACAAAGGGCCAGTTTGTACAAGTTTTTTTTTTTTTCTTTTTTAACTTGGGTTTTCAAGAAACCGATAGTCTAGATGCTTCAGATCTTACTACTATAATACAAAAGTACTTTGAAAAAGATGGATGAGCGAATTGAACCATTGTTGTTTGCTAATGCAATGATGACAGCGATGTCCAAACCAAGAAGTTCTACAGTCGTTCAGGACAGGCTTGTCCTTGAACGTATTGGGTCTTTGCATTTCATCAGTGACTTACGCCTTCAGTTTCTAGATAATAGGTACACCGGTAGTGTCTTTAAAGCAACACTGATCCTTTTTTTGTCACCAGTGGGAAGAACTTCAAAACAGGCTAAAATGCTCCCCAGAGTTTAGGGGAGCTTCAGGGTCAGGTGGTAGCTTTGTGTGGGTTCCTCACTGCCAGTGACACCTTTTACATTCAATTTAGTCATGTCAGCAAATGTTTATGTAAAAGTATTGATGTGAGCAGCTTTAAATTCAGAAGCTGAAAACTCAACTAAGGCAACACCTTACATTACATGAAGTCTTGTACTAAAAACCATATATTCAAACACAATACACTGATATGTGCTTTGCTTTACACAAATAATACTGACATTTAAACAGATAGGTCCCTTGCCCAACCAGAGTGCAGCACCTAAACACTGAAGATAGTGATGAGCAGTGTTTCCAAAAGCTGCATATGAAATTAAATCTGAGTGTTGTCTCTTCAGGTTAGCCAGATAAAAAAAGAAGCCGTTTACAATACAGAAAATCTGTCTGCGTAATGTGGTAGCCAACTCACAAATTTCAGATATGGAAATTTAGCACTTAATGAAGATATAGGGACACAAGGAATAAGCCCCACCATTTTTAGTCAGAGGGTTGTTTAGGAAGACTTACTGTTTGTCATCTGGATGAAAAACTATTCCATCTGCTGAATTACAAGAAAATCTTTACCCTGTTCCCCAAATTGTGACTCCACTCTCCAAAGAGATGGCAGTTCACCGGCAACCTCAATGGAGAACATAGTAAACTTGGCAACTTGGGAAACAGGGTAAATAATTTTAATATATGTTTATTTGTATGTATTTTATATTTCTCCCAGCCTTGAACTGAACATGGTGATCTGTACTGACTACCCTGGTAAACTGATATTTGAAGAGAATCAGACCTGTTTTCTCCAGTAGGTTGTATTCTGCAGTCTTTAAAAATTCACATATGACAAATGTAGTCTCCCTTTCAGCATTGCTAAAGGCTTGAAGACTTAGAGGCCTAACTCTGTCCCTGTGGGTCAGCCAAATGACCATGAAGAAAGAGAGGCTTTGACAAAGAGACAGAGAGAACAGGAATAAAGTATGGAAATCAATTCAATTCCCTGCTTAGTTTTATTCCTATACAGTCTCGCCAGTGATCCTTATTCCAGTTCCATTCCTCTGCAAATGAGAAGGCAGTTACATATGGGCATAAATATACATTTCAAAGGCCATTAGTAAATAGTTTTAAAATGAAGTAGGATATTGAAAAACCTACATACTTGAGAGGATGCAAGCAATTACTACACTGTGAAGGATAAATTCTATAAGAGGGAAGACTCATTCATTAAATATTTACCATCTATTTTACCATCTATATTTTATATTTCACCAGAGACATTCTTCTGCAAGCAAGTGATGATAATCTATTCACCTGCCTACATGTAATTCATTTCCACCTGCATGTGATTTTCAAAAGGCGAGAACAGGTTAAATGTTAAGTGAAAGATATGTCAAGTGCACAACCTCCACTTTTTCACAGATTCAGTCACAGGGGCAGATGTAATCATGAATCATATTTTCAGAGGCTGTTAAACACCTTGTTTTTATGCAGCAGCTAGAAATGTTGAGGCACCATCTGGCCTCTGAGCAAAGCTGCCCAGATGGAGACAATTAGAGGCTGCTGGTGTCCAGTTGAGGCCTAACAAAGGACTATTTGTGCACAGCTGGAAAAGTTCTTCAAAGAGACAAAAGCTGTTTTGATTGTGCTGAAGTAGAAGAGGGCTCCAGGATGCACTGACCTGGGATGTTGAGTAAAGACAGCTCAAAGCCTGTTGTGACCACATATTTTATGACAAATAAAAGCTTGAAAAAAATCACAAAATGGTTATCAACTTACATGAAAATGTCTTGAGCTTGTGTTAGCCACAGGCATTTTACCAAAAACCATTAAAAAAAAAAACATGGACTACGAGGCGAGGGAACCAGAAGTACAAACATTTGAACGTATTTTTGGGTTTAAGGAGTAATTCCTACAGCACTCTGTAACTACCAAAACTGTTGACATGTAGCAATAACTAGCAATAGTGTTTACATGTGGTGATAATTTTCAGCTGTGTTAACATGCAGCAATAACTACAATGATGTTAACATGCAGCAAGAATTAATAAAATGGTAACATGTAGCAATAACTACTGATAATTTTATAATTTTGTGTTTTGACAGAGCTTTGTTCATTCTTGACTACAAGTTACAGTGAATGTGACATCACCTCATAGATTACGGGGGAGAAACTTCCTACTGGCACTTGCTGAAACAACTTCGCTTTTTCTTCAGTGTGCTTTTAATGAACTCCTGTGCATTAACTTTCACACTAGCTGCTCAGTTTATGCTGGTGGAGTCTCCTCAGAAAATGGAAGCTTCCTCATTTAGAGAAGGCAGGGAGTGTTAGTTTGACCTTCTCCTGGTGCATTAAGCCTACTGATGTGGAATCATGGTCAACCTGGACCAACTTTCCTGGGTGGAAATACTTTAAAAACAACCTGAGATGTACTAAATGTGTCACAAAACCAACCTCCACATAGTGGAGAGATAGTAGGCTGCAACCAGGTATTTTAAAGTTCTCTTGGAAGAGTCACTGAAATAGTTTGCTAACATTCACATAGATATTCAGCTGATTAGCTGCATGGTTTTCATCTGGAAAGGCCAGGAATCAGGATTATAATTTTATGTCCTATGCAGAGAGCTGGATGATTTTGCATGTAAAATATGCCTTTCTCAAAAGCAGTCACATTCAGTAGAATGAATCTGTAACTATGATAACAGTGTGAAGGTGGTCAAACTAACTGTCTGGAAAGGCGATGCATTCCCCTCTTTGCTTTCATCAGTGCAACCATTTCCTGAATAGGCTGTTGTCTATGAACATATGAAAACAGAATTATATTAATTATATGTATCTGTGAAAACAGCTGTAGCCCGTCAGTAAAAATGTCTCCAATGTATTTACAAACTGTCTGCTGCTCAAAATACATTGGTTACAGTAAAGTTAGTGATGCATTAGACAGGTGGTGAGAAGAGAACTGAACTCAACAGACACAAGCTTTTGGGAAAAATAACACCATAGATGCAAATAGCTGGGATTAGGGTCCTCCACAGTTATTCTGGCATTACCCTGTGATAAAGGGGAGAATCTAAACATCCAACAAGCTGCTGGTATTGAGAATGTCTTTGTCCATAAAAATAGTTTACCGACAGAGGCTTTTTCACTTACTTTGGTTCATTAGGCCTTCTCTTGGGACTGTATCCTTATGTACAGATGATGCTTGATCGTCACCTCTCTCACTCTCTTGTTTTGGTGAAAACCTGTTGACAAGGATTACTGTAGACAGCTGGCTAAGAGTCGGAGGAGCAGCGCCACATTTCTGATCCTCAGCCAGTTAAATCAAACCCAAGTACTGTATCTGAATCAAACAGGCCTCTAATTGGCTGCCTGTTGTGCTGCTCTACACATAGTGACTTAATTTAACTTTCAGCAAATTTTTGCTTCATTTTTCTTGCTCACCTGGTTTGATACCTAACATAGTGTCCGAAATTAGATTTGACACTGAATCTTTAATTTTATTAGGGATTTTTTTTTTAAATCACATCCTCCCTTAGTAATAAGGTTGAGTGGCCAGCACCTTCATGTGTGTAACCAGTATAATCCACATGCAGCAGACCGCCTGAGGTGTCAGCATTCATTTAAAAGCTGTGGAACTAAGTCCATGTACCCATTATTTCACCATCTAGACATTCCCAACCACAGGGCCCCTCTAATGCTCCTCAATTATCTTTATTAGGGAAATTTATACTTTGTATTAATGTAGTCATGAGTGTCCACATAACATTTCAGCAGCTGCTCATACAAACTGAATTGCCCTCAGAATTTATACACCATCATCAAGGTGGTTGTAGTATGTGATTTTCTGCCCTAAAAAGGTAAAAAGTTGAATTTAAATGTTATTCATTTTAATATTCAGATAATAGAATACTTGTTATATGTTTTTGCATATTAGGTTCTTCTCCTATAAAATCATATCTTTTCTTTTGATACATACAGCCACAACTGCATGGTTTGTAAGGGCAACACCATTCATTCTGTACTTCCATATAGCAATACGATCCATGACACTTGCTTGTGACACTCTCATGACCTCATCATGGCTTTTTAAAAGGTCTGGACCCAAAACACTATTGAAAAGCCTCTCACTTTTGATCTAGGGATTTTCTTGTTTTCCTGTGTGTGTGTTTTTGTTTCTGTTTTTTTTAATAGCGACAGCCCCTAAGTTAACACAAAAGCATTTTTTATTTCTTTTAAAAATTTTTATTTAAATTAATATTAGTCCGATAAACATGCCTAGTAAATTTGCTTCAATGTAAATTTTAGATGTATGTCCTATGCCCTAATAAAATTATTCTGCTGGTACTTGCTTCTTATTAACAAGGGCAATAAGGTCTTTCTGGGTGTCAGTAAAATCAAAGAGGCTTAAAAGGCTTTAACCTACAATGATGTCAAGTCCGATTATAAAAATGATTAAAAATCTCAGAGGCAAACTCTCTAAGAAAATCCATTAAAAAAGAGGAGGGTAACTGGGTACATGAAAATGTCCTTGATTTGGCCTTCAGCGTCCCTTAGCAGGGTCTCTTTGACTCGTCATTGCTTCATCCTCCTGGGTCCACTGTCATCTCTTCTGTTGCAGTCCACCCAGCCTGGAGAGAAAAGCAATCTGCCAGTGAAAAGCTTCTCACTCCACAGGCTGACTGTGCTGCACCATAGTACTCTGTATTCTTTTGTGTGCAGGTGGCTGACTCACGAAGACTGTCTTTTTCCTCTGCCTCCTCTGGTTAGCTCACTTTGGGTCCCTGTTTCCCTCTGTGCTGTGTTGCTCCCATGCCATGTTGCCTCTCGCTCTCATCCGCAAGCTGGTTAACTCCTGTTTCCTGGTAGTTTGATCCATCCTCTCAGCCACTGGCCCACTAGTTTCACACATCCTCACAGGGACTTGATAAAAACTGACTGGTCTATTGTAGTAGGAAATCTCAGAAAGTCACAAGTGATTAGTTCATTAAATGCAGTCCAATTTCCAGTGATCTACTCCATGCAAATTAATGTACACCACAATTAAGCATGCAATAACAACATGATCACAGGAAAAAAAGGATACTATTAAATATATGCACAACACGGAAAAAAAACATGCAACATGCAATAAATAAAATGATACTCTAAGATTATAATAATATTATAATAATATCTGCCATGTGACATAAAAAAAACAAAATTTAAGTTCCTGGATACTGCAGTTGAAATACAGATACAGTTCCTGTGTTTTCTAGAATGGTTCCTGGCCCCTGGAAGCACCTCCATCAGACTAGGCTTGTTTACCCTACACAACACCTATGGCTGCATACCAGCTCTGTATTATTGTGCATCACTTATGGTTAAATTATGTGGTTTTCAAATCATCTGTTATGGAAAGAACAAGTGATCTGTTATGTTTGGCTCTGACACATGCCCTGTGGAAGTGTGCGTATGTTGAAAGCAAGCCCTGCCTTTACTGCTTCACTTTCATTTACAGAGGAGAGGGACATAACAGAATTGCAGAGATTCAAGAAAGAAGGAAGCAAAAAAAGAGGTACCAGTCCTGGGTGTCTCTTTCATCATTGTTTTGACGTTCTAAACATTTTAACGTTTTCTTTTGGAGTTAAGCCTCATTTGCAGTCATTAGTTTAACATGATTAAACATCTGCATGTATCTACTACTTATTCTTGTAAATGAGAAGGTTGCATTAGCATAGCAGATGGCTTGATACTGAGCATGTGAATCCACTTAAGGAGCAATGATCTCTAGCTCCCCATGTCCTCATTGCTTATTGCTCTGTCCCACTCTCTCCTCTCTACCTGCCTCACACAATCTCTTACCTTTACACTTAAATGTTTGCAAGCACAGACTCAGACTTACCATAACACTTTTTAAGAAATGTTTACTGCACCCTGAAAGAAGACACACATATTTGAAGTTTTCCCAAAGTCCTGATGAAGCTAGAGAGGTGAGCCAGGTTTTTCTCTGGTTTTGATTGGCAGGAAAAAAGATAACATAAAAATCATCCAAATGTCTATTCCTGATGGTTTGGATGTATTACTCATTTGTGTATTATTCAGTCTGATCATCCAGAATGTGTCCCAAATGTTATTTACTGTGTCTCAAATCATTTTTAAGCTGTGGGATGCTGGGATGCTGTCAGTTTTAATCCATGATGTTACTTTGTCTTCTTTTTAAATTGAAAAGTAAAGCTCTCATCCTATATGTTCCCCTGGCTGGGGTAACTTGTAAATCCATTAATAATGAATATTTTCTGATTAAAGGCATATGCTGGTCTTTTTATTTGTTTTACTGTAAAGAAATATTGCATATACACGCATATAAATGCAACCAGGCTCTTAAATGACCACTTTCAGAGGGGGTTAATGCGAAGATGTTCGGTGTGACTTGCCTGAGAGCAAACAATGACATTTGGGTTTTTTGGATTTTAGCAGCATCCAATTATAATCTAATCTTCCAAGACAAACATTAAGTTTGGGTTGAAATGTGGTACCTGGTTAGTTATCTTCCCCTTTTTCTTTCAGCTCTCTCATCCCACCCTCAGACCCCCTTTTCTTAGCTTTTTTACCTTCACACTTTATCACTCCTTCTTCTCCTCCCTATGCATCCTCTATCAACCACCACTGCATCCTCTATCTGCTCTATCCTCCCTGTCATTAATTCCATCAGTTCAATTATCTGTTATTGCACTATGTGTAAATTGTCTACATCATGGAAATCTAATTATTACAATGTGCAGATAAGGTTTTTTTTCAATCACAAAATAGTGAGAGAGCTGCAAACCACTTAATAAATGGGTGTCGATGCCTAAAGCATCTGGTTCTGACAACCCAGAGCTGTATGGGATAATTCACATGTTTAAAAGTTCATTATGAGGACAGGATGCAGGTACAGGTTAATTCATTATTCTCTTCAAGCTAAAAAATTACATTTAAATCATGTTTTAGTCCTCCATGCATTTCGTATGAAATTCATGAGATATACTCATGAATTGTGGCTAAACTTGAAAAACATCCAGACTTGATTTTTTGCCTATATCACCCACCCTACCTCTCCTGTCTATCCATTCTCTAGATACCATTCAGGGCTGAAGCTCGATGACCACAACACCAAGAAACATCCCACAAGCTGAGCCCTTTCCCTCCTGACCTCTCTTATATCTGTTGAAGTGCAGCCAACTAGCCGACTGTTTTTTCTAAATTCATTCCTTTTTGGATAACCATCCAATCTCCAACACTTGTCTAATTCTTCCCTGAAGCAAGATGATTCATTAAACTTTGAAACATATATTGTTGTGGTGGGGTCCTTGTTGGTGAATGCTTCAATTGTAACATTTTTCATTTGTACTAACACTCTTTGCAGCTCATGATGTCATAATCCCACCAGGAGGCTGATCAGAATTATTACAGTGTGCACAGTTTGTATTTATGGTAAATCAACAATGGTGCATGATATACTGTAAGTATCGAGGCCCTCTGAACATGTTTTTAAACATGAAACATAAAAAATTAAACTTTCCAAAACATATGATCATAATTTAGGTAAGGTGGCTTTTTGCGGCCTAGTGTACTGTATTAAACTGGATTCACAAATATACATTGATCAAATTGCTTTAGTAAGGAATTAGATCAAACAATAACAGTATCAACAGTAATCCCTCATTATTGCAACGTGTAACATATTCTCTCAAAAGTTTAACATACAGTATTGCTCGAGTCCAACCAAAAAGAACCAAGAGAGAACAGACAGATTTTTTTGAATCATGTACAAAAAAGAGAAAAGAAGAAAATGGCATCTGAGAAAGAGAATTTAAGGAGGTACATGATGAAATATATATAACACTGTATGCAGGGACTGGTGGTATGCTTGTATGTGTGAGAAAGAGAGGGAGAGAGAGAGAGAGAGATGATGTCAAAAATATTCATGTGTTCCCAGTGGAGATGCTCTAAGAAGAGACAATGGACTAAAAAAGAAAACTTCAACTTACATGCTCACACACATGCACACAAACACACACACAGAAAATGCATGATAAGTTGAGCAAATATCACCTAGAGCTAGTCAAATGAGTAAATATCACAAACATGTACACAGATGTACACACCACAACCTTCACACTCACAATTAGCCATCCATGCCAGAAGAGTAAATACAAATGGTGAAAAAATATTTCTGATGGGCAGGCGGTAACAAACAGCTAACAGGCTACTGACTTATATTAGACATACGTCTAACAGAATGCTGTGATTCCAGAGAACGCCTGCTGAATACGTCATACCTATCTTGTGTTTTTGTGTTAAAAGACTCTTTGGTTGTATATGCTTATCAAACTAGGTACAAGACATACATATCCATAGATGTGCATTTAGTCCTCTTGAATGTCATCATGCTTTGGACAACGTCCTTCAATTCACTGTTATCCCAGTGGCTTACGCAGCAGGGCAAGAGGTGGCAGGACTCCATTTTACTGCTCTAAATTACTAAACCAGATTGGAGGGTAGCGAAAATTGCCATTAGACAAAGGCATCTGTTTTCAAATAACTTCAATAATTTGTTACTAAAGAATAAGATCAGTCAACTGTGTCAGAGAGCTACAATCAGACAGTGAGTCAGAGAGCAACATGGACTGAAGCTGATGAGAAAGTTGCAGGCAGGTATGTGTAACTGGTTCACATATGGATGCTGTTGGGGTCCACTCTGGTACTCTATGCAAACACCATGCTAATATTATAGCAGAGATTAAATCAGTGTGCAGAACAGGTACCAATCTCATGACAGGAGACATGAAAAAGAGCAAATTCTCTTTTTTGCAATTTTCTGTTGAGTTTCATTTAAATTTGCCAATTTTTAAAACTTTTATGACATAAAGGGATTTCTTAGTCAATATATCTACAAGATGTTATAAGCCATATATGCAGAACACAAACAGACAGTGGAATCCTGGAGAGGCTGACATGCTGTACATGGCATGCAGAGACTGTCCTCTCACTCGAGAGTACCACCTAATTGAACTTTAGCTGCGTGACAGGCATGAAGCTGGATCTTATTAAGGCAACGAGCATGAAGGATAGATCTCTCTCATATCTGTGTTTTAATTGCCAGCTCTCCTTTATAATCAGATTAGCTGGAGAGAGCAGTGAAGAGGCAGATAAGACAAAGGAGTAATTGAATTAGGGGCAAGGCAAAAGGGAGCAGCAGGGAGAGACGAACAGAGGAGGCTTTTTGCCAGAGAAAGAGAAAATATCACACCAGCTGCTTGTGCAGGGAAATCAAGAGTACTAGGGATTCAGAGGAAGAAAAAAGTCAAATGGCTGATAGATGTTCCCTAATAGCCTCCCCTCTGATAACCACAGCGTACTGGCAACTCAGCGACTTGCCATGTTTGCATGACAACACTGGCTGAAGTTTGAGCAGTTATTTTTGTTTATTACAGAGTTATCACTATGGCCACAGCTCTGTCCACCTCTTGAGAAGATAGTGGGTTTCATAACCACTATCTTACTGATGAAGGAATGGAGATATCTGTTATGGTCTGATCAGAAAGCAAACTGGAAGATGATAAAATTGCACACTCTGGACACAATGCATATTGAGGCTTCCAAAAGCTCTTGCATCGCTGGTGTGTGTCAGTAAGCTGCAAAAAATCCTGCTTGCTGGATCACTGAATAGTGTTTTTAAACCCCTGCCAACACAAAATTCCAATTTCAAAACTGCAAAGATTATGTCCGGCAACTTTTGTAACTTTGATTGACCAGCTTCATGGAGGTGAAAAGTAGACATGGTTTAAACTCTTGTCTCAGGTTCCTTTTTTTCACAACTACAGCTGTCCCCCATTCACTTTTGTGTATAAAAACAAGTGCAACACCATGAATGTTGAGGACAGACTGAATTACAAATGTGAGCCCATATGCACATTTGCTGTGTATGATTTATTTTGTGAAGACTAGAAAGAGACAGGATTGTTGCAAGCAGTTCAGGGAGGCAGTAAGATGTGGCCAAAGGAGGCTGTGAAGGTAGGCTTTCTGTGCTATTCTTGAGGGAGGCATTAAGGGAGCATACTTAACCCCTTAGTCTGTCATATAGTTCACAGCAAAATAGCAATAAGCCTAAAAATCAACTTTTTCCCTTGAATTAGTTTTTCACAGGCAGTTCCTCCTTTTAGGTTGTTTACAGTCCCTGCTTTGTTTGGTGAGATTGTCGGACTATAAACCCAAACATGATCCTAAACTTCATAAAAGGTTGGAAACAAGGTTACAGTGAGACTCGACCAAAACAGTCAAATTTTGGCTACTTCTATTATTTGAAGTGTTTTGTTTGTAGACAAATGAGGTCTATTTTGGTTTCAGCAACAAAAGTTATTCATTCTCTGGGTAGGTGGGGGTGCAGTAACACAGTGTCTTTTCTGATATGAGGTTCTAAGGTCAGAAATTTCAATCTGGCTGCTTGGGGGCTGCAGAACAAGCTGAAAACTGTGCATTTATCACCTTAAAAAGGTAAAATGGCTAATATGTTAGCAAAAAGTCTCCTATTCACTCATCCAGTGAACATATGGCCACATTAGCATTTACCCGATGTTGTGTTTTTGGGCTACATTATGAGGATAAGACAATAAATAACTCCTACAAAAACATCCGTCTCTTTAGCTGCTCATGCTCTACTTTGTTCAGCAGCTAATCGCTGACTGTGTCTGTCAGCTGTTTGGTGGTGAGCAGTTCAAAAACCCAAACAATGAGCAAAATCATGTAAAAATGCTCCTCAGCTATGATGGGTACTACACAGTCAGTTCATAATTCTCCCTGGCTAAATCAGTCTAACCGACCCCTTTCGTATTTTCCACAGTCAACTGATCTGGTGTTTTTATGAAAATATTACTCTGCGGAGCTTTAAGTCTTACTTTTACTACTTTATACATATACATAATAAAACATGGGCCAATACGATTCATATGTATTCACACATTCACAGCATTTCGTTAAATGAATTCATGCAGACTTAATAGCATTCTAAAGGGGAAGAAAGTAGACAGTGACTGAGAGACGAGAGGGCCAGAGCAGAGGGAGCAGAAGAAGAGAAGGCATGACAAAGGTCAAACCCAGCACAATGTACTTAATCCATGGCAAACTCCATCCCCTGCTGAGCCAACGGGGAGACCCGATCATTGTCAAGGGCTGCGTCGAAGAGAACAGTCAGCAGGCCATGGAGGGTGCCCCTGGGCAAGCCCTGGCATGAGAAAATCAAACACACCCCAGCAGTGTGAGTAATCTATGGTTAATGTCTAATATCTAATGGCCTTAATCAAAAGCCCCTGCTACATCCCCTCAGAACGGTGTTGATAAATCACAGTGTTAATGAAAAATGGGCCGGATCACAGCACAGAGCTGGTAGGCTGCAACATGGCTCCATTTGTTAAAACAGCTCCCTGTGATTTAGGTGTCAGTTTAGTTTCCTCTCTTTTCATTTCTCCCTCCATCTTCCATTTGTATGAGCATCACCATCTTATTTAATTTAACCTCTCTTGGTCATCTGTTTTAACCTCTGACTGCCTAGTTTTGGCCTCTCATTTATTTGCCACCTCATGTGGATTTTCTTTCTTCTTGTTTCACATCATCTCTGTGTTTTCCAATACTCCCCTCCCCTTTCTTTCCTTAGTTTTCATTTAATACTGTCCAGTTCTTTAATCTGCTCTCTTTTTTATTCTCTCCTCCCATTCTAGTCTCTTCTCTCATTTATTTCCCAACACTATTTGGTTGTTCCAGTGTCTTTGTCTCCCAGCCTCTGTTTGCCTCTCTGTCTAATTTGTTAACCAGAGGTGTCATGTTGTGTCCCTTTTTTGGTCTTGGTGAGTAGGCTGCATGGTGAACAGAGCTGCTGAGAGGAGGTAATTAACCGCTCCTCATTTAGACAACAGGCTCAATCAGCGAGACAGAATGACTACATGTGGGCTTGAATGCCAATTGCAGAGGCCTCGGGCCCACATACGCACACACACATACATGCATAAAAATGACTACTTAATCGACCTTCACGGAAAAAAAAGAAGAGATAATGTAGATTCAACATTCATGCTGATGATATATAGATTTTTTCTGATTATTAGATGAGAAAATTGCCAGTGTTTGAAGCCCCTTTTTCAAATTTTAAAACTACACTTTGCAGTAAAGCTCATTAGCGGCTCCATATGGCAACGTTTGGTAACTGTATAAAACAGTTTGAACTAAAATTCCCAGAAGTCCTGTGGAGCGACATTATTCATGTTTCCCAACCTGGGTGTCTGTGGTGTTTTTAGTTAAAAAGTGTGTTTGTTTTTAAGTGGGTGGGAACAGAGTAGTGGGGGGTGTGACGACCACCCCTATATATTCACTGTTCTTTGGCATTGCTACTTAGTATAGCAGTTTTGTTTCTGCTACTTATTTTTATATTTATTTATTTACATGAAATCAGTCTAGCAAATAACAAATTATGATAAAACCTGTGCGTTGCTTAAAAAGAAAGGCTCTGTAAACCTCTCCATTGTTTATGGCTTTATCCGGAATAATTTTTTGGTTTCCATTATAGACACCTGAAAATTTAGATAGATCATTTGTGAGAATACAGTGGTTTACTGTCTTCTCTTTGACTGACATTCAGTTGCACTATCTTTTTATAGGGACATAAGCAGAATATGAAAATATTATCCCTAAAAGAAGGCTGGTAGTATCTTATATCCAACCCTGACTAGTTCCTGCAGGCATTCATCTCAGTCTGCATACACCTCCAACAACTCTCACCAGTATAGTGGGGCAGCCTTTTATTCTGTCTGAGGGGCAAAAAAAACATCAGTGAAGCTCTTGCTGCTGCTGTTCAGCTCATTGCTTTGAGCAAACAGTAGTGAATGAAGGTGACTTAGGTGAGTGTATCAACATTGTTATCAACTCAGATCATCTCACTTGGACTATGGTGGCTGGACAGTCAGAGCACAGGGTTCACACAAACTTTGCTGAAAAAAAATCAAGCTGTAATATTAAAATCAGTGTGACAAAATTAATGGGAATTATGCCCTTGACTTTAATCAATGGGTGGAGGTTATTGCTGCACAATATGATGTCAGTAATTTAAATGCAAGGATTTGTATTTTACAATGTCTGTATTTTTCATAGGGACTCAGAGCGTTTAGGGCATCTGTGATGCTCTGTGAAATGTATTTAACATCTTACAGCAGTTTCTTGGTATAGTTTGCATTTGGGAAAAAGTCTTTTTAGGTCACTGTGAATCATGCAACCTGCAATCCCAACTGTGGCCACACAGTATATACAGTGTGAGGTTCAAACTGCAGATATGAATTAGTGCTTTGCTCCCAAGCCAACCCTAAGCCCCACTGGACATGCAGACTTTACATTGGAATGATGTCAAAAGAATAAAAAGAACATTTTTGGATTCTCTATAAATATAACACTTTCTGGTTGAAAAATTACTCCACATACAAAGAATATGATCATAGCTTCTCCAATAACCTTTGACCTTGGGCTACTCTATTCCCGTTTACTAACTTTAAATCACGGCCACATGAAAACATGAAAAATTAGGAGAAGGTAGCCAACCAACAGCTCAGACAGGTGAGCTACTAAGTGACTAAAATGGCTTTTAGTTGAACAGGTACATTTGTGTGACCATTTCAATGTTAATTTGGTAAAAAGGTATAATCTCCAGTGACACCAAAGTGGTACACAGCTCCTACTGCCTCTCACAATCTGTATATAGACTCTAGTATCAATACAACCAGAATATTAATGGCCCACTAAGGTGAATCTGCACCTTTTTTAACTAATGGCCGAGGGTCAATTTTGCCAGAATCACCTATTTTTTTACCTGTGGTTGGAAAAATAAACGGACAGACGGGTGTTTACATGGAGCAGTTGTGTTCCAGGTTATGAATGTGGATGAATTTGACATCCTTTCAGTGTACATTAGAATGGATGTCACATTCATTACACATTAAGTTTCTCACCCATGACGTACACAAAAAGGTGCACAAACATGTGTATGCGTATACAACATAACACTACATACTTGCCTGTGTATATACAAACACATTATTTGATGAAGTGCATAAGCATGCATACACAGTATAAATGCAGGCATCAAAAACAGTGTGTTCATGGCAAAATGTACACATAAACTGAATACACACAAACACATACACATGAGCTGAAGTTGACAAGGGCCCATCACCTGTCACAGTATCCAGCGCTGTAGTGTTTCAGCATCCTGAGAGCTGTGTTAAAGAGGTGATTTATCAATTTAGACATCAGACAGGGCAAGGCAGACACACACTCACACACATGCACACAAGAACACATTGTTTTTCCACTTAGTAAGTCAGCCAGCACAACAAGCTTAGAGTTCTTCTGTAGTGGTCTTCAAGATATAAAAGGCACAAACACAGACGAATCAAACCAACGTATTCGCATTGTGGTTTTTGTTTAGTTTACATTGTTTGCAAATTTGATTTCACTTCAAAGAGTCTTTTCTTGTTCATAATTTTTTAAGTAAAATCAAGATCTTAACACTTTTTATAGCTACTGTTTGTGTCTAGAATTGGAGTTCTTCAGCTCCTTTCACTGTCACACAAGCAGGCCAGTTTGTGCTATTCGGTTCAGGTGGGATAAACAAAAATAAAAAAATCACTGTGACATTTAAAAGAACTAAGAAACTTCAAAGCAGCAGTGAAACGGTTAAGAAAGGATAGACAAAATAACATGCCTTAATAATGTCAATCCATTTCAAATACGGTAGAAAATTGGTTTTAATGTTTAGTGTGCAATAACTCAACAAGGTCCTCTACTATGAAGATATATAGTAAAGCTATCCCTTGTAAATACATGCTATAAAACTGCTTTGTGTTTTGTAGTGCAAACAACACACTAAATTCTACCTTCTCTCCTGATGTCTCAGCAGAGACGTAAATAAACATTAAAACATGTTGATCGTCTCTCCTAGGAATCCCTCTACAATCAAAAATCCATAAAATCTGGACTGATGTGTGTGAATCACTCCAACACTTACATTTGCCATACTCTGCTTTAGATCTGAACTGCTCGACAAAGGCAATATAAGGCTGTCACGTGATCGCAAAGGAGAAAACACAAGGATATCTGTGCCAGCAGCTAATAGTATCTTTCAAGCAGAGAGGGAAGAAACAATAGGTGATCCTAGTCCAAGGAATAAAACATAGTGGCTGCCAAATGGATGTCTGCACTGAAAAAGGACAACTGAAGGTTTGTTCAGAAGTGTCATGAAGTAGAAACCAAAAAAGGCACCATATGACTCTTACCCTCCAATTCTAGTGCAACCTTCAGATCACATCAGTTTTCTCAGCCACTTTCCAAATGATCAACCACAGGACAAACTGCTGTTTCTTCAACATGACTCCTTTAAATGAAAGTCCCTGATGAAGTGATCTGAGACATGCATCACAATAGAGGATCAAAGATGTTTTAAATCGCATTTTGCCCTGATGTATGATGTCCAAAGAATGTTATACATTTCATATCTGATGCCTTCAAACTGAGCACAAAATGAAAATGATAGTAACCCTCCATGTTAGTCTCAACTCCAATAAATTTGTGGCTGCTTAAAGTGACAAACAGGTATAAAAAGGTGGCATCATTTTTTGCAGTCAATGGGAAAAAAAGCCATAGAACTGTCCTGGCTTAAAGGGTCCATAAATAGGAAGTAGTGCCAACATCTTAGTGTCAACATCAGTATAATTATATTGACAGTTCAGATCAGATTTTCATGAGGTCAGCCTTAATGCTTACTTCTCATGTAATCATAAAAATCAGATTTTCTCTTTTAATGCTGCTAAAAAAAAAAAAAAAAAAGTTACTTCCACAGTGCCTCATTGTGTGGTCTATTGACCCCTTGGTTAGGGAGCCAACAAGTTTCCACTACCCCACTCTGCTCCTAGTTTCTGATTCAAGGCCTTGTTGCTGTAGTCCGTGATTTCAAACAGATGTATTATGTGTTAGCAGAGTGGACTTGCAAAAGGAAGACAAGTCTGGGCAACTCTCTTTTTATATAAAGCCAAAGTGGAACTATTTTTTTTATCTGAAAGCTTACCTTGACTTAATATCTTGGGTGCGTTCTTTCTAAAAATTGAGAATGACAGAGAAACACTTAGGGGACATATGGAAGCCTGTAAAAGGTAAAACTCAATCACCTTTTTTCCGAACATGGCAATGGAAGTTTAACCTAAATGGTCAAAAGTCTGATTGCAATGGGACTCAAACCTACACCTACTTAGAGACTGGAGCCTTAGTCCAGCCTCTTGTGGTTTACCTTCAACTGCTTTCGTCATGTTTCTATCAAATCTTTAAAAAACACATTGCAGTCATAATTAACACAGTCTTCAAATGCAGCATAAGCTCGCAAAGCACTTTATTAGGAACACCTGTACACCCATTTATTTCTGCAATTATCCAACCAGCCAATCATGTGGCAGCAGCGCGTTGTATAAAATCCTCCAGATACGGGTCAGAAGCTTCAGTTATGAAATGAAAATTTGATCTCAATGACTTTAATTGTTGGTGCCAGACAGGCTGGTTTGAGCATTTCTAAAACTCCTGTTGATCACCTGGGTTTTTCACACACAACAGTCTATAGAGTTTTTTTCTCCCAGTGGTGTGAAAAACTAAAAACATCCAGTTCTGTGGACAGAAACAGCTTGTTGATGAGAGAGGTCAGAGGAGAATGGCCAGACTGGTTGGAGCTGACAGAAAGCACATATATTATCATCTGTTTACTGCAAAACTATGGTTTCCACTAAAGCAGCCAAAGGACAAGACATCTCAGTGAAGACACTTGTGGAAATGGCTGACTATTTGTTTGAAAATGTGGGAATCAAGGATGAAGTTGGCATGGAGATTTGCCATCACACACAATGTATTCATGATTCAATTAAATTGCATTATAATGCATGTTCAAGTGCAGACTTGGGGAGAACCTCATGTACAGCTGAGTATCTGAAACCTTCTTTGGCACTGTTTTGCCTATCAAATTCGTGATTTTGCAGCCAGCCACCAGTGAGTCCCCACATTGCAGGTGACAACCCGCAGAGAGGAGCGCCTCCCCCTGGCTGCCTGCACGCTACGTTGTCGCAGTCTCTGTCGCAGCGGGAAGTCTGTTAGCTTGGCAGAGAGCCATGCATAAAGCTCCATGTGCTAAAGTAATGGATTTGCTGCTAAATATGGGTAGCCCACACTTTTTGCCTCAATGACATCTGAAATGAAACCTGCACTTGTTCTTTATATTCAGTTACTGATTGTTATCTTAATTTGTCCATGTATTTTTTCTTGCCATAGACCCTACCCTTCAACTCTGCATCTGTGAATAATGCACAAATAAACAGGTATCCATTGTGATTGTTTTTTACTAATAATTTCACTTGTGTATATGCAATTCAGTCATACGAGCCATCCATATTGCTTTAGACCCTTATTGAAAAAATAAACTCAGCTAGTGTTTTGCATCCATCGCTTTCTGTAAAACCACCTGCTTCCTCGTTATTTTTCTGCAAAATTATCATAAAAAACAAAAAACAATCATCACTGTCGTTCCAGTGCCTCCATCAAAACAGTTCCTCGTCCTCGATTTCTCTGTATCATGCTTGGTTGTTTTTGCACTTGCTGACTTTGTCTTAACATTTAATTTTGTCACAGCAGTGATTTATAATGTAGCAAATCTCTGAGAGGAAAGTTTTGTTTTTTTCATCCGGGACATTAAGTTTTGGCTGTAGCCTATGTCAGCATATAAAATCTATACTGTATATGATGTCTATACTGCATGCAACAAGGTGCATATACCTTAAAATGTAGCCACAACATTGACTGGTATTAATGTTGTGTCTGATCAGTGTATATGTAATCTATCAAGGCCTTGACAGCAGGCCAGCATGCTTTTGTTGGATTCCAAGAATTAAACAGAAACAATTTCCTTAAATATGAAAATAGTCATCAGTCACTCAAGCAAAAGCACAAAGCAAAACAGTGTCACTAACATGGCTGCCACAGAAAACTGCACTGACTGGACGCTGAATCAATGGCTCTGACTGACAAAAAAGAATTTATTACCATCTGTAAATACTGGCACTGATTTCCTTTCTCTCATCTCCAGACCAGAATTATTCCTCTGTATGACTTTGTTGTCTTGCCCAGTTGGGAGATGTCTCCCTCTTCTCTCTCCCTTGCTCTCTCTCTCTGTTGTCCTGTCCAGTGATTTTTCTGGATAGACAATCATGCATTACTAAGTGCCAGCACCAAAATAAACCTAAGCCAGATTTTCAGTGCGTCATTGAACTAACGAGCATCAATATGGTATAATTATGGAAACATGGAAAAGCTAAAATTAAACATTGGTAGCTTGAATTATATTTTCTGAAACCTCTTATGTATTGATAGCCATAAATACCGAGAAAGCATGACTCTTTTGAAAAATTTACATTTATTAATAGCAGAAATATTCTGCCTCATCACAATAAAGATTTTACCCAAATTTAGTACATAGAATTATATTACTTGAAGGGGATGTTCAGATATTTTCCAGTCTGTCATACTACCATACTAACTTGCAATTTACATTATAAGAGTTGTTTTTGTAATTCTAATTTGTGGTAATTGGTTAAATCGTTCCTCATGTCCATACTGACCGGAAAGACATCCCTTACTTACTGCTGTCCAGTGCAAGAGATGAAGGGCAAGATTTACTTTCAGCATTCTCTGAAGAAGTACATTCCCAAATTCAACCCAAGCTACTCTAAGGCTTCTAAGCACAATTTAGACATATGGAAAGACTGTCACTGAGGAAGATAGACACTTGAATTGGAACGTAAAAGGGAGCACTGTGGGTTTTTTTCCCTGTCTTTTATACTGTAGTCATGCTAAGAGGGAATATCTCCAGGCATAGTATGTGCAGGAGAAATGATGACAGTGTCCAATAACATTTTCAGGCCACTTTCAGAATGTAAATATTCTATTTAGATATTCTTGAAAAAATCTCAACATATCTATTTATATATCATTTGATTAAAAATTTTCTCTTGTTACAGCAAAACTCTGTCCTTAAATGGGCCCTAAATGAAGGACAGAAGTGAGTTTTTAGTAAAACCAACATTTCTAGGGATTAAAATGTTGGTCCTAATTAACGGATGTATTGCCTTGAAATGTACAGACCCTCATGGTCCCCAGAGGATGGATCATACTTATGTTGGTGATCTCAAAACATCTCCTCGACCACCACATTTGTGTTGACATTAGTGACATATCTCCTCACCAGTACGTTAGCATTGTCATGGGGAGTATGTCAACGTGACTGACTTTAGGTATTCATCTGATTATTCTCTCTACTACTATCATAACTTTAGTTCCATCAAAATACTCAGGTCAAGCTTTTAACTTTTAATTGACACACATTTTAATGTGGCTACATGGATTCTCTAATATGATGCTTTTTAACAAATCTTAGTAAGCTTGACTCAAAGGTCCCCCTGGTAGGACTTGATATACACAACACTGAATGAACAAGACACATGGAGAGAAATCCCCTGAAACCACACCTAAATGCTAATACTGAAGGAGGCTGGGAGGTAGTGAGAGATGGGGGACAGCCTAATGCAATCTAGTAAAACAGCTTACAACCGTCATAAAGGCAGAATTTATTGCAGAACCGTTGTGTTAGCAAGCATTAGTTTTAGCTAGGCATAGCTAATAAACTGACAACTGAGTGTATGTGGATCTCCTAGCTATATGCACTAGGTTTTGGTCATATATAAATATAATTGAGTAGTGTCTATAGATGCATGAACTACTGTGATGAACAATCTGAGGGCGCTAATCACTTAAAAACTCACAGTGTATAGCAATACATCAACCCACTCTTCTACACACACACACAAGTGCGCGTAAGCACATTATTCTCCCCTTAAATAACACTCCTCTATCATCATCTGTTCTGTTTTGTCTTTTACGTTTTAAAACCCTTCATTAACTTGAGATGGTCTCCCTAAATCCTCCTTGATAGAAGAGAATATATTCCCTGCTTTCATCTTATCCTCAGACAGAGAGAACGGCTGGACAGTTGGATTGAGGAGCTGAATGAATTAGTAGAGGCCACAAAGTTTTATTTGACCCTCATGAGAGGCTAGAATGAACGAAAAGATTGATGGAGAGATGGATGGAGGGAGAGAAGGGATGAAGTTAGAGGACTGGAATCCTCTGAATAAGTGGTTGGTTAAGAGATGGATGACAGATGAATCGAAAAGAGGAATAAGAGAGAAGTCCATAATATTAATTTTCACTTTTACTTTTATTATTATGCTGTAGGATTTCTTCACCACCTGGGCAGCAGAGTTAGCTATAATATTTAACTAGTCCTGTTTTAGATTAAAATCATCTATTCTCCTAATCCTGATCTCTTACATCAAATTTAGAGACAGTTCACACACCAGCCTTCATGTAGTTCATTCCACCCACATGCAGTAACAAAACCACATCATAATTGCAGGCAGCAACATCACACTTTCAGTCGGTTACACATATCTGGGAAATTTACCAGTCAGACAGTGTAGGAGGAACAAACAGTCAATATCACACACTTTTGGATGAGCAGGCATCATATCAAGCAGATCCATGAATCAACATCTAACCTTCTCCAGCTCTACACTCTCAATCATAGCCTGTGTTTCTCTGGGCCGCCGACTGCTCTGGGACCTGAAATGAGAGAAATGGGTAAGAGAATTTACGAACATAAGTGTAGAGAGCTCTCACTGAAACTGCTCCCTGTGTTAAGGATTAAGAGAGATTGGCTCAGTGGTCAACTTTGGGCAAGAGTTATAAAACATTGGTCCATGATGTTCACTGCAGATTAATTATGAGTTTGTAATGAAATAGGGAAATTTACCTATTTCTTGTACCCACTTGCTCTCCACGATGCTTTCTTAACTTAACTGAAAATATCCTGCAGCTGCTCTGAATTCTCATCTGCTTAGGCTCATTTTGGAAGATATATGAATATCTCTGCCTCTTCTCCAAGCAAATTGTCCCTGTATATTGCATTTAAATGCATCACTCCTGCATTTTTAATCGTTGTTCCTCTTTTTCAAAACTGCAATTTACAACACTGTTTATTCCCGATTAATCTGACAAATGTTTTCTCAGTCTATCTACTATCTCTTAATTGTTTGGTTGTTATAAAATAGTGAAACAAAACCTGTCACAAGAAAACATTTGAGGTTTTTATTAGACAGGATTATTGAAAAAAATCAATTGATTATCAGAATAGTTGCTGATTAATTTTTTAGTCGATCAACCAGTTGATTCACTGATTAACTGTTGAAACACTGATGGTTTCTTTACTATATTGCTTTGTCCATTTATTTTCCCAAAAAGTTCTTTGGTAATAGTGCATTATGCAACAGTGGAGAAGTGGACAGTTCTGTGGTAGTGGATTCAGAAAGGCTGCTGTAGCTCATGCAATACAGCTGTTGTAAGCCACAAAACTTATGCGTGATGTTTCTTGAGTCCGCATGTTTGCCAGTATTCTTTAGAAACAGAACCCAAAATAACTTTTAATTTTTGTAGGAAAAGATGAGATGGTGTTTTTGGCACAAAATGCTAAATTTTTGCCATTGGACACCAAAGAAGAGCAGTGCTCATTTAAAGGATAAGACTGGTGATGTTCTATACAAGTTACATGCGCATTAGTCCATCTTTAACAACTCTTTGACCTCCTTGGGTTTTCTGAGACACTTGTCCTTGAGCTCATTTTTTATTAATGAAGACTCAGCAGATCACAAATATACACCTCAAGTTTCATAAAAAGTTTTACTTCATAAAGCTGGCCAAGGTAACTTTTGTTTTTAATTGTTGGTAACTATTTTCATCTATGGATTAACCTACATTTGATGCGGTAGGATGCTGTATGTGGGACTAGGGAACATGTCACCTAGTGCAACTGTGAATCTCACTGATGTGTTTTTGATAGTTTTTGGGCAACAATGGAGCTCTATGGCAAAGAGAAATATCAAATTTTGGATAAGCAGCCAATATTTTTTTAGTAATTATAGTTCATTGCTCATTTTGGGTCTTTTTATGTGAATTGTTGACAATGAGAAAAATAAATGATACTCCTTCAACTTCAACACTCAAATTATGAGCCAAGTAATGCAAGGTACATTGGAGCTACCAGCTTAGAAAACTTTTAGCTGTTTTAGCATTACTCTCCTCTTTGTCTAATGAGAAATTCCACCATCACATACGTTATGTGTCACTTAATTGCTGCATGTAGTTGTTGTATCGTAGCAACACTAAATACACATGTTAACTGGCAATGGTTTCTTTCTTTCTCTTCTACAGTGCCATGGTATTATTTCATCCTATGTGTCCTTGTGTTTCAATAGATTCTTATGAATAGGCAACCAGTCAAGACCAAAAAATGACAGCAACTTCATCCTCGCACCGCAGGTACACACATGGTGTCAGCGATCTACTTTAATACCACCACGCTTCAAAAATTTGCATTTTAGTGTAGATAAAATGAATTTTTAGTAAAAGTACAGTTTATTAATGTTCCCAGACATGAAGTTTATATTTACACCCTGCATGTGTTATGTGATATAAATCATTGCTAATTAATATATTAGTTAGCTTAATTAATGACCTCATTACAACAGCTGTTTGTGTTTAATATATCATTGTGATTGGAACAACCTATTAGGCGGCTTAATCATCTGTCTTTGAGTGTATCAGCAAACAAAACTTGCAGGAAGCTTTAAATCTCCTGGCCAGAAATGTTACAGACAAGAACCACTACTTCTACTGCTTACTTTTGATGTTTTGGGGTTGTATGTTCTATTCAGCTTCGTTTTAGCTTTTGCTAAGGTGTAGGCCTCTGTGTCTAGGCTAGAAATCTTTATTCACATCTAAAGGGAAAAGGAAAAGGAAAAGAAAAACAATTTATAGTGAAAAATGTTACCTCTGTATTCTATGGAGAGCATGGAAGGTAAAATGGTGCACTCTATAACACTCTTGTTATGGATGTTTGTGTTTACAAGTGGCAGGAATATGCTGGTGCTGTAGCTTTAATGCCCTCGATTGTTCCTAGACTTTTACAAGAACAATATAATTTCAGCTGCTACACTTAGAAATCAAATATATATCTGTGAAGTACAATATTACCTTTTAAATGATGCTGTACCAGCTGCTCTACATAAAAACCATGGGTGTTGATAACTATTTTAATATGAAGAGTTATTCCACCTCCACCAACTGCAGATTTACACCAATTCCTCTGTGACAATGTAACCAAAACTTCACAGACAGGAAAAAAAAATCCTCACACAGCACATGCTATATTCTCAAAATGTCAAGTACATTTCAATTTCTAAATGTTACCTGCAGTAGTTAGCTATTGTGTTTTTGACAGTTTTAACAAAAAGTGAACATTACTTCGTAGAAGTCGGATTTGCGACCGCTGCTGCTCATTGATTTTGTAAGGTGTTCCTTTAATTTTCTAAGTGTCCTGAGAGTGAAAAGCCATCACTGTTCTCACTGCCCTTTTTTTACCCGTTTTTTTTGTATAGTTTAAAATCATGTTATCTGGAAAGGATTGGTCTACCTTGTTTGAGACTTGTGTTAAAGATGTAATTTATAATATGAATGGGGCTGCTCATAGTAGTGAGCCCAAAGAGAACTATGACTTGACTCTTTGCAGAGCATTTTAGCACCTTTTAACTCATTGTTTTACTTTAGTAGTGCTTAGTAGCACTTGTGTTTGTTTCAGCCCAGCTGCTCTCAGTTTTGATCAGCATGCTCTTTTTACTCCTGAAAGTGAATAGCTGTCATAATTATGGTCACATTGTGCTAAGGGCCAGTAATAATGTCCTTTATCCTTCTTTCAGTTCACAGTGTTACAGCCACATGCTCCCTCACCCGACTCACACTCACATACACATTCATTAATGTTGTCTCTAAAAAGTCATGTGCAATGAAATTATTAAATTATAGCAAAAGACCTGGAGGACATTATGGTCATTCTGGCTTTGGCCATGTCCCAAATAGACATTTTTAAAACTTTGTGCTTGACTTGTTTTGGCTAAACCTAGCGTCCACTTCCATTGAGTATTGGACTGGCTGCACAGCATTACCACTGCAAATCACAAAATAGCACTCAAGTGTTTCTGTCCCTGCTGAAAACACAAGTAGACACCTGTTCAGCTCTATAAAACCAACTCCCTGTGAAAATCCTGTGATTCGCTATTAGGTCTTCACAGATTTTTTGAATCTGCTTCCTTCCTCTCTAACATTTTCTAACGGGACATGTATATATCTATGTCTATATCTATATCTATATCTATATCAGTGTCTACATCTATATATATATATATTCCCAAAACAGTCACTTATATAACACTATATATATAGTGTTATATAAGTGACTGTTCTGGGTTATTGTGAGATCTCACCGAATTGTTGTTGGATTTGTGTATGCATGTTCTGTGTGTCTCAGATGTTTTTAATAAAGCTTGGACAGTATTTTCATCAGTAATAATCCCCATGAAAGTATTATGGTTTCTGGCATAGAGACCAGTATATTAGGCCTTTCCTGTCACTATGTTCAGGAGCATTAAGGATATGTTTTGATTCTCTTTGACAGTGATGCAACAAAAAGTGTCCAAAAACACAAAGATCATAGCCAAAAGTAGGAGGTATCACATTAATGCAGCAAAATGTAGCCAAGGATAACATGAGAAAATATTCTAATGTAGTGACAGAGGGCAAATGGCCCAGTGAGGCAGAATGTTAAATCAGCCTGTAGTCTGAATGTTCCGCTTGTTCAAAAAACAAAGGATCATTGTAGGTATAACAAATGGCATCTGGACCTTTTGGAATGAACTTCTAAGAACTAGTAGTGCAACAAAAATTGGAGAAATGGAGACACTGCTGAAATGCTTATAGTTTGACCAAACTGTCTCATTTCAAAATCCACTCACAAGCCTCTTAGTATGAAATCCTTAATATCTGCAGTAGCAATTTCCATGAGAAATTAAAAATAAAAAAAGAAAAATAAGCTGGGCTAAGAAGAGAAAAAAAGAAAATAAAGCTGCTTAATAAAAAAAAAATGAGGAAAAAAAAAAAGGATGCAGTTAAAAAATTGATAGATTGCTCTTCTCAACTCTCAAATTTCCCAAACAAAAAAAAACTCAAATCCAAACAATCATTGTACAATCATTCTATAACATGTCTTAGAAGGCTCTAGATACTATAAGATGGGCTAGAAGGCTCTACAGTATTGATCTCTTCTCTTCAGTGTGGAAATAACATTAAGTTAAAAATTAATTTTTTTTTTTTTTTTTATTGTTTATTTTTTTTTATTTATACTTTAATTTATTTTTCAGATTTTTTTAATTAAATTTTACTTTCCATCCTAGGGGCGG
The DNA here is from genome assembly GCA_016859345.1 of Istiophorus platypterus. NCBI lineage: Eukaryota > Metazoa > Chordata > Actinopteri > Istiophoriformes > Istiophoridae > Istiophorus > Istiophorus platypterus. The sequence continues at coordinate 23,508,521 of CM029134.1, read as the reverse complement.
ATCCATAGTGCTAGCTATATATATTTGTTAATAGTTTTTTCTTTTTTATCGCATCTTAAGAGCTCTTCTTTGTCTCAATTTTTTTTTTTTTTTCAAAAAATGGTACATTTTCAATCAGTTATATAAACTGCAAGTCTTAGCAAACTGCAAATCAGCAATAGAAAAGCAAATTGGAATATAGAAGAAGAAAGATCAAATACAGAAGAGAAAAGACACATCTGAATTCTGATTGACTGAATTTGAGTTTTTTTTTTTTGTTTACATCATCACATTAATTGTCCTGTGTCCTGAAGCTCAACAACTCAGCTAGCAGCTAGTAGACTCCAAGACTGTAAACTTCTTTTTTAACTAAAAAGTTCAAAAAAAACAAAAGTCAACAAACCCTGGTGATTTGTTCTAGTGCATTAGAATCATTGAATTTGTGCAGTCACATATCAATATCAGAAAGAACTGCAGAACTGCTTCTAGACTTGGGATTTCCTCCAGACTTGACCAGAGCTGCTGAAGCTAGCTGCACTCTAAAAGCTTGTGTAAAGCCTTGAGACATGACAAGATGCACTCAGCACAGTCCAGTGCAGTCAAGAGGGTCTGAGGTCTGTGGAAAACAGAACAGAGGAGAAGAGACTTGATGCACTCCCAAAAAGAAAGAAGCTGCAGTAGAATCCAGAAAAGCTTCTCCTGTTCATTTCTGTCGGCTCTTCTTGGCAATACATCTGAGTTTGGAGCACGATGTCAAATTCAATCTGACCCATTTGATACTGAAGCAGGTGAATATTTTAAATCAAAATTATTCACCAGCAGTGTCATAAAATGAAAGAGCATGAGATTTGCCTGACCTGACTGAGAAGTCAGCTGACCTTCAGGGATATTGCCAGAGTTACAATTATATGTTGTTCTGCTGTTGTTTTTTTTTTCTTGTTTTTGTATTTATTTGTTTAAATTTTCTGCACCTGGATCATTCTTTTGTAACTTCACTTTCTTGAAGTACATGACACAACTTTGATGAATTACACTCACTGGAAGATAAAGCTGGTAATACACTACATTTTTCTTACTGTCCAAAAAGACCAAACCTAGTTATGTGTTTATCTGCATTTTGATGCTTTCCAATTTCCAATGGAATAAATGAAGATTTTCATGGAGTTTCTATAGGTGTTACAGTTTTTCCACTGTATTAGCAACTTTTAACACTCACATAGGTTTCACAGTCTATCCTTAGTTGTGGGATGGTACTTTGTCACTTTTTGATAATTTTGCTGTTTATCAAGTTTTATCTAAGTTTCAGTGTTAAAAGTGTGGCATTCATTTGAGGCTGGTCATCCAGCCAGCTCTAAAAAACTAAGAAAGATTTTGCCCTCTTCAAGAAAATATTAAAGCTGTGTTTAAAAACATTCTGTAAAGCTCTGTGACTCCCTGATAAAAAAAAAAAAAAAACAACCCTGCTTCAAGTTACCATATATCATCATTGTGCACTGTTGGAATGTATGTTTTGCACATGGCATTTTCTCAGAGCTCTGACCATGTGTTACCATGAAGCTTCGACAGCTCTGAGTGACTGGGGGCACGTCCACCTCACGCAAAAATTATTTTCATGCATTTCGTTAGCCTCATAGCCTAATTGCCTAAGTCATTTTTTGGCCAAATTGTGATATCTGCCTAACTTTACTCTCCTACCACTGCTACGTCACCCTGCCTTATTGCCTATGTCCTCAGCCTATCAGAACGCTAGTTAGAGTCCAAAATCACTGTCGCACTTAGTCATCTCTTTGACTTAGGCATTTTCGCCGCTACATACAAAGTTATAGATTTTGTTTTTTCTTGTTTTCTGAAAACGTTCAAATATGACTTAAGCAATTATGCTATGAGGCTAACGAAATGTATCTCAAGATTTCCAAAGTTTAACCATTGATGCTTTTTAGTCCTCATTCCTGGGATTGGGGGAGCTTTAAAATATTCTTTTTCGCAGCAGTTCCAACCCCTCTTGGTTTGTCACAGTTTGGATGTCATGTTGCAATTCAGATTCAAGATTTAAATTGCTTTTCGAGGCCCGAAGAAGTAAATCAGATATGCAGTCTGTTTTCTGTACACTCTGCACTGACTTTTCTAATGTGTATATCAGTGCTCAGTTTTGCTGGGATAGCCGGACATTTTTCTAGAAAGTAGTAGAACTGTAGGACAGAGCACTTCACCTAAATCATTAAAATGATACAAAAAAATCTCTTGGCCATTTTTTTATTTCACAGCCATTTTATGTCAGATTCTGACTTTAAGACAATATAGTTATACTTTCAAATACTGAAAAATGGTTGGACAAATGAATCATTGTGATGACAATGTCTCATCACTTAGATGTGAAACATTGCCTATCACATCTGCTCCCTTTACTGCAGTATACACTGGATCTATCATTATGCTGAAAAGCCACTAATTTTGCCAGGTTACTCAACAGCCATATGTATGGTTTTATCAGTCCAGCACATAAACCAAAATACTACGGTTCACAATTTGACTCAATAAATCTGGTGACACTGTGTTTCAGATTTATATGTGCTGTTTCCCTTCACTTGACAGTCATCTAAAGGCGTCTATATGATGGCTTTTGGGGACTCACAAGATAGGGGCTGCAGCTACTTTATTTGAGGAGCTTATTCGAAACCAAATACCTAAATTCCTATGCTCAGGTAGCTAGAGGCATTGTGTCAGACATGGATTCAGTTTGATGTGCCACAAATAGCTTCATTTCATTCTCAGTCCTCTAAAAGTTGGAGCCTTCTGAAAAATTGAAATACTGAAAGGCATTAGCTTGTTACATCCAGCCTATGAAGAATCAAGAAGAATAGTGCTGTGCAATTTTTAGTGGAATGGATTCAATTATAAAACTGAACTGGAATGTATAGAACAAATTCTTTAGCTACTGTGCATATATCAGAGTGGACTGTCATTCATCAGCGGAATACAGAGGATTTAGATGTGTGAGACTTATTTTGAAAGGGGCGGATTAAAAATTCAACCTGCACACATGTGTATGTGTGTCTGTCCGTGTTTCTATAAATAGTCGTTCCTTTTTTAATTTTTTTTACACTAACTTCCATGCTAGCAGTATGGCTCTATGGGTGTCAGTGTTGGTCTATTTGTTGTTTTATATATCACCATCTAGACTGAAATATCTCAAAAACTAATGAATGGTTTGCCATGAAATTTTATACAAAGATCCATGGTGCCCAGAGGATGATCCCTATTACATTTGAGTTTAGTGCTATGAGAAGGCTAAAATCTCAATATTATTCACGATTTCCAGACTAATGGAACCAGATAAAAGACATGGATTCACCAAACTCTCCTAACAGTGTAAAGCTAATTGTTTCACTCCATTTGTTGGAAAATCTCAAATGCAGTCTGCAGACATATTAAGCAGTGTCCATATACCATTAAGAAAGAGCAGGGCTGTACTATCATAGACATCTAATTCTATATTTTAAAATGAGGTTAGATGCTACAAAATATCTTTCTAAAGCAAAGTGCTACACTAGGTGATATTACACTGCTGGATGCATCAGAGGATGATATTTTCAGAGACCTGCATGAAGACCCTAAGGTGGGCTGGAACATATCCATGTGTGAATGCCACATATCCTTTTAAAAAACTGCTGCATGCCACACTTAAACTAAATCCGTTCGTACAAATGGGTCTTGCATGAGGTCCACTGCACCCTAGCGGTTTTCATGATTGCCTTACATGACCACGAGGTTGAATTTTTTGGTTTTTAGTGAAATGTCTTTATAACTAACTTTATAACTGGATGAACTTCCATTATAGTCGGAACAATGCTATCAGCAGGAGAACTTTCCAATTTGTCCAGTACCTTGCTTTTAACCAAATGCCTGTAAAGCTAATGGCATTCCAAACAGCCTCACATGTAGCTTGTGTTTAGTGCTACATTATCTTATCATGCACAGGGAGTAGGACTGGCAGAGGTAAAGGCAGAAAATGGAGAGGAGCTGCTGCTCATCCTAGTGTTTTTTTTTTTGAGTTATTCTTGTTGTTTAATCCAATTAGTGACAATTCATATAGAGTGATGACTATCTTATATTAAAAAAAATATATAATATACTATAAAAAATACTGATCAATTAGGCTTTAAAGTTGTTTCACTGAATTAACAAAGGTATGCACAAAATAACCATGCAACATCCTGGAATTCAAATCCAGGTCAGGAAATTTGCTTACTTTTGTTACCCTCTCTCTCATTTTCCTTGTCACTCAAGAGTTCAGATGTAATGGGAAGGATGTAAGTGAGACTAACACAATAAAGAATTAGGTTTTGGTTTGTAATGGAATGATATTTGCGTGTGTAATGGAGCTAAATAATAAATCAGTAAGTCATTTCTTATTCTGAAACCTAACAACTACATAGAATTAAAGCTACACAAACAAGAATAAGGGTACTTTCATACAATAATCTCCCAATTTCACTCTTGTATTCCCTTTTAAAAAGGTTTTTTGTGTAATTACATAAAACTTTTACATATTCATAATTGATTAACAGGTAGAGTATAGTAGTATAGTGCACAAATACACATGCTGGCTCTCCTATTCAGTTTAATAGTCTGGTATTTTGGAGAGGGGTTTAAAATGCTGGCTTAAGGCTTAACTCTCTCAGGAGGCGGGTTTTTAAGTCCCGATACTGCCGGTAGGTTAGGACCTTTCATATGTGTTAGGGTTGGCTCAAGTGGGATTTCAAACTTAAGCAGCAACAAGTAAGTGCCAGTTGGGGCTAATCAGATACACTAGCATTGATCATTGTCGGAATTTTATCATTCGTTTGATTAATCTGCAGCTGTCAAGCCTGTTGTCAGGTAGTGTGGCCGAGTGGTCTAAGGCGCTGGATTTAGGCTCCAGTCTCTATGGAGGCGTGGGTTCAAATCCCACCACTGCCATCTTTGTCTCCTATTACCTGGACAATTTGATGACAATCTTGCAGGAACCTGGGAAATCTCCCATAAACCAACATTCAAAAAATGCATTCCCATGTGTTTTGTTTTTTTTTAATTCGGCTCTTTCAATGTACTGCGCTTCATTCCTTTTCCATTAATTTTTTCAAAGCTCACAATCAAGTTATTATGACAAAGTAAGCTCTCAGATACAAACATTTCCACTTTGGTGCATTGCTTTCCAGTAGACTGACTCGTTGATTACAGTTTCTTATAGCAAGTGATTTAATTTAGATGTTCAAGATGCAGTTTTGGTTGTTCAATATCTGATGCCAGTGCTGCTATGCCTTTTAAAACTGGACTGATTACAATTCAACCCCAAAAATGCTACTTCTTCTGTTTTTTAAAAAGGTCAAATTTACATTTTCCAAAATCCAAAACCTTCCCATTCTCTAGGAAGATTTGAAAGCTCTACCAAACAATTGATCTATAGTAAAGGGGAAGCTCTATTTGAAGGATGCAACCTAGCAAGGACAGATGTCCAGTTTTGAGTCTCTTGTAAGTTACATAATGTAGCCTTACAAGGAGCTAAAAGAAAGAGTACATTTTTTAGGTTCTCACTGACTCCTACAGGAGATTGCCCTCAAATGGCCAGAGGCATGATAAATGGTAGTGGTATTTACCATCACCTTGTTATCTACTTTTACACAATCAAATCATCAGTTTGTTGATATATCCTCTTCTTGTTTTATTTTCTTCCTTGAGTAATTTCATTTTGTGATAGGTTTCTGCAAAAAATGGAAGATTAGAAATGGCTCCTCTAACTATAACCCTTAAAATAGGTGTATACCAGATGCAGCCAGTTCTTATTCTGTGTCTACACACACTGTGATGTGAAAGCAGATTGTCAGCAGCACAGCAGCAGCTGCTTCAGTCCTTTGCAGTGTCCACAAAGGATGCATTGGGGCATAGTACTGCTGTGTAGGTCTCCTGCATTCTGTCACCACCTACAGTTACTGTTATTAGGTGTGAAATGGAAGAAAAGAGACTAGAAGCTCAAAAAGCTACTTCACATTATGGCCTGTCTACAAAAGTGTAGTGAGTAAAGTAGTAGTGTATCTGATCCCTCACATGCATGTGATTCAGATGACAGAAAAATGCGTCTGAAATGCCTCCTCTCTAGACAGTGTTAATCTAAATATTTTTAAGGCCTCATGCCATCAAAACTCACTCTTTGTCCTTGCTGTTAGAAAGCTGCATTGGCACTCCAGGTGTAGTCAAACCAGACAGACGAGCAGACAGACAGACAGACAGACAGCTAGGTGGGCAGGCACAGGGGCTGGGAAAAGATTTGTTTGATCAGTCTGCATATTGAAACATTGCTTGTCTGCAGACATCAAATACTCAGAAAGGTCAGAAAGGAGCACCCAAACAACTTGGGATTCCCTACGCATTGTCTGTCTACACTGACACAAAACCACCCCAAATTATGCAATGCAGTCTTCATTTGACTTTTTTCTCCTTGTTTCTTTCCTAGTCTCACTCTGTACAGATCCTTATATTTATGTTACAGTATATTATGCTGATTTTATAAACCAGAATTAATAAATGGTTGTGCAATGTTATACTCTGTTGTTTTTCACTTCAAGCAATGCTGATTCATTGCACAAAACTTTTAATTCAATTTTTAACTCCATCCATTATAAAATACAATGACTATATGGTTGAAAGTTAATTTTAACAATGTTTTACCAATTTATGTTCTCTTATATCTGATATTACACTACAAATAATACACAAAGGAACTTATTCTATTACCTGGTTCATCATCATAATAAGCAGTCTACAATCTGGTTATAATTAATGATGAAGGGTCTCCTTCCTACAAAGGAAGGTGTGTGTAACGCTGTAGAGGTGAAGATGAGAAGTGAACAGCATGGTGACGTTGTTCATTTCAGCACCTACTCTAGATTGTTGGACTGGATCAGATTTATTTTTCATTTATTTTAGGAGGTTTTAGATTTGTTTGTGTGCATCTGGTGGTGTAAGCTAAAGGTTAAGAAATACATACTGTCTGTTGTTAATCAGTGTTAATTCTTTATCATTTTTGACGTTTATCTGATCATTTCAAAAAACTAGTCATAGAGAAAAATCTCTCCTATCCTGTTTAACTAATTAAACAGTGAATAAATAAATTATTAGTTTTATTTTCATGATTTTTTTTTTAATTTACAAGACCCATTCCTCATTTGATTGCTCTGTTGATATTGTATTACATAGTGTATTAGATAGTTTATAGATATAGTGTATTGAAGTGTACTTCCTTCAGTACTGTACTCCTCTAATGTTGTAAAACTCATGAATGACGGATGAAAAAAATATTATCAAAATCAATGCAACAATACCAGAGATTGGTTTTATTTCACAGATTCATCTTCTTTGTCAAAGCCTGGTGCATAGAACTACAAAATGCAACTTGATAACTGACAGTAAGGTCAGAGATTAGAGTTATGTTATATTGTTTTCTGCGTAATGGCTAAACTAGCCTCGAACCCCAAGGCCCAAGCAGGAATGAGGTTCAGCTACAGCCATCTGGTAGGCTCGCTTCATTCTAACTCTACTCCCCAATTTTTCTCACGCAGTCCACCATCTTTGTATGTAGCAGCAAAAATGCCTAAGTCAAAGAGATGACTAAGTGCAACAGTGATTTTGGACTCTAACAAGCGTTCTGATAGGCTGAGGACATAGGCAATAAGGCAGGGTGACGTAGCAGTGGTAGGAGAGTAAAGTTAGGCAGAAAAATGACTGGGCAATTATTCTATGAGGCTAATGATGTGAATCATGCAGTCTAGTGTGTCTTGTCTAAATATGTTGTTAGACTCTGATGGGAAGTCAGATGAGATGGAAAAACAGTTATCAGCAAAATCAAATAATTTCAGCTTTTCAAAATTAAAACTGTAGGTACCTCATGTTACATCCAGTCAAATCTTTTCTCAATGAACATGTAGGAATGCTCTGTTTGTGATGTCTTGTATTCTTCACATCCTTATGACTTACCTCACATGCAATCTAGGTCCCAAGATTACTCACCTGCCCATCGGCATGATAAGCAAAGAGCCCTCAGATCGAATTTCCATCTTTTCCTCTGAAAGCATCTTTATTTTGTCCACCTGTCATTGCTTTCTTTAATCTCTCCAATCTGTTTTCTGTCTTTATTTTACACAGTATAACTGAGATTCGCATTTGTTAGCAAGACTCTCCTTTCCTTAACAGTCTTGCCTTTCATAGATTTTAATTGTTAATCTCTGTCTTTCTCTCCAACATGTGGTCATTATAACAATCTTCATTTAGTTTTTAAGGAAATCAAATTCAGTTTGATGGATTCATCATCTTGTCTTTTCCTTCCACCACAGTCGGGTACGAGCTCATCAAAAAAACGAAAAAAGCACTGTATTAAAAACTGAAGGAGATGAAATTTGGCCCTTGCCCTGTGAATTGTTACTTTAGTTCTGTATGAGGATGGATGTAGCAATCTTCCCACAGTCACATGGAAACCTGCTGGTTGTCACACATAAATAAAGAGTGCTAATATAGGATTCCTAGTGAAGAAGTAATTTCAGTGTGTGTCACATATCTATTAAAAGACAGAATTTAGGGAATTAGAGAAGGATTTCCAATTGAATATTTGACCTCTATGCATTTCACAAAGTACAGTGTGTGTTTGAGTGGATTTGAAATTTCTGAGTTCATGACATTAATTTCTGAAGAGACTAAATGAGTTTTTGACCAAGTAAGAAACTGAATAGAAAACAACTGTTTAGTTTAAGTAACAGAAGTAATAGAATTAGTTCCCTTTGGTTTGTTAATCTCCAGTTTTGGAGTAAAACATCACAATTACCTAATCATTTACATTTTGTAATTAATGCTTTAAACATGCTTCATAAGAATAAAATAAGTCTGACTCCATGCCTGTTCGTAAGACAGACAAGGCACAGATTAAAAAAAATGATGATGCGGGCATGCCAGTACAGGGGGCTCAGGCAAGAAATGCAAGGTGGTCTAACAAATGAAGTTAAACCTGACTCAGCTTTTTCCACAGTTCAGTATAACATCAGGGAGCTGCATCGGTCACTCCGAGATGTGTAAATTCATATTCTGGTAGATCACTTTGTGAATGCAGTATTTTTATTTTTTACCCCATGAATGTTGAGACAAAAGATACCACTAACTAAAGTACACCATAAAGAGGTAATTACACAGGGTTGGGGGTACGGTAACATGCAATAAGCAATAAGCAAACCAATGAGAATTTTATTAAGATTCCCATTAGATGATGCAGAACATCAGCTACTCTTCCTGGGGTCCACAAAAAACATAAAAAACATAGTTACAGATAAGACACAGACAAAACAACCACATGAAATAAAATTACAAACTATATAAATAACAATATTCTTTCTTACAAAAATATTTTATACATATTTATAGACAATAAATACTAATAAACACTAAATTCATAAGCAGCTTATATGCATAAAAAGCAAAATCTTCCAACATATTCACAAACATATTGATATTCCTATGAAATGTATAGAATATGGTCACAGGCATTCGGGTCATTAAGTGTTGCTTCACTTGTCTTTTAGAGGTTACTTTACCATGTGCCTAAGCAATCTGAGCTCTAGATTTAAGAACTGTGTAGAGACCTCTGGTAGCATTTCTAGTGATGTAGCCGTGTGTTAGTGCTGAATATGAGTTGATTATACAAACTGGAATGATGCTGTCAGCCTCTCCTTAAACTGCAGCTAGGTTTGGGTTTGACATGCATGTTGTTTACATTCACCCTCTGTGGGCATCGATGAGCAAGAGGAGCTACTCCGCTCTGAGCGAGCTAAAGGTTTCCTAGATCCTTCTTTGCAATACCTGACCATATAACTGGGCAATAGTCTAGGGGTGATAGAGCTAGAATCCGCAGGACTTGTGTGGTCAATGGAATGTTAAAAAAGCAGAGCAGCTCTTTATAACAAACACATTCCTTCTCATCTATACAATAGAATCTATATGCGTTGTCAACGACAGTTTACAGTCTCTACTTGCTCAACAGCTATATTGCTCAACATCAGATTCAGCTGAGGTGTAGAGCGCAAATAGTGGTTAGTAACAAATGCAATACTTTTAGTCCTTGATATTAATGAATTAACACCAGTTTATTTCTAGTAATCCATGCTAGTACTGTCTGCAACACTTTGTCAAGGGTATAAGTGATGTCATTCCACTGTGGGTCCATCCGTGTATATTATTGTGTCATCTACATACATGGATGAATACACTTTTTTAAAGCAAGTGAAAGATCTTTAGTAAAGATGGAGAAAAAGTAAAGGGCCAAGCCAACTTCCTTGTGGAATTCAACATTCTACATGTCTTGCATGTCTTCAATCAAAAGCACTACAGAATGAATGCTTTGTATCATGATAAGGCAGCAGGAGCAAAACCATATCACCAGTTTATTTGAATAATATCTTATGAACACTCACATCAATGGCAAAACTGAAGTCTAACACGATAGCCCCCACCATACTCTTTTGATTCATTTTTTTCCAGCTAATCATCCATCTTTTATGTAAGGGCTGTGTGTGTGGAGCGACCCTCCCTATATGGGTGCTGGAAGTTTCCTGTGAAGTTAATAACTGAGAAATAGCACTGTTTTATTCAAATAAATTATTTCTACAGTATTGGTGTGACTTTGATCAATGCACATGGATAATATGATATGATTCCTATACTTTTAGTAAACAACCTTGTAGGTTGATTAATGACCTGAATCAGATTATGGGAGCTGATTGTAATGAGAAGTTTCTTTTTCAACAGAAAGCTTGATGAAAGAAAATTAATGTTCAGGTCTCCCAGGAAGTAAATATTACTTTTCACATCACATTGTCTATCAAGCATTTCATACAGATTATCTGGATACTGACTGTTAGAACTTGGTGGCTTATAACACTGTCCTAATAGCAAAGGCTTTAAATGAGGAAGATGAACCTGCAAACACAACTTTTTAATAACACTTCCCGTTAAGTCCTTTCCTAGTAGCAGAACCTGGTGGAGCCAGTCTACATAGTTAATATAAAGAAACTAATTGCACTTGTTGAACAGGGCACCTCCTTCTATGGGAGGAAAGATTGATTCAAATGAATCCAATCATGAAATGAATCGGTCTTACGAGCAGAAGTAGTTAAGCTCTCAGTTGAGGGATCTCTTGTCTCTGCCTTAAAAGAACACACCAGGGAAGGTATATTTCATCACTATATTTCTATAAGTAACTGAATAAATGAATCACAGATAAGGGACATGTAATAGACAGATCAAAACCAAACAGATGGATAAAATTAATCCTTGGATGATAAAAGGAAATAGTCACTTAGCTTAGCATTTGTAAAAGGACATGTGGACTCTAGAATTACCAGAGAACGGAGTAAAGCACAGGGAATGAATATTTTCCTCTAAGACTGAAATTAAAATAAGTTAATTCAGAACCTTATGAAGCATCAGCAAAATGAAGCTTTGCCTACTCTGTGGTGTTGTCTCACAGCCGAATCCTTCCTATTGCACCAAAAGTGGTGAAGCGGATGCTGGTTCACTCGCCGCTCTCCCAGTGAGGGTGGTACCACTCACTGAGGTGCAGTGGTTACCAAGGCAACAAGGGTCAGCGGGCGAGATGCTCGGTGTGAACGGAGCAGAGTTGAGGCTGATTGTGGATTTTAAAAGGAGGCAGGAGAGTTGTGATGCAATATCTGCTGGCTTCATGACCTCACTGAGGGTGGTGTCGGAAAAGCTCTGACATTTACAATTTCCCCAACTAGACTAGTTAAATAGTGTTGAATCCCAGTCTAGAGGAAAAAGAGAAATGCAGGAATGCCTGAGTAAAAAGAAAAACAAACGTGTAAAATCAATCTAATGATTATAACAAACTCTATTTAATTTTGTATTTCATGGAATATGAAGAGAGGCATATACTCATAAAAGTGTAGTACATCAAAGAACTATTTAGAATTATAAAAACTAGTCAGCTATCAAAATTATTATGTCTAATACTATTCATAGAGGCATAAGATTAAATTGAAAACTACTTTGAGTAACAAAATGGTCAAATTCAGTCTTACAGTCTAGTATAATAACAATATATTCCAATCACATAATCACGACCTTGCACATAATGAAGGGTTTCATGAGAGGTCACACAATGGTCGTGAAAGCATGGTCACTGGGTGGCAATGAGGTAACATGGTGAATGTTTGACTACAACTTTTAAAGTTTTCAAACTCTGCCATCTTACAACTTGTTAAAGCTGAAACTGGACCGGTTTTTGCAAAAAAAACAAAAAAACCCAGAACATTTGCTGGTAATCTCAACAGGTCTATTGAACACCTAAGTAACAGATTTCATGCCAATTCAAACAAGTACTTAGACAAAGCAAAAACCATTGCCACTCATCGACTCAAGGAAGGCGTCTGAGAGAAGGGAAGGAGTGTTGGTGTGTCTCTGGGTGTGGAGGGAAACAAGGAGAAGGAGAGAGGAAGACAATCATTTTGTTCTTGGATCTGATAATTACGGTTTGTTTAATGAAGTCTTTGCTTTGGTTCCATGAGCATTGCTATCTTGACCTGTCTTCTTAATAAAATTCATTAAATTCACAGCATTGTAGGTTCCAAGGGTGTACACCTTAACCCACAACTATAAATCCACTTTAAGTAATGAAAGGACGGTGACCAGAAACACACCTTACAACTCAAGGACAAGATAAATTTTAATGGTTTGTGTTTTTTCTTTCATTTCAACACCATATTAAGAAACAAATTAAGACTCCATCACAAAGGCAAGGTAATTTCAGGAAAATTAAATGTCTTTTGGGTATGAAAGGTCATTCTTAACCTTGGGAACCAGTAGTTTTAGAAATAAATTTTAACTCAAGGTCCACTCACTTGTGTTTTCCTTGGTTTAGAAAAGAGAAAATCAACCCAAAGTAATTGGTGGTTCACATGGACTCATTAATTAATGGGGTCATTGCAACCCCATTTGAAATCATAATTGAATGTGTACTCAACAATCCCAATTAAATTCTTGAAAAAAGTAAAGGATTCACATTCTATAAAAACAACCACAGGTAGTCTGTGAGAGCAGTTTATTATGACCCTTTTATTTTTAGGACACCTCCAGCGGCCATAGTAATTATGTCAGGAGCAAGGGAGGAATTCAGATGATATAGTATAAAGAGAGACAAAGTCCGTGTTATGAAGAGGTTGGGGAGGTTGGAGAGAATAACAAAAAGGAATACTTAATTTTAACCCAAACCACAATCCTTTCCTAAACTTAACCTACTAGTTTTTGTTTTTTAAACCTAACCCAACCGTAACTACTCAACAACCTTAACTGTGTGTTTATTGTTGTTACCACGATGTCGAAGGACCCGTATGCCTACAGCTGGCTCGTTCCTATTGGTCATATCGGAGGCTAGGGATAAATGGCTTATGTGGTTGCTTAAGCTGTAGGACTTTTTGGATTCACTGCAAGATTTCCAGACTTTTGGGTAAAATTATCTTACACCACAATGGAATTAGATACTGGTATTAAAACTGCATTCAAATGGAATGTAACCTGAATTTAATACAAAAAAAAATGCTGTAATTAACTGATAAAGACTATAAGTGAGCTGGAGATTAGCAGATAAGAATAAGGTTTTTTGTTTTGACTGCATGCTGAGTGTATTGTTTTCTTCATGACGGCCTGCTAAATTGAATTATAACAGAACTGGAACCAATTATATCTCAACTTTAGTAGCTTTGGGGTTGAGGTGTTCACTCAAAGGTACCTGAAATGCAAATACTGAGCTGCAAATTAGAGTGTGAGTTGAAAAAGATTGACCCCATTTAAATAAATCTCTGTGAGCAGCAACAGTCGATCCTGAGGATTCCGGCCAGCTTGCCTCTTAATCATCAGTCCTCTCAATCATCAGCCTTTTTAGCCTTTAGTTTTACACTTTTGACCTGTTTGCTTTTTTTGCTGACAGCAATGGGAATAAAGCTTTTGTATTTTTCAGTCAAGCTTCTCTTCACAGCTCATAACTTTTCATCTTTTGCTGAGCTTTGTAGAGTTCAGTGGGGATTTTATATTGTCAGCATCCTTCAGGTTCTTCCTCTATATTTAATATTTCTTTATGCAGGAAAGATCCTCTTCCAATTACTGACACTGAGTATTAGAAAATGGACTATTAGCCAAGTCATTTTCATTGTTATTATTAAACATAAATTTTAGGGAATATTTTGACCACAATCAAATTTTGAATTTGCTATGTGAATACACTTATTAATGAATAATTAAACTGTAGTGTTACAAGAGTTACATTGTTAATTCATTGTTTTTCTTTTCTTTCAGCCAAATTATAATATAAATGTTTTGTGATTTTAGCTTGTTCTTTTTTTTTTTTTTTTTTTTTTTTTTTTTTACAGTATTTTGGCCCAGTGGTCAAAAACCGTATGGCAGTGGCAGTGAAGGTGTCACAGTGAGTTGAATCAATGCAACATTGGTCTTGGGGAGTAAGTGTAGGTTCTAGGCTAAATGAGCTCGATCTTTGACTTCATGGGATTTCATGTCCACTCTCTCTTTCTTTTTCACCCACACCTGTGTTTTTCTCTCACTCTTTTCTTTTGTAAAAATATCAAATACAAGTGATAATTAGAGGGGCCCCCCCCCTACACACACACACACTTGCACACACTCACACACACTCACACCATGCCATGAGCCAGGATCTGTTCAACGTTTCTACTTGATAAAAGGGAGTTTTTCGTTGCCACTGTCACCAAGTGCTTCTCATGGGGGAAATGCTGGGTAGCTGTAAATAACTATAGAGTCTGGTCTAGACCTGCTCTATATGAAAAGTGCCCTGAGATAAACTCTGTTGTGATATGGCGATATATAAATAAAGCTGAACTGATTGAATTGAATTAAACTTGTAAAACTAGTTTAATCCAGATCAGTGTCACTTGTTAATCAGGAGGTTCATGTTCATAAGATTTGATCAGGCAATCTGCTCCACATTCATTCATTCACAAAAATTCCTAAAAATATAGGTGAATGAAAATTGGTAAGAACATTAGAACAAAAGATTGGTAGGAACATAAGTCATTCTACACCACTTGTCTGCATTGTTGGTGCATTGGCTGTTGATAATGAATAAACTACAGTGATATCAGGGTCGACTTACCCTCCTCATCAGTAGTCTTCGTATGCCTCCATTTAAGAAATCAAACAAGAAGTTTGTAGGGAAGGACTATGAACTCATATAGATGAAAGAAAAGTAGAGGTGGTGAGGGGCCAGGCCATGACAAAATTTAAAAATAAGGCTTCTAATGTGCCTCCCAATCCCAGAGGCAGTAGCAACCACATTATGTCTGTGAGGAATTTCTGTCACTGTGATTGTGAAAAGAAACATGTTTGATGATCTTAACCAAACTCAATGGTGGAGGTGATGAAACCCTTTCGTAAGCAGGATGCTGTCCCTTCCCTGTCACAGTCAAACTTGAGACAGCCAAACCAAGGTGACAGTGACAGTATTAATCTGCACCCAGCCAGTAAACTGGCTTTTATCTCTATTCCCAGGGGCCCTGTGACGTAACTGGCCTCAATGCTCTTTTTTGTTTCAGTCGTCTCCCCATCCCAGTTGTTCACATATTCATCCACATTCTTTCTTTCCTCGCTGATTTTTCCAGCTGTTTATTCTATTCTCATTCTTCTTTCCACACCCTTTCCACATCTGTTTCCACATCTGTTTTTTTATCATTAGTCTTATGTTTGTCTCACTGTCATATTGACTTCTCTTTTCTCTCCTTCTACCCCTTTTACCTGTTTTTCAGTCTTCCTTTCCTCACTTTTACTCCTCCTTTGCTCCTTCCTCTTTTCTTCTTCCTTTTTCTCTTCCACTTTCTCTTCCAAAATCTTTTTTTCTAATTTTTTTTCTTCCTCCTCCACTTTCTCTTCACTCTCTCTCTTTCCCAAACCTTTCCTCCTCTTTCCTCCATCCTTTCACCTTCCCTCTCTTCTCTGCTTCCTCTCACCCTCTCTCATCCTCTCCTCCTCCATCCCACTTCCTACCTACTGTTCTTCCTCTGTTTTCTTTCAATCATATCCTTTTCATCCTGCCAGTTTTGTCTCCCCTTTTGTAGTCATTTTCTATCATTCTCTATATTGTGTTCTCTCTCATTCTTCTTCCTTTATTACCAGCCACGACAGGGTGGCTGGTATTGTTTTCACCTTGTGAGGATATGTGTGTGTGTTTGTGTGTGTGTGTGTGTGTGTGTGTGTGTATGTGATCTTGGCAAAATGTGTTCCTGGAGACACCTACTGTGGAAGGAACTACCACAGAGGCGATTTTAACTACTTTGGCAGTTGTTCATCTGTCTGTCTATCTTTGGAAACATTTTGTCATTGCAACAGTGCCACAACTGTGCACGATGCCATCAAAGACTTTACAGGTGTTTAGTAGGGAAAATGAAGGCCAAGTCTTAAGATGACTATGGTTCCACTCATGAACGACTGGTACTAATAATATAGTAAAGACCACCGAGTACTCATGGGTTAGAACGTCAGCATGTTGAATGGCATCATGGCTGGTTTGATCCCATTGCAAGATTTTCTCTAGTTTCCTCTCCTTTCGGTTTGGTTCCAGTAGACTTGATCAAACAGCCTCCCAACCTTTTGCCCAACCGACACTGTCACTCGTGCCCCCATCGTCAGGCACCATCAGTTCTGAAAGTGAGTTGAAACATTATGTCATTTACAGATACAACAAGATTGGATAGTGAGTGAATCCACTTAATTTTGTTTTTGAGAATCTGTGGGTTGTTGTGTGTGCGTGTGTGTTGCCCGTGTGTGTATAAATGAGTTTGTGTTTGCCAGTGTCGAGTGAGTAAGATGCTTCCTGCCACTTCAGCAAAGGTTAATAGAGAACTGCTTCACTACTTCCTTCTGCACATCTCAAAGAGATTGTTAATAGGAAGAGTATAGAGAATGAGACATGAAGAGAGGAGAGTGTGGAGGAGGCAAAAAAAGAAAGAAATATTAAAAAGAAAGAAGAAAATTGAATGTGAGTTTAAACAGACAGCCCATTAATCTTCTGCCAGTAGCAGCCCACCATCTGTCTGTGTGTTTATCACACACACACCAGTTATGCTTTAGACTAAAGCATACCTCACATACAACTTAGTATTTAAACTAAACTAATAATGATGAAGTTTTGATCATCATATTAAAACACACACACACACACACACACACACACACACACACAGAAACACACAAACACAAAAAGACCCCACACCATTCAGTGGTGAAATCTAGGTAGAAAAATTTGCAAACAAAAGTTAAACAAAAACAAGTTCATGTAATATCCGATACTTATATAATTTGTGTTGCTTAACTAGTTAGCTTTTCTTTATTGTAGCTTTAACTCAATATTGTTCCCCTACATTTTTCCATTAGGATCTTCTGCTTACAAAATTTCACCAATTTTGCCTGAGGCAAGTATAGTGTTAAAATGAAATTATAACTTCTTTAAAGTCCCAAAGTAAACGCTGACTATATAAAATATTATAAAACATTAATTGAATAAATAATTGCACACTACAGAAAACATCAACCACCAGTGAGGTGACAGAATCCCCTTACTTTCTGGTTTGATTTCCCCTTTGGCCACTTACAAAATCAGCCATTTAGGTTGGTTATTTAAAATCAATAATGTTAATGTTTCTGAATGTGTTTGGAATAAATACTCAGTTCTTGTAATAGAGCAGTGCCTATTAAATACTAATCGAGGAAATCCACCTTAAATTCCAATTAAAGTGATATTCTTCCTAACACACCTTGATTTGGTTTGTCTGCGCTAGACTTTGACTTGAACACGGATGACCTAATGTTTTGACATTCTCTCTATTTACCTACTAAGGCTTGCATCAAAAAACAGTAGGAGCAGGAGGGAAATGTGAAATGTGCATCTGGATTGGCATTCCACCAGGCAAGTGATCACAATTGTACATTCAAACACTGAAGTGAGCAGGCTTTCATCTTTATCTAGCGAGTAGAAGAATGATGGTGTAAAAGAATGAGAAACATTAGCTGTATCTAGTAAACTTTATGCTGTAATTAAATGACACTTGGCCATTACTGGGTAAAAAAGTTGTTGGAATCTCCCAGTTAAACTTCCTTTCATATAATATTAATATTTTAAAATAATCTTCATTGTCCTGACTTGGGACTTGACTAAGGATTTGCTGTTCTTCATTTGGAACTTGTTCTTGACCTGGGACTTGCTTTTGATTTAGGACTTGACTCAGAATTTTACTGTCAAAATGTGGTACTGATTTGCAAACAAATTACTTTGTCACAACTGTACCCTACTTTGCTCCTAAAAGTTGTTTCTTGGTTTCAACATGATGAAAATTTAGTATTTCCTGGTTGTTTCCATAAAACACTGAATATATGAGAGAAGCTCAAAGAAAAAAATATAAAAAAATCTTGACCTGACTTCCCCCAAGTTTAAAGTGAAACGGTAAAATTGAGGCTGGCTTTTTCAAAGCCAGAACACTGGCAAAGGTCTGAATTCATGTTACAGAAAGTGTATTGTGATATGTCCCTACAAAATCGTATTGTGTTTTCTACGCACTTCATTGTTAGCTAAGCAGCTGACATTTATCTCTGGATGACATTACCAAGACATCTATCCCTGTTTGTAAGTATCACATCAAACCACTAGAATAAATTGGCCATGGAAATTTAGATTCCTTTTAATATATTTTAAGCTGGTGTCAGCTCATCTATAAGTCATTTGAGACCCAAGATTACATCAGCCACTGAAACGTATTACAGCATCACTTTGAGCCTTGATGCATTATTGAGAACAATAACTAACTGAACTAAGGGCTGACCCTTTACTTTCTCTCTTTTTATCTATAACTTAGGAGCAAAATGTTCTTTACTACACAGGATGTTATTAGAAGCAGTAGGACTAATTATAGTAGCAGTGGTGGAAACTTTAGTTTGGAGAAACAGTGCTGCATTTACCAAGTATTTATGTGATTTGGATTTAGATTTTTATGTAATCAGTAATTTTTGAGCATGATGTATAGGTAATAGTAGCAACAGGGCCACAAAAACATGTAGCATATAGCCCCAGGGGTTTGCTTCTGTCACTGACCTTATCCTCTGACCACTCTGTATGTGTATGGCATTGAACCTCAGTGATGAAATGGTCATATACATAGATCTGATCTTGACATTTTAAACTTATTTGAAGAAATCCATATTATAAAATTTTACAAGGCAGTATCAGAACACAGGCAGGACCCACGAGCATGACTCATAGACTCCAAAGGTATATTTAAACAGTTCATCTGTACCTGAAATCTAAAGACCAAGAAACAAGCAGAAGTTGAATGATGCTGGTCAGAAAGGAACAAACTAATCTTTTCTACTGGTATTTTTGCTACTTAGATACAAATCAGGTTTACACTGTTACATACTGCCTCAAGGAAATAGCCATATGGCCATATGGCACTCCAAACTCTGACATGACAAGAGCTCTGGCCTTCCCCGTCCTACTAACTGCCCACTGTATAAATGAAAGCATTAGAGCGGTAATGTAGAAAACTCACTGGAGCACTGTGTGACAAAGTTAGGTTGCTTTAAGCTGTGCAGGTGGTGACTGACTGACTGACTGGCTCCTCTGGGCTTAGCATAGCTGTATGTGCATTCAGAAGTAAAAACATGAACAAACCGTAAACTCAACTTGACTTGCCCAGCTGTTGTAAATATTCACTACCCTCGACATTTTCCCTACATGATTAACTGCAGCCTGAACGCCGATGAAGGCCAAAGGACATTGAAACATGCTTGCAATGTGTTTGAAATGAGATTTCTTTTTATAGAAAAATACATTAAGAGAATAATCTGTTTTCTGATCTTAATGTGAGACCGTTCTGTTTTTAATTTGACAACTGTGCAGTATGGGTGATTTCAGCAGCAATTACATGCTGATGCCCCTGTGCCAGTGCACTGCCAGGCCTTGGATCCTCACACTGCTTTTTCCACTTCAAGTTACCCATTCATCCATCCATCAGTCACTAGCAACAGAGCAGCAAAACTACCAAAATGAACTTTTCTCTCCTAGGATTCTCCAATTTTTTCCTTTCTTCAAGCACTCCCATCCCCTCTAGGCAACCAGGCAATGTGTTATTATCATATGTTTCAGTATCTGACATTTCATTATCAGTATTATCATAATCATTGTACATGATACCAATATTTGCTGTCCTTGTTTTAGCATTTCATTATTTGACAACAGATTCTTGGGAATGTGTATCTTTTCTAAGTGTTCTGCTTTTTGTTTAAGTGTATGTAAAACTGTTCAATAGAATTTAAATGTAGTGCTGTGCCGCCCTCTGGTCATTGAACAACAGGGAATTCCCCTCAGAGTTAACAAGGCCTGGTAGAGAACAGTCTGACAGCTTCTCCTGCTGTAATTCATCTTCTCTTGTTGCTGCCTTGGACTCATTTCTTTTATGAATATTTTGTTTTATCAATTTTAAGATACCACAGGCATAACATTTTCTTTTGTTTTTTTTTTTGTTTGTTTTTTTGTTTTTTTGTTTTTTTTTAGATTTTTAGTTTTACTACAACTTAGGTTTAAAGCTAACCATTAGCTTACAGCTAGTGATTGGAACTCCTTGTCCTGTGACTCTTTCTGTCTGCATTTTTGCTTTTGCTGTAGTTGTACATTTGTTAAGCATCATAAATAATAAAGAAGTTCAGCCTTGCATTTATTGGAGGATTTCTGTTACCTGTTTATTGTCCAGTTTTGAATAAGGGCAACCTATTATGAGAACAGCATTTTTTGAGGAATCCTAATGTATACATTAGAAAGAAAAAATGAATGGTTTATTGATGTTTTCACCATTTCACCGTGTTAAACCAAAAGCGGTGATGTCTTTGCTTTGTCTTGTTACATCTTTAGAGAAAAACTTAAGAGAAAAAATAAAAACTGAGTGTAACGATGAGCCTGTCCACTGCACTGTAAAAGCTAGATTCCCTGCTCCTGCTGACTAACAGCTGTTAAGCTGGTTGTGATGTCTGTTTCCAATTACATTAGATAACTGTCAGAAAACTGGCTGTATACATGAAGGAAATGCTTTTTCTGCACCATAGATAAAAATGGAACTCTTCTAACTCGTCAAAATCAGGTACTCATTGTGCTGATGGAGAGTTAAAGTGTGCAGTTTGAACAGGTTTTGAGATTCAGTGCAGAAACACTTAAAAGGAACAGCTGTATATATTTGGTATAACAAAACAGTCACAGTACCTTTATTAAGATAAAATGTCATGATGTTAATTTCAAAATCAACCTTAGCATGCTGATAACAAACAGATATTAAATTCCAGACAGGTTTTGATAAAGGGGGCATTTTACGGAGAGATACCTATCTCCAATGGAGGCCGATAGCTGTCTGAGATTTGTAGAATACAAAGAGGGAAAGCTGTCAGCCCACCTCAGGGGAAAGTAGAACTTTAAGCTGTTTAATTGGATAAGGCAACAAAAGAATTGTTTACCATTGTTGAAGCTTAAGAAGATCTTAGAGGCTGAATAGGAGAAAGACACGCAGGGGGTACAGTGAGAAAAAACTGAAGAAGGAGGGAGAGGTAGGGGGTTTCAGTTATAAAACAGAAGGAGGGAGAGTGCCTATTAAGAGAGGTGGTGACAAACAGAGAAAAGAGAAATGGGAGTGGGAGGTTGATGAGGGGAATGAAGAGATATAAAGGAACACCTGTACAGAAATAAGGAAGGGTTAAAGCGAGAAATCATCCAAGAATGTAAAAGCAGCGAGAGAGATGGAACCTGAGTGAACAGAATAAATATGGCTTTTTCTTCTCTGCGGAGCCACCTCAGGCGAATTAGAGCCAGACCCTGTGCAGAAAAACCTGACCGCCTTTCTTTGATCTCTCCTCTAATCAGACTGGAGCTCAGGGTTTAGAGAGAAGAGAAAACATTGTATTGCTTCTCTTCGCTTTGAAAACTGTGTGTGTGGTGGGGGCTAATTGTGAACAGATATCAATGTACATGTGTCAGCTCTGTGCAAGACTGGCAACCTCTTAATAATTACACCCGACACCCCGTTTGATATGAAATAGGCTCCAGCCATAACCATGCAGATGATAAGGGGGACAGATAGTGTATGGTTGGAGGGTTCAATGCTAAAATGTATAAACTGTGCCAGTTAACCAATGTACACCCATCATTGCATATCAGCACTTCAGGAAGCCAGTGAAAGGAACGGCCTAGAATAGAGCAGTTTCATCCACTGTTTTGTATTGGCTCTCCAACAAGGCCAGAGCAGCCATAATTAGGCACAGCCATGGCTCTTTATGGCATATATATTATCAGCCAGTTGTCACATGTACCTGTGAAAAAATCAGTGATATCTAATTATCATTATCAAATTATGAGAAGGTAATCAAAAGATTTGCTTATAGCACAGTTTTTACAAAGTATGAAATGAAAACATAAACAAATGGAAATGTATTGGAGACACCAATGTAAATAAATAATATAAACAGAAATCAAGCCTATGGTTGTAAAACAAACCTACTGTTAGGTTATACTAGTGTCTGTGATCAAAAATGAGAAAGCTATGGGCTATTGGGGCCATACTGTATTTTCTTTTTTTTTCTTTTTTTTTTTTATAAAAAGTAATGTACATGTAGTGAGAGGAGGTTCAAGGTAAAATACAGTTTGTTCGAAATGTATAAGAAATTAGGTCATTATTTTGAAAAGCTCTCTTAGTACATTAGCATGGACTTCTGAGACGGCCCCCACAATATATATATATATATATATATATATATATATATATATATATATTTAAGTTGTAGAGTTACATTGTCATTTTGTCGAACACATTGCCAATTATCAACTATATATATATTTAATTAGATTCAGTCCCTGATATACATTATTTCACTGCTACTTGATTACAGTATATAATACATAAGTAGGTTCTCTCTACAAAAATATGCATGGCCTAAATTATACATGCAGTGCGAAAATTTTCAGTGCACATTCTCTCTTTAAAAAAAAACAGCTAATGCGTGGAAAAATAATTTTCATATTTGTACATACAGTCTTGATTGAAATGATTAGGACCCTTGACTTTAAACTATCTTCAGAAATAGGTGCAAATTAACCAATTTATCAAGTTAACCAATATAAAATCAAATAAAGTGTCCAAAGTTACTGAACAACAGCAACAATAAAATGCATTAATATAGTGGCATATAGACATAAAATGTAAGCCTGAAACAATTATTGGCACCTTTTTATGAATTGGATTTTTTCCTCAAAATAAGGGTCACCTGTGAGACTCGACTATGCTTAAATTTCAGTCTTCACATGACGTAAATTACTCAATGAATGATGGTATTAGTGCGTAATGGAGCTGATTTAATCCAGATTCTTTTTCACAACGGTGAAGACAAGAGAGCTGTCTAAGAGTATCAGAGAGGTTAATATCAAAAAACATAACAATTCCAAAGCCTACGAGGAATCCCTGTCTCAACAGTTCATAATGTTATGAAGAAGTGTCACAGTCATAATACTGTTAAGATGCTTCCAGGACGCAGTGTTAAGAAGAAAGTCAGTGAGAGGGGTCTGTGACAGTCGACGTGGTATGTTGAAAAAACACCATGTAAGACATCTGATGAGCTTCAGGCTGATCTGGATCAATCTGGAGTGGTGGTTTCAGCCTGGACCATAAACCACACACTCAACCAGGTAGAGCTCCGTGGGCAAAGGCCAAGGAGGACACCGCTATGGAAAGAACTTTCAAACTAGTGTTTGAAAAACTTTCATAAATGAGCCAAAATCTTTCTGGGAAATGTTATGTCAACATTTGAAACCAGAGTAGAGTCCTTTTGGAATGTAGTGCATCATTTTGTTTATAGGTGACGAACTGAAGCCCAAAAGGAAAAGAACATCCTACCTGCAGTAAAACTTGACAGAAGTTCTATCAGGATGTGGAGCTGCTTTGCTGCCTCTGGTACTGAAGGTGTTAAATGTTTCAGAAGACGGATGAAAACAAAAGATTACAGGGGAATTTTAGTGACTACCAAGTTATTGTAGACCAAAATGTGTTACCCAGTGTTAGAAAACTAGGCCTGAGGTGAAGGGCTTCGGTCTCTCAGCCTGACAATGACCCAGAGCAAACATCCATCAGCACAAAAGAATGGTTGAAAAGGAAAAGATGGATTGTTTTAAACTGGCAGGTAATTAGTCCTTAACTGAATCCCACTGAAAACTTTTGGAAAGAGTTGAAATTTGCTATTCTGAAAAGGAGTCTTGCAAATATGAAAGAAATATGAAAGAGCACAGTGGCTAAAAGATTTTTTTTTAGAGGTTGTCTTTGTGGCCAAAGATTCTGCAAACAAAAATTAATGAAGGGTTCCAACAAAAGTTGTTTACTTTACAGTATTATGCATTTCTGCTTAAGGAAGAGTAAAGGGTTGGTGTACTCTAGATACATTGTGACTTCTAAAGCCAAACAAGGCAAGACAACAAATGGGGCAATGAGAGGAAATTAACCTGTTTGACTATATGTTTCATTAGGTTTATTTCTATTTAGGAATGCTGTATCTGCCTCTCTGTGTTTTTGGAGTTAGTGCAAACTTGACCAGAGTTTCAAATCTGGTGTAAGTTGTAGAGTTACATTGTCATTTAGTCGAACACATTGCCAATTATCAACTTTAACTCTAAGCATAACATATGACTTTCTTGTATTATACTATTTCACTTGTCAGTTCTCTCTGTGCCTCCTAGAAAGGGTCTGTTCACTGCCCCAAATACTATAACTGATGCAAGCTCAGGCCAAGTGATAGCAAGACTTATTACAGCCACAAGACTTTTAATCACTCTCTAAGATTAAAAAGTATGACACTCTGAAAGAAGAGAGGTTGAACTTGAACTTTACAACAAGGAAAATCCAACGTGAAATGAATTCACTTACAGTTAGTTCACAACGATTTCAACAGTGACACCATTTTTGTAATTTTGTCTCTTTACACTGCGACAGTGGATCTGAAACAGAGCCATTAAGATGTGATTGTGTGTAAACCTCAAGCTTTAGTTCAAGCTGTTACTGGAGTCTGAAAATAAGCAGTTATGTATAAAAAGTTAATGCAATATTTTTGTTAAACCCCTTGAGTTAAAGTTGAAAGTCTAAACTTTGAATATTGAGTATTTTTTTTTTATTATTATCTTGGCTGAACTATTGTGGATTTTACTAACAGTAGGTTTTCAACATTGGCCTAAAGCTACCAGTTTGATTCTGACTGGGAACCAAATACTGTTAAAGAATAGACAGTGAGATTAGTAGTACATATAGCAGCTAAAGAGCCAGATATATGCATAAGGGTTGTTGAAGACCAGAAACAGAGTTTAAAGGAGAGTGTATATTGGACTTACATTCACCAGGTAACCAGAAACATGTCTTTAATTTGATTATAATCATGTGTAAAAACAACCTGTTTGCTATAAATTCAACTTAAAAGGTGATGATATGTCAGTGTTGTGTTCACAACTTGTTTCTGCTGCCCTCAAGTAGCCAGGAAAATCAGTGGTGGCAGGTTTAAGAGTGGGTCTCTGTTTTGTTATCATCTTGTGCAGATGCACACATATTATACATTCCTGTCATTGATAGATGCTAACAATGCAGATTTCAATATATTGAAAAAAATTGCTTTACTAACAATCTGTGAGGCCCCATTTAATTTGTATTAAATAATATAGTTTTCCTCACAAAATTAAGTCTCAATAAAGCTTTACCATGCAATTTAGAAAATATTCAGTGGTTTGCCTATAATATCTCAAGAATTCAAAGCAGTTCTAAATCTAAAGTCTTGGCTTTGTAGAGATTTAGCAAAGAATAGGATTTGTGCTTGAGTAACAGAGAGAGAGAGAAAGATAAGAATATGATTAAATGAGATTCTGTATAAGAAAAGCTTTACCAATCAAATTGTTCTATTTTTATCACACATGAGGCCCTCTCCATTAGCATATAAAGAGGTAAAAATCAACATAGAATATTTTCATGTTTCTGAATGGCCGTGTGTGTGTGTGTGTGTGTGTGTGTGTGTGTGTGTGTGTGTGTGTGTGTGTGTGTGTGTGCGTGTGTGTGTGTGCGTGTGTGTGCGTGTGTGTGTGTAATTTTTTCTTTGTGAGGACCTGGGTTTGAGATGTAGACCACATGAAATCAGGACATTTTGGGAAATTGAAGACTTTTAGGAGGGTCCTCACCACTTCAAAGGACTGATTAGGGCTAAGATTTGACTTTAGGGTTCAGGTAAGAATCAGGTTTAGGTCAGGGTTAGATTTAGGGTTCAGACTAGGAATTTAGTTTTTATGGTTAGATTAAAGCCTAGAGAATGCAGAGTCCACACAGAGATGGAAGTACATGTTTATAAGTGTGTTTGTGTGTACATGTGTGTGTTTAAAAATCTATATGATCACTCTCTCCGTCCACCCCCAGTTCAACTAACAACAAAACATACTAACTTTACATTGTAATAAGCTCCTTCCACAGAAGAGCTATTGAATCATTTTTTTTTTACATATAAACAGTCCTAAACACTAACAATGATAAACACACAAAAGCATGAAAAACGTAAATATGCTCACATATTTTCAAACACACATAGTCACAGCAACACACTCACACTGACATGGTTTATGTGATTGATCTTTGAGGGTGTATTTCCTGTCTTCACCTGTGATAAATCCCCCTTACATTGACAGTGTATGTTTGTGTGTTTGCGTTAAAACTGTGCAAGCATTAGTTTCATCTGGAGAGTGTTAGATATTTCTCCCTCCCCTGCTGCATATGTTGAGCATAACATTTTCTTGTTCATCTGTTCTCTACCAGCTGGCCATGATCTGGCCTGATTGAGGGAGGGAGCTGAGCAGAAAAAGTACATAGATAATCTTAATGATAACCTGATCCAGAGCGCTCAGAATCTCAGAAGGTCGACCTTCCAACAGGACTCTGACCCTAGGCACAAAGCCAAGACAAAGCAGGAGTAGCTTACTGGCAACTCTGTGAATTTCCGTAGCTTGAGTCAAATCGAACATCTCTGGAGAGACCTGAATATGGCCGTCCACTGACAGTCCTTATGTAACCAGACTGAGCTTGAGAGGATCTGCAGAGAGAAATGGCAGAAAATCCCCATATCCAGCTGTGCAAAGCGTGTAGCTTCATACACAAGAAGATCCAAGGCTGTAGTCACTGCCAAAGGTGTTTCACCTAAATACTAGGTAATAGGTCTGAATACTCATTTCAATGTGATATTTCAGTTTTTACTTTTAGATAAATCTCTAAATAGATTTCTAAAATTCTGCATTCTCCATGTCATTATGGAATATTGAGTGTATATTGATGAGGGAAAAAAAGAATAAAAAGATAGTAGTATAAGGTTGTGAAAAAACAAAATGTGAAAAAGTGAAGGGGTCGCAATACTTTCTGAGTGCACTGGATAAAAAAAAGGATGGTCATAACATTTATGTGAACAGCCAACTCAGTCTTTGTGCATCATCAATTTCTACAAAATCACTTGCTCTCTTGACTATGTTGAGCAGTTCCCAGGAAAAAGGACTATGAAAACAAAAATGTAACTTGTTCTCAGTGTCATTGAGATGGCACATTTGCACTTGACATCAGGTCCAATCCAATGGTGATATGAAGCAAATCCATGGCTTTCACCATCCAAATATTCCTTTTCTCATTATTACCTACTTCCCCTTCTATTTGCCTCTCTATCTGTTCCCATTGGATGAATTTATTAGAGATCCTCCAGAAGCATCCTTCCTGCCTTAAACTATGATACATTTTCTCCTTGCCAAGCCCTCTGATCATCCAAGATGGGTTAGTTAGGCCTCGGATGCAATACACTGAACACTGAAGACATACCATCTGTCTCTGATGGTGTTCCTTCTTCCTCTTTCACTTTCTACTTTTTTTGAACTGTATACCTCCTTGCACATCTGTCTAACGATGACTTTGATGTGTATATTTGTCATGTTTTCCTCACAGATCAGGAGTTGCCTTGCAGCTTTCCTGCCATTCTAATTCCTTTGTAAACTATCTTTTATGATCTTCAAGGCTCTGTTTCTTGTCATACACAGTCATAGATCATGCTTTCATTACCACCAGATTATTAACTGTATCAGTATAATGACTGCTACAAAGTTAGGCCTATTCACAATCCCTACAGTATACTAGCAGAGGTTTTAACAATTATTTAAACTGGAGCTGAAAACTGAGGTCATCAGGAGAGATATCAGTGATTTACAGATTTACAAGTTCATCTCTCGCAGATACTTCCTTTTGTAAGCTGTAAAAAACTCTCATGTATCCCTGGGTTTTTTCAGGGTTTTATTGATGTTTCTGAACTAATACCCGATCAGTGACTCAATAAAGTAACAGAGTAAGTAAGAAGTGACAATAAATACTCAAACACGTCCCATTAACTTCATAGAAAAAGACAGATGCAGTGAAAAGATAACATGGCTGACATTACTCATGTCTCTAGGTCAAGTGTGCAATCTGTTGATTTAGTAAAGAAAACACAGCTCAGTGTCTTATTATCGACTTTCCTCTACCTTCTAGTACTAGTGGACTTGAATATTCAAAGCCAGACTGTTACTAACTTGGTTCTAATAAATCCATCAATCAGTGAATTCTTTACTGTTCAGAAATGGTGTTTTCCTAGCTTTATATTTTTGTGTTCATTGTTCATTAGGTGTAATCCCTCCGATCCCAAAGGAAATCTTTTTTAACCATTACTTTACCCTGAAAATCTGACCTAACTTCCTTTTTGATAAAGAGACAGGTAAAGGTTTATTGTCCACTAAAATATGAGCAATGGGAGTTTGTCTTAGGACATAAGTAACAAGAAGCATACATCACCATGATACTGACATTTTGAACCAGCAAGTGTGGGACACTGATCTTGAATAAATTACATAAATACTGAAATATTTCATGAAACCACAGACAAAATGACATCAAACATTGACAGACCAAAGTACCCACAGAACAATGTATCACTGAAAGTGTTTTGTGGTTTTGGGATTTAAATATCTGTATAAATCATTTCCTTTTAGCAGGTATAACTTATGACAGGCTCTGAAGCAGAGACTGGAACTGATGGGAGGGGTGCCTTTGGGTCTACATAGCTTTCTTGGTCAAACCTTTGTCTGATGGTTCTGCAGTGCTTGGTTTTTTGCATCCAAATTCTAGAAGACCATCTAAGACAGCTTGGTTGTGCATCTTACATTACTCTAGCATGGCAAAAGGGTTCAATCTCAGATTTGTAGACATTTAAAAGGTCTCTTTCTCTCTCTCTCTTTTTGTTCCAAAGCTGATAAGTCTTCTAAGCTATCCTAGTTATTTCCTATACTCCTTGAAGATGTAATCAATGCTCTCTCAGAACTTTTTTTATTGTGTATTGTAGTCACCATGATATAAATTAATAATGTGCACAACTGCTTCCCCATTTAATATAATATCATGGAAGTAGAGAAAATTTGAAAATTTACACATCAACACTGACTGAGGAAAGAGACTACGGCATATCACTGGTGGAGGATAAGTCTTCCTCCCTCCTAACAAACATGGATTACTATAATATTCAAAATAGCACTTTGGCTGCTGAATAAGCCCACTATCCATCCTGACCTAGCCCCGTTAGCTTAGGCCAAGCTGGCCCTTACAAACTAATCCAAAAACCTGCTTGACCATCTCATGTGATGCTTTGCTGCTAAGGGAAGGCCCTCACTTGCTTTCCCCTGACTGACTGGATGCTCAGGGACCTGGACTATGCATATATCATTACCTTTTCAGCCTGTACTAGTGATGATGTCACCAAAGTCACAAAGGATGGTTAGGCTTGCAACGTCAGCATTAAGATTACGTGGTTGAAGAACTAGGTCATGGTTATCAGCCCTAGCAACACCATTCCAAAGCTCTGGTCATTCACAGTGAACGTGTTCACTGCCCAGAAAGCTCCAAAATCTCAGACAGTGGCTCAGTGGATGTTAAAATCACAGCCAGGATATCTGAAGGTGATGAAGCAATGAAGTAACTTGCAGGCTTTGAGCAGGAGGAGGATATACTGCACCCTTGTCATTTCAGTCCTCCACTATGACTCATGGCCTCTCACCAAGAGCTAGGAGGCTTAGTGCGTTTGACGTTAACTCATTCTGTTGCCTTGAAATTCTGGTTTGGTCTGGCCTCATCCAAAAAGCCAGTGTCAGTGTTTGGACCAGTCAACTCCTTGCATCGACCCTCAAAAGACAGACACAACTGATTGAGCTTGGCCATGTTCTGTGTAACCCCCCTGATCAGAACCTAGCCAGACTCCAACACCTGCAGCCTGCCTCTTCCTGGAGGCTGCCACCCTTGGTCGGAAACTTCCCTGCAGATAGAGAAATGGAGTAGATGGAGACCTTCGCCTCTGTAGTACCTTCCATGAAGATGACTGCTCCTTGGCCTCTGACTGCGCTTCCTGGAGGCTCCTAGTGGACAACTCCTTAGTGCAACCTCTATACATAACATTGGCAACGTCACTCACTGAACTTGACTGAGTGAGTGAACATCTAAATTCTTATAATTCATTAAGTTGTTGAAGCTATTTATAAAGATTGCTGACTGTGCCAGGCAGAGGGTTTGTAGTTGGATGGCTTTGGTTTGGATTGGTGATACAGAAAGAGAAGACTATTCTTTAATCTATATTCAATTCCATTAATATGGATTTTTTCTGTCAAAAATCTCTATTGACATTGGAAACTTGTAAGAGGAAACAAAGCAGATAAAGCTGACCTATTACAGTTTTTCAATCCCCACATTTTATCTTATCTGCCATAGCCCTGATTAGAATCAACATTTTTGACAAGGTGCATGTCAGCTAGCTTATGGCATAGAAATGGTAATGTGCAGAGGCTCTGTGGTTATGCTATAACCCGTAACACACAACCAGAAATTAGGTGTCTTCATTTTGGATTCCATGGCACAGCTTTTTGGCCTTCCTGATGGGTAGACCCAGGATATCTATCATTAAACCAGGAGACAAGTTTTTTGATGCACTGATCATAAACTGGAATAGTGGTCTCTTTTAAGATGGAAATGCAAAATCACGTATATACTCGATGAGACTGATAACTATAATTAACATAAAGCTTCTTGAATTTGATTCATTAGTCTTGATGATAAGTAAGGGAGTTAAAGCACACCCTGAGGTGCCTACTGTGGCCTTAGAAACTTGGGCATTCAATCCTTGGATGTAACACCTTTTATACCTCTTAAGGGATTTGGAATGGCTCTTCTAGCTACAGAGGTGATGGTGGCCATTTTCTCCATTGCAGGAGAAAAAAGTTTAGAAAAATGAAATAATTCACAAAGTTTACTCAGTTACTCAGAACATGCCTTTAAAACCATCCATTTGGGACAATCCTTTTCCTTCTAAATTAGTGGGTGAGTATAGTGTGGAGATTATCGAATTTCTCACCAAATTTGTGTTTATCAACAACATACTTGGCTATCTTCTTCTGTTTCCATCATCTTTTCAGGGAAGTTAGATTTTCTTGCATGTTCTTTTCTATTGTGCCAAAAAGAATGCAAATTCTACAATTCAGAACCTCTCCTGGGATGTGGAAATGGCCTCTGAAAATTACTTAGCGCACCTCAGAGACTCATACAGACAGGAGGTAGCAGGGAAAAGAGGGAGAGATGAAAAGTAGGGAAAAGGGAGAAACATAAAGAGGAAATAGTAAAAAATGGAAAGACAGATGCTGAAGCAGAGATGGCTTGCAGGCTAATGCTATATGCTCTTTAGCCTTGCCTGACCCTTCCTCCAGGCCCTTTAACCTGAAATAAGGAAATGTCAACCTCTTCATTAGAATAGCTTTGGGGATGCTCTGACAGTGCAACCAAATTGTCAGTATTTAATAAGAGGCCAGGGCAGGAGGGCCAAAATGTGTTTTTTGGGCTTTTGACCCTGTTTTATTTCTGCAGTCTAAAATGTTGCAAAGGTAGTTAGTGAGGGCAAACACTGAGAATGCCAAACCATGTTTGAGATTTGGAAGGTTGAGCTCAGTTGTATGGTGGGGAACATATTGAAATGTCATATCCTTTTGAAAAATAAGTTAAATTGACTGAGACGCATCCACTCAGCTGCTGAAGTATATCAGGGTAAAAAAAGCAAACAAAAAAACATCTACCACTGTTATTATCAGAACCAGCCAGACCTTTCGGCTCCAGAAAAATCACACTTGGCATGATGTCATGTCTAAGTTGAGTAAAGGTGGTTTTATGTGACACAATGGTAATTATAAATTTTGATTTCAATTTAATCTTTTTTTTTAAACATACTCAATTGATCAGTTGATATGTCAGTATGATAAATCTCATGTTTTTCCATTGTACAGTTGTTGAAGTTATTATATCAAGATGATTTCTCAGATTTGGGTAATCCAATATGCTTATTTTGTAAAGCGTATGCTTTACAAAAAAAAAACAAAACACAAAAAACACAACATATGGAAGACATCAAGACAAAATCTAAAAGCATTAAGATATAAAATAAAAAGAGTTAATAAAAAAAATGAAAAGTAAAATAATACAAGAGTGAAAGTTATAGTGCAGTATAAAACTGAATAATTATTTGATTTAATAGAAGGCAACATCAAATAGGAAAGTCTTCAACATTGACTTAAAAGTACTGAGATATGCAGTTGTCTAATTGATTCTTTTAGAGAGAACTGTAAACAAACCATTACAGTTGTCAAGTTGACTGAAGATAATAAGATGGACAAGTTTTTCCAAATCCTGCTGAGACACTAGTAATTTAATACTTGATGTTTTCTTAAAGTTATAGTAGTTTGATTTTGTAATTTTTGTTGCTGTTCAGGTCCTAGTCCATGACTGCAGCAAGATTTCTGGCTTGGTTTGTGGTTTGTAACATCGCTTATTGAAGCTGAGAACACATTTTTAATCATTCTTCCTTGTCTCCAAAAACAATAAATTCAGGTTTATCTTTTTTTATTGAAGAAAATTCTAGCACATCCAGTTGTTTCATTTTTTCAATGCACTTACTCGTAGCTTGTATGGGATTATAGTTCCCTGGTGATATGCTTATATAACTTTCAATGTCATCTGCATAATTTAAACAAAACATTTTGTTGTTTTCCATAGGCTGAACTAGTAGGAGCATATAGTTGAACTGAATAGGCCCGAGAATCGGTACCTCAGATGTGTTATTACGAAAGACACAAAGTAGTCCCCGTCCTTTAAGTAAGATTCAAACCAGTTTAATACTGTGCCAGAAAGGCCATGCCAGTTTTCTAGTCAATCTTGTAATATGTTGTGGTTGATGTGTCAAATGCATCACCGAGATCCGGTGATACTAAGACTGAAATTTTGCCACTGTCTGAGTTTAAGTGGGTGTCACTGAAGGCCTTAACAAGAGCAGTCTCAGTGCTGTGGTGTGGTTGAAATCCTGACTAGAAGACATCAAACTGTTGGTTAGTGCCAGTAAGCTGTTCAGCTGGTGAAAAACATCTTTTTCTGTGATTTTACTTAAAAACAGGATATATTGGCACAAAATTGTTCCTTAGAGATGTGTCTAAGTTGTTAGGGTGATGAAAGCAGTTGCCATGGCCTGTGGGAACACACCTAAGAGAAGAGGCATGTTGACCATTTGATGAAGATCTGCAATTAGACCCATTCTTGAAAAACCCTTTTGGCGGAATATTAAGGCAACAGGGTGAGGATTTCAGGATGTTGTATAATCCTTCAGGTTTTTCTGGTTGATAGGATCTAATTGTGTCATGCTACTTGAACCGATTTTAAGTGGACACAGCGGCAACACATATCCTGTACCTGATATGTGGGCACTGACTGCTTGTTCAAGGTGTAAACAAGGCACTTGCATTATTATTGTTTTTGGTGATAATGTCAGAGAAAACAGCCCACCTTACATTTCTCAGTTCAGCAAAATCATCAAAAATGTCAAACAGTATTTAGGGAGACCATAGATAGTTAGGAACATAGCTTGAGAAGATGAATGCAACTGAAGAGCCACATATCTAAAAGAAGTAAAATTTCCAATTAGATATCTCCTTGCATTGGAGTGAACCTCCACTTCCTCTCTTTGCACTCTAGCTTCATTCATAAAACTTAAGTTGGGAGGAGTTGACTTCCACAATAGGTGGGATTCTTTCTGTCATGCCAGAGACCATAGCCAGAGTATTTTGGTGTTTTACTCCAAGCTTCTCCCATGTTTTACTGCAAATTCACCCAAAAGCAGAGTTGGAGGCCCAGTTGTTGGCTTTTCCTGTTCCGTTTACTTGTTTTAATAAACTCTCAGTCGTTAACCTTGTCTGTGATGATGAGAGGTTATCCAGGTCATCATATGGAGATCCAGGGTCCCGCAGTAGTAGAGCAAATCTGTGCTCTAGCTGCACACTCAGTTGTTTGTTGGTAGTTTACCTTTTTACACCTGTTCACAGCACATAAATCTCAGGGCTGTGGGTTCCTATTGATACTTATCCTCCCATTTCCCAAAGCAATGATTTACAATTAGGTTTGCCTGAAGAGAGTTCCGGGGAGGGCTGCTACTTGTAGATTTATTATCCAGTACTCAGCCCTCCTGGTTCCTGCTAGTCTTCTTGGTGCTTATTAGCTGTGTTAGCATGCCTCTGTCCACTGTTCTGGGTTCACCGTAATGTGGTATCATTACCACACAGTCCATTTACCTTTGCGTTCACTTCTAACTGGTGAATTTTGGTTCCCATCACTGCAATCTTCTGTAGCCGTTTTCAGTTGTCATCAGTGGAGAAGGGGGACTTTCTTGCTGACAGTTGCTTTGGTTAAGTTCTATGTATCCAGTCACTGCAGTACAGGCTTGTGCTGTTGGTAGGCTACATTTATGCGGGACTGAAAAATGTTTAAATATGGCAATAGCCCACTATAGCTAAAAAAATTCCAGTCCCAATGATTTATCAGTATCCAGGAACCACTGCTCATATTTTTTCAAGGCAGAAAAACAAGAATATCAGTAGAAATATGAAAGTAGGGGTGAGTGCAAGCAGTAAAGCATATGCACTGTACAAATACAGGAAGTAAGTGCTAGATGTTCTCAGTTGAAATACAGTGATTAACCAGATAAATCCAGGATGGTAATGCTTTTACTGGTAAAATATTCAACAAAGCCAAAGTCCTTGACTGTATTCAACATTTAACTTGTAAGTGTTTATACATTGCTCTTGACATTAAAAGAAATCTAATCATTAAAATGTATTATATTTCACTTTAATGAAGATAAATTTGTACAAATTTGCTGAAAGGGTAATTTTTACTGTAAATGGTTATCTCTACAGTGGATTCTTACAATTAAAAAAGAGATGTGTCTTATCAGTTAAAAAAAGGGGAAAAAAGGAAATGAGAAACTGAGCTAAGAATGGAACTTTTTTTTTTTTGTTCTTTTTTACGGTGGGACCACAAATGCCTATCCATGGCATATTCAATGCAAATTGAAAACCTTTCTCAAACCAGTTTGAGAATCTGTCACATATCCAGATTCACCATCAGTATTGCTGGCACAGAGTAACTGAATGATGAAAATATTATAATGCTTTTTTTTCCTTTCCTGAAAATAAACTTTGTGCATATAAAGTGTCAAAATAAGTGCTATGGTGGAATCCTATGTCCAGACTTGTGACTTTTACACTAAATACATTCTTCTACCACTCCCTGGACCATATATTTTGTTTTCCCCATCTGTTTTGCCATTATTTTCTCTACTAAACTCTTAAAATCTTCCAAAAAACAACCAAACCAATTTCATTCATGGACACAGATACCATTGGCTTGCAGGTAGTTTGCTTTATGCCCATACATCTGTACAACGTACATCTGAATTTTATTGGCTACACAAAGCAACAGTCATCAACACAATCAGTTTCAAGTGGATCCGCCTTTACTGCCTTTCAAAGCAGACCCTCGTTGGCTATTGTAGACAATGGACAGGACATGAAAGCTCCTATCAGGTGTATCAGATGTGTGATGTCAATTGAACAGTCAGACCATTGTCACCATTTTAATGCCAGGATTATGGCTAATATTTACATGCTAACTCAAGTTATGATTGCAAATAAATGTAAGATCAAACACATCAGCTGGGTTATTTGAAATGATGCAACAATGGTCCGTCTGTATTTAGTGATTGAATAAAGTGTTTTTGACTAAATGTCTTACTTGATTGGATTGACTGGACTGTTGTAACAACACCATTTTTGACAGTTTTATTGATCAATGGATTACTATGAAGCCTCATAGGTGAGGTCCATCAATTTTGCAATTGTTTGTTTGTTGATGATCTGAAAGTGGTGTTGATTGTATCTGCTATCATGACTGTATCTTAAAATAGTTTGCATCTATCAAATCATGAGAATCTTGCCTCTCTAAAGATATGTTACATTAGTAGACATTTACACATCGGAGTTGTGGACATAGCACAGTAGTGTACTTAACTTTACTTGTTCAGAGAATGGACTTAAATCTTAAATACAATGTATATATGTCAGTTTTTTATGATAATGATATTTAACATATAATGAGCTTAATAAAGGCAGTGGTTTTTGACACCTTTTATGCTGGAGCAAAAAATGATCTTGGCCATTTCCTAATCAGGTGTGTACTTATGCCACATAAGGCTCAAGTTTATCTGTTTACCCTGGGAGGGTTCTTATGAGTTCAGACTCTTATGGGTCTAATACTAAAATGGCCTGCTCCTACACTGATTTGACCGTGTGAGAGTTAAATGAAATAGAGGGCATTAATTATCAATGACAGCATTATTTAATTTTATTTTACTCACCATTTGCTCTTTTTAGTGCTGCTCTGGAAACTCTAATGGCAGTACACAGCCTTTGTTCTCTGATATCTTTAATTAATGAGAGCTGTAATTATTTATCCATTTCCAACTGTGTGTCTGTACGTCATACTGCAGTACAACTGTTTTCTTTTTGTTTTATTTTCAGGAAGTTGTCTATTTACAGAGCAGATCTGGTGGGACCGGTGACAACAGACTGGCTTGTCTTGTTTGGAAACCCCCTGACTCCTTCTCTGTGTAGGATTGCTTTTTCTGTATGCCTGTGTTTGTGGGGGCTTTGTGTGTCTTTTGATATAGTTGAAATTAAAAAAAAAAAAAAAAAAAAAAGTAACTCAGAAAATTGACATTTTTTAACTTTTTTTTTTGCTTTTTAAAGATAGACATTTTTATTCAGTAGAAGACCAGCTGGGGATGAATTCAGTGCAGATAGATGATATAAAAAAATAACAAATAAATAACAAAAACATTTTATCATTTTAACATTTAATATATCTCTCTCTTCTTCTAATGGGAAGATGTCTTACCTTGAGTCAGAATACTTGATCAGTATCCCATGGTGAAACTTTTTTTTTCCCCCATGTGCTATATTTGTTTTTAATCTCACACAATCGCTTTTATATTTTCATTTATATAACATCTATTTACAGAATACTTCTCTGAAGAGACAACAAGAACATTGTTGAGTTTGCAAGAGGCTCACCACTGTGGTCTGGTGACAATTTTAAACATGGCACAATTAGAACAGAACAAACCTCCATGGTCTATCTTGTACTTTCTGGCATGAAAGTAAAACTTTAAGTGTACTTGAGTGGCTTATGTATCCGTCATGATGGGGAAGCAAAGGAAGAAAAAAATTTAAATAAGATCAAGTATTATTAAATACGGAAAAATGATCCTTCTTTATAGCTTTCGTTCAAACTATTTTGATCCATTTTTACATTTTTGAAGCTTTATTTTGTGGTAGTATTGTATTGTACACGTTTAGATCCTTTTTTTATTATTATGTCCAGTGCCTTTATCTCTGATGGTACAGTGCAGATACAGATAGGTACATAGGTATGTGGACAGTTAAAATTTGGACAGCAATACATGGTTGTTTATCAACTGTATCTTTTTTATATTTAAAAAGTTACCATGAATTGTGGCTTTTTGCTCATCAAAAGTCTGCCAGTTAATAAACAACATAGCATTACCAGACAGCTTATGTGTTTTACAGCCTTGTAGGTTATAGCTCGTCACAGCTGTGTACCGGCCAACAGCCAACTCCAGCAGATAGTACAGTCTGACTTGATCAATTATACTATTAAAGCTGCAATAACAGATTTTTTGGCTACTTAGGGGCAGAGAGAGAATTCTTAACAACATTGACACATCATCACCTTTCAATTTTATAATGAAAACTTGTTAGCTAACAGTTGCTTACTTACACATCCAGCAGGATTCATATGAAGTCATGTTTGTGTCCATCTGGTAAAATTAAATCCAAAATTCACTCAATCACTCTTTCTTACTGTTTTGTCTGCCTGCTGTTTGGTTCTGAAGAGGTAGTGTAGAGTGGCTCGGTAAACATATTTCACTGAAAACAGCTGTCTCCTGGGGCTGAAAACAATGCTTTGAGAGCAGTAGAGTGAATCAAAAGTCTCCCCCTTCACGTCCTCATGTGTTTATCCCTGCCCTCTGTCATGTCTGTCATGTCTGTCTCTCGCTGTCTGTGAGCCTGTGTCCTCCTCAGGGCGGAGCTTGTCAACTCTCCACCGGTTTTGTCTCCGCCTCTTCCTGCACAGCAATTAGACCTCACCCATCTACAGCAGAAAAGACCTGGCCAGATACCCAGTATTCGTCAAACCGTCTGTTTCTTCATTGGGTAACTCGTATGACCTGCTACACTGGAGACTTTTGCCTCGCTTGTATGCCTGTCTATCTCTGTTTCCATCTGTCACAGAACCATCCGCCCGCAGTTAGTCACCTACTTTGAGAGTGTGTGTGTCCACTTCAACTACTGGATTTCTTTTTCTGAATCCCTTTGTTCCCTTTGTCATTGGGGGACTGAAAAGGAGACCCTTTTGCCTGTATCCGTGAACTGTATAACACTACGATTATTAAACTTGTTGCTAAATCTCTCATCATCTCTCCTCTATTTCTGAGTTTCAGTGTTTGGGTCACATCTGTCCTGGTAAATCTTAACAAAAAGAGCCAAACAATAACCTGAAACTCACTATAAAGCTCAATAAAAGCTAAAGGGAGGTGCATTTTCAGATTATAATATAAGTTTTATCAGTACAAGCCATCCCTTACATTGTCCCACTGTTTTAATGTCATTGACGCATTACTATAAAAACACTGATTATAGCCACCTTCACTACATCAAATTAATATCTTCAACAACTGAATCGGGACCTCCATTGTATTCAGCACAAAAAAGCAGCTTGATAAGTCTCTGAAACTATACTGTTAGCTTACATTAACTCAGCAGATAAAAAGGAGACAGAAAGCTAAATAAAGATTTTCTTTATATATCTGACATCTTCATCTGTATTTTACATAATTACTATAGGCAGACAACTACATGGAGTTCAGTGTGAAATGTAATTTTGACTTTTGAAGTTAGTTATTTGATATCAAAACAAAACATTTGGCTAACATAATATGTATAAGATCTTTTCTTGAATTCATTTGATATTATTTTGTATTATATGCACATGGCCCATTTGACACTCTCCAAAACAATCCTTCCTCAAACACTGCCTCCAGCAGAGGGTAAGAAGGGCGAAAAGAAGGGCTAGATTGTATCATGTGCATCATAGTTCAAATTGCTATAGAAGGACTTTTGTATAAACCAGACATTAAAAATCCATTTGCATGCATGTTAACTCCATTGGGACTTGGACAATATAAAGGCAATAACAACAGAAGATTTCCATGCACTATATTGAATACCATTCCCCTGGTATGTGGTGGTCTCCTCTGTATCTGTGTGGGGCAATTTAAGAAATAAGCTTATTTTGTAAGATAGCACTCATGGTACAAGTCATCTGTGCTGCTAGGTTATAGCAGAATAGGTTGCAATCAGCTCCTTTAGAACCAGAGATGATGTTTATGGAGATAAACAGAGATGGAGTGTGCCTTTGTATGTGGATGCATGCAATTATATTTGTGTGTAAGTGGTGGGCAATGGCAGAGGATTTGTATATTATCAGTGTACATGGTTTTTCGTGTTTTTATTTACTTGTATATGAACATATAATGTTGAATTTCACTATTTTTGTGACCTGTATTTTCTAAACCCTTCTCATAAAAGCATATTTGTATATAAATAGCCAGCTAAAGTGCCAGTTAGTCATAAGTGATACCTGTCATGTGTAACCTGCGCCCCCACTTACAGCTGATATTAATGTTCAATTTTAGCCTT
Organism: Istiophorus platypterus; assembly: GCA_016859345.1. Taxonomy (NCBI): domain Eukaryota; kingdom Metazoa; phylum Chordata; class Actinopteri; order Istiophoriformes; family Istiophoridae; genus Istiophorus; species Istiophorus platypterus. The sequence continues at coordinate 23,468,143 of CM029134.1, read as the reverse complement.
AATTCATTACCTGGATAATGACATCTAAACAGTGGTCTTTTCATATATATATGGTGTAAGTGACCTCATTATCTTCATTCTGGCTGCATTAGGATCAGATCTCAATATGCAAAATAGATGAGAAAACAAAAAAATTTAAAAGGACAATTAAGATCAAATATGGTCTGTCCTGGGTCAATGGGAGAATTTCTTCTGTAGACTATTTTTGTGTAGCCATGCCAACTAAGTTAATGTTACTTATACAGTATTATATATTCGCCTGTTGCAAAGTTTGCAAGGATAACGTTTTGTTCAGCCCCCTACCCTCCATAATGACCCATAGGAGCATCTCCTAAAATGCTCCAAAAAGCCCTACAGTGGCAGGCTTATAGGACCTCCGTCATCATCATTACAACATAAATATTCGTAGTATACTTGTGGCAGTTTACCAGACCTACATCATCACAGATACCACAATAAACACGTACTTAAGCTTATTAAACAGTAATGATTTGGTTAGCTTGAGGGAGAAAAAACTGCTTGGTTACGGTTAGGGATCAGGGAAAGGTCATGGTTTGGGTTCTAATAAGCACTTCCTTAAGGTTAGACAACCTCTGTCATCATGGTTGATAAATACAAAGTTTAAGAACTGTCATGGATAAAAGAAACCATGAAGACTATTGGTTTAAATCAGGAAATGAACAGGGTATAAAGCAGTGACCATGACCATGTAACAGAGTACTATGGAACCCGTTGGCACCCTCCAAAAAATCCTGCCTCAAACACTAAATCAAGTATCACTATAAAATAAAAAAGACACTGAGAAAGAAAAAAGAAGGGGGAAAACTGGATTGTATTGTGTGCATTATGGTGCAGATTGCTGGAGAAGCACATTTGTGTAAACAAGGCGATTAAAAATCCATTGGAGAATGCAAGCATGCTAACTCCACTGAGACTATATTGAACACTATTCCCCTGGTTTGAGGTTGTCTCATCCATATCTGTGTGGTAATTTAAGAAATGAGCTAATTTAATCTGAGCTAATTTAATCTGATAGTACTAACTACCACCCAACCAAATGTTAATGTTGATTTGGTCACTATTTACACTACGTACAATGACTGCCTTCTTTGCTTCAGTCATAATTTCTACAGCTGCTAGAGGTCACCTAACAAAACGTGCCTATGGGTCGTGATAAGCTGCTTGGACAGATGATCCTTGGGCTTATATTTTACAAGAGAACAGTCTTGTGCATTTAGCCCTTGCTTTTTATGTCCTTATCCAGATAAGACATCCAGATATTGGGTGAATTTTAAAACCAGGCCTAAATGGTGATTTAGGGTACAAACAGTTGTATTTTGTCGCCCTTGTAGACTCAGCTTGTCGACTTAACTGGTGTGTACCAGGTAGCAAAGCAATGCACTCTGTGGACCTCTTGCATAAACTGCTAAGTTGAATTCAATTAAGACCCATTTAGAATAAAACTCATATTTGATATCGATATTGGTCATATCAATGAAAACAGGTGAGACTGGAAGTCCCGTTTGCACGTTATCCCCTCACAGCCCCACACCTTGCAGTTTTTATATGATGACAATGACCACTTCATGCATGCTGTGGTTAAGGTGCCATGGTGCTTGTTAGATTGGTGGGGCTACATCAAACAATCGTTTGAACTTTATAACACTAAGACTCTGAAAAACACAGCCACTTAACTCAGTGATTTACCAGGTATGTCAATGTTTCTGAACAGGCAGGTGTTGAATTTCAACCAACTACTTCTATTTCTTTTCATGTGTACAACTGAATGCAACATTATAATTGCTTTTGAGGAAAGACTGCTTTGGAGTATGCGCTGTTCCCCATATGAATAATTATCATATAATCATTTCCTGCATCCTCTCACAGGGAGGTCAGAGGTCATGCTACAAAGTAGCATACTGTAGTTTGACAAAATCAATGTCTTTATCAAGGACACTTAGGGAACAGAAATGTTATTAACATTGGAGGTTAGCAAAGAGTTTTACAAACAAAGAACACATTCTGCAATTGCCTTTATTCACAGTTTGTAAAAACAGGGTATCTTACTGTATAATCATTACAATTTACCTTGTCATTGTTCAAATCCCACCTTACAACTTCTGATGTCTCAATTGGTATGTTAGGCTGTATTAGCCTATTTTTCTAGAGAATCATTATCATTTTGATGGCATTATAGTTATAGGTTATAACTATATATATAGTTATAGTTATACATTATAGAAGAAGGGACGAAACTTAAATAGTTTTGTTTAGTTTACTGAAATCACTATAAAAGCTTTCTTGTGAACAGTTACTCCTCATGGTCGTGTGGGGCCAACAGTGTGCAGGGAATTTAAAGTTCTGCTTAAAGAATCATTTAGTTGCTCATTAAGTAGTAATTAGAATGAAAAGGTATTCACTTATAACTTCTGACTTCAGTGAATTCACAGGTGTCCGTGTGTGTTGCTATACATACGTTTTTGTATTTGCAGGTGGCTAATTACTCCTCTCAGCATCTTCCTCTCTGCTTTCTGTTAAGTTGTTCTTTTCTCTTTCATTTTGGTCCACCTCATTAAGGGATGTTCAGACTAAGCAGAATTTGAGTTGAGGGTTGTAATGATAATCTCCCTGACTCGTCATGGATTTTACTCTGTGGTTACTTTTGGTCATTGGCTAAATCACCTCTGTGAGAGTGAGTGTGTTTGTGTGTGTGTGTGTGTGTGTGTGTGTTGTGTGTGTGTGTGTGTGTGTGTGTGTGTGTGTTTGTGCTTATGAGTCAGTGGATGTCAATCTAGCCCGGTGGGGTACAGACATTGCTCAAACATGTCAAACATCCTTCAACATTTTTATTTTTTTGAAGCAAATCTATGTTTGTCTGTGTTCTTTTCTGTGTATGTGTGTAAACTTGTAGCATAATTACATGGTCATTTAGTACTAACTGTTCATGTAATTTTCTATGTATGTGAATGAAATTATCAACACTGCTAACAGCACCTGGTAGTGTAGGTTATTTACTAAACACCTTTATATAGAAAGGTTTTAAGCCTTTTAGTACACAGTCACACATGTAGAAACACACAAACACGCACTCTATAGTAAACAAACCCATCCACATTTAGGTGGGAACAGCTGGGTACTTTATTGGGGCTCTTACTACTCAGCAGGATTTGCATATGAAACCATCATGAGTGGAACAAGTAACTTCATTATTTCAGAGTAAAAGGATATTTGTGTGCATGTGTGTATGTAGTTATCTCATCATATCTATCTATCTATCTATCTATCTATCTATCTATCTATCTATCTGTCTATCTATCTATCTATCTATCTATCTATCTATCTATCTATCTATCTATCTATCTATCTGTCTGTCTATCTATCTATCTATCTATCTATCTATCTATCTATCTATCTATCTATCTATCTACCTATCTGTCTGTCCGTCTATCTGTCTGTCTGTCTGTCTGTTTATCTATCTATCTATCTATCTATCTATCTATCTATCTGTCTGTCTGTCTGTCTATCTATCTATCTATCTATCTATCTACCTATCTGTCTGTCCGTCTATCTGTCTGTCTGTCTGTCTGTCTGTTTATCTATCTATCTATCTATCTATCTATCTATCTATCTATCTATCTATCTATCTATCTATCTATCTACTTCCAGCTTCATACTGTGGATAATGTGTGCATGTTGATGAGTGTGGAAGCTGTGTTTAATCACTTGTACCTTTAAACATTGACCCAGTCAATATATTCAGATTGGAAAATGGGCTCTAATCAGCCTTATCAGGGAGGTGGTGGATAAACACTGTAACACTGTCACGTTTACGGTAAGATTGGGCTCTAATTATAGGATGGATTAACATGCAGTGCATTCCACAGTGGAAACAAGTCAATAGCTGTTTTCTCATTATTCAAAATATACAGCTTGAAACTGTTTAAGCCTTGCAAGTGACCTGTAATTTGTATTACAGGCTTAAAACATGCTATAGTGAAAGTTGCGTTTTAAAAAAGGATTAAATTAATTGGGCCAACTTCATATATTGACTGTAAACAATTAGACTGATGAAATGGAACCTGATGTATGAATATACAGGCAGTCTCTGTTTTCAGTTACTTACTTTGAATGTACTCAAATGTACTCGAATGTAATCTCGAGGAAAAGCAATAATATTCCTAGTATTATATGTATATAATGTACTGTATATCATTTCTGGAGGGAGTTGCTGCTGCTTTGTGTCGAGAGAAGCCAGTTGAGATGGTTCAGACATCTGATTATGATGTCATCTGTGCATCTTCCAATGGAGGCGGGGTTTAGCCCACCATTGGTTCAGGAAACGCTGGAGAGACTATACATCTCATCCTGCTTAGGAAAACCTCAGGATCACCCAAGAGGAGCTGAAAAATGTTGCTGGGGACACGTGGGTTGCATTGCCTAATCTATATCGTGATTTTTTTTAAGCAGTAAAAGTTTTAAGTAAGAGTATGCAGCTGTGCCAGTGGCTCTGTAGGCTGTACTCAAGCAAAGTTATGCTTTGAGCTAAATGCTAACATCAACATGCTCCCAGTGACAATATTAGCATGATGTGAAGTAGGTATAACTTTATGATATTTTCCATCTTACTTAGCATATTACAATGCTAATATTTGCTTATAAAATTAAATTATTGGACAAACTAAAATTTTGAACTGATGATGGCACTAAATGAAAAGTCAGGGGATCACCAAAGTGATTAAAATTCTTCTATCAAAATTCATAGCAATCCATTTGGTTGTTCACAGAAAGAAAAATGTGTTATTTGTAGAAAATACCCTGCTACATTTTGTTTAACAAATTTCTTTTGACAAATATATATTTGAAATATGGGTTGGCTCAAACATCACTGGTGTCTAATAACTTCTAAATTCATAAGGAGAAATTTTTGGTTTGGTTAGCTGTCTTCTCTTTTGAGTAGCCCTTTAACATTTCAGTTCCTATTTCATCGGTTGTTTATTGGATAGCCAAGTCTCGGTTTTTTATTAGCCGATCAGAGATGAGTATCATAACCTATTGAATTCCCAGAGGGGGGAAATAAGAAAAAAAAAAGGACTTAAAAACAGTAACTTAAAAAAATGAGGGAGGAATGAGACCAAGAGGATCCATGAAACAGACAGACACGCTTCGATAATGCTTTATATCAGTGTGTGACCCTGTTAAAAGAAGAGATTGAGATGTATTTTGGAGCAGTTCTCATTCAGTAATTCTACTAAACTATGTAAACACTATGACCATGATCGCACTATACATCGCATAGCTCACTTCGGATGGAGGATTGTTAAAAGCTTTCTGGAATTTTTAAGGAACAGTGAGTACAGACAATATTCTCATTGATGATTCAAATGAACTCCAACAAGTGTTCCAATGATATACAGTCAGCTCCAGAAGTACTTGGAAATTCACACAATTTGTGTAAATTTGTCTACATAACTACAATGGATTTGAAACAAAACAAATAAAGATGTGATTGAATTGCAGACTTTCAGCTTTAATTCAATGGGTGTAACAAACAAAAAAAACTGTTTGGGAATAACACCTGCTTTTATATATGGTCCCTCAATTTCAGGGGCTCAAAGGTCCTGGACCAATCGGACAATTGATTTATAAGGTTTGGCCTGTTCCCTCATTATTTCAAGAGAAGTTAAGCAGATAAAAGGTCTGGTTCCAAGTGTTTAATTTTGTATTTAATAGCTGTTCACAGGAACTCTTCATATGTGGTCCCAAGAGGTGTTGATGCAAATGAATTTTCTCATCAAAACAAACCTATCAGACAGATGGCAGAAATTTTATCTGTGGCCAAATCAACAATTTGATACATTCTTAAGAGGTAGGAATGTACTGGTGAGCTCAGCAACACCAAAAGACCTGGAAGACCAGGGGAGACGACTAAAGTGAATGATCGCAAAATTCTTTCCTCGGTGAAGAAAATTCCCTTCACTAAATCTAGCAAGGTCAAGAAACACTTAACAGGAGGTAAGAATATCCTTTTCTAAGTCTACAGTCTAGAGATACCTTCATGAGTGGAGATACAGAGGATTTACCACAAGGTCCAAACACTCAAGAACAGAGAGGCCAGATAAGAGTTTTCCCCAAAACATCTAAAAAAATCTGCCCACTAGTGGAACAAGATTCTTTGAACAGATGAAACAAGATAAAATTGTATCATAATGATGGAATGAGTCTGGAGAAGGAAAGGAACAGCTCATGATCCAAAGCCACCACATCACCTGTCAGACATGATGAAGACAGTGTTATGGCATTGACACGTATGGCTACCAGTGGAACTGGGTCCCTGGTGTTTACTGATGATGTGACTGCTGGTAGAAGTAGCAGGTTGAATTCTGAAGTGTATTGGGCTCCACTATCTGCTCAGAAACAGCCAAATGCTACAGAAAAGATAGGACAGTGCAAGATCTTTTCAAGGCAACAAAATGACATATTCTTCAATGGTAAAGTCAGTCACATAACATCAATCCAACTGAGCAGGTTTTTCAGTTACTGAAGACTAAACTGAGGGCAGAAAGACCCACAAACAAGCAACAACTGAAGGCAGCTTCAGTAAAGGTCTGGCAAAGCATCTCACAGGAGGAAACTCAGAATTTGTTGATGTCCATTGGTTCCAGACTTCTGGCAATCATTGGCTGCAAAGGATTCTTATCCATTCAATTAATGGGAAATTACTCATCAGTTAATGTAATGTATAAACTCTATACTCTATTACAGCTGCTTTGGTAATTTATCATAACATTTGAAGACATCATGACAGTGAAGTTAAGTTTCCTGGGTTGAAGCAACTCTAAATTATTTTACTTTAGTTTCTGTTTGGCCTCTTTCATTCCAGCAAATTTGCTGAGACATCGAAGCTTCAGGATCAGACTTGTTCTAATTGACTTAATGTCAAAGCACAGTTTCACAAGTCAAACAGAAACAAGTATTATCTCGCAGCTTAGATTTAAAACATGAGGAAAGAAACATTCAGCTGACATCCCATCAGAAATGGTGCCTCCAAAGGCTGGGAACATCAAAATTCCAGTTTTACTATTTAAGAAACTCGTGTTTTTTTTCTACATTTGCATGAATTTGAGTCAAATTGCAGACAGTGACTTCATGGGACTGAATCAGTTGAGCTCTTTAGTTGTTTACACTTGGGCCATAATTAACTTACACTGCCAGATAAGCCTGCTGTGTGTGTATTTATGTGTGTGTGTGTGTGCACATTTGAATTTATACCAATGGCATTAAGCCCTTAGTCCAAAGTGTCAAGTTAAATCTTATTTGGATGACATGTCTTCAGAAAGCTTAATGTGCAGATAGAGCCTTATTCAAAAAATAAATAGACAAGAAAAAAGCCCCATTAAATGTGAAATGCTTCCTCTCTCCATATTCTCCTTATTTTAAAGTAAAGAAGCCAGATGAGCGAAATGGTTAGATGATGCATTAACTCCCTGGTCACTAAAAGGCTGTAGCACTTAGGGAGATAGTTCACTTCTATACAGCTTCACCACTTTTTAGAAAAACAGCAGGAGAGTACTGACTCACCAAATACACCATTCCATTCTCTGTAGACCTATAGGTCAAAATTCATCTTTATTTTAACATTTGAAATATCTTTTTTGAAATATATTTAATGCATGATACATCACCAAGCATTGTTAAATAAACCAAATATGTCTTACTCATGTGATGGAAAAAATGTACAAAATGACACAGATTATACACCAATTAGCGACAACTGTTTTAACTGATGTGGCTGTTAAGTGTACGCTGCACTCTATTTGCACTGATTGCAACTTCAAAGCTGATTAAGAACTGCAGCACACATTTGCGCAAAGCCATTTTCTTGGTAACTCTTGCCCCAAGTGTCCTAAGAAATGTTCGGGTCCAAATAGTTAACTCCACTTACTCTAATATTTGAAAAGGCTGTGCTTTAGACCAGCTCAAAACAGCCTAGTTCGTAGAAGGTGCCATTCCAAAGGGTCACAGCTGAGGACAGGGTGAAAGGTCTGCAGTCAGACTGAGGAGCGAGAGCCGATAATCGTTGCTGTGCATAGAAATCAATGTACATCATCACCGATGTTGCATCCATGTTCACAGGAGTGGTATTTTAGTGCTGGTTTTTAATTAAAGTGAAACCACATTTCCCATAAACCCTGTTTGTTTAAAGGCTTTCGACTCACTTTATCATCAATGCCAGCTCCTTCTTACTGTTCAGTGCTGTAACGGAATCCCTATCAATTGCTACTACCTAAATTCAGTGTGGAGAGAGACAGATGCTGTCAGTCTCCTTGCTGAAGGACCACTTTGATTGAAGTAATTAACCAAACTCAAAACATGTGGAATAGTTCATTAGTGTTGCATGAAAAACAGACAGCTCATCACCTGCTAATAGGATGTGTGTGTGTGTGTTTGTGTGTTTGTGTGTGTGTGTGTGTGTGTGTGTGTGTGTGTGTGTGTGTGTGTGTGTGTGTGTGTGTGTGTGATTTAAGCAGGTAGTACGGAAGATGAAGGGAGGTGGGCCTACACACTTTATAATGCTGCACTGACATTTTTATTAGATCCACATCAGGTCAATAAGGACAGAGATCCTCCTGTGAGTCAAAACATTAGTTTATGCTCTAATAAAGGCATCAGTGGGGAATTATACAAAGCTCAGCCTCTCATGCTTTTATCTTCTCTGACATGACTACTCTAATATATCTAACCGTGTGTGCAGCAACATTTTCCCTAACATGAAGCAAATTATCACTACTTTACTTTCACTTTTTCCATTATTCCGCTATACTATCTTGGGTAGCTGTAAAGGGACAAAGCATAAAGAGGCATGGGAGACAACATCTATCTGAGGAAAAATAATGTCTTTATGCAGAACTCTCTTTACTTTATGTGTTGTTTAAAGTGTCAGTTCACCAAATCAAAAAAAATACATTTTTTCAAAGTAACGTTTTGGTATCCAACCATAAAAACGGTTTTATCGGTAATGCTGATCAAAAGAGAAATTGATCTCAACAAGACAACTTGATTTAAGAACAACAACAACAAGAATAATAATAATTATTATTATAGTAAAGGATTTATAATCTATTTATAATTGTAATAAATCCTAAATAGTTCTTAATACAATGAAGGTGATACATTTTTAATCTGTGGACCTTAGAACATCTACTTGCAATATGTTTTGTTTTGTTTTTTTAAATCTACAGTGGCACCAGTGTCTCTTTAAATGCAAACATCAGCATTATGAGCTTGTAAAAAAAAAAAAAAGGTTAGCATGCTGAAGTCTCATAAGTAATGATTTCAATTATTACCATCTTTTTATTAGCATGGTAACATTTGCTAAATAGCTGTAATACTAAACACAAAGATCACTGAGGTTGGTGCAGATATAAACCAAAATGTTGGATAAATGAACTTTTTTTTTCTGAGAAATGAAAAGTAAGGGAATCAACAAAGTGACAACTTTATCCTGTGAAGAACATGGAAGTAAAAAAAAAATAAAGTTGTCAAAGTGTAATGATGTCACAAAGTGCAACAGAAGTAGAATTAAATGTCCACTAAAGCCTTTGCTTATTTGGAAAGAATGAAAAACAGTGGCAGAAAAAAACATATGTTTGGAGCAATTGGTAGACTGTAACTGTCCTTTAAATGATACATGCAAATGGCATAAATTAAGTACTATCATTTGTTTTCCATGTTGTATTTGTTTGACTGGAACTCTTTTAATTACATCATCACATTTTGCTGGGTTCTTCTGCAATGGTTTAATGGCGCTGACAGAGGAGAGAGCTCCACCAGCTGTTTATCTCAATAAGCAAACTCCAGACTTTTCCATAACAGTAGCTGATGGAATCGGGCATTAATTTGCATTTTCTTTCACCAGCTTTCTGGAAAATTTGCACCAAATTTGGCTGCAAATGTGACTATTGTCTGGGCACCATGAATGTCGGAGTAACCTTTATTTGTCAACATGTAACCCAAACCTTCCCCTGACATTGCCATCTCTGGAGCATGGCTAAAAAATGTTGCCACCACTAAGGATAATTTAGTGACCTCACTGTACAAATTCTCTTTATAAAACTTTTTCCCAGGTATATCTCAAACCATCACAATATTTAGTGGAAATAATCTGCATGAGTAGATAACATAGGGAGAAAGTGTGAAAATATGTAAATTTACAGCCTTTAAATGAATGTAAGGAACCAATACTTCCAGCTGGTAAATAACACCACCATGACAACAGACCTTAGTTGCTCACACTAATGCTAATAACCTGTATTAGTAGATCCAGGCTGAGCAGTAATAGAAGGAGCAGTGTGAAAATGCTACATAATGCAGCTCTAATGACCTGGCTGACTTTCCTCCTACAACCAGGAAAGGAAACAAAAACTTTTTGTGTACTTCCGCTCATGACGTCAGACTGTTAGAGTTGTACACTTGGTTGATTCTGCCTTTACTGGTCCACTTACATATGCCTGAGTCACACTGAGCCACAGTCCTTGCTAATATTGAATCTCTATGAATATGAAGTACATATGATATTCCCCCATTAAGCTGTTTTTAACAGTGAACATCATTTATAAGAAAAACATTTATATTTTCTGATAATTGCTATCATTGCTAACTTGAGATCCCTCCTTATAACGTATGCAGTTTGCTGGCTGAATTGTTCCTACTGAATGTGTTTTGTGGTGAGTGTATAGCCTCAGATCAGCAGGGGGAAACACTGTGTCTGTGGGGGCATGTGTGTGTGTGTGTGTGTGTGTGTGTGTCTGTTTGAGGCTGTGTGTGTGGGTTGTGAAATTTTGCATGAATATGAAAATTGCTCCCATAAATAGGCTTTACTTTAAGTTCTGTGAAACTTTAATTTCAACCCCCCCGTCGACCATGAATCTCATCCCCACATCTCCCTGGAGGATTCTCTCTGTGACACGCTCTCTCTATTTTTGTTTTTCCATCTCTGTTTCTTTTCTGTCTTCATCCATCTTGTCATATACTCGACCTTTTTCCTCTTCCTTTCTGAGTCTTGCCATCTCTCTTGTGTCTCCAAACTTCTTCCTTGCTTTTTTCACCATAAATAAGTTGAAAGTTTAGATCAAGAACGATGGAGAGGGAAAAAATGGTTTTCTTTGCTTCAGATGATCACATCCGCTGCACAAATATTTGACTGGGCAAAGTTCAGAGGTGGCTGCTAAGTTTTTGTGGATTCAAAGAAACTTTTCTAAGCAGTACAGCGAAGGGAGAGTGAAAGAAAGACAGAGAAAGACAAATGCCAAGAATATATCAGCATTCAGCAAACAGAGCAGATTTCTTCCGAGGCAAAATAATATACAATAGAGTTGAAGGTTAGCTGTCATTTTAAATTAGCATTTCTTGAAAATATTCCTCTTTTTTTCTGTGATTCTTAAGGTTGATACTTGATGTTTCAATTTAAAAACAGAAATGCTTTCAATCAATCATAAAATAACATCATTTCAAATTAGTTGATGCTATTGCGTCATATCTGTTATATTACTGTATCTGGTGATTCTGTTTAGCAGAACATTCATTCTTTTAATGGTACACTGTCTTTTAGCTGTTAAAGACAATGTCCTGAAGACTAAATGGTTTGTAAATGGGAACTGAAAGCATAGAGAAACATAGACACACAAACACACATAATCTAAATCCTTGGATCCTGCAGTTACTTGTCCCGGTAGTTTAGGAGCAGATTTTGGTGCGAAAACCCTTGAAACACCAGGGCTATTTAACCCTAATACAGTCCTCTGGTATTTAGAAAAATATACAAAACATTAAAAATATTCCTAACAAGCATCTGTATCCTTACACACCTAGAGATGCAAAGTTATTACACATGGCAATTTGTTTAAATTAGGTAAGTGCAGTAATTAATGATAAAATGCCCAGTCTCTCAATGTTAATATATCCTCACAATCCTCTGAAATGTTTTTAGAGATATTATTCTAATAAGTAAAATGACAAAACATAAAATGGAAAATAGTTGGTACAAGCCATAATGCTAGAAAGTTTTAATATTGTTAACTAAGATTTTGAAACAAGATTTAAAGACATTATTTCCTGGAAATGGAGAAGGATAATGTGAGAAAGAGCAGTTTTGTTTGTGAAAAATATTGGAACACGTCTGCTAGATATGTCCTATTAGTGTAAGACATGGATGCACTCATATGACAGTTTTAAAAACAGATAAAAATAGTGCTAACAGCGATGGATGATATTAATTTTTGCATATTTTCTAAAAACAATTAAAACATGTTTTAGAAAATCAAAAAATTAAAATTGACACTCAAGTTTCTTTGGCTAAATACCAGGGACTAGTTGGAAATGGTCCTTAAAGAAAAGTAAATATATATTTTTAGAAACTTAAATGAAACGATACTATATTGAAAGTAATGAAACATGTAATTTTTGTACACAACATGTGTATTGAACATGCCAGAGGAATTAGGATGATTAATTTAACAAGGAAAATATAATAATTAAGAGTAACCCTGTTAAAGATTTTAGATGTTTTAACAGCTTTTTGGTTATTGTATTCAGCTCTTGCAGCTGACATGCATTCTGTTATGCAGATATTCAGTTAAGACATGTCTGGCTTCTTTTAGTGAAACCAACTAACTAATTGGGTAGAAGTTATAGCATGAATTATTTTATTATATTCATTAAATCCAACTATTATACACACACACATATATATATATATATTATATATATATATATATATATATGTACTTATATATATATATATTTATTTATTTTTATTTTTTTCCAAAGAAATATTAATAGACCAAATTTGACCATCTATGACCTCTAAGCACAGATATAGTTCTTGGCTGCAGCATCAGAAATTTTTTAAGTTTATCACCTACCCGCTTGACTCAAACACTCATAATAGGTGCATATTTACAATTTAAGCAAGAATGGCATTTTTCAGGAAAAAAAATAGTTGCACTTGTGTTATCTAAAGTAGACATGGAACCAATGTGATCCTGTGTATAAATGCTATAAATCCACAAAAGTTGTGTTTAAAACATTGGGGAAAAAAGGGTAAATTACGAAGAGACAAAATGGCAAAGAAAAATCAAAATCCTCTAGCATCTCATAAGACTGATGGAAGAAACACTGCAGAATTCTCAGGTAGCTAGAGAAACATGATCTGTGAAGACCACTGACCTAAGTAGCATTTCTTACATTAATGTGGACTGGTCGAGGGGAATAACAATAATGGAGGAGAAGAAAATGATTGGGAAGAAAATGGCTCACCTCTGAATACACACTTTCACTCAGTTCATATAAATGATCCTACCTGCAATGGCAGAGAAGAAATATAGGTGTTATCATTACTCTTTGCTGCGAGCGTGTTGGGTTCGGAGTAGTGTTTTCATATCACTCACAGTAGGCTCTTTGTCTCTCCTTCACTCTTTATCTCTCTTTTGTTCTCTATCTGAGGCTATTGATCTCTTAGCAGGGAAACCGGAGAGTTTTGTCTGCATCTTTCTACCTCGTCTACTTCCACTTTCTGTTCTTCTCCCCTTACCTTTTTCTTTGCTGTCATTATTTTCTCTCCTGTCGGTTTCTACCCTCACAACACACACCTTTTGTCCTCTTGTCTACCTGGTAAACATTACTTCCTTCTTGTCCAGGACTGTTATTGCTTAGTAATACTGATACATAAACGCAACCGTTTCTTCAAAATCTAATATTATGAGCTGATACGTTTGCTCTTTCTCACACACACAGATACACACAATTTGCAGCCCTGGACAGAGGCTGTGAGTGTGCATTTACTGTATGTATCATTTACTTGGATTTACCTGAATTCAAATTTAAATTAAAATTAGGCAGAAGCAGCACTCTACGTGTCCTTATACTACAAGTTGAATAAAAATTTTAACTACTTATTCCTGTCGATATCATTTTTTTTATTATTTGTCTTGAGTAACTTTAGTAAATAATAAAAAAAGAAAAGATTAGTTAGAACTATACAGAAAATTGATGAGTGCAATTTCCTGCTTCATCCTCTTAGCATCTCTTGTCTCTATTTGTGTCACTGAGGCTTGATTGTGTGTGTGTGTGTGTGTGTGTGTGTGTGTGTGTGTGTGTCTGTGTGTGTGTCTGTGTGTGTCTGTGTGTGTGTGTGTAGTTGATCTTTCCAATTATTTTGTTAAAGAGAAGTTTTGGTGGCTGAGGTCTTACTGGTGCTCGTTGACACCTGGAAGTTGCATGACATCTTTTCTGATCCAAATAACCAAAAATCTGGTATGTGATTTTGGTCATTATGAAATATAAAGATATAGAAATGACAAAGTTTTATATTAATATTCATATATTTGTGTATTTTAATGGCTCAAAAGCGTATGTGGTTGAACTGCTCATTTAAATGAACTTTGTTATGCCACTGACAGTGCTGAGACCAATTCCACTTTTTGTAAAGGGGCAGCTTCTCAGTCAGTGCTGTGTCTGGGAGGGATATCATCTCTGACATCGCACTGTATAGTGGTGCAGGTGCCACCACCTCAGTTGCCTACAGTTGCTGGTCCGATTTGACAACCTTGTTAAAGCCCTACACAGCAGTGAGGCTGTTCTATACCACCATTAGATGTCATCAAACTTCTCTGCTATTTCTTTATTTTTTTATTCTGCTGTGCTCTGTAGTTAGTCAATACTTCATATCTGCCTTTAGATAAATATTTATACCTTATCCTTTTTTTTCCAACCATCTCTTAACTAATACCCAGATGGCTTATAAAAGAGTTCTCTGTAGTTTTAAGATGGCAAATTGAAAGACATATGATATCAGTGTTGATATGATTCTTTAGGTTTCCATCTTTGTGTTTTACAATAACTTCCAACAACTGAAGTTTTTCACAGAAAACATGTCAATAAGTCATGGTAGAAAAGCACAAGTGTAAATAATAATTTGAAAGATGTCTGAATACCATTCACTCTGGTATTGTTCATGCTGTCTCACTGTCACACTGGCAGCCCTTACTGGGACACAGAGCCCCTGTTAGTGTTATTACTAACACATGAGCTTTCCTACTGTGAAAAGTCAATATTTGCTGTGAAAAAGATTACGCAGACTTTTTCTCAAGATTGTGTGTATGTGCATGGACTCTGATTCACTGACATCTCCCCCAGTCTCCTGCTGCACATGGGAAAAATCCAATTTTTATTACTCTAAAGGCCTGATCACACCTGAAAGTGGCATAATGAAATTCATTAGCCACCTTTCATGAAATATGTGGTTCTTGAAACTTGGTGACATTAATTAGTCACAGGGGAAGTTGAGCTAAAACAGCCAGCCAGGCAGGCACTAATCTAGCACTTAAGTTTTTATCTGTTTCCTCTTTAGTTTAGAGTTTAGTTATTTACAAACTGCACACCATCTTTTTGGGTTTTTTTTGCAGAATAGTTTACACCACATTCTTAAACTTAGGTACAGATTGATGACCTAATGTAATTCCTGGCATTGTCCCACTGAACCTTGACCTATAGGTCTAATCAGCCAGCCACTGAAAACGTGTGTGAATGCGCCCTCAATAGTTGCTTGGCTGTGGTACTAGCACTAGACTTAGTTGTATCATCAACATTAGCAACAGGAGCAGCAGTAATAGTAACACATTTACAACTACAATCCTGATTTCTTCCTGGGTTAAGGGCTCAAAATGGGTCTTCTTGTTGTTTTTGCTGGCTCGCCACTTGACACTGGTATGTTTTAATAAGCCCTAGTGCTGGGGTGAGTCACTGCATTATAAATGTTAAACTGGGTCCATCATGGAAAAGGTCTAAGCAAATTTGTATTGAACCGTTTTTATAACTGGGGCTGTTTCTGAGAGGAGAACATACTGTATGTTCTTTGTGGAAGAGATGTGTGAAAGGTGCTGACTGGTGGTAGACATATGGCTGCCACTGTCCCTGAACCATTAGTAGTGCCCTTCAGCTACCTTTAATGCTAAGAACAGCTATGAATCAACACCATACACACATACACACACACTGGCTGTGAAACAGATGCACACAAATCTCTGAGGTCACGATTGGGTCAGTCGGATTGATGTAGTTGTGTGAGTGTGTGTGTTTGTGTGTGTGTCTAGCATTGAGATTTTCCAGTCATTTCAGTGCCTAATTAAGACAAAAATACATGGGAGACTTCATAAGAGTACAAATATCAAGTCATCTTCAAACTCCATGCTTATTCTAGTATTCACTTAAATTGGTATTTTCTAAACCAAAAATGAAAGAAGCTGTTGTTAATCTGTGGTTTCTTGGTAGGTTTAAATTGCTTCTGAACAATAACTGATCTTCTTCTTTTACAATACATTCTATTAAAAAAGGAAAAAATCAACAAATCAGAAATAAACATTGAACTTTCAACTAATATTGTAATGTATTTAAAACTACTGTATATCACGCTACTTGTCTAGCTTTCTTGTGTTTGGCTGCACTTTTTAAACAACAACAGAACTTTAAAGTTAAAATATTCCTGCATTTACAACAATGTTAGAAACAATGACAAACTTAAGATATATTTTAATCAATTTGATTCTGAATACCACTACAGTAGCCTCAGTTGCAACCATGTTAAAACTCTGATACAAATCCTGGAGCAGCGCGGATCGGGGAGTTTTTAAAGGAGGCTTCAGTGACTTTTTTTTGTCTGGGATGGGTTATACAATCTGAGCATGAATCAAGAGTCTGCCAATTGGTATTTGGTGTGTGAAAAATAAGAAAACTCCAAAATATGTCATGAAAGACAGTGCTGCAAACATAAAAGGAAGCCAGTAAAAAAATCATCAAGTTGTTTCATTAATTTTGATTTTAATGCTGAATTTATCTGATCAGAAAGACTCAGTCTTTGTAACTGCACTTTGATTGATTTTTCATTGGTTTACATTCCCTTCATTATTATTCATCCCCACAGAGGTTACACCGTATTAGTGTAACAGTCAAATGAAGTTAAATTTTGTTTTTGTTAGATATTAGTCTGTATATCTTTGTTGTTTTTCAGTAAAGACTGACGACGTGCTGGTAATTTGATTATCTGTGTGTGTCCATGGGCACAAATAATAGTTTGCTAAATCTCTTCATGTCCAATGGCCCCAAAAGCAGTTAGCCAGCTAATGGGCCTGAAGGTGTGCGGGAGCTTGACAGCAACTCAACATGCGTTGAAATAATGTGAATAAAGAGTAGCACCTAGTGGGAATCTGTGCTGATGAGCCAGGCCAAATAGTTTTGCTAAGTGGAATACAGAATTAACAGAACAATGGGTCCTCCTAAATGTTAATGTTATAGAGGGACAGAAGTTCAATTCTAGGTTAGGTTGCCAAAAAAGGGGAAAAGGCTTGTATCCTTTGATAACGTTCTCCAGTCAGTAGGACAGAGCACTTCCTAGCCATTTACTACATGTAAAAATGGCTGTAATTTCTCAGCATTTGGTGATTTCCCTGGGTTTTAGGCTTCAGCCATTCAAAGACTGCAAATGATTCTGATCCACGTAATAAAAATAATCCTCATAATCACCATTTGTTGGTGTAGAGAGGCAAAATTACAATAGTGGTATGATACAAACACAAAATGTACCACAAAAAGAATTATTTGCACCCTTATCTAATATTTAGCTGCGGAACCTTTGCCAACAATAGCAACTTCTAAACATTTCTTGTAGCTTCTACAATCTTTTTTTGCTGGTAGTTTCTGCCGATCTTCAGTTGCTGTGTACTCAAGCTCTTTTGAGTTTGCAGGAGTTACTTTGGCAATTGGAGATTTCAGCTCTCTCCAAAGGTTTTCAATGGGATTTAGGTCGGGACTCACTGCTGAACAGTTTAAAACAGTCCATCTTTTCCTTTTAAGCCTTTCTTTTGTACTGCTGGATGTATGCTTTGGGTTGTTGTCCTGCTCAAAGACCAAAGACCTTTGCCTCAAACCTAGTTTTCTGATAATGGGTAATGCATTTCTGTCTAAAATGCCTTGGTAATCTTCTGATTTCAATATTCTTTTTGTACATTCAATACCTCTACTACCATAGATGATAAATGGACTGCACTTACATACTGCTTTACACTACTGCCACATTCACCCATTCATTCACTCATTAATACAGCACCTGTTTTCTACACATACAGAACTTTCCTCAAATACACATTCACACACCAATGATACATTGGAGGCAGTTTGGGTTTCATTATCTTGCCCAAGGACACTTTGAATGTGGGATTGAGGAGCTGGGGATTGAACTGCTGACCTTCCAGTTAATGGACAACCCACTCTACCTCCTGAACCTCAAAGCAGCCCCATTGCATGATAAAACCTCTGCTAGGTTTTACCGAAGGCAGGGTGTTCTTTTCCTTATGGGCTTCATTTTGTCGCCTACAAACAAACTGATGCACTACATTACCAAAGATCTCTACCAAAGATCTCTGCTTTGATCTTTTCTGTCCTTAGAATATTATCCCAGAAAGATTTTGGCTTATCTATGAAAGACTTTGCAAATATTGTAGCTTTTCATGCCTTTCTTTCAATAGGCTTTTGCCAATGGAGCTCTACCTGGTTAAGTGTGTGGTTTATGGTCCAGGCTGAAACCACCACTCCAGATTGATCCAGAGCAGCTTAAGGCTCTTTAGATGTCTTGGTTGGTGTTCTTTACACAATCGGCATCAACCTTCACAGACTTCTCTCATTAAGTCTCTTCTTAGCTCCACTTTCTGGAAGCATCTTAACAGTTTTATGACTTTGGAACTTCTTGATAATATTACAAACTGTTGAAACAGGGTTTTCAAGATCTTTTGCCTTGTAGCCTTTTGCCTTAGTTATGATTTGATATTAACATTTCTGATGTTCTCGTCATCACCCTTTTGAAAAAGAAACTTGAAACAAGTGAAATTTTTTTTCATATATACACATAAATTGTTTGGTGCATGCTGATGATAATAAAAACCCCATTTAATTTTAACCCCTTTTTCTTGCTTTCACAATTGGATAACTGCAACAGAGAACAGAACAATTTTTCTTCTTGATTTAATACACTTTCGTTTAAATAAATGATTGACTATTTAATATTCCTGCTAAAATAATTTCCTCAGACTTCATTATAATAACCTAGAGTCAATGTCAGTGTTGCAAAGGTTAATCCCATCCTTTTAACTTAATTAAGACCTTAATTTTATTAATATCTTCATTTAAAAATATCTAATGAGAATTCAGATTGTTTTTGACCTATTTTTGCCTATCACGGATCTTGTTAAGTATTTTTTTTTTCTTTCCCAGTACAGGGATACAAGGGATGGTCAAGTTTGTTTGTCTTACATAATCTTTTTCAGCCACGTCTTAATATTGAGTTTTAGTGCCTATTTGTACTCCACATCTTAGTTGTCTTTAAGCTTACAGGGTAACATCGGTGTGTTTCTCAATACTTTTTCTTTCTTTCTTTCTTTCTTTCTTATCATTTATTATTATTTATTTCACAACTCGGCAGTGGCTTAGACGTTAGCAAGAGCACTTTCCAAGAAGAGGGTCCCAGGGACTTAAATCTTAGCATTGGTCTATTTTCTGTGGAGTTTTGCACATTTCACAGCATTTACATGTGATGTTTTCCACAGGTAGCATGGTTTCATTCCGGAGAGCAGATCAAGGATATTCTGATTTGCCCTTGTCACTCTGAAGGTGAAGACTCACTGTTGATAAACAAAAAAGATCAAATTCAACTCCAATATGAATTTACACAAAATATCTGAAGGAAAAGTAACTGTTGTTCCAAGTTCATCTCTTTATGAATGATGTGACAAATTCATGAGAAAAAAAAACAAAAAACAAACTGACAGTTTACCAAATTGTGCGCAGCCTGCTCCCACCCACATTTATCCTGTGCATATAATTATGAGCATGCTTTGGTATATGTGTAACTCAGTGTGCACACCTACACAGGCTGCAATGCAAGATTTTTAGTTTGCATGTGTGAATGTGACTCTATCTGTATGTGTGCTTGTGTGCATGTGTGTGTGTGTCTGTACATGTTCTACCAGGAGGAGAACATTTGTGCAGATGGTGTGTTGGTGTTTGGATAGAATCTGCCATGCTAATGCTGCTACTCTTGATAATCTATCAATCATTCATTATTTATGTAAAACCTGGAGATGGAGAACACAAGTTAAGGATGTGTAACTAGATGGCATAGGGAGCCTAACCAGTATGTGCTGCTTCCCCCTACCACCTTTTGGTTATCTTTTGCACCATATTAGTGGTCAAGTGTAAAATTTAAAAAATGATACTGTCACTGAGATACTAAAATGTTGTGCTAAGATGCTCTAATCAGATCAGAAGTTGCAAAATGTTACAGAAAAATAGGAGAAAAGTCATTGCATAAGAACAAAGAAGAGCTGAACAGTGATAGCAGAAGTGAAGAGAGACAGAAAAAATAAGAAAGTGAAGAATGACCACAAAAGAAAAAAAAAAGATAATAAGAGGATTACAGAAATATAATGGTTTGTTTATTTTGAGAACTCTCTAATGCAAGTCAGTCAAGCCAATCTTCAGTTAGCTATCGGAGATATTGGGAGACCTCATCCAATCATATTTTTGAGCCTGGAATATTTGACTGGTGGAAAGAGTTTTGTGTTTTTTCGTTTTTTTTTCCATTGGCTCTGTATTTAATTTTGCCGTCCAGAACATCTCACTTTTTACTAGTGTCTTAGTTGTCTGATTAGCACTGTACCCTCTGCTGCTACACTGAATGCTGATGACCCTTTTTAACACACAGAGAATTTTTGAATTTCAGATGGGCTCTCTAATTCATGCAGCATGTGAAACTTCACACAGTTATTTTTATTTGCACTGTCGACTGGAAACTTGAGGATAGCCTTGGAGTGCTAGTATTGCTAAAAATCGAAGGGAACATGACAAAGTAGCACTCTTAAAGTTTGACCATGTAATAACTGACTGAGGATTTCATGTATTAATATATTGTATGCTGTACATCAAGAGAAATTCTGCTACAGTATGCAAATAAGCGTAAAATTAATAACAACATGTGTCTGGATAAACATTATGTAAACCAGGTAACATTTTACCTTTCTGAAAAAGATATGCTGTCCGTAACAAAAACACATCATAGAGCAGGGGAAAATTTCATCTTAAAGCAGAGTTTATTATTTCATGAGTGCAGCTCTAGATTCAGTAATGAGCATGGCCATGTTTCTCCCAGAGGGTAACATCTAAAATGTCTCCTTTTTTTAACCTCCTCCCCGCAGGATGTTGCCATAAATTAGAACTAGATATCAATCAACTCTCTATAGCTCGCATGGCTATAAATACTGCCACAAGCACATGGACATCCAATTATTCATCATTTCACTCTCACAGATTCTCTGTTTGAAAAAAGCAATAGAGGAAGGGAGAGAGAAGAGGAGAAGTGAAATCCAATAAAATCAGAAAAAGGGAGGCCTTGAGAGAAAAAACCTACAGAGCAAACGACAGCAAACACATATTCCAAGAATTCTAGAAGACACTAGAACTCAGGAAATAAAAAAGAACAAAGAAAAAAATGAGGCGGAAAGTTAGAGTTCAGCATCATTACATGTGCAGACAGAATGGGTTGCTTGAAAGTATGGACGCGGCCACATCTTAACGTCAAATAAGTGCACATGGCAACTACATTCTGTTAATGGTTAAGGTAAGATCATAGTTTCAGCCAGTGAATAATGGTCAAGGTTTGTCATCTGAAATGCTTGATTGAAGGAAGATCATCATCACGAGTCACTGAAATGAAGAATATTAGTTGGAGTTATGTAATAAAACGCCAACTCCGGTCTCCTATCAGACATTCTACAAAGCAAGACCCCCACACTGAATTCATGATTGTTTTGCTTCTCCTTGCAGCCTCCTTGTTGAATTGTCTCTTCCAACATATTTATATATCTCAAATGATCTTGCCAATTTAACTCCCCTCTGTATTACTGTGTGTTTTATGCAAAATGTTGGTTAATTTGATAAACAGTTAAAAAAAAATGGAGGATACTTGACAATGATCTGGCAACCCTCAATTTCAAATTGCATTAGGTTGTATTAACCACCCGCAGCCTGAATGCAGCAGTGTCTGAGTTGGGGATGAGTGGTGGTGAACCTGAAACGGTATGTATTTTTAGTTGAATGGTTTCAAATGTCACCGAACTGAAACATCTCCACTGGACAAAATCAACATCAGCCGATAATATATCTAAATTTTAGCTAACTGCAGCTAATTTGTGAGGTTAAAATACCTCTGTAATTAACCCAAATGTGTCTTCTTTGAAATTAGTTGGAGAAATATTTACTATTTAATGCATCCCTCCCCTTCTCCATGAGTGGATCAAGAGCTCGTTCTTTTACTGCATATGGGTCAAGAAATGAACATTAAGATATCAATGTTATTTACAGTTAGACACATAGGCATTTGGACAGTGACAAAATTTACTTAATTTTTCCTCTATTCAGATGGATTATGGTGTATGGATTTGAAATGAGGCCATTAATGTGTGATTGAGGTGTAGACTTTCATCTTTAAATCAAGGGCTTTAACAAAGATATTGCATAAACTGTTTTGGAATTACAGCCATTTTTATATGTAGTCCCTCATTTTCACAAGCTCAAAAGTAATTGGACATTTGACTGACAATCATTTTTCATGGCCAGGTATGACCTGGCCCCTTATTATTTCACAAAAAATTAAGCAGATAAAAGATTTGGAGTTGATTCCAAGTGTTTAATTTGCATTTGGTAGCTGTTCATGGGCAATCTTAATATGCAGTCCAAAGAGGTATCGATGTAAATGAATTTTCTCATTAGGCTAAAAATAAAATAAACCTACTAAGTGGAATACCTCAGCTACATCAAAAGGCCTAGAAGACCATGGAAGATGACTAGAGAGGGTGATAGAATTATTTCCTTGGTGAAGAAAAAACCCTTCACAACATCTGGTCATGGCAAGAAAACTCTTGAGGTGGTAGATATATCTTTGCCAAAGTCTACAATTAAGAGATGATTTACAAATGGAAATAGAGAGGGTTTACAATATGGTGCAAGCCACTGGTGACAGACAAGAATGGAAAGGCTTGATTAGACTCTTCCAGAAACCATTTAAAAAAAACCTGACCAGTTCTGGAACAAGTTTCTTTTGACATATAAAAAACCAAGATTAACTTGTAGCAGTATGATGGAAAAAGAAGAGTACAGAGAAGGAAAGGAACAGCTCCTGATCCGAGGCCACCACAAAATCTGTCAAACAAGTTGAAGCAGTATTTTGGTAATAATAGTCAAAATTTATTTAAGATATAGATTAATGTTAGATTTGTTAAAATAAAAATGTGTCTTAAGAAATTGATTTAAATGTGGAACTGAATCTGTAAGTCTAATCTCCTCTGTTCCAAAGTCTAGGCGCCCTGACATGAAAGGTCCTGTGTCCCTTGGTCTAGACCCTGGTATGGCCAATAAGGTCCATACCAGAGGATCTCAGACCATGAAACATGAAGTCAAAGGGGGTAAAAGTGCAGAAATATGGGGAGGGGCCAGTTCATGCATGGCCTCAAAGGTAAAATAAATGGCAGCCAGTGCAAGGATCTAGGGTGCTAGGGTGATAAGAACAGATTCTGACTTAGTTAGTAGACAAGGGGCAGCATTTTGATCTGACTGTGGGCAGTGGATTGATCACAGAGACAGGTGTGTAGGGAGCTGCAGTAGTTCAGGCAAGAGGAAATAAAAGCATGGATGAGTGTCTGCAAAACTGTGGCTGAATGAGAAGACTTAACCTTGGCTATATTTTGCCAATGATAAAAGAATATGAATTAAATTTTTTCTTTACCTGGGGTTCAAAACACGTCCTTGTCAAAAATTACACGAAGGTTTCTGGCTAAGGACTTAACATAATTTGCTCGTACACCCATATTTTTTTATGAATTCTATTCTTTTTTTATAGGGGGATCAAGTAAAATGACCTGGGATTTTGTATAGTTTAATTGAAGGAAGCTGTTTGACATCCAGTATTTAATTTTAGCAAGACATCTTTAGAATGTTGCTATGTTAGACTGGTCATCAAGTCAGAGTAAGAGATAGAGCTGCATATTTGTGGACACTGTCACATAGAGGAAGCTTATTGATGGAAAATAAAATGGGACCCACAACTGAACCCTGGGGTAAACCACAGAAAAAATTTGTGGGGGGTTAAATGGAACCAAACATCAATGCAGAGAAATATCTGTTTGATAGGTAGGACTTGACACGATTTAAAACCACATCAGCGATTCCTCTCCCCTTCTCCAGTCTGTCAAAGAGTATGTTATGATCTACCATTTAAAATCCTCACTGAGGTCCAAAAGAACTAAGATGGAGCAATCGACAAAACTTCAGCCAATAGAGGGTCATTAAAGGTTTATTGGGGGAAATAGACTAAGAAGAAAAAAAAAGGCTGATGCTTGTTAATTAGGCTTTAAAAAGAGGAGAATTCCTCAAAGGATACCAGCTTATAAAAAAAATTATCTCTGTAGATGACACCCGACCCCCCACCTCGGCCAGACAGCCCAGCCTTTTAAGCATAGGTAATGGCGGGAAGGACTGCTTCAATCAGCGCACTGTATTACTCTGATTTTGACCACATCTCAGTTGTACAAAAACTATCAGTATCAGTGAAAGCAATGAAATAATTGCTTGAAGAGGATTTTTTTTTTAAGATCTTAACTATAAAAGGGAGATTTTCACAGAAATGCTTGAGAGAAAAGGAAGAGAGCTTGTATATTGAAATGAGGCCATTAATGTGTGATTGAGGTGTAGACTTTCATCTTTAAATCAAGGGCTTTAACAAAAATATTGCATAAACTGTTTTGGAATTACAGCCATCTTTTTATATGTAGTCCCTCATTTTCACAGGCTCAAAAGTAATTGGACAATTGACTGACAAGTATATTAAGTTATTTAACTTTATTTTATGCCAGATGGGCATGGAATATATTTTTTGTTCTGGTGTAAACAATTTGTAGAGAAGGGATAAGTCCAGTGTATGAAGTTACAGTGATAGCAGAAGGTGTTTAAAGACTAACATATGAGTGGGGGGAGCTGGAGGGGACAACTACTTTAGATAGCAGTGTCAAACAAAAATTTATGTCTAGAGAGGTGAAGTGACATGAGCAGGGACACATGCTGGTGACTGCAAACGGTTATGCATGTTGAGAGGACTGGACCATATGCTGAATATTAGCTGAGAGCATTCTGCAGCCAACCTGTTGGGATGAATCCTGTCTCTTTGAAGAGTGAAGAACAGTCACAGAACAAGGTAAAATTGTTAGCAAAATCCATGTTGAGAAAAAAATGCATTTGGACTTGAGCCAGGATTATGTGGCTAAAGCACTCAGCTCCATGACCAACAGTGAGAATAGGACCAGAAATAAAAAGACTTTCCACGGTCCTTTAAAAGTTTGAAAAGGAGATTAAACTTGGTATTGGTGTGCTCAGACATGCTCTGGTATGTGTCGTTCATCCTCACATGTAGCGCTGTTCTTGTGATGGAGTTTGGAAATGAGGACAGTAAATTCAAAGGTTTATCTAAAATGACAAGGACAGTAGCAGCAGGGAAATACCATGTGATAGAGTTAATGAAGCAGATGCCTCCAGTTATGGAATCTCCAATGTTTAATGTGGTGGATTTGAGGAAAGGACAAGTTGGTGATGTGTGCAAGGTATCTGGACCAGACGATGGTCATTCATGATGACCTCCTCCAGCTTTCTACGGTGCTTTGTCCCGGTTGTAGAGTAATGAGCACCTGAATCTGACCACAGGTGGAGGAGACACAAGGGAGATCGGAGGACCCTTAGATGGAATGAGGTCCGCCAGCTGGGTTGAAGCGGGTCATCACCCGACTGGATCGACTGGATCCTCATTCGTCGAGTACATGAAGTGGTTAGAATGAGTTAAAGGAGGTGGTGGAGAAGCTCTCCCCCATCCAGAGTAATGAGCAGACCATCCAGATCTCTTTTTTGGCTGTGATGTATTAAATCTGACCAGGATGGCTGGCACAGCATTGGAGGGATGGGAAAGAAGGATTGGTTTGTCATTACTCTCTCTTGGTGATGCTCCTACAGAAGTTTTAAAGTCTCTCTAGGGGGCCTTAGACAGATGTTTTAGCAGTTCAGTGGGGGCCACATATGGAGCATAAATGGAAATAAGTCAAGCTATGCTGTGTTTTAGGATTCATTTATAGCAACTGCATGGAGAGAGCATGATCATCATATATGTCTCTACCTTACTGGATGATTTGTTCATGTAGGAGTAAACATGACAAATTGGAACTAAGTTCTTTGTCTCAAGAAACATTATAAAAGATGATTGTAAGACTCTTTCCTTTGGGAGACTCTTTGACTTCTTGTGATAAGTTTTTTTTGTCTCCTATATTGTAACTTACAACATATTTTACAACATATTTTCACTTTAGCCCTATCAGTGTTTTGTGTGTTTAATTGGTTTCAGAGTCCTTTCTAGTAGATTTTTCACAACACTGGAGCTATGAACCAAAACAATGAGCCCAGTTCCTGATCAAATCTCCAGACCACCTGGTGTCTTCAGTGATTCAATGCTTAAGTCCAGTGTGGCAAAAGTGGCAATGGTGCCTGATGTGTCCACATCCAGCTCTTCTTCACAAGAATGGCTGCTTGCTTCGGCATTCTTGACCTGTACAGGTGTGCATCAAGGCCAGCCAGTTTAATTCACTTCGGGAAGACATAACTGAGGGCAGAAAGACACACAAACACAAACTGGCAGCATCTCAAGACAGCTACAGTAATGGCTTGGCAAAGCATCTAATTACTTAAACTGCATTCACTTAAGTTTTGCCTTCTAAATCCTGAATTCTCTGCACAGGTAGCACCCAAAGTTTGAAGTGCATTTCTCGTACTTCTTTAAAAACACGTTCCTTTACCTAAGGAAAAACAAAACTTACCTGATAAGGAATATATTGTCAAGACTAGTTTTAAAATAGCAAACCTTAATGTCCGTAACGTATTTTGTTGTGTATGAGGGGACATTTTTTTTTTTATCTTATTTAATCTTAATCTTATTCTGGATATTCTTTCACATCCACACTGGTAAATCTCACCCTAGATGAATATCATGTGTGGACACAATTAAGGGTGATGGTGCTCTCTTGTAGATGTTCCATAAAAAAAATCCTTCTTCTAATGCAACTTTAAGATAGAGAGTAACTTCTTCCTCGTCGTATCAATAAGTCAAATGTAGCTAAAGCAGAGAGCATATCGACCCAGGTCACATATGGCAGGACAGTGAGAAAGACAGATAACAGTTACACATGAGGTCAGTGACATTTTGCTGCAGAGGAGAAGCAGCACCATCAGTAACACTTATTGATTCCTTTTGATGTATGAACAGTCTGCGGAATTTGTTTTCCGGCCGTCCCCCGAGGAGGAAAGTCACTGACACCTTAGCAATGATTGCATCCTACTAGACGACCTGGCAAAGAGAGGATGACCAGCACTACACGGGGAGAGAGATAAAGATCCATCTGAAAACCTGTCAAATACGGCACACATTGTAGAAGCCTGACCACCACAGTGCATCGCCACCCATTCTGTTATTAATGGTCACTATCAAAAGTTCAGCTCCAAACTAGGTTTATTTACTTATTGGTGTACCCAGATTTTTTTTTTTATGATGCATTTTCAGGAGGGTACTTTGGCCTCTTCAGCAGGCATTTACAGAGATCTCATACTGGATTTAGGCCTCTGATCAAATGAATGGGATAAATTAGATATTGTAAGCAGAGATATATTTTACTTTCCTATTTACTTAACAAATATACCTTAAGGTACCCTTAAATCCTATGCTCACCCAAGCAAAAAGCAGATGATGGCAGGTTGACCCAGCCTTATATTTTACAGAGAATAAAACCATTTAGATACATCATTGTTCAGCCATTTACAACATGACTAAATGCTGAAGTTACATCATTAATCAA
Organism: Istiophorus platypterus; assembly: GCA_016859345.1. Taxonomy (NCBI): domain Eukaryota; kingdom Metazoa; phylum Chordata; class Actinopteri; order Istiophoriformes; family Istiophoridae; genus Istiophorus; species Istiophorus platypterus. Next base: position 23,440,106 of record CM029134.1, on the reverse strand, counting down.
TGCTCTTTCAAAACTAATGGGCGCAAACAGCTTCAATTGCATCATCAGGGGAGCATTCACAAGGCAGCATTGGCAACTGCAACAAAAGCTCTAAATTGACTTCTCACTACCCTTTAGGAACTTTTCCTAACAAAAGCACCTACAGTGACTTTTTGGACAAACCATAGCTACTTTCTGTTGAAGAGAAAGGCCCACCAGTCACTCCTCTGTGTTGGATTCAATTGTGTGCTCGGCAGCTGCACAGATGTGAGTGAGCTTCAAATTCTCTCCTTGAGTGATAATTTTACAAGAAAATATAGCTGAAATCACAGCACAGCTGTTGTCTGTTGTCAGTTGACATCATGGTTATAAGCTTTGAAATGGCTTGGAAGTGACTGCTGATTAACATCTTAATGTGCCGCGTGTCAGTCATTGTTTCATATTTTTTCCGTTGTCTGACAACAGAAACAGAAAAAACGTAAATGAGAACAGATTTATTGGGAATTCAGCTGTGTTAAATAATGTGTATGTGAGCACAGAGAGTAGGACAGAAGCAACAGATAAGGGGCTGTCCAGCTGTACACCAGGTTTTCACCTAGTCTTCTTTATGCACATCATAAATTTTTTTAGAAAAATCATTTGTAACATCATATTCCAACAAAAATCTGTGTGATTATTTGTACAGTAAATAAATAGTACAGTAAAATAATTCAGCATGTAGTTCCTCTTTAAGAGGGAGAAACAATGTTGGGACTGCTCAGTAAATTCTCACTTCTCATCTATCTTGTGTAACATGTCCTTATTCTGCTGTTTTACCTATGTGTGCTTCCCCTGATTTTCCATATAAACATGATTCCACTTCATGCTAATGTGTCTCTTATTCTGTTTTAGCTGTTTACAGTGTTTATTTGTTCTTTGTCAGTCAATCCTACTGTGTTCTTCCATATGTTGTATTCTTCCACATGTCGTATTCTGTTCCTTACTCATAAATATCTCAGTTTATACTGAATGACATGAATAGTGTGTCTTTAAAAATAGCTTTCAGATGTGAGGTCAGGAGGTCATAGTACTTCCTTAAGAATTATGTCAGTTAGCAAAGGTTGCCAGGGAAACAGTGAAGACTACCAAAAAAGTATGAAAAGTTAGCGATAGAGCAGCCTCATATTGTCAGTATTTGTCTCTCTGGCCTTGGTCATATTGTGTTCTGGGCTAGGTGATTCATTAAGTGTTCACAGGAAGAATGTTTCTGCTTTGACTTCTCCTTGCTGGGACAACTCACTTATTCTGAAAGGCTGTTTACAGTTTTTATTTTCCAAAGACAGCTTTTTGCAAGTGCTTCTCAGAACATAGAGTGTACATGATCTTGACTTTAGCCACCTCCATCTGTGATTTGTGCTGTTTTAGCTCCAAGACAGAAAAGACAAATAAGCATTGTTCAGGATTTGTTCCAACTTTATGTGCATTACAGAGTTTTGAACCACCTAACTATGCACTTTGCTGGGGCACTTTACAGAACTCAAAAAAAGCTCAAAAACCTTTCCCTTACCTTTGCCCTTTGGCTATTTTCTTTATTTCTTTCCCATGAACCTGACTTTGTATGCAGAAGCCCCCTCTTTAATTCCAGTTCTTGCTATCAAGGATGACAATGATTTGTCCTTCAGTTATCCACCTTCCTTAACCAAGTCAAAAGTGAAAGGAATAAGCTATGTTGCTGGCCATACCAAGTGAAACAAGCATTATCAGATCCTAGTCAAAAAGGTATACCATCACTTTGACAATAGAGATTCCCAAGACTTCTTCAGAAACAGGTACCTTTCTCTTTAATGATTCCATATACTCTTTCTTTTCGTATCTGTATTGTCTCACTTTTCTACAACACAGCTGTGCTGGGTCTGGGTGATAATGTCAGCAGGCCAAGTAAGGTATCTTGGATGTCTTTATCCCCAGCTGTGTCCTTAAGCTCCTCCTGTGGGACCCATGGGTGTTTTAAGAGAGCTGGGAATTGCTGCTAATTTATCCCTCTGGTCATTCATGGTATTTCTATGAAAACATCTCCTGTGGCTCAAACAGTTTTTTCTTCCAGTCGGCCATCACGATACAAGAGAGGTTCGTAAAAACTGTTGATAAAACGCCTCCAACTGTAATCAACATGTTTTTATTTGGTTTAATGTCACAGGGTTCTTCTAATGTCCATGGAGTTTTTTTAATTTTAAAACTTGGAAAAGTAAGTTTTATTTTCATTACATCATCTCAAGAAACACTAATGCACGTATGGGCCACAAAATGCAGAAGCAAACTATGACCATTTCTACTCTATTTCTCCTCTCATGAATGCAGACATGGAGTAAATTTACTGTTACCACAAACCTAACCAGTTCTAATAACATTTTTAGCTAGCCACACTTAGTTTTTTTTAGTTGTTTTGAGTCCTTTACCATTGTGTATAGTTGTTTTTTTTTATTATTCCTTTTCTGGCTACCTGGCAAATGTAAGTCCTATATTCATTCTTTTAGCTCTGAGGGAAATATGATGCTCCACTATGTTCACCAGCTAAAGGCTAACTGTGTCTGCCATTTGGGGCCGGGCAGGTAATGTACAGTGGGTTTTGACTGGAAAGGGCTGCCTGCTGTAGCTATGAGAGCAGTGAGAGGGAACCAGAGCAGTAAAATCATGGCCTGTCAGCTACACAATGAGCAGAAACCAAATATAAAGCTCTGTAAAGCCAAAGGGAGCTGCAGAGACATATGATACCTTTGTAGATTCATCACTATGAGCGACACTTTTCACACTATAAAAATAAAAACTGTAAAAAGTTTTAACAAGAATTAGCCAAATTGGACATTCTGTGATATAATAAATTATGATATCATTATTTACCATTACCTTGTTTATTGTGTACATAAGTACAAAATATGCCTCGGTCCTCCTCATTCCTTGTTTAAATCTAATTCCTAATGCTTGTTAACTTGGTCTCAGTCACATTGCTGAGCCAATTAAAATATTATCTGAGAATGAGAACCCCAAACCATTCAGTGACCCCATCATGCCCCGTGGGGAGGCATCTGCATTTGCTGTTTCCCCACTCATTAATTAATTAAAGATTTTTTTCCTTTAATCTGCCACTTGTTTGCAGGTGTATGTCTAACATTATTGTATATGTTTTGTACATGTAACAGGAAAGTGATCATCTCTTTAAAAAATCTTTGTAGTACCCATCAGGAGAAAAGTTAGTATTCCTTTAACTGTCACAGCAACAACTTCACAAAGGGAAGTTCTTTTTTATCTTCGCCCCTACTTTAATATTTTGTTTTTCTCACACTTGCTTTATATTTGCTTCTTTGTCTCCGTCTTTTGTCGTGTCTTCTTAAATCATGCTTACACTTTTCTACCTGTTTTTAGCCAGTGTATATGCAAATACAAGTCAAAGAAGTGCTCACATTAATCCTCTTCTTTCAAACTACCAGTAGCAGGGTTTTTCTGTTTGTTTTTTTATATTTAGGTTGATGTTAAAAAAATTCTCCAAAGTGAAAACAAAATGTCTGATTTAGGTGAAGTTGGCGTGTTTGGCATGCTTTACATGGAGTGCTTTGTAGAGAAGGAAAAGCTTACCCTCTGCTGTTGCAGAGCACTCTTGAAATTATTAAATGTGTTAGAGTCAGGTCAGAGCTTAGTAAGCACAATGTGCTAAAACTGATTTGTTTGCTCTATACAAGAACAGTGCAAGAAATATATCCTATCTTCTGACGAGTTTATAAGATAACAATAAACAGCATGCGTTTGTAACCTTTGTGTTGGATGAACTTATTGTCACATGACCTCTGTCCACAGCACAAGTCTTCCAAATGATATGATAAAATATGTTGTTTGTCCATGCCCTCCAGAACAAAACATAGTAGCATTTTCTGATCTGATTGCCTTATTAGCAGGACAACATCATTTGCCTTAGCCTTCTAAACCTGTTACAAATCTCTGTTGAAAAATAGAGCAGTATGATGCTTTGTTGTGATGCGATGACATTATGGTTAAGGTTCAGTTAGGTTTAGGCCCAAAATGACTGGATAAGATTTAGGTAAAGATCAAAGTTTTTAGATAAAATAACAACTATAAATCTTCCTTAATGCAGTTTTTGCAGAAGTGATTTTTGATTGACTTTACAGTTTTAACTCAAACTGAACATTAAAACCTAAAGGAGGATTTATTAGAGGACTGTGGTATTAGGACTGTGTTCCTAATAAACTGGCAATTGAGTATATACTGTTAATTTAGGCCTGGTTCTGTCTTCTTTTATACATTTATCTTTAATTTTGCCTGGTCCTACAAATCACGTCTTTTGTAGATACAATAAAATCTGAATTAAAAGCTACAACTTGTTCTTGTTCCCATCCTTCCTCTTTTACAACTGCTGTTCTATTAAATATAGAATCCACGTGTTGCAGAACATTTGAGTCAATGTGCAGGATTATTTTCTTTTCTCCTTTTCTCTGTGTCTGTGGTATTATTAATTGGGATCATTTATTTAATTTATCAAAATACAAGATGGATGCATACCTGCAGATTATTAGAATATGTACTTGTGTATGCTTAATGGCTTAGAAGCACTGTCATACAGTGTCTGTCACATACAGTGCATCTAGATGGATACAATTCTCTCATGTCACTGTTCATGGCTGTTTAAAATAGAGGAGACAAATCTTTAAAACCTTAAAGCGTTAAAACACATCATGTATGTTTCTTTAGGAGAGAATTCAAATAACTCTGAAAGAAAAATTAAAACATTTTTTTTTTTATTTACAGTTAATATGGTGTCTGTCTCTTTTTATCTCTGTTTTTCTCACTTACAGACTGTAGAAACTTCACTGTCTTACAAGAACAAGTTTTTGGGGTGTTTTTCTTCCTTTTTGACTCCCTGGTTCTTCAGAGAGTGTGCAGAACCCTGTGATGTCAGAAGAGAAAACAGGAAGTTAATGATCATGATTCTGCTGTGTCTTATTATCTTCTAGGGAGAAAATCTTCTGGGGTCCACTTTGTAATTTTCTAAAGTTGATGTCTTAGACATTAATCTTTCACTAGGAGTGGGAAAGTTAAAAATTACATTTTTAGTTAATCCCAGTAATGTCCTACAAAATCCTTGTCTCTAAGCGTTTTTGCAATACACTGTGATCTCATCTCAGTGGAATAGAAAGTTAATCTTGTGAATGAGTGTGTCTGCAACCAATTTTGTGACAATGGTTGCTTAATCATGAGTTCATGTCCAATGCAGGGTTAGAAGAAGGAGTTATACACAGCCTAGAGCCTTAGTTGTTGGGGAAGTTAAGGCCATGCACTTTCCCTCTCCTTCTCAGGTAGAAGTAGCACCTACACTACCTCTGGATACTCTCTGGTTTCTAGTTCCGTGCCAGCATAAAGATGGGAATTGTAAGAATGCATTCTTGATACTGTTAGAATCATGTTTGATCATTTTCTGACTCCAAGTGTACCAGCTTGAACCAATATGGGTTGAGCAGCAAACTAAAGATTGTCTTTTTGTAGGTTTTGCAGTGAAAGTGCATAGCAATATTTATGACTATAGTTGACAAAGGCACAGATAAAGCCCCCTAAATGTAAAATAAACAGTGTAATATATGTTGCTTTTTTCCTCATTTATTTTGATATCCAATTTAAAATTTAAGATGCTTTTTTTTTAAGATAATATCCTAAATGTTATTTCCTTGGTAATGTAATAAACTTGTGCATTTATATTATGGCCAGCAGTTCTAATTATTTAACTCTATTTGTGAGAAAATTATGTGCTGTCCATTAATTTTGGCATTGCAGATGGCTCTAAATACTAAACTACCCATGAGCACATGGTTCCGAGCTTAGGGGCCAGGCCCTAACCAAAGGATTCAAAAATTTAAAGAATTTATTTTAATTTTGTGAAAAAGTACAATATTTATCTTTGAAATGTAATGGAGTAGGAGTACAAAGTACCTTATAATTGAAACATCTGAATAAATGTACTTAGTTGCCTTTCACCATTGAACTTAAGTTAGTTGTAGCTTAGTATATCCAAGGCTTTGTTACCATGGTTTTACCTGCCCGTACACTCCTCTAATGCATTACATATACTGACTATGTTGGTGGGGATATAGCCCAAAAAGCAACAGATCCCCAAATAAAAGAGAAGAACAAGAAGAATGTGCCAGAATGTTCAAGTGAACATGTTGAGTTTCAAAACCTTGAAAAACCTTTTTTCATACGGTTGAATGAACTATGAAAAATGTCCAAGGTGTCTACACACCCTAAAGAAAGGTAATCAAAGCTGTGTTTCTTTTAAGTCAAAACTTATCTCAAAATTGACCTTGAGCAGAGGATGATTTGGATCATCAGGTTCTGTCTTATGGCTGCAGGCATGATAAGCCTGTAAGTTTGCTTGGGAAGAAAACACTCTTTTTCTTTCACTTTTACCACTTTCTCATTTTTCACCTCAAATTCTATTATTTCAGTGTGAAGTTAGCTGCTGTGCACACCTGTACAGGACAACACACACTCAGAATCTCTCTTTAAATACAGTGTTTTCCCATCTCAGTTGCCTTTTGATTGTGATTTTGAGCAGCCTGCAAAAGAAAAAAGTTAGTATATGTAACATTCTTTCTGTCCTAAAATCAAACCAGATTGCACACACATGTGGGGCTTGACCTTAATTTTCAATATAGTTTACGTAAAAAGCATAATTCACCACATATTTTCAGGGCTCTTGTCAGTGCTGAATGAAGGATGAAAACAATGCTGCAATATTTTACTGACCAGTCACTGGAGAAATGCCACAAGAAGATTGATTAATAAATGGTTATCTGATAAATATAATATGGTTCCTGATATTTGGCTTTAGAGTTAAAATTACCACACACACACACACATACACACACACACCAAATTATCAGGTGTGTATTTCTGATGTAGTTTTTGAATTTTTAAATTTATTTGTTTCTATTTCTAAAATCTGACTGTAAAAGCTCTATATATATGAAATGCTTTGAACAACATGGAAAAACCATTTTCTTCATAAAGAAATCTTTATGATCACTGAAAAGGTTACACACTCATACATATACATATCTTAAATTAATCTTTAGTTACAGCAAAGAGCTTGTGTTGCCTTTACAGATCACACAACTCCCTTCTTACAACTGGTTCATCATTTTTCAGTCAGTTATTTTTGCCAAGATGACAGTGATATGTGTGTTCATATGTGTGAGTGTGTGTGTGTGTGTCCACTGTAATATGTCTTCAGTCGGGTTAATATCAGTTGAGAAGTGCTGAGGGCATTGCCCTGCCTTGGTTTTGACTTTCTTAATGCCTTTCTTTTTTATATCGCCAATCTGCTGTGACAGACCATAAATGTGACTGAGTAAATGTATGTGTGTGTGTGTGTGGGGGTGGGGGGAGCATAAAGCGAGAAAGACAAAGTAGAAAGTGATGGAAATTAAGAGCCAGCAGATAAAGAAAAAGAGGAAATCACTGGAGGAAAACAGACTGGAAAAGAGTGAGAGGTACTTCAATACATTTGCAAAAAATGTTTTTATATACATGTTCTTTAATTCTTTCTGTTCTTTCTTATTAATATTTATTGCTGCAACGGTGCAGTTTCCCTACAGGAAAGTCCCTTTTCCTCTCTCTCTGTTGGTTTCCTGGTCAGTCCACCACTGTAGTTAAGGCTAAAACTTCTTGCATAACTTTTAGATCAGTTACCTTGACATTTTGCACAGACATTCATGTGTCACTGGATGGATTCTAATTTTGGCGGCCCCTAACTTATCATGCAGCACAATCATCATTTTGAATTTTTAATTCATCTATACCTTGGGTATTTTGGTTCATTTGCTTCATGACAAATGTGCAAGAAATCTACTGACTATTCTCAACAAATGGAGTGACATGAATAACATGCCAATTTCCCCAAGTTATTTTGCATGTTAATTCCTGCCATGTCATTTCTGATCTTGCTAACCCTTACAAGCGAACCCTTGTTAACCCTTCCCCGTAACCCTAACCAAAATAGTGTTAAATGACACACGAAAATATTAAAAAATGTGACATAACATGTGAAAAGTCCTGAAAGCAGTGTATTATTTGTCTAATTAACTGTTAGCATTAGTTGTGCTTTTAGTGTTTAGTGCTATTTAGGAAACGTTAGCAAGCAAACATTCTAAACTGGATCGAGACCTTGGTAACCATTACATCTGCTAATCACGAACATGTTAACATTATGTTATCAAGTTAACATGCTGACATTAGCATTTAGTTCACAGGATACCTGTGTCTAACTACAGCCTCACAGAGCTGCTGGCGTAGCTGTAGCATCTTGGTCCTGTTGACGAGTTTATCGTTTTGTAGAGACTCGTATGAACTCATCACTCGCATGTGTAGAAGAGTGCTGAGTCCTAAAAAGGAAGAATCACAAGGAAGAAAGCATTCAATTCAAATGTTTATTCATGCCCAGACATTTTGGGTAACCAAGCAGCTGTACATAATGAAGCCCAGCAGTAATATAGTGAGGTGTTTAACCTAAACCACAACCAAAAACCACATCAAAAACAAACCTCCCTCCTGACATCAGTTCATCTAATAGCCATATCCATTTATTCTTAGAGACATAGAGCCAGACATCTATACACCTACAAGCAATTTAGAGTGGCCAAAATCCTAACTTGCATGTCTTTGGACTGTGGAAGGAAACCAGAGTACCCGGAGGGAACCCAAGCAAGTTCTGGAAAGAACATATTAACTCCATACAGAAGTCCCTTGCTGTGAGGTGATGGTGCTGCCATAGTAATGTTCACAAATGAGGACAATGAGAAACCCTGTTAACTGTAGACAACATTAAAGTGCCCAGATAATTAAAAGAAAGACTCTCTCTCTCTAGTAGCCTTTTTTTTCCATTGCCTCCCCTATGGAGAACTTAAACAACCTCAATGTCCATAAATGAAGGTCATTAATGTTTTGTTTATAAACACTGAAATGTCTGGCTACTGGAGATTTGCCATCATGATTCTGAACGGTATATTTAAAGTTTTTAAATGATGTCTCGTTTTGTCACCAATACATAAATAACATGGATATATAAGTATATAAACTACAAACTGGTGAATGTCTTAGCCCATATTATAGTCTATATTAATGCTCTTTTCTAAAGGCCAAAAATGAACAAAGTAATTAATGAATGTGCAATCTTTGTAGTTGATCATGTGAACTGAAACTTTTAACTTGATTCCAGCTTTTTCAACCAGTAATAGAGATTTGAAGATGTTCTCAGAAGACCTCTCTGTCTCTTTCACTTATACAGAAACTAAATGCTATTTCTTTGTGTTCGCATTTTTTCATTCTATAGAAACACACAAGCCTAATGAAGAAAAACAGCTAAAGGGAAAGGACAGAGGATTATGAGAGAAGAAAAGTGGAAAAGGTGAGAGGACAGGAAATGAGAAAGGACATGGGAAGACAGAAAAAAGTGTCGGAAGAAAGTAAAGTAGAGGGCAGGAAAGGTGGAAGAAATCATGTCAGAAGAACCGATGAGCAAAGAGTCACAGAGAATGAAAGAGAAGGAAAAGAATGTAGGGAAGATAGTGACTAGGAGAAGAAGAGGTGAAAGGGGAGACAGGGACCGGAGGACAGTGATGCAGGCAGGGTAGAGGATGCACTGAACACAGCAGTATTTCTGTCCAGTCGTTCCAGCTCACTGAGCTCACTGGAAAATAGGATGAACGGCTGTACTGAACAAGACAGGAGGGAAGAGATACAGAGGGGATGAAAAATGACCCAAACACTTGGTAGCAAAGTTCTTAAACTCTGAGAAATCTTAATCCTCTGAATACAAACAGAGCTACAAAGGTGTGTCATTCTGTAAAATATAGCCCTGTTAGTAATGGAAAAGCACATGATCCAAGGCAGCCACTGGAACAGTTTTGTAACTCATTAGAACAAAGGGGATTCTGTTGGTAGTGTAATGTGTTTGTGTTTGCCTACATATCTTGTTAGATAGCTCTACTTGTATATAATGAACTGAATATACTCCACCTTTATGGGCTATATATCACATTTCACATTTCTGCATTGTATTGGGGCTAGAGTCTGTGGAGGCATTGGTTTCTTTTAGAATGGATAATGTATGATTTTGTAAAGTGATGGCTCTACAAAAGCATACATTATCCTGTTTGGTTTTAATAAACTGATTTCAAAACCTGTTAATTTGGTCACACTTCATTTTATAGGTGACTTTGCAGTTCTTAGCAGCTGAGCATCTTTCAGCCCATTGTGTTGGTTTTACAACCTGTTACTTTTGGTCTTGTCACTCACGTCAACCTCATTACTTGCTGGAGCAGGCAACTGTCAATGGGCCATTTTCATCAGAAACGCTCAGATAAACCCATTGCACACTACCCTGCTCAGCACCAAACAACAGACAGACACAGTTAGTGAGCAGCTGGTGAACACTGTGGAGCATTTAGCATCTTAAGAGTCAGATATTTCCCTCAGGAGTTGGTGGAGATGAAAAACAACAAATAGGAGAGTGAATACTGGACATGTCATTATGCTTGCAAAAAGCATGACTACAGATGAATGCTATTGTTGCGCTCTGTCTGCTTGATGTCTAAATTGGAAGTTATTTGCTAATGTATTCGCCAGATGTCAGTGTTATGTTCCTTGTCTCCAAGTTGCCAAAAAAATGCAGCTTAAAGATCCATACATTATTAGAAAAAGTTTCTTTTTTTAAATTATTTCCTATAATGTGAAAAGAGGTGTATAATGCTTCAATTAAACCTTTATGATGCAATAAAAAGAAGATATAATAAATATAAAAAAAAAAAACCTGATATGAATATTACTGCTGTGTTGGTGTGTGACTGTTTTTGTATGTATGTGTGTCCATGGGGGGGTGTGTGCTTCTAAGCATCATTAAAGCCAGTTAATAGCCATGTTTTGGTGAAAGACAGAAGTGCTGTTCATTCTGGTAGAAAGGACAGTCAGGTCTGTCTATCTTTCCCTTCACTCCATCTCTCTAATCTCCTCCCTGCTCTCTCTCTTTCCCAATCCCACCATCTGAGTCTAGACATTTAATTGAAGAAAAAGCTGATGAAGTTTAATTAAAATTGTCTTCCTCCTTCCATTTTGTCCTTTCTTTCCTCTCCCTCTCCTTCTCATTTAATCATTATCTACCTTTGCCTCCATCTCCCATTTTCTCCTTCTACACAATTAGTTCTACTTTCCTCACTCAACTCCTGGTCCTCCTCTCTCCAGATTTCCTCTCATCTGTGTCCCTTTTGCTCTGTCCTTACTCCCAACCTCCTCTCACAAATTTCTGTGTCATATATCCAGGTCTTATAGATAAAAATTTCTTGAATTGTATGAAAGTACGTCTAGTTAGGATAAGACACATTTCCTTATGATGGATTTTTTTTTTGTCAGTGCTCCCATGTCCAAAAGTATAGTCTGTCAGTGAAGGCACCACCTCAGCAGAAATCCCACAGAAATGACACATAGAGAACTTAATGGGTAAGTTGGGCAAAACATGACTGCAAAGTACTTTCACTTAAGTTCCCTAAGGCAAAAAACATGAAAGCAGAAGAGAGGGAGGTGTGTTTGTGTGTGTGTGTGTGTGTGTGTGCGCGCACGCGTATGTGTGCATGTGTGCGTTTGTGTGGTGTAAAAATATTTCTGTTCAAGTCTTTACCTTTACTAACCATAACAGGGGCTTTCAGATGGTTAAACAGTTTATTCTGATTCTGAACATAATGACTGTCTCAACAGAATCCAGTAAACAGGACTTAATTTCTGTCCTACAACTTATTGGTAAATGTTTAAAATCTTTAAAATTTAAATCCTAGAGATTTTCAGATCATGAAACTCAATCTTTAATACTCTTTTTTTGCATTTTCCTGTACTAGTTATTCACTGCATGAACATTTACTAATTATCGCTCTATATAGTAGTTTTTATCGGTAGTGATGGAGTCTATCCTTCAGTTTGCTCATGTAAAGTCAAGGGATTCACAGGGAAACAATGCAGCATGGAATCAAGCCAAATTTTATCTCATTATTATCAGCTGCACTGTTTACTGTTTGCTCTCTATACACCATTCCAGAGCTGTAATAAGATACTGCTAATGCAAATATCACATCCTACAGCTACGTAAAAATTCAACCAGCAAAACACAGGCTGGTTTTTATTGTGAAGCAGCCGCAAGAAAAAAGGAGCATCTGTCACCGTGATCATCAAAATGGGTCTAATAAACAAGCCAACAGTCAAGTAATTTTTGCAGTTGAGTAACGGAGCAATTAGAGGCAGCCACAGTGATCTGTTAGATGAAAAGCTGCAGGCCTCCAACTCCTCAGCAGGCTAACCAGGCTTATTGACTGTTGCCTGCTGTTGTGTGCAAAAATATGTGCATTGTGTGCAGCATGAAATCAGATCATAGTTGCAATTAATTGTTGACTGACTTCTTCATTACAACACTATGTTTCCTTGGCTTCACTGTAAACAAATACACTACTTAGTCTTTTTTTCATTGTGTTCCTAACAATGTATATGCTCAATGTGTATTTTCAACTATAGTAACATAAAATCAACAAAGGCTTAAATCTTAAATATTACTATTTGAAAAAAAATGATATTTTTCAAAATAAAATCATCCTAATTAACCTTAATATTTGAAGATTAAGTGATATCTAGTGGTGTTGAAGACACATGCTGTGAGTATTTTTCTATTATTTTTATTTGAAATGTGATATATAGCCCATAAGGGTGGAGTATTCTCAGTTCATTTTATACAAGTAGAGCTATCTAACTAGATATGTAGGCAAACACAAACACAAGTTGTTTCAACTCATTGTCATGCAGACCAAAAAAAAGGTATTGCATTTGCACTGAGATACATAGTAAGATATTTGCTATACATCCACAAGCTGCATATTTGTTCCACATGCTATGATTGTCATAGCTCTTAGCCATGCGCATTTGGTGTCAGTCTGTGTCATCTTGCAGATCTAACTTTGCGGAAAATGAAAGGTGTAAACCCTGGAATCAGCTTCTACTTCTGTGGACCCGGCAAGTACAAGCTCTGAGATTGAATCCATACAAAAGACTTTTCATCCAGCAAAACTGTAATACATGCAGCTATTTCTCCACTGGACCTCCATAGTGGTTACCAGACATGTGGTTGTCTGGAAATTCAGAGGATGGCTCAGTGTGACTTCTTATCTTAACCTTGGAATAGTCCTATTTAATTAAATTTCCAACAGTTTTCAAATTAACTAGAGCTTCATTTGTTAAATGTGAAATGATTTTAATGGTCGAATGAAAGTGTGCACAAGTTGTGTGTGCACATGCAGATAGACAAGAGTGTGCATGAGCACCATTATGGACTGCTGTTTCTCATTGTGTCTTTGTTCTCACCATGTCAGTGTGTGAATGAATGTGTGTGTGTGTGTGTGTGTGTGTGTGTGTGTGTGTTGGGGGTGAAAATAAAGACTGTTTTCTAGCTCCACACTGTGACAAAATGATATTGAACTCCACTAGGCTCCAAGTGTGCAATACAACACATACCTTTCCCACACCGTTTCTCTCTGTTTCTTTCCTTATATTTCAATCTTTTCCTCTATCTGTCCTGTCCTCTTCTGGATCTCTCTCCTTTTTGGTTTATTTTCCTCTGTACATTCATCTCTCTCTTCTTTAACTTTATTTGTCTTCCTCTTCACTCTGACTCTGAGCTGGTCAGTATGCTCCCCTCCCTCCCTAAATATTCCCCCATTCTACACTCCATCATCCAAGATGGCGGGAAGGATGGGGGCTGGAAGAGAGGGGGTATTTGAGAGGAGAGAGAGAAGGATGGAAAATCTAAAGAGAGAGGAGGGGAAGATGAGACATTTCAATGCAAACTAAAGACATTAATCTATAGAGAGCTAGAAGCTTTCTACATGATCTATGCTGAGTTTACAAAAGCATGCTTGAAAGCTCGCTCTCACACACATACAAATACACACACACACACGCGCACTCACATACACATCCACACACGCGCACACACATACACACACACACACACACATATCATTTTCAGAGTTTGTTTTCCATCATCCACTAACTGACAAATATATGCCAGTACATCAGCTCAGGGAGTAAACAGGATGATAGTGTTGGATTTTCCTTCTACTCAGATGTGTCTCATGACATGTTTAGTTATTAATTTTTTATTTGACATTTTGCCATAGAAACAACACCAGTCTGCTGAAGATGTTCAAGGCCCAACATGGATTCAGTAATTGTCTTGTACAATATATATTACACTTTTCAATCTAAGATTTTCTCTACAGGTTAAAATGTGAACCAGGATAGATGTCACAGTTTAGCTAAGTACACAGATGTAAACAGTGTCAAAGACAAAGTAACAGCAACACTGTTTTTAAGCTTAACATAATACAATCCATCATCCATAGACTCAAGCCAGAGGTTCCCAGCCTGGGAGTCAGCACTCAGAAAAGGGTTCCAAGATCCCTTTGTATGTTTGAGAAACCTGCATTGTTTACATTTGTACAATTGCTAGCTAGTAGTATTCCTCTCACCCATCTTTTTGTGTGTTTCTTACCACTAGCTGTTATCTAGAATAGCATTAAATCGTCAATAAAGCTAATAAAGAAAAAATAACCAGCTCTAATATAGAAGTGTTTCTTAAAGGTAAAGCATCCTTGAACAGCCAAGATGGAATAGGATCTAAAAGATGCGCCATTGGTCAGATGAACAAACTGTTGAAGTAAGCTCATACAGAACTATGGAAGAAAAGCAGTTTAAATATGAATCGGTTGTTACAGTTAATTCTAAGGTTACGATATTGGAAAAAAGATCTGGTCCAGTTGTAAGAAGTAGGAGATAATTATTTTCTCTAATACTTACAATTTTAATTATGGGAATGCATGGCTCAATAAATCTATGTCTCATTTTTAGCACTGTCAGCCTGGCTGCAGTTATGAAAATTAATCTGCAGTTGTTCTTATTTTCTCCTACCAATGAAAAATAATAACTACATCTGACATTACAGAGTGCTTTTTAAATGTTATTAGTCTTACAGGGCTAGGTGAAATTCTTCTAGATTGGTGGATTCTTCCTTTTCAAATGTAAATGAAATGGTCAAACAAAATGGTCAGACGAAAGAGGTTTTGAGGAAATGTTTGATTTCTATGCCAAATGCCAGAATAAGATCAATGGCATGATTAAAACAATGAGTGGGTTCATTTATATTTTTCATGTAATAGTGATTTAATGCAGAGCTAAGGCTGGTGCTGCCAACATCTACTCAAATGTCAAAATCACCCATGATAATTACTTTATATTTCCTAAGCACTTACTCAGATAAAGGATATGAGGATTCAGAAAAAAAAAAAATTGGATTAAGGGACAGGTGAATGAAGTACAACTGTTTTTTGTACTTCCAACTCAGATGTGAAAGACTAAGATTAAAGTTTTCAAATGAGTTTTAACTAAGTTTAGGTCTAGGGCTGATTTATTGGCTAGAGTGGAAAATTGTGGCAACCCCTTTGTCCTTGCCCTGTCCTTCAACGGATGTGAGAATTAGCAGATATTGAATTATTTAGACTAACATATTCTAATTGTTGCAACTAGTTTCAGTAATAACACAATAAATCGATGTGACGATCAATAATCAATCCGTTGACTAATTAGGAATTTAGATGCAGACAATCTGATATTTATTAGTCCAGATTAAATCGACTTGTTTTATGCTTTTTAGGTTTTTATATATAACTCCTTTCCTTTTTACTTCTGTTTAATTTATTTAAGTGGTCATCGGGCAGAAAGTCCTTGTGGGGGGGGGGGGGGGGGTTGGTGCACCAATAGAAACAGGTTTCTGGAGGTGAGAGCTGCTCCATTCTACGTGGGATGAATTCCTTTTCTCCTAATCAGACCAGGTCTTCCCCTGAAAGTCTACCTATTATCTGCAAAACCCATGTCATTTGCTGGACCTTGGACTTCCAAAGCATTACAGTTCTCACAAAAACAACTGCAAACATCAGTTTAAAAAGCTGAAACCAAAGTGTGAAATTCCTAGCGTTGAACCAAATGTATCCCAAACACAAGAGCTCTCCTCGTCAGCCCAAAATGAGAATGTCCTAGGGTATTGGCCCCCGTTACAAGCAGACTTGATGTAAAGTGAACTGCAGATAAAGGGGAAATTGTAAACCTTGATGGCTGGCTAAGTCTTAGTCAGCAAAATGTTTTGCCTTAGGGTGAATAAGGGCAGAGAGACGGATGGTTTGGGGAGAAATTCTGCTTAGAATGTAGTTTCTACGGATGCTAATGATTCCTTTAAAAGTTTTTAGATTATTTTTCTTATAGCCATGGCAGAGCGCTAATAATTCAATTCAATTCAATTCAATTTTATTTATACAGCACCATATCATAATAGGCATTCTAGGGCACTTTTCATGTAGAGCAGGTCTAGACCAGACTCTTTATAGTTATTATTTACAGAGACCGAACATTTCCCCAATGAATAAGAACTTGGTGACAGCAGAAACAAAAAACTCCCTTTTATCAGGTAGAAACGTTGAACAGATCCCAGTTCATGGTGGGGGTGGGGGGGGGGTCTGTCTCGACTGGCTGGAGAGAAAGACAGAGAGAGAGAAAGGGGGGCAGAGGGGAGGAGAGGGAGCATAGGACAATAATGGGACTAATAGCTATGTGTACTATAGTTATTCTAACAGGGCTAATAATATTACTACTAGGACTAAATGAAATGGTAACAGTAGTAATCATAATAATTAAAGCAGTGGATGTTGATCAGGCTCATGGGGCAGTAGATGGTCTGCAGCCATGGATCCAGACTCAGGAGCATCAGAAAAAACCTGCAGAAAGTGACAGGAGGAAGAGGAGAGAGACGAGGAAGCACAAAACTGTGGGAGAGGGGAAGGACAGTTAGTAACCAGCATTTTTGAGATGTTAATGCGCAAAGGGAGAGAGGAGGAGGTGGTGGAAAGGGGAGCTCAGTGCATCATGGGAAGTCCCCCGGCAGTCTAGGCCCATAGCAGCATAATGAGGGGAGGGCTCTAACTAATGCTGAGCCAGTTCTAACCATAAGCTTTATCAAAGAGGAAGGATTTAAGCCGACTCTAAAACGTGGAGAGGGTGTCTGCTTCCTGGACCCAAACTGGAAGATGGTTCCACAGCAAAGGAGCCTGATAACTGAAAGCTCTGCCCCTGTTCAGCTTGTGGAGACTCTAGGAACCACTAGTAGACCTGCATTCTAGGAATGAAGTGTTCTCATGGGATATTAAGGTACTGTGTACTCTTTAAGACAGGATGGTGTCTGGCCATTAAGGACTTTCTAGGTGAGGAGGAGGATTTTAAATTATATTCTGGATTTCACAGTGAGCCAATGTAGAGAAGCTAATAGGAGATATATGCATGCAGCATTATGAATCAGCTGGAGACTATTTAATGTTTAACTGGGAAAGCCCGATAATAGGGAGTTGCAATAATCAAGCCTTAAGTAACAAAAGCATTTACTAGTTTTTCTGCGTCATTTTGACAAAGGATGTGCCTGATTTTTGCAATATTACATAGGTGAAAAAAGGCAGTCCTTGAAGTTTGTTTTATCTGGGAGTTAGAGGACATGTCCTGATTGAAGACAACTCTGAGATTCCTAGCAGTGGTGCTAGAGGCCAGAGCAATGCCACCTAGAGTAAGTATATCATTAGATAATGTGTTTCTGAGGTGTTGCAGGCCAAGCATAACAACTTCACTTTTATCTGAGTTCAATAGTAAGAAGTTGCTGGTCATCCAGATCTTTATATCCCTAAGATGCTTGAAGTTTAGCTAACTGACTGGTTTCGTCAGGCTTCATTGATAGGTACAATGGGGTGTCATCTGCATAACAATGGAAGTTTATGGAATGTTTCCTGATAATATTGCCTAAGGGAAGCATATATGTGGTGAATAGAACTGGTCCAAGCACAGAACCTTGTGGAACTCTGTGACTAACTTTTGAGTAAAATAAAATGCTCCAGTCTCTTTAATAGGAATTGACGATCAATAGTGTCAAATACGGCACTAAGATCTAACAGAACAAGTATGGAGACAAGTCTTTTATCCAGTGCAGTTAGTAGATCATTTGTAACCTTCACCAGTGCTGTCTCAGTGCTATGATGCCTCTAAATCTTGACTGAAAATCCTCAAATAAACTATTATTGTGTAAAAAGTCACACAACTGGTTGGCGACAGCTTTCTCGAGGATCTTAGAGAGAAAGGGAAGGTTTGATATAGGTCTACAGTTGGCTAAACATCTGGATTGAGCATAGACTTTTTAAGAAGAGGTTTTATTACAGCTATCTTTAAGGACTGTGGTACATAGCCTGATAATAGGGAAAGATTGAATATGTCTAATAGAGAAGTGCTAACTAAGAGTAGAACTTCCTTAAGCAGCCTGGTTGGGACGGGGTCTAAGAGACAGGTTGATGGTTTAGATGAAGGGATCATTGGAGTTAGTTGATGAGTTGAGTTTAGTGCCAGTTGAGGGCAGGAGGAGGTGAATTTTTGTCTCTAATACTTAGAATTTTATCATTAAAGAAGCTCATGAAATCGTTGCTACAGAGAGCTATAGGAATAAAGGATCAATCGAGCTATGACTCTCAGTCAGCCTGGCTACAGTGTTGAAAAGAAACCTGGGGTTGTTTTTATTATCCTCTATTAAAGATGAGTAATAGGCTGCTCTGGCATCACTGAGGTCCTTCTTGCAAATTTTGTCATGCCAGGCTAAGCGGGACTGCTCCAGTTTAATTGAGTGTCATATCCTTTCAAGTTTTGTGTTGTTTGCTTTAATAAATGGGTTTGGGAGTTAAACCACTGAGCTAACCTCCTTTTATTTATTATCTTCTATTTTAGAGGGGTAATAGAGTCCAGTGTTGTTCTCATTGAGCCTGAAGTGCTATCAACAAGCTGATCAGTTTGGGACGGGCTAAAGTTAGCATACAAGTTCTCTGTTATATTGTGATATAGCAGTGAATTTAGCACTGATGGAATCACCTCTTTAAATTTAGCTACAGCACTATCACATAGACGTCTAGTAAAGACATTTTTGTCTAATAGTGTGTAATCCAGTAATGGAAGTTCAAAAGTTATTAAACATTTGTCTGAGAGAAGAAGATTCTATGGAAAGATGAGTAAGTGTTCAATTTCTATACCATAGGTCAGAACAAGGTCGAGGGTGTGGTTAAAACAATGGGTTTATTTACCCTTTGGGCAAAGCCAACTGAGTCTAAAGGGAGATAAACACAGAGCTGAGGCATCAATATCAACGTCCACATGAATATTGAAATCACCTACAATAATTATTTTTTCTGTCCTAATGACTAAGTTTGATAAAACCTCTAAGAATTCAGGTAGAAATTCAGAGTAAGATCCAAGAGCATGGTTCACTATAACAGATAGAACAGGCTTTAAAGTTTTCCAGGTTGGGTGTGTGAGGCTAAGAATCAGGCCTTTGAATGAGTCATGGCTGATTTTAGTTTTAGAGCTGATTAACAGGCTTGAGTTGAAATGGCTGCAACTCCACCTCCTTGGCCAGAGTCTCTGGGAATATGAGTATTAAATGCTGGGAGGGTGGATTCATTCGAGCTAACAAATTCATCATGACACAGTCAAGTCTCAGTAAGAAAAAATACATCAATGTGATATCTGATATCAGATCAATATATAATACAGCTTTGGATGGGAGTGATCTAATGTTTAAGAGTCCATATTTAATTCTCATATTTTGTTGTATTTCAGTATTGATGGTCTTATTTTTTATTAGTTTTTTCAGTACATCTTCTCTTCTGCATGTTTTTGAGTTAGTTAATTTAGGTGTTCGGGGGCAGACACAGTCTCTATGGGGTATTGAGTGGGTGACAGCAGTGATGGAGGCACAGAGAAGTGTGTAAGACTACAACTCTGCTTCCTGGTCTCAACTCTGGGTTGTCATAGTTTTGGTTTTCTAATAAACTCGTTCAGATTTCTAGAGATGAGAGCTGCTCCATCCATAGTGGGATGTACGACATCTCTCCTAATCAGACCAGGTCTTCCCCAAAAAGTCATCCGATTGTCTATAAAGCTAGTGTCGTTTGCTAGACACCACCTCGACAGCCAGTCTGACATTGTCTTTGCGTATGTATGTGAATAACAATCTTGTTATATTTACGCTTATCCTCAGCCAGCATTTTGAAATATGATTCAACGTCGCCCACTCTGGTCCCAGGAAAACATTTAACTACGGTCGCTGGTGTCACTAACTTCACGTTTCTTAAAATAGAGCTGCCAATAACCAGTGGTTTGATGTGTCGTTGAGTGGGGAGAATCTATTTGAAACATGGACTGGTTGGTGGTGAACCACAGGCTTTTGTCTCGGGCCACGCTTCTTATTACGGACCGTCACTGGCCAATCCTGGATGGATTGCACTAGAATTTTGTACCTCCTTTACATTCATGTCCTCTGATGGATTAATTGTAATACCTGCAGAATGATGATAAACTAGGATGGTGCATTTGCATGTATTACTACATGGTAAGTTATAGAACTGCTAACTATCACCATGTTAGCATCGTCAGTCTGAGAATGTTAGCATGCCGATGATTGTATTTAGCTCAAAGCACTGCTGTGTGCAAGAACCACCTCACAGAGCTGATTGCATGTCTTAATCTTAATCTTGATGAAACTTGCTGATCTTTTTTTGCTAGATTCTGACATTTGGTCTAAGTCTAACACAGTGTCTTATGCTTAGCAGAGAAGCAGTATCCAGGTGGATTAATTTGTTTATAGATATGAATAATTATTCAGTTAGTGTTATAAAAGAGTCCAAATCCAGCAACTGAGGAAGATCATTTAACTGAGTGCATCCCACATTAGATGATTAGCTTTTCTCATGCTACCTCACAGTTGCTGATTGCCAACTACATTTCAGCGAATAAGGCTACAGGAGACAAGGTAAGACATGGCTTTGTTAGACTCTGGACATTGCTTTTATATGATGCCCTCGTATAAGTGAAATACACACTGCTAAGTCTGCATAGGTTTCTTGCTCTCTATCTTAGTTGCCCTGAGTCAGCTCAGCTCTTTTAATTAATGGTTAATATTACATGAACTCATAAAGATGTAGAGCTAACTCCTTTTTTTCACTTGTTTCTCTGCTTCTCCCTTTGCCTTCAATTGTTATTAATGCTTCCTCTCCTATTGAATTTTTATGGTGGTTGGTTTGTAAAAGATAATATAGTTACATACATTTAAAAAACACTACGAAAACAGGAAAGTTACAAAATGGAGAAATCAATTGCACTTTAAGTCAAACTTTGATCACTTTCTTTTGCTTAGATCATGCTTTTTTGCTTTTCCCACTTTTATTATGCTACTTTTTCCCTCACTTCCTTGGTTAAAAAGCTATTATGTTTACTCAAGTAAATTAATAAACTGCATTCTGGCCTGTCCTTTGAAGTTTCTGATCACTCATTATATGAGCTATATGGCTGATTGAGTGATTAAAAAGAAATTTAGAGAATTTTTACTTATGTTTGGTGGTCAAATTCATCTTACTACCACTGCCCTGACAATGCTGAACAACATGTTTTTTAACTGCACAAGTCCAGCTTTTACAAGAAATGTAGAGTCAAACATTTCA
Organism: Istiophorus platypterus; assembly: GCA_016859345.1. Lineage (NCBI taxonomy): Eukaryota > Metazoa > Chordata > Actinopteri > Istiophoriformes > Istiophoridae > Istiophorus > Istiophorus platypterus. The sequence goes on along the minus strand of CM029134.1, from coordinate 23,418,435 downwards.
TCCTTTTATTTTCCCCTGATTCATTTCCTTTCCTTCCCATCCTGTGTCCCCTGAACATCTTCCTGTGTCCCCTGAACATCTTCCTCCCAACTTACTAGGGCTTCGAAACAGTCTAATTTGTAAAAATTCTAACAAACACATAGCCCCATCCCACCCTGCAACATCCATCAATGGACAGCGACTCAGTATCATCAATATATTATCCAGTCAGGTGCCAAACAACTACACTATGCGTCTTGAGATAGTGGTGTAACCTGGAATTTTATATCGTAACTACAATTCTGTTATAATCCTGTGAAACTCCTGAAACAAATGCCACTGGAGTTTTGCAAATAGTTCTTATCTGTGATGACGTTTTTACAAGCTTCTTGTGAGGGTCCTGAGGATGAGTGTTTTAAAAGGTAGGCAGTGAAGTTGTACAGTTGACATTGCTCCATCTAGTACTGGTGCCTCAACTGTCTCACTTGAGTCTCAAATTAGGTCTCTGCATATGCAAATAATGTACATTATGTAGTTATAGAAATAGTTTATATAAACGATAAACTACACTGAAACTATAAGGTGATGTCAATGAACAAATACTTTAGAGCATTTGCCACTTGAATATGGACCCTTTCATTTAAAGGACCATTTCTGACTCTGTAATGACCCCCGTACCTTTCCCTACAAACAAAACTGGGTATACATAAAAACACACAGACACACTGCGAGACACACACATACCGACACAGATGAATTTACAAACACTTGTAAAGTTTTGCTGAGTCTTCATTTTAGTTTAAGGTATTTTGCAGAATATTCATTTTATTATATCACCATAATCACACATGAGACACATCTTTTGTTATAGCATGGATAATAAAAAAAATTATGCGTTCACCAAAAATAAACCCATTTACACAAACAAAGATGAGAGATTATTTTCACATGCATGCTTGATCTCACATACACACACTGGATGTGAGTTCATTATGTCTGTCTATAATTAGCAGTGTGTTGGATAGGAAGTCATTTTGTGTCTGTCTGTCATATTATCAGATGACTGAGCACCTGACAGTCACAATGATTTATCAGCCGGATATTACATCTCCATAATCCCACTCCAGTTCTCTGCCTGTCTCTGTCCCTTTGTTGCTTACTCTCACCATCTCAACAGTCTCTTACTCTGTGACTCACTCTTCATCTAAATAAATCTTTCTCTTATTTCATTCCATTTCTTCAGTTCAGTTTAAGAAGGAGGCTAATCCTCTTTTCCTGTCTCCCCCCACCCCTGGGAGGTCAGAGGTCAGTCTCTGGCTGGATTGGTTCAGTGTCTTGCTCCAGAGCAAAATAGGGCAGATGCTTGCTAACACATAGGTTATTTGGTCTATGATACATGCCTAATGCTGAGCCTGTTTCACACTTTGGACACATGCACACAGCAAGGTGCAGACCAGTGTGAGCTTCGGTACAAATCCATCAATATTTCCATCAACAACAACCATCAACAACCATCAACAACCATCAACAAGGTGCTTTACTCATCCAACATATTTCATCTATGTTGCCTTCATCATGGCAATTGTTTCCTTGTTTCCCTATATACAGTCCACTGATCAGTTGTGTAATCTATGGATCACCAAAGAAGACAGATAACATTTTTATTTTTAATCAATCAATGGGTAAAATGTTAAATATCCCTTTTTAACGTAACAAAGATGCTTGTAGACTTAACCTGTAAAGTTGAGTTAAAATGAACACTGATGCACTTATCCATTTTGTTGGGCTCATTTTGGCTGATGTGAAATATTTCAACTGGACTCTAGAGCAACCTGAAGAGCTAGAAAAAAAAGAAGGGTATTATTGAAGAAAGTAAAGTAGCTACTGCTACTGTCATGATGCATCAAAGGAGTCGGTAGAATTGTTTATTTATGGTAAAAATACACATGAAGCATGAATACAAATGTTACAGTAAATTCAGTTAAAACACATTGATTTCATAGTTTATCAGGTTTATGTAGCCAGCAGGTTAATATTTTGGGGGGCTAATAATGTATGTTATTTCACTACCATTGGATAACAACATTTGATCATATCATAATAGTGCATCCTGCACTCTTGTGGACTGAAAAGTGCGCAAAAAAGAATACTCAAAAAAGACAAGATAGATTCATAGATTTAGAGGTAACAATCTAGTATATACCAAGGGGAAAAACACTCAAACCTCCCAGCAGTTAAGTGTAATATTACAGTACATTTCTTTTTTTGTCTTGTTCCTGTGTTTTCATGATTATTTCTCCTGTATCTCACCATCTGATAGATACAGTTACAGTTTTGAGAAATTATGCTGATAATCAGTTTCTTCTTGTTGAACTCAGTGTGACACCAGAGAAGATAAACAAAAACACATCAGGCTCGGTAAAGTGCTGCATGACCTTTGGTCAGTCACTGGGATTTCCTCATCTGGGTTCATGTAGTGCTGATGATGCCATGATAACAGGCACCTTAACCATCGAGTCAGTTATCTGTCAGTACATATGACTTTATAATAACATTGCCATGAACTAAAAGGCAACTACTTTATGTATGCATTTGTATGTATAATTTTTGTCTTTATGGCCATTTATGTTTATTTTCTAATGTATTCAACTGAAAGAAAAAATGTTATTTTGTAATATGTATTAATTTAGAATTATGATTACATGACTGCTCACTGGACTGTATATAAGTAGAATAAAAACAGCTTCAGAGACCACCCTGTTTGTATCAGTCTAAATCTTTGAATCTTTCTTAAAAATAACATACAAATTTCAATAAAATATATTAGTGCTTTAATTATATGTTGCACTCCAGATGTTTAGATTTAACTTTATAAATATAATAAACATAAAAAACATTATGCTACTACAATACTCTAAAGTAGAGATATATACCACATTTGTTAGCATTATATTTCAACATTATTTGCTGCACTAAGTGAATTTATCTCCTCTGAAAGTAGATTGCTAAATATTTCATCCGTTATAAATAGATCATACAGGAATGCCATCATCACTACAGTCACATACTAATGATTCAAGTTGGCAATGTTACCAAGGCTATCTGTCTTATAAGCTAAATTAAAGTAGAGCAATATATGTGTGTGTATATATGTGTGTGTTTTGTGTTTGTGTTTCTTCATTCATATCTGCCTTTTAATGACGGAATGTGTGTTACTTTAGGACTAGAGTCAGGTTAATGAAGTGTGAAACTTCAAAGAGGCAAAATGAACTCATACTGTTTACAGTTATCTGTGGCAAGTCACAATGCAAAGTGCTGCTGCAGAGTGCTTCATTAGACAACATGGCAACTTCAGGCTTCAAAACTACTATATCCGTAAATAACTGTCAGTTGTGCCACACGGTGCTTGAAAAACTTGCCCTCTCTTGCCATGCCAGTGACTTCCAGGAAAGGCTGGATGACAACCAGGAACAGTGTGGTGACAACTGGAGAAACAGTGGACAGCACAGAGAGATGGCAGCTGGGGCAGTCAGGGTTAGATCCCCAGATTGCAGCTCCTGTGAGGGAACACTCAGACAAGCTACAGACAGCCTTAAAAAAATTCCCTGGGTAGTGGGGGGCACCCTCAAAAGGATGGATTTCCTAGTGTGTCCTTCTTCTCTATCTTTACTTTTGTGACTTCTTTGCAACCCTACACAGCCTGTTAGTATATGCTATCAGCAATTTACAGGAAATGGTGGAACTCTTTGTTGTCTGAGGCAGAATGGGTTGACAGAAAGATTCAATTTATGGTGTTAACAGCCACCTCCCAAAGGTGTATAAAAGTATGTCTCACATCCATGCTTTTGGCAAAATTCAACAGAGATCATACTCTCTGTATGCATGAAGCCCATTTGCGAATGACATATTAGATCATAGAAAATTCTGTTGTTATTGTTCTCTTATGTTGAAATAAGAATTTCTACCTCAACCAGTTATGATCATTAGCAAAAGATTATCGATGATGAGAGCAATCTGTGTTTGTGGGAAGAGTTGCTAGAACCTGAGAGATCTGACGATCCACCAGGCCAAGATGGACTGTACAAGGATAAAGCAAATGAAGCAACGCAAAGATGCAGTGCATAGATCTGCACCTGCTGAGACTGAGGAAGAGCAGGGCCCAGAGTAACCCCACCATTTCTGGAACTTCCAAACTCCACAAGCTGCACCAAGCAGATCATCTGGACAACTTCAGGTCTTGCTAGGAGACTGATTGGCGCTAGTTTCATTAAGATGTGGATACTGCTCTCAAAGCATCTTAAAGGCAAGAAGTTGACCAGTGACTCTGGTTTATGTGTTCCCTGATTAGCACCACTGGTGCTGAGAGATTTGGCATCAAGCGACCAAAGGCCAGGAACATCACAAGATTGCCCATCTCAGGAAAGAACTAAAGTCTCTAAAATGCCAGTGCACAAAGGCGAGGAGGACAAACCAGCCCTGGCAGACCTTCAGAACATCCTAAGACAGAGGGTCATATCCCTCAGATGGGCTCTGTGCTACAGAAGAAGCTGCAGAGAGAGGGCCCAAAAGTGCACTGCCTCCATGACAGATCCTTTAAGGTTCACAAAGTTGCTGCTCGGGCAGAAGCAAATCAGGATATGCTGAAGGAGCCTAGATTCCAAATTAGGAAAATACAAGTGACATCACCCAGTTCTTCACCACTTCCCTGCTCAGTGTTGAAGGTAAGATAAAGTAAAAATCCTTGCAAACTGCCTGACAGAGTACCTCATGAAGAATTCATATATTGACACTGCAGTGCAGAAAGGAGGATTCCAAGGCATTCTGAGATGCAAAGAGAACACAGCAGTGGTCACCCAAATGATCCAAGAGGCAAGGGAGAAGAATAACAAGGCAGTTCCACACAAACTAGTTTCAGTAGCACTGGCTATACACCATGTTCCGGAGAAGATCAAAGACCTGATTCTGGACTATCACAACATATTTGGCCTGAGATTAAGCTCTGGGAAAGTGACATCCACATGCCTGCAAGATCAAATGGAGCTCTGGAAGTCAGAACCAGCTAGACTTAAATTCTCGATCCAAGCAGTGTATGACGTTCTCCTAAGCCCACCCAACCAGCAATGTTTGGGTCAACCCAACATGTCTGTGTGCCCACTGTGTAAGGTGAGAGGTTCTTGAGAGCACATCTTAAGGTGCTGCCCAAAAGCCCAGGGAGAGGGGAGGTAGAGATGGACAAAGTCCTAACGGCAGTAGAGGACAGCATCTGCACAGGAATGAACGCCAGGGCATAACATAACCTTTGTCAGAGCTGGAGAAAGACGGCACCCAGAGCCCAGGGCCTCAACCGGGCAGCTAGCTTCAGCCTGTGACTGGCAGCTGAATGTAACATTGCAAGGATGTCACTCAGGCCAGACTTTGTCTTAACATCAGACTCTCCCAAGCATGTGGTCATAATGGAACTCACTGTCCTCTGAGAAGGAGGCCTACGAATGCAAGAAGGCAAAATATCTTGAGCTCACAGGGAGGTGCAGAAGGAACAGGTGGAAGGCCTGCTGTGAGACCACTGACATTGGTTGCCGGGGCTTTGCAGGGAGGTCTCTGCTTTCATTCAGCCTCCTGGTAGTCAGAGGGTTCCAGGAGAGAAGAGCCACTGAAAACATCGTTGATGCAGCTGAAAAGCATTGAAGTGGCTGTGGATAAAGAGGGGTGATCCATGGTTTAGCCTCCTCCTTGGATACAAGTCTGGTACTGATCCCCCCTGTGAGGGGCTAGTGAGATAATAGAGTACTCTGAAACCTTTAAGATATGAGGGCATCTAATCAGGTGCTTTGTAGGTGAGGAGGATTTTAAATTCTATTCTGGATTTTACAGGCTAACACAGGAGAAATATGATCTTTCCTGTGTGAAGAAAACACTTCACAGCATCTAGCCAGATCAAGAACACTTTACAGGAGAAAGGAATTTCCTTGTCTAAGTCTACAATCTAGAAACACCTTCATGAGTGTAAATACGGAGGATTTACCACAAGGTGAAAACACTCAAGAACAGAAAGGCCAGATAAGACTTTTCCCTAAAACATCTAAAAAAATCTGCCCACGAATGGAACAAGATTCTTTTTACAGATGAAACCAAAATAGAATTGTATCAGATTGAGAGGCAGAGGAGAGTATTAAGAAGGAAAGGAATGACTCATGATCCAAAGCCATCACATCACCTGTCAAACATGGTGGAGGCACCGTTATGACATGGGCATGTATGGCTGCCAGTGGAACTGGGTCCCTGGTGTTTACTGATGATGTGACTGCTAGTAGAAGTAGCAGTTCGAAGTCTGAAGTGTATTGGGCTCTACTATCTGCTCAGATTCAGCCAAATGCTGCAAAATTGATAGGACAGTGCTTCACAATAAAGATGTATAACAACTCAAATCATTATGCAAATGCAACACAAGAGCTTCTCAAGGCAAAGAAATTGCTTTTTCTTCAGTAAGTAAAAAGCATGCTCAATTGGAGTTGAAGTCAGGTGACTGACTTGGCCATTAAAGAATATTCCTGAGGTCCAAAAGACCTGCAAACAAGAAGCAACTAAAGGAGACTGCAGTTAAGGCCTTAAAAACATCTCAAGGGAGGAAACTCAGCATTTGGTGATATCCATGGGTTCAGGCAGTCATTGCTTGCACAGGATTGTTATCCACTATTAAATATAATCCTTATATTTATTAATATGTTGCTTTGTCCAACTTTTCAGCTTCTGAAAATGAGGGACAATGGATAAAAATGGATGCAATTCCTTAATGGTTAATGCAATATTTTTGTTAAACCTCTTAAATGAAATCTACAATTTAATCATGTCTTGATGGCTTTGTTTCAAAACCATCAGGGTGGGTGTATGGAGGTACAGTTACAAATGACTTTTCACTGTCCAAATACTTATAGACCAAACCAGGGGTAAAAGTAGTCTTAAATTCTTGATGGTACTGTAAGGCAATTTTAAATAGTACTGCACATGCTCAGTCATGTACCATACCTTTAAGATGAGTTATGTATGAAATGAAATGAGTTACCAAGAAATCCCTGATCATCAAATCACACAACTTGTCTGAGCCACTGTCTATGTTGTTGGAATAAAACACAATATCATGAAAAAATACAACTTACTCTGCTGCACATTTTGCTTGGGAGATTTGCAACAAACATCTGCCTGCCAAAACCCCATTGAGTATCTGCCAGCTGCAGCGCATTGGCGAAAGCTGGCACTCACGTTAACTAGCAGAAAGGGCTCTGACCAGCATGGATCAAAATGCAGCAGATGGTTCAGAAGCAATTCTGAACAACTTAGAAGCAATTAATAAGGAGACAAAGTTTTGTTTAAGATAACATAACGTTACTGAAAGTGCAACTTTGACTTGTTTTGAATGTGGGTTTTTGCAGGCAGCTGTTCTCCCCCTCTCTGGTACTACGTACCGCCACTAAATCCTTTAGTGGTAAGTAGTGCCAGACTTTACAGGCCTACTCTCACCCCTGGACTATACTGTACACAACCACTCACATTCCAATCATACATCAGGGGAAATATTCGATTTGAGTGTCTTGCTTACCTTCCAGTATGTGGACAACCCGCTATACCTCCTGAGTACCAGATGCATACCAGGATATCATAATGCAACTCCTTTGTAAAGGAGTTTTCGACGGGACACTGTGAGACTTCTAAGGGTAGTTTAAGAGAGCTATTAGAACAGACAGTCATGAAACAGAAAATACCTTTCTCTATGACTATAGAGAAAAGGCTCAATTTGAGCCAAGTAGGCTACTTCTGTAGAAGCTTACTTCATTTAACTGCAGGCAAAATGAGTCAGGCTTGTTAAACTTGGAGTATTTGTTAGGAAGTAGCTCCCTTTCACAGAGACTCAGAAGTTCATCTCTGCATCTCTCACGCTTTGGCTCATGATAATTTCTCTAACCCTCAGGGCTGAACCAACCTTTAGGCTCTGAGATACATGGTGCATGCTGATGTTTGTGTGCATTCACAAAACTGTGTGTAAGAATGTGTGTGTTAGATTTGAACATGCTGGTGTGGCAATGTTTGTACACAGACCACTATGGGTAATGTATGAGGTTAATGTGGGAATATGTGTCCATTCTCACACTTGAACTCCTGTGAGTTTGACAGAGAATTTAGAAAAGTCTTCCCAAGTGAGCAGTTTAAGCTTCTTCCACTCTACAGTTTACAACAGAATTTAGGTTTAAGTTTAGGATTTGGATGAGCCTAAGAGCACTGTATGTATAAAATGGAGTGATTGGTCTGCGCAATTTTGTTGATAAACTGATTTGGTCTTTATTTTTTCACTTCTCGTTGTCCATGGTGAGAATCCTGTAACTATAGATTTGGAGTCTGCACAGGGTGTTATTGACAGGATGCTCCATGATGATTTCATGCTCAGCTTGATTGCTCTGTGCAGCTTGATGAGACTTCTGTCAAAAATAGACCAGGTGCATAATTTTATTGGAGAAGAGTGGGGAACTGCTTCTGAGATGCTCCTGAAATGTGTTGGGACACGTCCTGTGGAATCACAAGTACTGTCTAGGGTTACAGCGATCCCCTCTGGCAGCCATGTTGGAGTCAGAATTTTTGTGAAAAGCTTTTTAAATTTTGCATTTGCAGTTGTAACCACATAACTGCATTAAACCCAAAACAAAACTACATTGAATTGATTTGTATTTATTCTTTATGACTGTTTAGGAAAACAATAACAGCTAATGATAAATCTAGTTCGAGTCAGTTTAGTTGAACGTAATATGTTTCAACAGTAATTTTAAAAAAAAATCTTGCGTATATGTAAATAGTTGCACAATAAATGTCTTGGATATTGATGATGATTCATGATGTTATCTGGTAACTTTTCATGCTTTAGCTACTTACTCGGCTACTCTGCTTTAGTCCTTTAGTCCTTTAGTCCTTATATATATATATATATATATATATATATATATATATATATATATATATATATATATATATATATATATATATATATATATATATATATAAAATAGTATAATGTAGTTGCCTATAGAATAAATAAGTAGCACCAGAAAGGTTTCTGAACAATCTACCAAACATTGCTGCTGATTCTGACTTTGAGCAGAGATCGGCTGAATACATGTATAAAATTAACTTAGCTACCTAGCTTGATACCGGTAGGTATAGATAGAGATATAGATATAGATATAGTTATAGATATAGATAAGTTAATTAAAGCAATGTGGCAATATTTATAAAATAAAAATACATAAATTAATTTGAATTCATAGTTAAATGTAATGGATTTATGGATGAATTTATTTACCACTGATGAATATATTTAAAGGATTTTGCAAATCCCAACCCTATTCAAAGGGCTCGGGTTAGGTTTTTAATTGTGATCGTCGAGGTTAGGGGCTTGGGAATGCATTATTGTGTGTATCAGTTTTTTTGCAGTATATATTATTCTGCTGGTGTATAAAATCTTGACATATCCATTTGCTCCTGGTAAGCTCATGAACAAACTTAATTAGACACCAACCTCTATGGCAGAACCAAACTGACTAATCTATAACACTGTTATCGATTCCCTATTGCAGAGCTCATATATCGAACAGTTGAAAAAGCTTTAATTTGGTTGACTGTACTCTGTGATAAAAGAATGACATTCTTCTTTTTTAGTCCAGCATTTTAAATAGTGTTAGAAAGCTCATCTCAGTCTCCAGCTTAAAGGGTAACACTGACGTTAAATGATTCACATAATTACTTACAGTATATGCTACAGAGAGCCAAATCAATAATTATGAACGCAAACAACTCTTTCCTGGAGAGAGACACATCAACGACAATAATCTAATATCTGGTATCATTAAAAGAAGCCCGGAGCTTCTGCATAAACAATGAATGGGAAGCTAATGTTGTGGAAAGAGTTGTGGAACACAGTGTGATTTAAGTGAGACATCAGTACACATTCTGCCTTGTTACCCATAGGTCTATGAGGTAGAAGAAAACTCAGGTGGCTTTTAATTTAAAACCTCTAGTAATGTAAGCAACCATTATACAGTTCGACATCAATGCAGTATCATTTAAACTGAGGTAATTGCTTCTAGTATGACCTTTATTTATTTAATTATTAACTGTACTAAGGAGCAATGATATGTTGTGAGAGCCAGGCTCTTTAAATTCTGCGCAATTCCAATAACTTTCTGAAAGCCAACAATCCAGCATTCACATCTACTGAATGAATATCACGTCTTTCCCCTCTCTATGATAGGTAGCTTTTAACAACACCTTCGTACGTGGCTGTTTTGAACGGCTATGAACACTACTACCTTTCAACATGGGAAGAAACCACATTATACAAACTCATTCTTTCTCAACAAAAGCTGAGTGAAAGTCTCACATCAAGGCTCTGTGTTCTTGATTGCAAGTCACAAGTATTCCTAACCACATTGCTGTGCTATTCACTATAGTTTAACATGTAGTTCGTCTGCCATATGGTAATTTTGTCTCCTTTTGTGCTACTGAGTATCATCATATTCCCCTATATAGAAGATTCAAATGATTCCATGAATCAAATGTCATCACGAAGAAAAGTAAAAAACCATCATGCTGAGTCTCCAATGTAAAATTTTTGTCACATTTTTGTCACATTATGTAGTCATACACGCAGAATTATCCATATTGTTTAAAATAAACGTATAACTGTATATGTAGTATGTGGTGTCTTTCTTCATTCTCAGGTTTTGGTTTGTTCATTAAACCAGAGATACAACGAAAATCTACAGCAGAAGAATGTATCACCATGCAAACTGCTACAAAAATTCTTATCACTGTTTCACTCGCCTGTATTGTATCCCCCACATTAATGGCTTTGAATACGAGTGATATTTGACGATGACATTAATATAGTGCAAATATTAACACGGGCCTAGTAGTCTGTGTTTGTGTGTTGGCCTTAAAATGCACAGATCTGAAAATTTTCTAGAAAATACATTTATATACAAAATTCATGTGCAAGTATAGATTATTGTGTCTCACAGGTGCAATATGTGTATTTTGAGTCATCAATCTCTTCAAGTAGATACAAACAGATTCCAAGACCAAAGTCAAGTTTGCACTATTACACTGGAAATTTGGGGAGAATTACATATATACACACACCAATCAAACAGTTTTCTCAGGCCCGAATTGTAGAACTTATGAGGATTACATATCTGGAAAAGGTTTCTTTTTAAAAATCCAATTGTCAAAAATGCACTGGGGCGATGAAAGCGTCACTTTACCAGAGTATGTCATATTTAACAGTTAATAGCATTGAAGCTGAAGGGTTAATGATGAATGCTGAATATGCTGAATAGCAAATCTACAGCGCAGATAATATTGCAGCTGAAACACAGCTAAAATTGTTAAGAAAAAAAACTAATGAACGGAACTGCCCTCACCCCATGACACATAGAAGCTAGACTTCATGATAAAAGCTGCAAAGGTGAAGTAGCACAAAAGATCATGACTCTGCCTATGCATTTGTATGCATGTGTGTCACTGTTTATTGAACTGTATGTAAATGTCAGTGGCAGCATGTGTGTGTGTGTGAGTGTGTCTGTGAGTGTGTCTTTGGATGACATACAGATGGAACCATACATCAGGTGTTTTTTACAGCCAGGGCCCATTTTCAAAATGGCCTGGCAAGTTAAATATCATTAGAACCTAAGTGAATCAGACAGAGGAAGCTTTCAGAGTAATGGACACCTCACACAACACTCAGGAATACACACACACACACACACACACACACACACACTTGTCTTTCGTTAGTTATGAGGACGGTCATCGACATAATGCATTCTCTAGCCCCCTCCCCTTACCTTAACCATAACAACTAAACACCTAACCCTGACTCTGACCCTGACAAAACCTGATTTGAACTGAAGCCTAAAACCCAGTCTTCACCCTCAAACAGACTTTTTGAGGATCTCACAATGATGGTTTCAGGGTTTCAAACCAAAATTCGCCAACACAACCATAGAAAGACATGTACACACCCACACACACACATTATCCTCAACCAGTCAGGGTCAAATGTGTGTGTGTGTTTGGGTTTCATTTGATGGAATAGTAAAGGACATATATTGAGAGAGAGAATGGGCACTGAACACTTCATAAATATGGAAGGAGTGGTATGCTGCACATGAATATTGAGAAGAGACATCAAATAAAGAGCATCTATGGAGTGGTATGAAGGAGCAGAGGAAGATGAGAGAGGTTAAAAAAATGACAGAGAGAAGAAGAGAAAAAAAGCCCTATGTAGCAGGATATAAATCCAGGGCCATTCAGGGCTGGGACATGATTATAAAAAAAACGAGACCAAACTATTGCCAGTGACAGGCGTTAGGACCTTGGATGACCTTACAGTTGAAGGGGCAAAAATGATGATGGGATTTATGGGAGCTCCTAAATAATCCACATGGGTACTTGACAAACTCTCATAATGACAGAACTGATTGAGAACCAGTTCATTAAACTAGGTGCCTTCCAATTCAGGTATATTTGGGATGAAAGACAATCTGAGGGGAGTGTGACAGTTCATTCTTGTCTTTTGAAATAGGAGTTTAAAAGAACATATACTGTTATAGTCTTCATCAGCAGATGGAATTTGTATGACATTGGACCACTGGAGAACATTATTTAGATGTGTTGTTATAGACTGTGACATGTGGTTTAAAACTCCGGAAAAAAGCAAATGAGTTGACCTTGATTTAAAATATAAGGAACCAAATCCTCTTAATACATTGAAAATAGGAAGAAGCTCAGAATGCTACTGAGCCTGACAAGTGCCAGTATGTTCCTGACTTGCAAGCATATTAACCAGGCTTCTATCACCACCCTTTTTAGGAAGAGGCATATGAACCTTGCAGTGCTAGTTTTTGGTGTATTGGACCTTAAAGGCCCAGATGTAATTTGACTAACCTAGCATGCCTTTTGCAAGCTACTGTCTGTCCCTGCCATGCATCCTTTAGAGAGAGAAACATCACTCTGTGACGACACCCTACAGTCACCGATGGAATGTTTGTTTTTGTAATTCTGCAAAAGCAAGAGAGTGATGAGTCAGCTCTGGTTAAAAGATCTAGCAGATCACATTTTGTTGATTCGGAAATTTAATTGTCACAGTTTTTGCTATTCAAGATCATAAGCTGTGTAGTTCTGAATCAGGACCTCCAGTGTTTTGAGCAAGTAGCTCGTGACAATTAGGTGTTCAAAAGTAAGTGGGCTACATCTGTGATTTTTACGTTTGATGCATACACCCATCAGCTAAAACATTCAAACCTGTACCTTGTTTTTAATGTTATGCGTATCTTGTATCTTAAGAAACTCAGATCCAATTTTCAGCCTGTAGCTAAGGGCTGTGTGAAACTCGTGTTTCTGCCTTACCAGCTGACAAACCAAAACTACAGATCTAAAATGAATTTTTGGTCTTTTAAAAACAACTCAATCAGTTGATCCAAAGCCAACATATCTAAAACCAAATTGCTAAAGGATTCCACATTATTTGGCACTGATACAGATTTTACCATAATAATGGATTCAGGTTAGGATAAAATGGATAAAATGATAAAATCAACAGAAACTGCAGAGTTTAAGACTGAAAATATGATAATTAAGATGGATACTTTCTGCAGCACAATGGCCACAATTATTAGCTCACAATTTTTTTTTGATCAGTTGGTATTGTCTACTACTACTGTGCACTCTAGTGACAACTGGGGCACAAATAAGGACTGATTATTATAATTACAGATATTTTGACAAACTTAGATCAACAAAGACAAGAGTAGTTGTTTGTCATTGTGAGATCAAATATCTCATCAGGATCTTTATTTGAAAACATGTCAGGGCTTTTTTCTAAAATAGAACCAGTTTTCTAAGGTAGACTCTTTTTATGTCCACACTTCCTGATAAGTTAACAGCAGCAACTGACAAGACATCAAACTGTAACCTGTGATTTGAGCCATCATTTCCTAATCCTCTCTCTCTCTCTCTGTCTACCTTTTTGTTCACTTTCTCTTACTCCAGTGTCCTTTTTACAGCCTTTTCAAACTCTGGTTGAATCTTGACTGCTTTCCTCTACATATTTATGCAAATCGTGTGCACACACAAACACTAACTAATTCACACATGCACACACATCTCTTACTCTCTTTTCAAGCAAGCTCATTTCTGACCGACAGAGTATTAGGGAAGTGTGTGATGGGAAGAGGAATGGAGAAAAAAAGGAGGGCAAGGGAGAGAGGGTCACCTTGGGAGAGCTGGTTGTTGGAGGAATTACTGGAAAAGGGAATGAGAGGTAGATAAAGAAAGGAAAATTGCATACCCTTTTCTTTGCCATGAGGCCATTCAAGTTCAAACAGCAGAAACAGGTGATCCATTTGTCACTTTACCACAAATTCTTCTATTGCCATTACTGTCACTTGTACAGCAGCTAGTATCATTAGCACTACTGCTGCTTCTAATAACACTTTTTTCATTACTACTTATGTTGAAGAGCCACTGAAAGTGAACGAATCATGCAATACCACCATTATGTCTTTATCATTATGCTGCTATTATACTACAGTTAGGACTGCTACTACTCCTACTTATGTTGCCATTTCAGCTACTAGTGTAGAAGCAGTGTTTTAAACAGGTTCAGTTTAGTGACAAGAATATTTAAGACGCACCACTGCGTAATTTTAAAAAGTTGTATAAAGCTTTTTGTGGCTTCAGAGAGGGCTACATAAAATTTGATAAATGTCCTCAATCGATGTCACTTGAGTCAGAATCAGCTGCGACTAGAGAATATAAATTTGAAATTTAAAAAACTGGTAAGCAGTGGAGTTGGAAAGAACTGAGCTTACCAGACCTTAGCCCCTGATCTCTGCTTGGGGATACCTGCCTGAGGCTAGATTAGCTGCTGCTAGCTGTTATGTGCTGTGCTACAAAACACATTTCCAGAAAGTTTGCAGTTACAGTTAAGAAGCAGGCTAGATATACAGTATTTTCATTTTAACTATTAAAAAATGAAGTCAAATATTGGGTTCACAGCCACTGTCTGCAAGTTTATACGTGCCTGATACCATAGATTACACCACTCGATGGTTAAAATACACGCATTTTATGCAGTGTTGACAAAATCTGTGGGTCTAGACCCAAACACATACTGATTTGAGATGGTGGGCAATGAGAAAATGAGTGTTATCTATATAAACTGACAGCTTTTCTAATTTTAATGAAATACAGTATGCCATCCTTCATGGTGTCAGAAATTGTGTTCATATATAACTAAATTTCTTTCCGCATTATGTTATGATGGCAACATAATGTGAAGGCCAGGTCCATAGAAAAGTTTTTTTGAATGAATGAATAAAGTGCTGCACTGATTGACACAGTACATAGTGTAAACCATGGGGTGCAAAATAAAAATAGCATTGGTAGCCAGTCAAGGTCGCAACTGTCATAAATGTTCTGCATTTCCAAAAGTCTGATTATCTTTCCCTGTTACCAGGCACTTAATTATCACCTATGCGTGAATAAATTTCATAGTCAACTAAGATTCATACTGCATCAAGTAAAACCCAGAACACTTTGTAAGCAGTGACACTGGAGATTAAACAAGGAGACAATAAATGAATGCTGGTTTGTCACAGTCTCACACTCTAAGGCTGCACTAATATTTTTATATTAAAAATGAACAAATGACTACATTTAATGTGAAAGGGGTGCTCCAGCAGAGAATTATAACCTACTGCAATATTTTATAAATCTGCGCTGCACTTTTAGCATCTTTCAGTTAATTGGTTTGGCATTACAACCAACATCTTAACTGTTTTGCTTCACTCTCACTACTCACATCAGCCTTGTTCAGAAGCAGCAGGCAGGGGTTTCCAGCAAAGAGGTTGTAGTTAACCCACTGTAGGCTACCTGCTCACCACCAAAGTTGATTAAATGTGGTTGTCAACAGCATTAATTCAAATGAATTCAGTGTTCCTCCATTTCTAATGGATGTGTAAGCACATTAGCCATCCATTTTGTAAGGCTATAACTGATTAATGCAGCTTTAAGGAGTCTGCATTAGCTGTCTGACCAAAAATAAGTCTTATTATATTACCTTGAGATTTTGAAGGATAGTCAGTGTAATGTGGCACTGCTGAGATTGTTGTGGCTTGAGGAGCACTTCAATTACTTTCATGCCTGAATATGACAAATGGAAGGTGAGTTCTTCGGGAGGGGGAACAGAAGCTGTGGAAGCCTGTAGCTACCAATAAAACAAATCAGGCAAGATCAACAACTATTTAGAGCCATGCAACCATGTAAGGGCAATATCAGGTGTACAACCAGGTAAGAATGACTTATAAGGAAAAGGTATTCATGACCAGGTTCATTGTTAACCCCTATACCATTGCACTATATCATTTGTAAACCCTGTTGTAGACAGCCTTGTTTTTATCCTGATAAATAGATGCACTGGAGGTAGAAAAGTGCACTGCTTCTTTATTAGTTCATCTTAAAAAAAAAGTCCCTTTACCTGATGATTACATTTTTGTCGAATTAATATTATAGCCTTTAGATGAATATGCTAGTTCATTGTGCCTTAATACCTTGTGGGTGTTAATCTAGCCTTTTATTG
The DNA here is from genome assembly GCA_016859345.1 of Istiophorus platypterus. Taxonomy (NCBI): domain Eukaryota; kingdom Metazoa; phylum Chordata; class Actinopteri; order Istiophoriformes; family Istiophoridae; genus Istiophorus; species Istiophorus platypterus. The sequence continues at coordinate 23,401,775 of CM029134.1, read as the reverse complement.
TAGGTATATTTTAAAAAGCACCTTCATATTTCATACAAACATTGAATGGTAACAGTGTTCTGTGGCAAAAAACAGATACAATATGGTTATTCAGTATGATGTTAAACATCTGTGCACTAATGAATTTCTTTACTTCTATTATAGAATGATTCTGGCTCATACCCTTCCATTGTATGCCAGACAAGCCAGTGATAAATTTATGTCATCCATTAGAAAGGGATGTATGAATCATATTTAATTAACTCGAATCCCATGTAAGGCAGCTTTTAGGGAAAGACAGTTTTGACCCAACAGTAACATTTAAGTAATACTGTATAGGACTGATATGGACCAAGCCCAAAATCAAAATTGTCATTACAAATGAATACTTAAGTAAGTCCATTTTAATAAAACCCAGTTAATGACGAATAAAACCTGGGAAAGAAAGATAGTCAAGACACTGACAATTTAGTAAAACTGGACAGAAGAACTGAGGCTTTTTTTTTTTTAAAGAAAAGTAATTCAACTTTTCAAAACTTTTTGGAAGCTTAGCTCTTGCAGGTTGTTCAGGTGGAAGCTAGGTTGTAGAGTTCAATGCACAGGGCTTGTTTAACACCGTTAAAGACATTTGGGGTGTTGAACCATATCTCATTTCCTGACTGTGAAAGGCCAGGATTAGCTTTGTGCTGCAGAACGTAAAAGCTACAGAGGAGAGATAGAAGCGCACAAGGTGTGGATGTCTGGATTAACACTGGATTAAATAGCATTGTAGGTCCTTCCAGGTCACTTTCTGTGGTTGTGTGTGTGTTTGAGTCACCTTCCCATGGGCTGCAGGTATGTTCGTCCGTGAGACAAATAATAAAACCATACATATACCTATGGAAATCACTGTTTTATTGAACCTAATTTTACACTTTACATGCACATGAACAAAACATACACACACACACACACACACACACATACTTGTTTTTCTAATGTTAGAGGGCCCCCCTTTTTTTACCCTTTAGTGGGATCCACCCTTTCCAGTTGTTCTACAGCTCTACAAAAAATCAGGCAAGACAAAAAAAATTCCTAATCCCAAATATCACTTAAATGAAACAGAATTCAGAACTTTTTTCCAAAAAAGATTTTAGTCCCTAATGGGGCTCTTGTTCCAACATTCACAACTTTCGGGGTCCACTTTCACACACATTAATATTTCTAGTTTTCATTAGTTGGCAGGGACCAAAGTTACTATCTAAAGACATTAATGTTCTATTGTTGGTCCTTGATTACCGAAGGCACTGCAGGACTACATCAAGGCTTCTAATTAACAAGCTCTACATCGTGCATCTTGTCTCTTTCCCCTTTACACCAAACAATTCAAATCCCTAGTTATCTCAGTCACTGCCGTGTTTGACCTAAACTTAAAGAAAGATCATCATTAGGTAGACAGGCAGTAATCAAATAATGACCTCCAGCTCAACACTTTCCCACCCATCCAAATCAACGAGCCCCCAAATCCCATTTTGGGGTAACAACGTTCTTTCTGGGGCTAACCATAAGTAATATTTGACTCAGAAGTTTGTGTGAAATAAACATACTTTGTCCTCAATGTGCTGAATTTATTTATAGCATAAATTTTTGAGGACTGATTAAAGTAAAATAAAATGTAAGAAATTCAAAAAGTTGTGAGAAACCGCATTTCCTCTATTTTCCAAAACTAATCATATCTGCCATTATATATTAACCTGAGTCTATACCTCGACATTTCTGTCCTAAACGTTTAATGAAAAAAGAAAGAACCTTAACAGGACAACGCAAGGAAAACTTGATTAAACCTTTGTATGTGGATGTATGTATTGTGTGCATGTATGTTCCACCCTGGATGATAAGGAAAAGCATGGGAAGACGTGAAAAAAAGTGTGTTCAAATATGTAGGCTAGTGACAAGGCACCCTAAATACAGAGATGCAACCTACTGGAACAAAGAACAATGCTTTTTTTATTCTCTAAGGCATCCCACATATGAAATGGATTCTTGCATTATGAAATTACGTGTACAATACATGACATGTAGCTGTATCATATCCCTTTCAGCTTTGTGTTATTTTGCCTTATTTTTAAATTATTTATGGAGTGTTACACAATATCTGTCAATTTAACCAATTCTGCAGTAAAATAATTTACAAGAATCCATTTCATATGTCTGAGACTTTAGAGAATATAAAAAAAATCTCAAGTACTACAGCCCTTTTTGGGTCCTCCCTCTAGCCTAGTGCTACTATCCCTGTTCAGTGAAGAACTTTTACTGCAGTTTTCTTCTCATTGCAGTAATTCGATTTTTGATGAAGTATTTAACTGCTTTCCAGTCTCGGTTTACTAGGGCTTGAGGTTCTTCAGAAATGCAGCGTTGACAGTCCATTGTCCGTGGAACTTCTTTCCTCAGTATGAATTTTCTTAAATGCCTTTCTACAGCAGCACATTCCTCTGGTGTCCAGCTTCTTTTGACAGCAGGTTTTTTACCTAAGTAGGCATAAAAAAACATGGTTTGATCACATCGGTAATACACTGCAGCAACATGTATGTGTTACTGAGTTGAACAGTAATATACTGTCAAAGCAGTCACAGCATCTACATGGTCAACAACATAGAACTAATGCATGAGAACTGCAAGGAAATGATGAGGGAGTGAAGTAGATGCAGGTGAGCTGCCTAGCTGTTTGCCTCTGTTAACAGAGACTCCATAGTTTATTCCCTTCACTGATAAACCTGGTCACATCTTAATGTATGATGTAGGCCTACATATACCCCACTGAACTGAACTGACAGGATAATTTATATCTAATGATTTAGGCCAAGGAACCTCACAAAAGGTAGAAAAGTGAAATGATTATTTCAAAATGCACACCAAAAGAAACCCGGCTTGGTATATATGAATGATATAGGCTTACACAATGTGCTAATCAAAAGAAATCTTTTCTATCTCAATTATCAAATTAAACACAAGAAGAGTGAGACAGAAGAGAGGGGGAGAGAGAGAAAATGAATGCTTTCTGATAGGCAGCTCGTTGTTATCAATAAGGAGATAAGTCAAATTTCTATCCATTTTTGTCTAACACTCAGAAATATAATTTCTATTCACATGGCTTTTTTGATCCCTGGGATACTCTGTTAGGCCTATTTGGCATCCAGATATGGGCTTTTATAATGATAGTTTAATCTAAATAATATTCAGGGAAGTCAATTAACCATTTTAATCAATGGTCGTAGTAAGGGATTTGGATAATAAATGAGGGCTCTGGCCAAAAAACAGTTGTGAACCACTATTGTAAACTCACCTCTCTTTTTTGCTGACTTTCTATGGTTTTGGTTGTATGATGTGGAGGCACATTCTTGCATGGAGGGCACACTGACCTCATCCTCTAAGCCCCCTGCTTCTGGCATACTGGATTCTGGGTACAGAAAAAAAGTTCACTCAAATATACAAGACAGATAAAGCCACTTAAAATATGATGTAGCTGTTAGTAAAGTTTGCCTGATTATTATTGTGATCATGCACAACTTTTCTTGGCATAGTGACAGCAATCAGTTTACAGTGATCAAGGGTATAGATTTTAAGAAAACAATATAATATATTGCATGTGTGTTTCTTAAAAATGAACAGGACAGAATTGAACCATCAATCTGCTTTGCTCTTCTAAACTCACCTCCCTTATTTGCTGAACAATATGAGTTTAGAGTCATTTCAAATTGTTTTTAAAGCTCTGCAATATAGTGGCAAACAGTGCAGGTTTAACTTCTGGAAAATGGATATAATATAGCTTCATTAAACTAGAAAACATCTGTAGATTGACTTAATTTTGATTGACAGGGAGCACCTGACAGGTTACTATGGCTGAAAACCTGCTAAGGATACCCCAATCAACTGAATTCTCATCTGAAAAATACTGGAATTATTCTATTAACCATTCATGTATTCCTGAAAATAGTCAATAAGCAGGGAAGCTTGCAGACATTCAATGCACATTATGCACATGCAGTGGTTAGAAATATTCATATGCAATAACTGAACATTCATAACCAATTAAAAACCAATAAATCACACATACCTTCCATGTCCTCTTGCGAACACCCATCCATGTCCTCTTGCAGACACTCATCCATGTCAAAAGTCTCTATAATGATAAATGATAGAATATGAATAAGTTGGAAACCTGAAACTGTTGTGATAACTGTGACAAGAGTATACACACATACTACACAGACAGCTAAATTGGTTAACTAAAATTGTGTAGTTATAGTCAAACTATGTCCACGATAAAACTTAACTTTTCATCAGTATCTTAACTGAATTGATAATTAATGATTTGGCTTTTTATAAATAAAATTGAATTTTACAAGCCTCCCTTTCATTCATAAAATAAAACACCAAGGTTTAGCTGACCTTGTTGACTGTTTGACTTTTTCACTTTTTCTTACTTTTAAGTTCCAATATACGAATTCAGCCCACTAGATATCACACTAAAGCATCAGTATCTCAGACCAAAGTATATGGGCAAGTTGGGCAAGTGTTGGGAAACACAGTAGGGATCAACAAAGCAATTCTCTTTCCTGGATCAGTCAATCTCTCACACTCAGATTAATTCATGCGAAACATTCACAGAGCTGAGAGGAATCCAAACAGCATTAGGACTTTTAATTAGGCCAAAAGTTGTTTTTAAATAAACGTATCTGTGTTTACCTTATTTTCACATGAGGACAGTTTTAGCTTCAGCAGCTAACTAGCTAACATGATGATGAAGATCAGACAGGTAATCTCTGTCTGCATCCAAGGGAGGAAAATTAAGTGGCAGCCACAAGACAAGGGCTTTCATTCTCCAATAGTCTTTTCATGCAGTTATCAGCTGGTTAAATCTTGTTTTACAATGTTGGCTGAAAACCGCAGTGTAACTAGAGCTCCACCTTTACCGAACCAAGCAGCTCCGCTGCACTTCGGAGCTGCACCCCAGCACCTTTCACTAGCTGATAACTGTGGGAACAGACAGTAAGAAAGTTAAAGAGCTACAGGACCAACTGCGAAGAGGCTGCCATGGAAAAAGACAAGAGAATTCCTGCAGGTCATTCTCTGAATCTGCATCTGTAAGCTCCTATTAACTGCTGAAGCTAAAACTGTCTTCATGTGAAAATAAACCAAGTGAAACAGACAGAATTATTTAAAAAACACTCATTTAAATGTTGTTGCACTATTTATTCTTCCTCTCAGCCCTTTGTTGGTTCAGATATCAACACACATACGCGGGAGTGCGACATCATTCTGTGCTTCGGTCACCAATACTCCCCTATATCTTCACATGCTGATATCTATCAAGGCTGAATGATGTATAATGCCCCTTTAAAATATAATAAAACTTAATACCGTTCACATCAAGTTTGATTTCATCCAAACTCTTCCCTTTGTATTCTCCTAGCCGTCCCTGCTCCAATGCCAGGAGAACTTTGCTTATTTTAGCTAGCTGGAGGGTGCCTTCTGGAAGTCGGTAGAGCTTTCTGTGGATGTCAATGTTATGCCCAAGGAAATCTGCCAACTGGTCAAGTTCTGTAGTCTTGAGATTCAGAATGGTTGAGAGGGTAGCAATGTGCTTCCTGAGTTTTGTCAAGGTTAGTGCTTTGGGATTTTTGAGATCATCACATTCATTCACAAACTGCCTTATGCAGTCGGAACCCCTGAGGTAATGGACAGATTGCGGCAATGCAAACAAGTATCCATTTTCATTCAGCACCCAACATTCTTCTCGCTTCTCAGTCAGACTATCAAGCGATTCCTTGTCCCGCTGAGGAGAACAGGAACTTTCCTTCCCCTCTTTCCTACTATAGTTATATGTACAAAATGTTTGCAAAGCTTCTGCTCTAGTGCAGTAAGGGCCAAGTTAACATCCTCATGCGTTTCTGATGTGTCCTTTGATAAATACACAGACAAGGGCATTCGGGATACCTCTCCTGCTCTCCGGCGGTTGAAGAGGATAACTTGTGCCAGGGTCACTTTAGCAAGGTCTTTCCAGTTTGAGGGCGAAGGCTCTTCTTTGAGGGCATTCAAGTGTTGCTGCTGTTTCTCGGACAAATGGCAATGGAGATTTTGAACATCCTGCATAAATGGTAGGAGTTGAGGAGAATTCCATTTGGTCTGGTCAAGTTGAGTTAGTGCTTGGCCTGCAATGTCAAATTTCCAACTTTCTTGGTAAAGCTGTATGATTCCTCAGCATCTTGAACAGTTTGTTTATCTTTCATCTTCAACCCTTCAGACTTGATAAAAATGGCCAAAGAATGCAAGCTGTGTCCAACTTTTCGAGCAAGAGATGGACGTTGATATTTGCCACTTTCATCACTGAAACCAGCAAGGCGTCTTGCAGCAGTGACAACATGACCATACTTTTCAGGTTTTATGAGTTCTTTGATAGTCTTAACAGTTTCAACTTAGTTTGCTTCCAGCACCAGTCTGCCAAGCTCTCTCAGTTTTTGTCGAATATATTGGTGTTGGCTGATTATCTTCACATTCTTGTTAAACAGTCTATACCCATACTCTAGAATACAGCGGTCTTGTTTAATAGCAACTGCAATCTTGTCTTGATTCATATCACTTAAGAACTTCCAGTATGCATTGCTTAACCCAGTTGGGGGAGGTTCAGTAAAAGCACACAATGCTTGGACTCTTGTTTTACCTGGCTTAGATGCCTTACCCTCAGGCCTGAATTTACAGAATTTAAAATGTTGCCACAACGATTTTTTTATTTGAACAATCCATAGCAGTGAATACAATGCATAAATCCTTGTCCTTCAGTTTTTTTTATTTGGCTGCTTCCATGGGATGAGTTGGCCTTTCTGGCTCCCCAAAACATCACTATTATGTCCAAAGTTACCCTTATTTCGTATATAGTCCAACTGCAGTCGTCTTTCTTTTGAGTTCTTTGGCAAACTAAATGCTTTTGCAACATCAACCTTATCACTGTGTCTACTCCACAAGTGTCTTGACATTTTTTGGACTACGATTCCACAATAGAAGCAGTGATGTTTCTTGTTATATCTTCTCGAACCAGCCTCCTTCCTTAAAACTGGATTAACATAAACAGATGGCTCCCCTTCAAGGGGCATTGAAACACTCGCATCCTTGTTAGTATTTGTTTGCGCCATTTTCTCTTCATTCTCATCAGCTCTGCTATCAGGACATTATTGTGTGAAGTCATGACTTGTTTCAAAGCTTCTGCTCTGACTGGACTCAAACTGGTTCTGACTGGAAAACTTGCTTTTGCTCTGACTGGAAGACTTGATTCTGCTCTGACTCGATGACTTGCTTCTGATCTGACTGGACTCGAGCTGGCTCTGAATGGAAGACTGGCTTCTGCTCTCACTAGCAGATGCAAATTTTTTATTTTTTTTATTTTTCGGGAATAAATCTAAGGTGCAGTCCCTGTCTGTACTTTCCTCTTTGGGATTTGGAACATACTCATCTTCACTATCTACGCTTGAGTCATCTGATCCTACAAGACTCTGTTGAATCTTTAGAAGAAAAAAAAAGTTAATAATTCAACTTCCATATTATAGTATTAAGTATCAACAACTGACTACACTCTTGACTGTCTACTGCATGTTGGGATAAAGAACATTCTATGGGGGGCTGTGTGACATTCAGGGCGCTTTCAGTCCAAGTGCATTTACAAATAAAAAGATATACTCTGAAGTTATTTTAGACTAAGGAACTAAAAACAAATGTAGAGTGAAGCCTAAAGAACAGACTCCCCTGGCATAAATCTAATTGTATATTTGAAGAAATAATATTGAAAACAAAAAAGATGCTACTTAAACGGTAGCACCACCAAAAATTAAAACACAGCTTGATAACAAAAACAGAATACATGCTCATTGAGCAGTGCAAACACCAACATCAATCCAAAAAAGTGACACTTCCAGACCATCAATAAATACATACTTTTCTTCTCCGAGAGGGAAAATTATATTTGAGTTGTGCAAAAATACCAACAGTGGAACTACATTGATGCTATGAAATTTTCTCATCATGGGTAGGGGCCGTCTGTGCTGTCATCACTTGAATCATAGAGAGCCTCAGAAAAATCTGGAACTCTATCCATCTGCAAAAAAAGGGATATCAACCCGCTCTAGGTTTATAAAAATATGAAAAATATCAAGATATATTGATCCACTTTTGTTTGTACTGTATTAAAATAAATTACTGGAAAAAGATTTTGGGGGGAGACAGCCCATCTACTAGTTATTACTATTCAGAGTGTCAAAGACCTACCAGAATGCTTTTTGTCCTTCTCAGCTTTGGAACAACTTCATTGTCTGATTGCAAACTGGAATGGTCTTTAATGAAATCCTTATCACTGGTTTGGTCCCCTGTATTCTGCTTTGAATCGTACATGGTATCAAAAATATCTGGTCTTCTATCCATCTACAAAAAGGGAGTTATGTCAAGGTATAGTTGTCCATTTTTGATTACATTCTATTAAAATCAATCAAAAGGGATGGATTTCTTAAACAACTTGTCTATCAACATTTCACTGAAAATCAAAGTATCTGAGGCACACCAGAATGTTTTGCATCCTCTTTTGAGAAACTTCTTCACTGTGTGGAGTAAAACTTTGGTCTTTAATAGTCCTCATCAGTTTCGTCGCTTTCGGAATAGTCCACTAGCGAAAACCCTTTGACAGTAAACATCTAAATAGAATTTATTTTAAAAAAAATAGTATGAGGAGGTAATTACTACTTAAGAAATTCACTTGTGTGAAAACTGTTTCTGAATTACCATTAGCAAAAACTTGAGAGGCATTATATTTTCATAGAGCTATCAGCAAGTCTCACAACATATAAGGGGCTACAGTGGATCACATTCACCATACTCTTTTCAATTATATATCAACTCAGGAAGTGTAACATTATGACTGTAATAACATGAATTTAGACACTGACAGGTGTTGCCCTAATGTTATAAACTCACTAACAGTCACATCCACACGGGGGGCCCCCAAACGTTTATAAACTAGAAATGTATGAGTGTGTAACATCCTGAAATTTTGATCTAACACCCAAAAATACGTGAGGGCCCCATGAAGTCAACACTAGAAACAAGCGAGTGTGTGATGTCAACTGGACACTACCACATCACCCAATGAGTAATCCTGACTGAAAAGCTGTATCAGAAAAAATGGGATCACCTTCCTATCTTTTTAATGGAACTACATTATGTACAAGTAAACATCAATAGTTTGTGATGACAGTTTTTACATTACTCCATTACCTCTGAGCTACTATGAGCTCTCTTTGAATCCTCTTGGGAAGTAAGATCTGTAGGGACAGTCTCACTTTCTACTGCCATAGCAGGAGCCTGCTTGTTTGTCACCTGGAATTCAGATAAAATACAAGAACACATTAAGAACTGATAAAACATTAAGAACTGATAGAAATCATGTACTGTATTCGGAGATATTCACAAATTAGAAAAGGTTAGTTCATGCAAAACTGTTTATGAAACAGCATTTAAGTTAAAATTAAGTAAGAGGCATGATCTCTTGTAGAGCTATCAGCAAGTCTCACAATATATAATTGCAGGGCGCAGTCTTTCACATTCACAATACCCTTTTTATACATGTATCAGCTCAGGAAGCGGAATATTATGACCGTAATAACTTGAGTTTAGGGGTCAACATAAAAAGTTTTGATGACATGTTTACATTACTCCATTACCTGTGTGGTAGTATCATCGCTCTTTGACTCCACATGGGTAGTGTGACGTGTAGGGAACGTCTCGGTCTTAGGAGGTGCCTGCTTGTTTATCACCTGGAATTCAGATAATATACAAGAACTTATATTGATCCGATCATACAGCTCTGATAACACATGGCTATCCACTCACAAATAATCACATCCATATAAATATTGGAGAAATATAAGAGTAGCTGTACTAGTCAGAACATTTTTTACACACTCTAAATTCTTTAAAAAAAAAAAAAAATCTAACTGACCTTTTTACGCCATGGCCACTTTGAATCACCGTAGTTGTAATCAATTTCATTACCTATTTCTATTTTCTTCACAGCAAATAGGCACAAATGTGGCCTGTTGTTTACAATGACTTTTTTCATGGTGCAGTTTGGAGACCTGTAGTTGTCATTAACTAATCTTCCAAGGGTTCCATCTTCTTTGGATGCATCAATACTAAAGGGTATAAGAATACTATCCATTAAACTTTGAAATGCTTAAATATGGAATTTCATAAAGTGTATCTTCACAGTTTTACCGGAAGAGCCATTTAAAATATATAGCATATCAAATCTAATGGTATCGCATGTGATGGGAGAAAGTCTTGATACAGATAAAGCTCTTTTCATTAGCTTAAAATGTCAAGCCATATCAGTGAAAGCTGAAGTTACAAATTAAAACTGATTCAATGGAAATAACTGTTGTGATCCACCGAGCATGTGTCATTAAAAGATGTTCCTGCTTTCATTCAAACATCAACAATTCAAAATACTGTGTCATGTCTTAATTTTCCATAATCTCTATAAAACATGTGACTTTACATGCTTACCACCAGTGATGTATCTGCCATTCAAATTCAAAAAGAAATGTACTCTCTAGTTCTGAGTAGTGTCTTGACCGGCTTTCTTCCACTGATATAAGTTCACCCCTATACTCCAAGACAAAAGCACCTGCTTTGATAGGCTGAGTAGCAAACACTCCTCTTCCTACAAGGAAATTTAGTTAAATATACATTGAATTAGAACATTTAGTTCTCTTAACCTTTAATATACAGTGTGACCCACCACTTGCAAATTAAATGTAGTACAACCAATACAAAATTATGTTATAGCCTTTTGCCTTTAAAACCAACATAAATTGGAGCCAGAGATTCAGTGTAATATCAAGATGTAGCCACTTTCATAGCCCTTTAGGATATGCCAATACAGCCTTTAATCATTTTTTCAACTGAAAAGATAGCCATTTATAATTCATTAAGACAGGATGTTACACAGGCAATATGCCACTGAAAGAAGACCTAAGTTTAATGTAAAAATCTATAATAGAAGCCTTGCTTATGTATACTTTCCTATACCTGGCTGTAATGGATTTTACAGATATCTGCTCCTGACATGTAGCCTAAATATTTTTTTATTCTTTATGTGTATGTAAATACATAGTGCTTAGAAATGCAATTGTGTCATATGCTGCCTCGTACCTTTGTTAGCATCAATAAATCTTCCCATAAATCATGGCTTATCCCTTGAAGACAGAATATATGATGTTGCATCATCAATAGGCCGTATCCTTGTCTTCCTTTTGAACATTATGGCTCTGTGAAAAGAATTTTTAAATAATTTCACAGATAGACACAAGAAAACAACCTCTTAATTAACTAATCAACAGATTCCAATGAGTCATTTTTATATTTAGCGTTTTTATGATCTACTCGGAGTAGTCAGCAGAACCCAGAGTATATCCAAGATGGCACAGAGCATAGATATAAAACACTAGATATATCTATGTGATAGACTGACTGACCTGCTAGAGGGTTATTCGAGAAAGCGGGTTTAGTGAAAACTCTGAGCTTGTTAACCCTGCGATAGGGAATTCTGTTTTTCTTTTTCAGTTCCAGAAAGAGAGGTAACTTGAACTCTGGGTCAGTTGACTTGGTATTTGACTCTATGAACTGAAACTATTTACTGGCATGATTTTTCAACAAATTCCTCAACAACAAATTCAACAAGTTCCTCTGTCTCTTACAGAGTCAGACATGCTGTTTCATGTCATCATTCATGCGGTCCATATCAAAGCTTGTATCAAAGCACAAGTTTTACTGAAGGTTTTCTGTTAGAATCAAAGTCTTGATTTGAGTTTAGTCACTTCTTTTTGCCCTTACATTCAAATATAACATTCAACTGACTGTGCATTGTACATACAACCAACCATACATTTTTTTTTTCTGTACTGTACATAAAACCATCATATATACACTAACATTTCTAAACTCTGTAATGTAGCCGCAAGGGGACACAAGCCAGTGTCTTATTGTGCCGGTCCCAAGCCCGGATAAATACAGAGGGTTGTGTCAGGAAGGGCATCCGACGTAAAACCTTTGCCAAATCAAACATGCGAATCAAATCTATGAATCCCATACCGGATCGGTCGAGGCCCGGGTTAACAACGACCGCCATCGGTGCTGTTCACCTACAGGTTGCCGGTGGAAATTGGACTACTGTTGGTAGAAGAAGGAGAGGAGGAAGTTGTGTTCATAGGAAGAGAGAGAAGAGGAATGCCAAGAGGCTAGGACTGAGAGTAGGGACTTTGAATGTTGGAACCATGACAGGAAAGGGTAGAGAGTTAGTTGACATGATGCAGAGGAGGAAGGTAGACATACTGTGTGTCCAGGAGACCAGGTGGAAAGGTAGCAAGGCTAGAAGTTTGGGAGCAGGGTTCAAGTTGTTCTACCATGGTGTAGATAGGAAGAGAAACGGAGTAGGAGTTATCTTGAAGGAGGAGCTTGTTAGGAATGTCCTGGAGGTAAAAAGAGTCGGATAGAGTGATGAGTCTGAAGCTAGAAATCGAAGGTGTAATGTTCAATGTGGTTAGTGGGTATGCTCCACAGGTAGGCTGTGAGCTGGAGGAGAAGGAGAAATTCTGGTCGGACCTTGATGAAGCCATACAGAGCATCCCTAGAGATGAGAGAGTTGTCATTGGTGCAGACTTCAATGGACATGTTGGTGCAGGAAACAGAGGCGATGAGGCGATGGGCAGATTCGGTATCCAGGAGAGGAGCATGAAGGACAGATGGTGGTTGATTTTGCAAAAAGGATGGAAATGGCTGTAGTGAATACTTTCTTCCAGAAGAGGCAGGAGCACAGGGTGACGTATAAGAGTGGAGGTAGGAGCACACAGATAGACTACATCTTGTGTAGACGGTGCAATCTGAAGGAGATCAGTGACTGCAAAGTAGTGGTTGGTGAGAGTGTAGCCAGACAGCATAGAATGCTGGTGTGTAGGATGACCTTGGTGGTGAGGAAGACAAAGAGGACAAAGGCAGAGCAGAGGACGAAATGGTGGAAGCTAAAAAAGGAAGAGTGTTGCATGACTTTTAGGAAGGAGTTGAAGCAGGCTCTGGGAGGTCAGGAGGTGCTTCCAGATGACTGGAGAACTACAGCTAATGTGATCAGGGAGACAGGAAGGAGAGTACTTGGTGTGTCATCTGGAAGGAAAGTAGATAAAGAGACTTGGTGGTGGAATGAGGAGGTGCAGGAGTGTATACAGAAAAAGAGATTAGCTAAGAAGAAGTGGGACACTGAGAGGACTGAAGAGAGTAGACAGGAGTACAGGGAGATGCAGCATAAGGTGAAAGTAGAGGTGGCAAAGGCCAAACAAGGGGCTTATGATGACTTGTATGTTAGGTTGGACAGTAAGGAGGGAGAGACTGATCTATACAGATTGGCAAGGCAGAGAGACAGAGATGGGAAGGACGTGCAGCAGGTTAGGGTGATTAAGGATAGAGATGGAAATGTATTGACAGGTGCCAGCAGTGTGATGGGAAGATGGAAAGAGTACTTTGAAGAGTTGATGAATGAGGAAAATGAGAGAGAACGAAGAGTAGAAGATGTGGCTGTTGTGGATCAGGAAATAGCAAAGATTAGTAAAGATGAAGTGAGGAAGGCACTGAAGAGGATGAAGAGTGGAAAGGCACTTGGTCCTGATGATATACCTGTGGAGGTATGGAAGTGTCTAGGAGAGGCAGCTGTAGAGTTTCTGACTGGGTTGTTTAACAGGATCTTAGATAGTGAGAAGATGCCTGAGGAATGGAGGAGAAGTGTGCTGGTGCCCATTTTTAAGAACAAGGGAGATGTGCAGAACTGTGGCAACTACAGAGGAATAAAGCTGATGAGCCATACAATGAAGCTATGGGAAAGAGTAGTTGAAGCTAGACTAAGGGCAAAAGTGAGCATTTGTGAGCAGCAGTATGGCTTCATGCCAAAAAAGAGTACCACAGATGCAGTATATGCTTTGAGGATGTTGATAGAGAAGTACAGGGAAGGTCAGAGGGAGCTGCATTGTGTCTTTGTAGATCTGGAGAAAGCGTATGACAGGGTGCCCAGAGAGGAACTGTGGTACTGTATGAGGAAGTCTGGAGTGACAGAGAAGTATGTTAGAGTGGTGCAGGACATGTATGTGGACTGTAAGACAGTGGTTAGGTGTGCTGTAGGTGTGACAGAGGAGTTCAAGGTGGAGGTGGGACTGCATCAGGGATCAGCTCTAAGCCCCTTCTTGTTTGCTATGGTGATGGACAGACTGACAGACGAGGTTAGACAGGAATCTCCATGGACTATGATGTTTGCAGATGACATTGTGATATGTAGTGAGAGCAGGGAACAGGTGGAGGAGAAGCTTGAGAGGTGAAGATTTGCCCTGGAAAGGAGAGGAATGAAGGTTAGCCGCAGCAAGACAGAGTACATGTGTGCGAACGAGAGGGACCCAAGTGGAAGAGTGAGGTTACAGGGAGAAGAGATAAAGAAGGTGGAGGATTTTAAGAACTTAGGGTCAACAGTCCAGGGCAATGGAGAGTGTGGAAAAGAGGTGAAGAAGCGTGTGCAGGCAGGCTGGAACGGGTGGAGAAAAGTGTCAGGTGTGATGTGTGATAGAAGAGTTTCAGCTAAAATGAAAGGAAAGGTGTACAAAACTGTGGTGAGACCAGCGATGCTGTTTGGTCTAGAGACAGTGCCACTGAGGAAAAGACAAGAGGCAGAGCTGGAGGTAGCAGAGATGAAGATGTTGAGGTTCTCTCTGGGAGTGACCAGGATGGATAGGATCAGGAATGAGTACATCAGAGGGACAGCACATGTTAGAGGTTTAGGAGATAAAGTCAGAGAGGCCAGACTGAGATGGTTTGGACATGTCCTGAGAAGAGATAGTGAATATATTGGTAGAAGGATACTGAGTTTTGAACTGCCAGGCAGGAGGCCTAGAGGAAGACCAAAGAGGAGGTTTATGGATGTAGTGAAAGTGGACATGAAGGTAGTTGGTGTGAGAGAAGAGGATGCAGAAGACAGGGTTAGATGGAGGACACTGATTCGCTGTGGCGACCCCTAAAGGGAAAAGCCGAAAGAGAAAAAAAGGAGAAGAAGAAGAAGAAGATTTCTAAACTCTGTCCATTTCACCTCTATATATAGCATTTGATATTTTTTATGTACATAAAAATGTGTATATATATAATATTATCCAGTGTCAAAAACAATGCAAACACTGTAAGATACAGCACCACTTATGCTGTGAGTCTGTTAAATGTTTAGAGTTGAGGCTATGCATAGAACAAAATATTGTTAGAGATATGCTCAGTCAAGCTCTCTGCCATGGCACTGGTCCATAATATACATTTCTGAGCACATGACAAGTACCATATTAAGTAAGGTCATTGTAGCTCATTGTAGATCAGTGTGCAGTCAGCTGACATGTGGTAACACTGGGAACACTGAGATGGGTCTTTACTCTGGTAAAGGGCAACATGAGGTTCTAGCACACTGATTATTACACTAACCCCATAACACACACACACACATATGTTTGTGTGTGTGTGTGTGTGTGTGTGTGTTCATTGCAGAACAGTAAGCAAACTGATCGTTGAAATCTGAGAGTAATGTGGAAAAACTTACAGAAACTATAATCTTACAATGGCCTCATAACCAACAACACGTTTATTATTTATTATATGTCAAAGTATGTCACTAATCTTTCAGACTTAAATACTCGAAACCTAAATGTGCATAGTTTGCCTTTATTATCATGGACAAACTAACTTACAGCCGCTTCTCCCATTAAAGGAGAAGTTCATATTTTTTTTCAAGTCTATCTTAAAACAAAACTTACATTGAAAAGTTCCAGTCACTATAAATATTTTTCTGTCATTCTGGCCATAACCACAGTGTAGAGCCTTCCTATAGCGAATGTAAGCAAAGGGGGTCAAAATTTATTCCATCTAAAAATGATTTCTAAAGTCCAACTGACGCAAATATGAGGCTTCAGCAGTCTGTGTTAGCCAAATAAATAATTCTGATACCAAAACAATCAAAGAGTGTGTTAACATACTTGATGCATGTGAATGTAGCTTTAAGGCTTACTTGAAAATACATGCTGACCAGTCCTTTAAGGAAAGTGGGTCTGCGCATGATAATGTCATCGAGACACTGTCAGGGCCGAGATATTTTACATCTTAAATTTGAAACACTGCTCATTTGGTGACCGTTTGATTTTTCTTTTGAGAATTGAGTATGTAGCTATTTTGTGTCTAGTACACTGGTTTGAGGATGGAGTTAAGTCTAAAGCTGAAACTACTGTATGTTCTAAAGTTCTATCTTCTAAAGGGCTGTAAAATCTGTACAGCATAGGACACACTGTGGCTATACATTTTTGATGATTACAAGAAAAATTGTTTATAGCAAAAAAACAAAAAAGGAGAAACCTTACAAATACCAGTGGAGGTGGAACCCCTCTTCTGGGACAAACAGATATGCAATTGTTATGTAGGATACATACTTGTGTATAATCTGTTTTTTTTATTATTTGTGTGTTTGTGAGTGTCACACATTTAAGGGTTAATTATTACTTAGTTATGTTATCATATTAGTTATGTGCTAAAAAAAAAAAAGTATATATCCCAAAAAACCCACTTTAGTTCCAAGTAGTAAATATTCGCTCAGGGGCCATATTTCCTTTAACTTTAAATGCAGCTTACTCAAACAGAGTTCCACTTTTATTAGCATTTATATCAGAGAGCATATCTGAGGAGTATGCCTGTCACCAACTGTAATCGTCTTTTTAGATAGCCCTTTGGTTAAAATGGAACCCTAATTTAGTGTAATGACCTGTCTCTATCCCTTCTTTAGATGTCACTTAGTATAATAGCATAGTTTTTCTCTCACTGCTCCAGCCATCTTAAATGAATCATTAGCAATGACTTTAACAGCATGAGGCTCCTCTATAAAGGACATGAACAAAAACAACTGGCTGTCACTGTCAAACATGGTTAAGGATCTTAAATTGTAATTTTTTTTTTTTGAGCTTTTTTCTTTTTAATGCTGAGAACCACAGGCTCAGTGTCAGGGGGTACGAGGAGTGAAGCTAGACTTAATAGCTAGCTGTCTGTGAACAGCACATAAATAATGCTGTCCCCCAGAAATTCAATTTACTACTAGTATGTTGTGGTAAGATACATGGTTACTGTGTGGATTATGTTAAGAGACAGTGTTTGAGGTGCTATATGAAAGTAATGCATAACATTGCTGCCATTATATCATCTTAAACAAAACTTTGTCTCCTTATTGATTGCTACTAAGTCTTTGCAAATTGCTTCGGTACTGTCTGCGCTACGTTTTGATCCGTGCTTGACGGAGCCCAGCTGCCTCCACAGTCGTGTACCACACTGGCAAGAATTTAGAACCACTTTCACCATTGGGTTTATTCTGCAATATGTGCAATCTTCATTCATATCTGCTACGCTAATCTCCACACGATGTCTCTTGTTTATGCTTTTGCTAGTTCAGCTGCTTCCATATCCTGAAACTGTTCACACATCATTGGTAGTCTGGTTACTATGGAAATGGTTTGGTAGTCTGTCGGCATGGCAACCAAAAGGAGCAGCTGTTTTTATTTCCTTATTGTTTGCATTTTGGAACTTGTTTACTACTGTGTATCTGTACTGTTTATCTGTTGATTAGCTTTATAAAGGATATGCGTCATATTAACCATATTGTTGGAAAATTTGTTTTTAAATTTTGAGAATAATCCATCTGGTTTATACTTATTTGGTTGCTTCATTCTTATTCTATTTTGCTGATTTGTCAGTGTTTGTGTATTAATTCACACCTTCAGGTCTAAATCTGTAAGTCTACATGGCTGCAATGCTGTAAATAGAGCCAAAATAAGGTGTATTTCTGCTGGATGTGTAAATAAGCATCCATCCCTTAAAGGTATAGTTAGTTATTCTGTTTGATAAATTAATTGAATATCTCCTCACAGTCCACTAGTTTATACACACCCCTGGCTCTGTAAATGGGAAACAAACAGAGTGGTTTGGGCTAAGCCACAAAACACTATTCAAGTAATGTTACTCCCTATATCACTGACAGTAGAGTATAAATTACTGTTACCATTGAGGTTACTAGCAATAATGTTACTGATACCTAGAGGTATTCAACACCTATGTAATAAGAAAAAATAAAATAATAATAGTAATAGTAATATTCAGAATATCGAAAGCAGTGAGTGTTGGGGCAGTAGATGGTCTGCAACCATAGATCCAGACTCTGCAGCATCGGAGGCAAAAAACCTGCAGAAAGCAACAGGAGAAGAGGAGAGAAATGAGGAAGCACAAAACTGCAGGAGAGAGAAAGGACAGTTAGTTACAAGCATTTTTGATGTGTCAATGCACAAGGGGAGAGAGCAGTAGGTGTGGAATGGGGAACTCGGTGCATCATGGGAAATCTCCTGGCAGTCTAGGCTTATAGCAGCATAGTGAGGAGATGGCTGGAGCTAATGCTGATCCAGTTCTAACCTTAAGCTTTATCAAAAAGGAAGGCTTAAGCCGACTCTTAAACGTGGAGAGGGTGTCTGCCTCCTGGACCCAAACTGGAAGATGGTTCCACAGCAGAGGAGCCTGATAACTGAAAGCTTTGCCCTCATTCTGCTTGTGGAGACTCTAGGAACCACTAGTAGACCTGCATTCTGGGAGTGAAGTGTTCTACTGGGATATTAAGGTACTATGAGCTCTTTAAGACAGGATGGTGTCTGGCCATTAAGGACTTTGTAGGTGAGGAGGAGGATTTTAAATTGTATTCTGGATTTCACAGGGAGCCAATATAGAAAAGCTAAAAGGAGATATATGATCTCTCTTTCTGGTTCTTGTCCATACCGCCACAGCATTATGAATCAGCTGGAGACTATTTAAGGTTGTACTGGGACATCCTGATAATAGGGAGTTGCAATAATACAGTCTAGAAGTAATGAAAGCATGTACTAGTTTTTCTGCATAATTTTGAGTAAGGATGTGCTTGATTTTTGCAATATTACATAGTTGAAAAAAAGACAGTCCTTGAAGTTTATTTTATGTGGGAGTTAGAGGACATGTCCTGATCAAAGACAACTCCAAGATTCCTAGCAGTGATGCTAGAGGCCAGAGCAGTGCCACCTAGGGGAAGTATGTCATTAGATAATGTGTTTCTGAGGTGTTGTGGGCCAAGGACAATAACTTCACTTTTATCTGAGTTCAATAGTAGGAAGTTCCTGGTCATCCAGATCTTTATATCCCTAAGATGCTTGAAGTTTAGCTAACTGATTGGTTTCGTCGGGCTTCATTGATAGGTACAATTGGGTGTCATCTGCTTAACAGTGGAAGTTTACAGAATGTTTCCTGATAATATTGCCTAAGGGAAGCATATATATGATGAATGGAACTGGTCCAAGCACAGAACCTTGTGGAACTCTGTGACTAACTTTTGAGTAGATGGAAGATTCATCATTAATGTGCACAAATTGAAATTGATCTGATAAGTAGGATTTAAACCAGCTAAGAGAAAGTCCTTTAATGCCAATAAAACTTCTCCGTCTCTGTTATAGGATTTGATGGTCAATAGTGTCAAATGTGGCACTAAGATCTAACAGAACAAGTACAGAGATAAGTCCTTTATCTGATGCAGTTAGTAGATCATTTGTAACCTTCACCAGTGCTGTCTCAGTGCTATGATGCCTCTAAATCCTGACTGAAAATCCTCAGATAAACTATTATTATGTAAAAAGTCACAGAACTGGTTGGTGACAGCTTTCTCAAGGATCTGGATCCGGATAAAACATCTGGATCAAGGGTAGGCTTTTTAAGAAGAGGTTTAATTGCAGCTGTTTTTAAAGGACTGTGTTACATAGCCTGATAATAAGGACTGCTTAGGTCCACATCATATTTACCTCTTTCCATTTTTCACTCCTAACCTTTATAGTAGCTTTTTAGATCTAGATTTAGATTTTGAAGTTACTCAAGGCCCACAGAAGAAAGAACAGCAACCTTTTTTAACTAGCTGCATATTCAGTATTTTTTCTAAACTGATTTATGTGCTCTGTCCTAATGGATAAATTGAAAGCAAAAGTAAATTTAAAAGTGCAGGATGGCTCTTTGGTTTTCTTTGTGAAGGTGTTTGTGTGTGTGTGTAGTCATGTGCATAGACAAAGAACGTAAGAATATGTCCTTTTAGCTAAATCCTAACATCAAAATGTTAACTTGTTCACAATATCAATGCTAACATGCTGATATTCAACAAGTAATGTTTATTTTGTTGACTAGTTTAGTGTGATAACATGCTAACATTTGCTACTTAGCATTCAAAATACCACTAAGGCTGATGGTTATCTCAATAGTTTTGCAGGTATATCATTAAAAACCAAATTCAATGAATTTTAGTCAAAATATTTTAGTACGGACTGCTGCTGATGTAGCTAAACTGACAATAATCTAGACTACATGCTCTGCCTGTTATCTGTAAAAACAACTTATTAAATGGCAAATGTGGAGGATGCACAACATTGTGATTTGTGCTTTAGTTAATTTACACACAATTCATGAAGATGCTCTAAAATGTTTTATTGAACATTATTAGAACTTTAAAAAGTGGGAGACATTGTACGCAAAGCAAGGAAGAGTATAGAATGGTGATATAGGGCTGGCAAGTAGTAGAGAATACAAACATAGGGGACAAAAAAATCCCTTCAGTGAATTAAAGGCATCTACTTCACTTAACAATTTGGATAGGAAAAACATAAAATACTTTGTAAAAAAAAAAGTAATACCATGATTAAATGGTAGTTAAACTTCAATAAAAACTGAGAGCAGCAATGAATTTGGTCTGTATCATTTGTGAAATATCAACTATACATGGATGAATTACCAAACAGGCCTACGGGTAAAGAGAGATGTACTGACCATAAAGAGACACAAAATCACTATGAAGACATCAAAACTGAAATAAAAAGATGCAGAACCACTACAAAGACACCAAAACAAAGAGACGTAAGACAACTACAAATGAGACACAAAATTATCACAAAGGGACCAAACAACTACAAAGAGATTCAGAGCAACTAAAGAAAAGGGCAAAACTGCCACAAAAGACACAAAACATTTGTAGTATTAGTTGTTTTGTGTCTCTTTCAAACTGGGTGTCTGGCTCCATTTGGACAGGGGAAGGGCCTAATATATTTCTGTACCCAGGGGCCCATTGTCTCATAATTTGACCATGAAACCCATTCAAACCAGGTGGGCCTCCCATTTAACATACAGCTTTTTTAATAATGTTCTATTAGATTTTTTTTCGAAGATTGTTTCTTTTTTATTTGATTAATAGATGCTTTCATGGAAAAACACTTATAAAGAAAAACAAAGGAGGAATAAAATTAACAGTCAATTAGACTCATCCAAGAGTACAGTGAAGTCCTCTGCCTCCTGCTGTAAAAAACTCCTAACATGCAACAGTCATTTTCCAAGACAATTTCTTTTCACTATAGGCTTTGGGGGAGAATATAACACAAATGCACACACACACACACACACCCTGACACACACACTCACATGATTGGAAAATTGACTCATTGTCTGAGCCTCTGATTCATTTTCATAGGAGCAGAGAAATGATAATGAGAGAAAGTGTGGAAACAGGAAATAAGAAGGAAAAGGAGACATGATTGATATTCATATTCATTTATATCTTTCCTGTCCTTAATCTTTTCTTCCCCCTTCACTTGTGCTCACTTTGACCCCTGAATACACTTTATATATGCCACCGGTGTAACATCTTTACCTTACTACAACCATGATGATACATTTGTGTAATTTTATCAAATATATGAAACCATCTATATTAAATGTATATGTGCTGCAGGAATAAAATCCTGGAACCCCAGCAGATTTCCATCCTCTTGGGATTTTCTAATGAAAACAACTTGCAGTGTTTCCAGGTAGGAACCCTGTGAGGGATTCTGGACAGTTACGAAGCATAAGCAACTCCCACTGCCTGATCTGTTCGCCTACACGGAAAGGGTATAGGATTTGAACCTTGGTGGTCATGATAGAAATGCCCATAAATGTTCTTCTTTAACATGTGAGGGGAAGGGATGTGGGAATGCATGAGGATGGAAAGACTGGAAGGAGCACATGAGAATATCGCTCTTACCGCCTCTTACCTCGCTTGTAGTATCATCACAGCTAAAGCCAAAATGACAGCACAACAGAAGAGGCTTTTCTCTCAACAGACATTCTGACTGGACATAGCCAAAAACCCACAGGTGTAATTAATAACATTAAGAGTGGCTTTATGAAGTAACTCAGTATAACACTAATAAAGACTCAATGAAGTACCTTAGTATGCCATGCCAGTCACTCAGCATGCACAGTACAGGAGCCCTGCAAACTGTACACTCAGTGATATAAATATATTTACTCAGGTAATGTACATTAGTATAATTTAAGGGATTACACTTTCTTTAGAGAAATATTTTGTTATTTTTACTCCACTACCTATATTTGACAGCTATGTTTTCAAGTTACTTTTCAGATTAAGTTTTTCATTTGTTTTGTTTTGTTTTTTGTTCGTTTTTTTTATTTCAAAAAAATGTAATAAGTGTATAAAACACAAAGCACTGCTGAAACACTCAATAGACATTTCCCACTCTAAACATCTAAAAATGTTTTATTTGATTACTTGTTTGAAATGGAGGAGATAAATAGAGAGATAAAATCTTCTTAAGTTTATGTTTAAGAACTTTGTTTAAGAAATTTGTTTTTTCTTCTTTTGTAAAGTAAATTTTGAACTTATTTTTTACTTTTAATTGACTACGATGAAATGAAGGACTCGCCTTTACCATGATATATGTTAATGTAGCCATGGTACTTTAATGACATAAGTGCTCTGAATATTTCTTTCACTATTGGGCAGTCGAACCCATGTTTGGTACGACAAAGTGTACATGAAAGTGTCTTAAATCACATCTGGCTTTCAGCCTGTGTAAATTGGTCATATTCCAATTATAAGGCCTGGTGGGAAGAGAAAGGTGATGGTGGGTAAACAGGGGCTATAATAAAATTACGAGGTACAGACATGCCAAAGGTTTTACAGTAAATCTAGTAAGGTTTATAGATCAGCAACCTGATGACAGCCACAGGCTGAAAATATGTCCCTGTCTCAGCTCCTCATTAAATTTGACTGAGATGCCTTTGGCACATTATGGTCATCTTTTTTTAGAACAAACCTGAGACTAGAGGCAAACAGCATGACCAACCAGTCAAACCTTTTCAGTCAAACAGATAAACACGACCTGTGCCGGTTGTAACCTGCTGTCTTCCATTTTCAAGTTTGGTTGGTGGACAAAGGCTGTGGGGCATTGTAATGTTGAAAATGAAAGGAATAGAAACATGGTGTTGATTGGGCTCTGACAAAGGGAGAAGCTAAACATATATCTGTTATGTGCAACTGAATTAAGCCACTGACCCTTACTGCGATTATGGTTTTGGGCAACAATTGGAACTGATACTCACCAGCATGTGTCTTCACAAACCAGCATAATGAAAGAAGGACTGAAGGGTCACCTAATCAGCAGCTTATGGTTGAGAATACCTGCTAAGTGACTGTCACTTAACAACAGTGTGTTGTGATAAACCAACCAAAAACAAAACACAACATAAGGGACGTAACAAACAAAACCTTTGACCAAAGAACCAAATATCTCACTGTACGAGGAGAAATATTGACATGTGTAAAATGTGAGCATGATTTTGAAAACGAATGAGTAATCAGTATCAGCGGTTGAGACCCTCTCCATTTAGTGAGCAGGAAAGAAAGAAAGCAAAGAAGTGGGATAGTTTTTCCAAAAATGTCATGATAATATATGACTATCCAAAAGACATGCATGTCACACCAACCCATGTGCAAACAGACACACACACACACACACACACAAACCTGACTTGACCTAAGCTGTCATTGGTGTTATTGAGTGGTGTTGGGTGAATGAGCTCTCCCTCTTTCAGGGCCCGAGGCATTCATTTCCACTTAGGACATCCTGTCAGTTGAACCTGTAAATGCCACTGTAGCCTTAAGACATGAGTGCTTTAATGGCGGGGCAGCACCAAGGTGAATGACTAGCAGAACGAATGGCACCCGAGTAAAGTGACCTCTTACCATGTTGCACTTTATTGTTATGAGCCTTTTCCTCAATGTTAAAACAGAATGTACTAATTAACCAGATGTGACTCGTAATAAGCAGGTGTGCATTTTGGTGGCAAAGAATGTTATTTTCAGTAACTGACTATTCATATATGAAAAATAAAAATATTTGTCTGCTTTACTTGACACATCTAATAGAAGAAACTATCTACTTTGTTTGTGTTATTTAGTTGCCCTTTGTGTTTTTTCATTACCGGTGAGTTGGTGGGTTTTTTTTTTTAGCATTTTGTATTTTTATTTCTACACATTTGTAACAAGTTAATCATTTACTTTATTTTATTCTCCTTGGTTGCTCATTGTCACTTTCTACCTACTCCAAAGAACCCTTTAAATCCAAGGTGCCGTGAGCAGCTCGTACTGGCTGGCCACTGTCTCCTTGTACAGCGCTGTCTACGCTGGTATCTGGTTAACAGGATAAGTTTAAAAGCATCTACTTGTAAAAAAAGTTGCATCATTGTTTTATGCAGCAACACCCTCATGCTCAATTGGTTAAAAGAAATGTCTGTCAAAGGGTAAGATATTGATGAAGCGCAGGTATCCATTGGTATGTAGGTCACATGCCTGGCAGCAGAAAGTTAACATGCATGAAATTGTCAAGGAACAGTACATTTCAAACACAGCAATAAAACCAAGTAAAACACAATAAATAAATACATCTAAGCAAAGCAAAACATAAAAATACAAATATGAGGGAAAGACCAAAGACAACCAGTTCTTTATTAAGTTTCCCTTCTGAAAGCTGCGAAGTTAAAAATTCGTATGTTAAGGACGCAAGTCATTTGGTTGAGCTAACAGGTCTTGATGTTACAATTCCTTAGAATAATCAGCACTTGCCTGATGTCTTGAGTGGAGCAAGGGGTAATCACACCACAGGACAGTACGAGGTTTTATCTCCTCGTCCATCTGATTTGATACAAAGCTTCAGCTGACACCTTATTTTCCTGTGGCAGGGCTTCACCTTGCAAGTGTTTCACTCGCATTTGTGACTAAAAATAGGGAGCATGTGTGAGAATAACAAGTATTACACAATTCAGCCCTAGCAGCCTCTTTTTTCTTTTTTTCAACAGAAAGGTTAATTACTCCACAATGACAGAGTGGTGATGGGGTCACTGCGCTGAACCAATGCTGTCCAATTAAAAAATCATATGATTTCATGTGGACTGCTGGCTGATCTCAAAGCAGATCAGACACACGCTTACAAAAGCTGCTGGACCAGTGATTTGCTTTGTTTCTAAACAGAATGTGACCCAGAGACACACTGACCTTATGGATGTTCTGTAGAATCCAGAGCTGCTACTGCTCACAGGTCATCCTACAGAAGTTAACTGGCCCATTTGGTAAATAGTATTAAAGCTGCTCTGCTCATTCAGTCAGAGCTGTGTCGACACGGTTAAACGAATAGTTATCGTCTGTGAAATGGATTTGCATTTCAGTATGTTCACTGATATCTACATTGTCACATGAATACCACACAGTTTCAGCCAGAGAAAGCTGTTGGTAGTTCCTGACATTCTGAGAATTTCTTAACATAAATGTCATATTTACATCATGCTTTTTGTTTGTGCTTTGACTGGCACTCTTTACATTGCGATGAGCGCTCTTCTTTTGCAACAGTTTAATGCCACCTGACTGGACAATTAGCACTAGCCACTATTAATCTTGATGTGCCCTGTTCCTTCTTGTCATGTCCCGCTCTGCTCCTTAGGTCGTGTTTTTCTCAGTTATGTCGTTTGGTGGAATGTCTCCTGTTCTATTTTTGGTGCAACTAACCTCTCCCCTCGTTTCAGATCCCCACTTCCTGTTTCCGTGTTTCCTGTCTCTGTGATTGTCTGCCATGTCCCTGATTCGTGTCACCTGTGTCCATTTGTATTTAGTCTCTGTGTTCCCTCTGCTCCAGTTCGTGTTCATTCCTTTTGACAGGTGTTTCAGCCTTCTCCAAGTGTTATTGCTCCCGGTTTTTGTTTGTTCATATCATACTCTTGACCTTGTCTTTTGCCCAGCTCTTCTTGGATTTGTTTGTCTGCCCTCTGCTGCCTACCTGAGTATGGACTTTTTTTTTTCGAATAGAGACTTTGATTTTTTTGTGGAACCCTGAACTGTGTGTTAGACTCATCTTGCATTGTTATTACCAGTCTTTCACTAATAATTCCGTAGCAGTAATGATAGAAAAGCAAATGTGCATTTTATTTTAAAGATTTTCTGGAAGTTTATTTAAAATTGCACTGAAGTTAGATGGAAACCTGGCTAATAGATTTGCAAGAAACTGGCCGAATTCAAAATGTAGAAGGACTGTATATTGTTCAGTCTTTTATATTCTTGATTTTAAATTTCTGCAGACTCCAAGATTTGTAATTGTTATCCCAGGTGTGCTCCTCTTTTCTTTTCTTTTCTCTCAAAATTCACTGATATCAGAAATCAAATGTAAGGCAGACAAACCCATTTTCTCTCCGATTCTATGTAGTATTAACAAAGAAAAGCAAGTGCCAATCTGGCTCCTTGTTAACCTAATTTAGGATGTAAGAAGAAATACATTCATGACGGTTTATCTTAAACAACAATTGTTCATTTATTTTTTGTTCATTTATTGAGTCAACAATTGTTGACTTGATAGGACCCACTTTCCTATTTTAGCCCATAAAAACTCTCCAGTTTCCCCTAAAAATGATCATGTACACCATTTAAAATCTTCTCACTACCATGTAGTCACAGTTTGAGTAGTAACAGTGAAGATCAGATTGGGATGGATTGAGCATAAATTTGAAAAGAAATTGAAGTCTTTCAGGAAAATTCAAAGTTCTGTAGATATCCTTTTCTGCGTGTTATTAGTAAATAGTTTGGCTTCAAAAAAAGTTTCTCTTTGTATGCTTAAAAAAGCATGGCTTGTTCTAGTCAACATTTAAAACTCCCCAGCCTTCTGAGGAGTCTGTTGAGAATCCTCAGTATTTCTCAGATTCTGTCTCGAGTCCAATAGCTGGAAGAGTGAGAGAGAGAGAGACAGAGCTGGGTTCATCCCCAATAGGTTGAACACAGATCGATCTGTTTTACAAGAGAGAAATCAAGCAAGAGTTGAGGAGTGGAGTGAAAGGAAGAAAGGAACCTTTAAAAGAATGAAGTAGAAGGAAAGAGAGAAAATAGATAGTGTGTATTGAACATAAATCAAAGTTTGTCTTGACACAGCACTTTGTCTGTAGGCCTCATAAAGCTACATCTACTCACTTTGGCCACATATTTCCCTGAAGGACAAACACACACACACAAACACACACACACACTGGCTCTGGAAGTGAAATATGCTGATACAGTGTTATACTTGGAAACATCATCGTTGCCAGTAAGGACCGAGCAGATATTCACATTGCCATCAGCTTTCATGTCCCAACAGTGATCTGACTTGGTCCCAGGAAACTTTCCACCCCAGGAGAAATTTTCTGCTCAGAGCTGTTTGGCAGTACAACTTAAACCCAGTGTCTCTGCCTGCCCAAGTTTCTGTCTAAAAGTTGTCCTACGCTAACCCCCTGTGGTGTTGCCAGTTTTGGTGGCCTTTTGGAGAACCACAATGGCAAAAGTGCTGTTGGTCGTGTAAATGACCAATAAATTAATGGACTGGCATGAGATAATTTGGGGTGATTATAAAAATCATATATAAATACATTATACCATCATATAATTATGCCATTTTGTCTTGTTTGTTTGGCCTTTTACCAAATTTCTAAATACTACTACTGAATGAAAGGGGTGTAAACTGTCATGCTAGCTAACATGTTCAGACATTACTGACATTAAAAATGAAAATTTCAACAGTAATGTATCTTTTCTGAATTAATGCTATGGTTACACAGGATAATCCAAAAAACTCATTGCCGCCAGTTACTGGAACTACTTTCCTCTACAGAAATAGCTGAATAGATGTTACTGTTGAGTTATTCATTTGATCTGTTTTGTGCACAATGAGTCAAATTCCATTTACCTCCATTGTACTTGGGTGGTTTCACAGAAAAGTTATTAACTAAAGTTTGTGAAGTTTGTATGGGACTTTATCCCCAAGTCTCAAAAAGAACACAATCCCGCAATTCCCATGATGCAACTCAACAGCGTTTCTTTATTGAAACAACCATATTTGGGAAAAAGAGCTGCAGAGACAGTAATGGCTACTTTCAGCCATTAGCGTTACAGCATACCAAAACTTTATTCTCACTGCAAGGATATCGCTTAGTTGTAATTTTAATACACATAATATTGCACCTTTGACTTTTCGTTGAAGAACCTTTAATAAAAGGTTGCAGTCACTCATCGTTTCATGGAACTGCTTGACATGCTTTAGATGTTAACACTGTTTCTGCAAAATATGAACTAGACTGTTATTATAACTCCTCCCTCATTTCCAGTGAAATTTCAGAGCCTGGTATTCAGCCTTTTAATGGAAATGTTTTCCATGTTCATATCAGCAGGCTCTCGAATGCAAATGGAAGCTGTCACATTGTGTCTCCTCTTTCTGTCAAATAGCCTGTTTTTGTTCTATCTCCTCCTCTTACCGTCCTGTCATCATGATCACTTCTTCCCCTGCCTCTATCAAAATCAAGTTTTACCTTCTCTCTTCCATCTTTCCTAAAGGCCTCCTTCCTCTCTTCTCATCATCTTCATCCTGTAGAAGCTTCATCAACACCTCTGTTTGTTTGCATTCTCTTTTCCTCCCTTTTCTATCTCAATATATCTGCTGTCTTCCTTCATCCTTTCCTTTCTTGTTTCCCCATTTGTTCACTGCTCTGCCTTCCCCATGCCCTCTTTCCCACCCTTCTTCTTTTCTACTCTCTCGTGATGTCTCTTCCTCTTCCATTTCCTCTTTTTTCTCCCCTCCTATAATTTTCCTAATTATCTTCACCTCTCTGCCCAGTCCTCTCTTTCCTACTCTCCTCTTCTTTTTCCCTCCTCTCTCTTCTTCCTCCTTCTTTTGCCTGTCCAACGTCTCTTCCCCTGTCCTCTCCTTTACTTCTCTCCTCTCCTGGGTATTTGACAGCTTTTATAAACACCCACTAAAAGCCTCTGTCACAGGCAGCTGTTAGCACCACACTATTCAGTCTAATTCACCTTCAGTGGAAAAGGCTTTTACTGGCTGTCATTTTCACTGAGTGCGTGCATGGTGAGAATATCTAAGCATACCCAGCGTTTTGAGGGACAGCGCAGCAATTTTCAGGTTCAACAGATAATGTCTGACAAAATTGTAGTGGGAAATCTGGAAAAGTTACAAGACCGTAAATGTGATTGTAAAGACACTTATCTTCAAAGGGGAATGTTGAGAGGGCTGATTTTGACTATGAAACAAGGTTGAAATGGAGAATAAAACATCAAAACTTAGTTTATCCAGTTTTTTTATTATTTTTTTTTGTTTGTTTTTTATATGCTGAGTTTTAGAAGATAAAACTAGTGTTACTGAGGATATGATAGTCTTCCAAGGTCATATAGTCTATGCATTAGCACTGAAGTGGAAATCCGCGAGATTTGTTTTGTGTTGGTTTGATGACATTTATAGGCCATACAGCAATCAGCCACATCATTAATGCCAGTCCCCGGCTGTAATGTTGTGGCTGACTGTTGATACAGTAAGTGTTAGGACAACGTACCATTAGTTTTGTCAATTATTATGGAAACACAAAGGAATGGAGGCTAAAAGTCCAGCTAGTAAAAATAGCATTTCTTACATTAAGGTTCTCACTGTTGCGTTGCTCCTATGTTGTTGCCCCTTTATTGGTCACACACAACAAATGCCAGTCATATTTTGTCATATTTTGCCAGGGAACCTGGGCAGTGAGGGAGTGTAATAGAACAGGCTAATCTCTGAAGTCAAAATAAATTCCACACTCTGTTTTCATCACTTATTTATTAGACTCTACTATTAAAGACAGATTTACTGTTGGCAAGTAAGAATACTCCATGTCACTGGTATTTATTTTTGAGCAAGTTCATGCTAAGAAAGTTAGTTTGTCAGTTTGTTCATTTGCATCTTGTTAGCCAATGTTTCCTTGTTAGCCATTTAGCAATGTAGAAAATTTGTGTCTTAGATCTTTCCCTCACTCACTTGTGCAAAAATATTGAATCTGCACTGTCCCACAGTATAAAGTGTTTTCAAACAGTGTTTTTCTGTATTGTGGATGAGAACTAACTGGCTTTTTGGCAAATGTGTTTGTGATGAAAGAGCAGCACACAGCTGCTTCCTGGAGCTATCTAAGGGACCCTACAGGACTGACAATAGAAAGGGCTACACCACAGAGACTAGATAATACAAAACAGTTTAATGAGCAGTAACGTTGGATTTCAACAAAGTAATGAATCATCATCATTTTTATCATCAAATCACACAACAAATATTTGCCATAGATGAAAAAAAAATGTGTCTGTTATGGGAAGTTTTTTTGTTCTCTATTCATATGCTGGGGACTTTCATGTTGTCCTATTATGCGTGCACATTCATCCTCTTCTGTCTTTAGTCCACTGCTCTCTTTAGCACTATTAAGGACTACTTTCCAAAACATTCTCAAAAAATTGAGTGCTCTGCAAAAGCAAGTTGTCTTGGGGCCAGTTGACCAGTTCAACAAGTATGTAAAGCTCAAACGCCCCAGAGCACATTTGCCATAAATCCAAATCTTCAGTGTTGTACAGAGCTCTCCTAAGGATTAGAGGGGAAGAATTTCAAACAGTGGCACATTGGTCTGGTGGGATTACTAAAATCTCGTGGGATGGTATACGATTTATCATAATTTACATTTAAAAAAGTTAAATACTTTTCATGTAGACTGTCAGTGCCAATTTAATCCTCTATTTATTGCAAAGAAAATGAATAGAATACATTCAGCAAGCACTTAATTAGGAACATCAAACTAACATTAGGTATTTCCTCCCTTTGCTTTCAAAACAACTTCAATTCTTGGTGGTCTGGATTTTACAATATGTTGTAAAAATTTCCCTTGAGATTCTTGTCCATGTCGACATGACTGTATCACATAATTTGTGCAGATTTGTCAGCTGCACCTTCATGACACCAATCTCGTTCTACCACATCCCAGAAGTACTGGACTCAGACTCCAGACCGGGAGGACACCGCAGTACAGAGATCTCATTGTCATTGCCATCAAACCAGTTTGAGACGACTTCTCCTGTGTGACATGGAGCATTACTATGATGAAAGTAGCCATTAGAAGAGGTACATGGTCGCAACAATACTGAGACAGGCTTTGGCATTTAAACCCTGACTGACTGGTATGAGGGTCCAAGAAAACAGTCCCCACATCATTACACCTCTAGCAGCCTGGACTGTTGACACAAGGCAGGTTGGGTCCATGGATTCAGCCTTTCGATGCCAAATTCTGACCCGACCATCTGCCGCCTCAGCAGAAATCCAGATTCATCAGACCAGGCTACAGTTTTCCCGTCCTCAACTGTCCAGCGCTGCTGAACCTTAGCCCCCTGCTGCCTCAGATTTCTGTTCCTGGCTGACAGGAGCGGAACCTGATGTGGTTCTTCTGCTGTTGAAGCTCATCAGCTCAAGGTTAAATGTGTTGATCATCCTGAGGTGTTTCTCTGCTCACCCCAGTAATAAAAAGAGGTTATCTGAGTTGCCGTTGACTTTCTGTCAGCTCCAACCAGTCTGGCCATTCTCCTCTGACCTCTCTCATCAACAAGCTGTTTCTGTCCACAGAACTGGATGTTTTTTTGTTTTTCACACCACTGTGAGAAAATAACTCTGTAGACTGTTGTGTGTGAAAATCCCAGGAGATCAACAGCAGTTTTAGAAATACTCAAACCATCTGGCACCAACAATCAAAGTCACTGACTTCACGTTTATCCCCTCGTTCTGATGTTTGACGTGAACATTAACTGAACCTCCTGATCTTGATCTTGTATCTGGATGAATTTATGCAGTGCAATGCAGCCACGTTTGGATAATTGCAAGAATAAGCAGGTGTTCCTAGTAAAGTGAGTGAATAGTAATCTTCCTGCAGGCCAGGTTACCTTGGAAATGAAAAATATTGAAAATTAAAAAAAAAAAAAAATTATGAACAGTGAAAACATCATGTATTCATAAATTTACATTCTTTTAATATTTAACACAATAGTGCATTGTTTCAAAGAGGGCATCCAGATGGGCTGAAACTAAAATTTCCTTTTTATGGTTAATGTTTTTCATGCCTGAAGGATGGACAGATGACTGAAGAATACCTGGCTAACTAACAATAGATTTTTTGCTTCCCACAGAGTAAGGCTTCAGTAAACAAGGCTTCAATCCCCCTTTGATTCGTGTGTAGACCATGTGTTTGATGGAGCTGGAAGCTCTGGCTGCATTGTCCTGCTGGTTTAAATAGAGAGAAAGTGTATGTTTGTGTTTTAGCCCCTAAGGACCAAATGAGAGTGCCTGCCACTGGAAGACAGCCATAACTAGCACACAGGGGACACACACACACACAAACACACACTCTACTTCAATTTCTTAGTCTGCCTATGTTTTTTTCTTCACTCAAACATAAACTTGCGATCCCTTGATCCCTGTGGGTGTGTGTTTTGGGGTTTAATTATGGGATTTTTATGGCATAATCACTTGGCCCTAATAAAGCCAAGATAGTCTTATGGGAGATTTGCACACACACGCCTCCTTTTCTCTCAAGTACACAAACACACACGCAAACACAGAGCATATTTAGATCTGCCTATAGTTCATCATTCTAAGAACTGTCTCAACAGTAAATGATGTGTTAAAATGATGATAATAATAATAAATTTAATGATGATGATTATTAATCTTAAGTAACAGTGTCATCCTGAAGCTCCAGTCACAGATAGAAGTAGAATGAGGACAGAGAGAGAGAGGACAGAGAAGAAAAGCACAAAATATGAGAGAGAGAAGAACCAAAGTTAATCACATGCAGTACATCTTTATAAATGCATGAGAAGAGAGAGTGAGAGAAAGAGAAAGAAAAAGCATTCAGTGAGTCATGGGAGTCCCCTGGCAGTCTAGGCCTATAGCAGCAGAACTAGGAGACAGTCAGGGCTCACCTCAGCCAGCTCTGACCATAAGCTTTATTAAAGAGGAAGCGTTTAAGTCAACTCTTAAACATGGAGAGGGAGCCAGATAACTGAAAGCTCTGCCTCCCATTATTCTCTGGTAACTCTAGGAACAAGAAGTAGGCCTGCATTTTGAGAGTGAACTGTTCCTTTGGGATGGTAGGATACCACTAGGTCATTAAGATGCAATGGAGCTTGTTCTTTTAGGGCTTTGTAGGTGAGGAGGATTTAAAATCTATACTAGATTTTAAAGTAAGCCAATGCAGAGAAGCTAAGACAGGAGAAATATGATCTCTTCTTCTGGTTTCTGTCAATACTCACACATTTTGTATCAACTGAAGTAAGGGTGTATATAATGCATGTAAGACATTTTTGAAATTCACTTACTACTCATTGTTTACAAGAAAAACTATTTCCAATGAAAATAGTATGAGTTTTATTCTGTGAGATGTGAGAAGTGTATCAAATGTTTTTTTACTGAATTTGCTTGACAGAGAAACTGACTTTAAAGTGTAATTCATAGTCATGCTGTAGTACTCTTTTGAAGACGCAGTCATATGGGACCACTACTGATGGGATGACTGGTATCTGTCTTAGATAAACCACACTAAATGTACTCAGTTTCAATTCCCAGCCAAAAATAGGCAGAATCTCTTTTGTGAACCAAAATGATGTCTTATCTAAGAAGGAATAATTGTGTAGGCTATGTCACAGTGTGTGTATACAGTATGTGTGTGTGTCGGTGGTTTTGAAGTTTCTTGGTTGTGATTTCCAAACTTCCAGAGCTTTTCCCCAGACACCAGAAATTCAAAGAGAAGCTCTTTGAAACCTATTTGAGAAAGAACCAAAGTCTTTAGAAGTGTCTTGAGGGAATAATTGTGAACTGTGTGTTGGTGTGTGTTGGTGTGTGTGAGAGAGACAGAGAGAGAGGAATAATGAGAGAAGTCTCCCTTGATATGAAACACTTTTGTGAGTGGCACCGAGCTGTGATGATGCTTTCATTTGATAAGGGTACCTGTTGAAAGCAGAACCAGGACTGGGGTTGGCTTCAATCACTTCCCTATTTGTGTGAATGGGTGTGTGGGTGGAAGTGTGGAGGAGTGTGTAGGTGGTCGGTGGTGTGTGTATATAAATCAGAAAGAAGAGCTTCTGGTCTGCTTTGTGCACACGGATGATCAGATAAAAGGAAAATTACACTCTCTCAAGACCAAAGTGAAGAATTAGTTCAAAAATGAAAAGGAAACCATTTTAGTCTTGACCAATCGTCAAAAGCACTTGTGAAGGTCCTGTTAAAATGTTGTTATGAGCATAGTTTTAGTGGTGGCTGAACAAATATATATTATTACACTTTATGATATAGTCTGTGATTTACAGTGTCATTTTGTCAATGAGTCAGGTAACATTAAAATACCAGCTTCTTACTGGTACTAAAATGGAGGTGTAGAGGAAGAAAACTTGAATATGGGCAACAAGGGAGTAAAAACTGGAAATTTTGAAGGAAAGGAGAAATAAATTGCATCCAAGGTATCTTTTAGAAATACTGGATACCTGTGGGGTATAGTCAGTGTTAAATTGAGATCTGGCAGGCCGGGAACCCTAAAATCTAGTGTATTAGTGCAGCAGGGAAAAATGACTCACATCAAAAAAACTCAAATTGATTTACCGTACCCTAGTGGTAGCTAGCAGATCTTAAACATGATGTGCATACAAGATGGCCTAAAAGTATCACAGATCTTAAAGTGATCTGCAGGAAGAATGGATGAAAATTCCTGAAGCAAGAATAGAAAGACTTGTAGCTGCTACAGAAACCACTTGCAAGCTGTGATATCTGCCACAGGGAGAGATGGTGGGTACTGACTTAGAAGGGTGCCCGAACTTTTGAACATTCCAGTAAAATGGCTTGATTAAAAAAAGTTCCTGAAATAAAAAGTAACAGTACATTAACATTTGAAGACAGGTTCATTTTTGGGGCATGTTTGCTGCAGCAGTTGTATTTACTTCTTTTCACTTCAAAAATCAAAAAAATATGGAATTTGTCCAGGGGTACCCAGATATTTGCATACAGCTGTAGATGTAGGTGGATCAAACATGGCTAATCTTTGATGTTTAATCTGGTACCAAGTCATTATAATTCTAATTCTTTTTATTTCACAGTAAAAATAAAGTATGTTGGTTTTACTACCAAGTGTGGATTGTTCCTTCTCTTTCACTCTTTTATTGCCCACTAAGAAATTAGCTTAACACTATATTTTCCTGACTTTAGTTTTGTTACCCAGGATTTTACCCCATAGGTAACCAGGATTTACAAAAATACTCAAGAGCATAACTTATTTCTCCTTTCCTCTAAAATAACAATTGTAACTCTCTTGTTTCCCATAGCCTTATTTGTTTCCACTGCTTTAAGTACCAGCAGGAACCAGTAACCCATCCATACAACAAAAGTAAACTGTGAATTGTGTGATTGAAAGGTGCTATACAAATAAACTTGCATTGCCTTGAAAATAGGTGTATCCAGGCTGTAGTGTGAATTCTTGCATTTCAGTTTGTTATAGTGTGTATGTGATATACAAAGATGAAGATACTCAGGGTTTTCAATTTCATTGTTATCTGTCTTACAATGGTTTAAATAGGCTACCATTCAAACAAACTTGTGTTCAAGCATTCGTCACGCTTAAGAGTCCTGTCCTGGTTCTGACCTTTGACCTCTCTTTGGACAAGGACAAGTACAAACTCCATTTAAGATTGTATTGCTTTGAATAGTTTTTTCATGAGAAAGTGACTCATCCCAGGCTATTCTTACTGAATTTGTCTCTTTCCCTACCCTTTATAAGAATCTACAGCATCAGTCAGAGAACAACTTTCTTTGCTTCATTCCCTAAAACTTAGATACATTTTGTCCCTGTTTTCAGTCACTGCCAGGAAACGTGAATGTTGCTGACTGACTGAGTGGTAAAGTTACACTAGGGGTCAGCCAAATGTGGTGTGACTGAGTGCTGAAGTTGGTCAGCCAGCCGATTGTTGGAGTTTCCCCATGAGCTCTTGCTCTTTTTGAAATCAGTTGGCGCCCATAGTTTCTATTACATCATCGGGAGCTGTTTACCGGCAGTGTTGCCAACTAAGTACCACTGTCACTGTTACCAAGTTTTCACATCCAGTTTTTTGTTTTGTTTTTGTTTTTTGTTTTTTTTACAAAAGCACCTGGCAACAAATCTATTACGACTCTTTGGACAAACCTAGCTACTTTCCCTAGACATGCATCAACAGTATTGCCCCATGGATAAAAGGTCAGTCTTTCTTCACACCTCTCTCTGGTCTCCTTCAGCGGACACGGATGTGAATGAGCTTCTTTCTAACTGAGTAATCTGAGTTGTTGTCTTTAACTTATGTGTGTGGTGATTTTGTTAGACGATGTCACGGTTTTCAAATTAGGATTTTAGCAGAGCAGCAGCTTGGAATTGACTGAAGGTCAACCTGTTGTCACAAGGGGCTGCATTTGAGTCACTGGTTCATACTTGTTCCATTGAATAACAACAGAAAAAGAATAATGTGTGAATGAGAACAGTTTTACAGGGAATATGTTTGTATATTTGAACACGGCAAGTAGGACAGAGGCAAACAGATAAAGGGCAGTCCTGCCATATACTTGTCAAAATGTAGCCAGGAACTCAAATCCAGACACACAGGACAAGATGTTGCAGTAAACCTGTTTTAATTCGCAAATCAGGATTATACACAGGTAAATGGACTGACAAGTACAGAGACTGGAGCAAACGAGACACGGAAACACACAGGAACAAAGGTAGATTCTCTAGGAACTCATAGAATAGACAGGAAACTTAAAAGAGGAGTGAGGGGAACACAGAGACTAAATACACAAGGAATAAATTCAAATAGGTGTGAAACACACAAGGGCTAGAAGTACAACAGCCATAGACACAAAAGAAAGGTCATTTCAAAATTTGATAATAATAACACAGAGTCCAGGGCAAAGAGTCATCAAATAGCAGATCATGACAATACCAGGTTCGAACTTGTTTTGTGTATATGATTTGCATTTCAGCTCTCAGTCCCAGCAATGAACCTGGGGCTGACAGAAGCTTTAAGGACAGGCTGTGACAGAGCAGAGACATAATGAAGACCAAGGCATCCTAGTGCTAAATGAACGAGGCAGGGTTAAAAAACGAAACACACCGACCATCCTCTCTCTGTCACTAGTTGTGTTTCTGTCCAGATGTCAGTTGAATTTTCAGCAAAGTCTTGAAATGCCACCAGAAATAAAATGAGATTTATGCAAATGTGTTCCCCACAGTTGAGGTGAATAAAAGGTTCCAACCTGTGGGCTGGAGCTTGTTGGAAAAAAAAAGGAATTGATTAGTATTATGCAATTTGCTATTGCTTTTAAATGTCGGCATATGCTGGCCAGTTCCCATACTAATGGCTATAACAATGAAATGCACTTGGAAATACTTTAATACACTAACTCATGGTTATGGTAGTGGGTTTGGCATTTGATATTTCAGAGAAACTCAAAACATGTTGTTTCCCTCGTTGTTCATTGCAGGATTAATTTACAGACGAAACATAGTTGCAACTCAAGCATGTGCAAGTCCTTTATTATCATTTTATAATAAATTGCATTTCATACCTTATATTATTTGACTTTATGGATGAGTTGACCAAAAAAAAAAAAAGCATGAGTCATTTGGTTGTTCAAAATAACTTGTATGTTTACATCTTTCAGACAGTAATTTATTGCGATCATGAAGTGTAAAATACTGTCTTCTTTCAGAAATTAAGAAGTTGGTTTGGTTTAGTTTGGTTTTATTCTATCATACTCACTTAAGAAAAAATAATAAAAAAAAACAAGTGCAAGATAAAGTTTAATCCATAAAACTGAAGCATAACTCAGGATGAAAAAAAAACACTAAAACTTATGTGATGCCCTTATCATCAGGTTGACATCAGTGCCTTCCAAAACATATAAGATCATTTCAAAATGAATTCATGTGACTGTTCTCTGATGTGCCACCACAGTGATTAAGTTTTAATTAAGTTTAGGCTGGAGTTGAGTGACGGTTATGTTCATGGTTAAGACACAGAAATGTTGACATTTGGTAGGAGGTAGGATTGAATGCAAACCACAGTCTCATATGTCAGACACTTTATACCCCCAGTCATCGGTGCTGACCACCACAACCTCTCTCCCAAGGACACTCTCTTCACCAGAAGAATTACAACATTGGTCATTTGTTCATATGCCTAAAATGATCTATTGTAGCAGTGGTAAATATGACTGCTTTCTGTCAGAGGCGAAGTTGGATTTCTCGGTTGAAAATCAGATACTTTTTTGCTTCTTCTTCTCAGACACAGAACACCTCAATTTTCCTCTTTCATTTATCTAAATATCTTTCTGATGCCAGGTCTTTTTTACCATGTCATAATAGTTTAATGTAAAAACTTTATTTATAGCATTTTAATGCCGATCCTAGATGATGCCCTTAGTCAATTTTTGCATGGTTTCTTTCTGTCTCTCATTTTCTTGAATACTGCTCAAATGTCAAACTATTTGTGTATTGACAGAACAATTATTAAATGTGCCAATAGTTCTTTAGTAAAACCAGTTTCAGCCAGGACCTCACTTTGAACCTTTTTATTTAACGCTATCTCGGTCTCTGTCTATTCAGTTTGAATTTGCTGCCACTTCGGAAACAAACAATTGGTGAGAGTGCTTTTAACTAGTCACACACAAACACACACATACACTTGAGGGCCTGGCAGCATTGATTTGCTCTGTTGCTCTGGTCCTGTTTGCAATTCAGCACCTTGATGTTTGCTTGTGGGGACACTGAGTCAGAGGAGATGTTAATTTGATTTAGCCACTGGCTTTCATTGCATCAGGGGAATGCCACCGGAAGCAAAGCAGCATCAGTCTTTATCTTAACAGCAAATTAGATATCCAGCTGATATTATGGCTGCTGTTTGAAATTCTGTGTCTCTTTGCCTCCATCTGTCTCCCTCTTCTTCTGCCCTTGTGTATACATAAGGTTGCCTTTATTTCTCTTGAGTCATTTTGTCCCCCAGACTTTCATTTCTCACTTTTCTTTATTGTTTTTTTAGTTGAAACGTTTCAAAGCTGTAGGCTTGGTGACACAAATGCAGACAAACACTGAGAACACTTCAGAGTAAAAATTACAGCTTCCACTCCATTCATTTCATGGAAAATAACTGTAGGTCTTACAGCTAAGTGAAACATACACCTGTATAAAATTGTTTTCCCTTATTACTTAACCTGTGACAAACTCTCTCTATGTGTCTCTTCTCACACACGCTCTTTCTTGCTCTCTCTCACACACAGTAGAGATGACTAATGAAATGCATACTGTGGCTTCATTCTGTCATTTCAAAGGAGCAGGAGCAGGGTGTCTGGTGGCACGATGGACTGGGAGGGATGCCTCAAAGAGGACATGCTGTTTACTTGAGTCTGACCTTCGCCTGAAGTTTTCTCTCTCATTTTTTTTTCAAGTTTCAGTCAGTCAAATTTATGCCCTTGAAAAGATGTTTTTTGGCAAATTAGGACCAATTAGATAAACAAAACCTGACTGAAAAATTCTATTAAACTATACACTGCCAATATAGGAAAAAAAACAAACTAGTCTAGGGACAGGAATATTTAACTGTGTATTTACAGAAATAGATGGAATGTAAACAAAACCTATCTGACTGTAGTAATAATGTTAGAAAAACTTGCATTTCCAAAATGCTTTGGCGCTATAGTGTTTTCTCATAAGGTGAGTAAGTACCGTCCTTTGTTTTAAGTTAAAGCTGCTATAATTAATAATTTGTAAATATTAAAAACAAATCAAACTTTATGTAGGGAGAAAGGGGTCACCCATGATGATGATATCTCTCATCAGCATAGTTTCCAGACACAGGCAATGCTTTTCAGAGAAACAGCTCTGATAAACCCACTGTACACTATCTGTTGGAAAGGCAGTTTAAAAGTACATTATACAAGTGCCCTGTTGCAAAATTGAACATTAAGCTTCACAGTCACTGGTAAATGAGCAAAGGAAGTGGCGCAACAAGGTCCAAAGTGGATCTCACAGCACACAAGTGGTGTGAGTTGTGTTCATCTTTGAGGAACTGTTTGTAGAAACCATTCACAGGGACTGAACCAACTGAGCAGAATCTTTGTTTATATGGCGGTGAAAGTAGGTCAATACGGTCCGGTATCACTTACCACTAAAATATTGTGTGGCGGTACACATTACTGCAGAGATGGGAGAACAGCTGTCTGCCAAAACCCACATTCAAAACCAGTCATGATCGAACCTTTTAGCAGGTAAACACATCTGCTCACATCATCTTAAACAAAACTTTGTCTCCTTATTGATTGCTACTAAGTCTTTGCAAATTGCTTCGGTACTGTCTGCGCTACGTTTTGATCCGTGCTTGACGGAGCCCAGCTGCCTCCACAGTCGTGTACCACACTGAAAAGAATTTAGAACCACTTTCACCATTGGGTTTATTCTGCAATATGTGCAATCTTCATTCATATCTGCTACGCTAATCTCCACACAATGTCTCTTGTTTATGCTTTTGCTAGTTCAGCTGCTTCCATATCCTGAAACTGTTCAGACATCATTGGTAGTCTGGTTACTATGGAAATGGTTTGGTAGTCTGTCGGCATGGCAACCAAAAGGAGCAGCTGTTTTTATTTCCTTATTGTTTGCATTTTGGAACTTGTTTACTACTGTGTATCTGTACTGTTTATCTGTTGATTAGCTTTATAAAGGATATGCGTCATATTAACCATATTGTTGGAAAATTTCTTTTTTAATTTTGAGAATAATCCATCTGGTTTATACTTATTTGGCTGCTTCATTCTTATTCTATTTTGCTAATTTGTCAGTGTTTATGTATTAGATCACACCTTCAGATCTAAATCTGTAAGTCTACATGGCTGCAATGCTGTAAATAGAGCCAAATTAAGGTGTATTTCTGCTGGATCCATAAATATCTGTTTATTAAAAGAATGGTCAGTTATTCTAATCCAATAGACTTTTTGTCAAATTAAGTTAATATCATTTCACAGTCCACTAGTTGTCCCCTCTGTGTGTGCAGTGAAAAAAAAAATCATAGTTGTCACAGAAATGGTTGCTGAGGATGGTGGCCATTCAAAGCCCCCAGACTCTGACATCAGAAATCGGGGTTCTCATCCTAATTCCTGTGTGTGGATAGGTTTAGGCAACAAAACACTTTGATTAAGGTCTTGCTTGGTTTAAAGATATAGGAAGTGGTTCTAATCCAATACTCTATTTGTCAAATTCATTGAATATCTCCTCACAGTCCACTAGTTTGTACACACCCCTGGCTCTGTAAATGGGAAACAAACAGAGTGGTTTGGGCTAAGCCACAAAACACTATTGCAGCCAATCAGCAACAGGGGACATTTGTGGTCATGCACAGGGCAGGCTGCTGGAACCAGCTGCACTCCGACCTCTGCCTCTTCCTCTGCCGCTGCCGGCTACTCTTCCTCTTCTGCCCACATGGAACGGAGCTACACCATGATACTGATGAAACCTGAATAATATTAGACCTTATCAACTTTGTATGAAAATATTTTACTTACACAGTCCTTGGCTGTGTAACGTTACTTCGCCCAGCCGATGTGCCCTTCTGTCAAATGACAGCATATCAAGAAGAAAATTGAAGTCAATGTTATTTGTATAGCGCTATATCATAACAAATCTAAACAATGTCAGAGATTTGACCCTGCTATGTTATTTTCTTCCTTGTTCTCTCAGAATTTACAATAAACGATGCTATTCCCTGTATCACTAACAGTTAAGTATAACGTACTCTAACAGCTGAAGTTACTAATGATAATGTTACTGATACATAGGCAAAGCTACTCCTTGGTTTAGACGTCATCTT
Organism: Istiophorus platypterus; assembly: GCA_016859345.1. Taxonomy (NCBI): domain Eukaryota; kingdom Metazoa; phylum Chordata; class Actinopteri; order Istiophoriformes; family Istiophoridae; genus Istiophorus; species Istiophorus platypterus. The sequence goes on along the minus strand of CM029134.1, from coordinate 23,359,519 downwards.
AGAGGTATTTGGCTTCAACACCTATTTAAACACTGACAGGCTTATTTTCAGCGTTTCTACAGTACTACAACACACACATACCACCTTTATTTTTAAAGCCATAAAAATTGCTTCTCTTTTTGACTCCTTATGATCTTACCCTCGGACGCCAAATGCTCTGGATTCCTCCATGAATATCTTTTGGTCAGCGAGCCAAGCTGTTGGTGTCGTTTTCATGGCAATGTGGCCCATGAATGTGGGGGTCGAGCTTCTGAAGGAGCACTGAATGGAGAAGTGTATTTGTTTGGCTTTTGACTTCAAATATCAACAATTTTTGTCCACAATTGCCTACTCATCCTTAAAAATGTGATACTGTTTCAGTGTTGTGTTTACATCTTGTTTGTGTTCCTCTGAATCATTCAATTTAAATTAGAAGGAACACAAGTGTAGACTCTGAACTTTATTCATTTATTTTCCCCTTTCCTCCACATTTTGGAATTTCAGTCGCCTCTTTCCTTGCTACTGATCAACAACCCCAATGACTCCATGCTGATAATAATGATAATGAAAATAAATTTCCTACATAACACAATTCTCACTTTCTCATTTATTTGAAATGCTGAGGTGTTGAAATGGACCGGAAAGGGATTTTCAATAAAAGTAGAAGGGCACAGTGTAATTTTAAGACTTCAGTGAGACCTCCTCAGACTCAGTCTGAGCAATGATTAATTTTAATGTGATTAAAGTGCCGAAACAAGTAACGCAGTTTGTACATGGTGGTATTAAGTGATGATTCTTACCAAAATCTATCAACTTTTAGGGAGCTTGAGACTCTGCCTATGCGGTTGATTGAATCCTTATTACAATGCAAAGGCACTAGTTCAGCTATGTCTCCACCATCTGCAGCACCTCATCCAAGCTGGCTACAGTGATTAAATCTTACACAACCAGCACCAGGCCGTACCAAAATAAGTTCAGGAACATCTGTGCTTTTGTGCACATCAAGCTACTGACTAGACCTGAGTATTCCACACAACTTCCGGGGTTATGAATGTCAAGTCCTTCCTTTCTAGGGATACAGTGACAAGTGGTTTCATACTTCTCCAAGTTTCTTTGTCCTCTACATCACTGAACTCACCAACAAGTTTCCTAAAAGTACCTCCTGAGGTGTTCCAGACAAAGATTTAGGCCTTGGGTTGTTTGAAAGAACATGATGTGTTTGTGACGCATCTGAGTTATAAATGTTTTGAAGTAACATTTTAACATTAAACGTTTTCTTCCCATGAACAGCTGCCAAATGCAAATTTTCTGTATTAAACCAACACCTTGATTTTTCCTGTAACGTTCAACAAGTGTTGTGAGTTTCTAAAGAGAACCATAAAAAGTTTAATCATGTGGTTGTTACTTGTGGATATTGTATTACAAGGGCAGAAATACATTGTGAGTAAACATGCTACTGAAACCCAACATATGACACCTTTTAGGCTCCCACGTTGACGAGTCGTTCCTTTTAACTGGTTCAGGTTTAAAATATATCCCAAAATATTCCATAATTCTGAATCACATACAAAACTGCACACACAGAGCTTTACAGGCATCCGTTTGATAATGATGGCACCAAATAAAGCTCTAGTCAAAGGTAGTTTAAGTCTGCTGTCTTCCGCCAATTCCTCAAAATCACAAACTCTCTAAAGAGTTCTCGAGAGCCTGACCATTAATCGAAGGTGTGTTTGTATGTGTGTGTATATTTGTGTGTGTTTAGTTAAGTGGTGCTATCAGTCTTCATTGAGCTCTTTCAGGGGAGCGAGAGAAACTACCTTTCTTTATCAGTCACACGCATATATATCCATCCGTCCCTGTCAGGGAGAGAGAGGGCGAGAGAGATAGAGGAAAAGAGAGAGTGGGTTTGTATTTCCGTGTGCCCGAGTGTGCAAAGTAATTATGAGGACTGGTAGTGGCCGTTGGTGAGAACCACGCTGAAGAAGACCCCATTTACACCCCTTAATCCACCTATATTATCTCTGCTACGATGCCAATTTGCGGTCTATCAGGAGGCGATTAGCCTAGCCTAGCACAAAGACCGAGAAGATGAGGAAACAGTTAGCTTGGCTCTCTCTAAAGGTTAAAAATCTGCCTTCCTGCACCTCTGAAGCTCACTAATTAGCACGTTTGTTTAGTCAGTACGTATATAGAAATGTACGAGTGGCAATTTGTCCCTCATTTAGAGGGAGGGCTTAGGAGCCGTAGACTAAATGATAGCTGGGCACAGCGGCTTCCTTGATTCTAGTCATCATAGATACTTTGCCAGGGAGCTAGAGCTATAGCTGAAGACACCCTCCACAGAAGTACTGGATGGAGGATAAATTGAAGAAATAGTTCCACGTGTCTCGCATTGAAGATTCGACAGAGCCGGGCTAGCTATTTCCCCCAGCTCCCAGCGGTTATTCAGTTTACTAGTAAAGACACTTAGCCTGGCTTAGCCTAGTTAGGCTATCTTATGCTCTCCTTGATTCAACTCTGTATTAAAACACACAAATGTGAAATTGGCATTGATCTTCTCAACTGGCCAGTAACGATAATTTATGAATGTTTTCAATTTGTTTCATCCCATCCCACATCCAATGATCAATGTACTTTAGTACTTTACATAGCCTGTAAAGACTGGGCAAATGACTATACAGTATTTAATGTCTAAGGGTTCACTCACAGGGATGAACGTACATCCTGCTCTTCAGTTCTCGTCAAATCAAAAGTGATATCAACTCATTGTTTTCGTTTAACGGCTGCAACTTGATACGGATGATACTTTGATTAATGTGTGCTTTTTCCAGAAACCGCATCCAGTGAAAAAAACACACTGTGCACCACCTGCAGTGTCCACTGCCCGACAGACGAACTTATCAACTAGTCGAATGTAGTGGAAAGTTTAGCAGTATAACAGCCAGATATATTTCTCAAGAGTAAGTCGAGTCCAAAACAGGTACAGTGAACACCTGTGAGGAGACTGAATATTGGACGCTCACCAGGGAAAAAACTCCCAATGAATGCTACTGTTGCTCCATATCAGCTTAATGAGCAAGTAAGCAGCCGTTTGGTAACAAGTTGCCATGTCGAATTAAAAATCTGATATTGTCTCAATTTTATGTTGTTTCAGCCGACACTGAAGTAGCCAAAAGAATAAATGTTATTGCAGGTTTAAATAAAAAGATGGAGCCCGAATGTTATTTGCTTAGCTTAAGATTAAGACTGGAAGCAGCTAGTCAGGTTCTATCCAAATTTCAAAAATACCCCAACCAGCACCTCTGAAACTCACTAGTTAACACGTTGTATTTGATTGTATAATTCATACACAAAAAGAAATGAAGAAGTGAAAAAATTGTGTTATATATTTTAAAAAATGTTTGCAGTGAGACAAGATATTGTAATTCTATTTGTAAAAATATCTCAGTAATATCTTTGGGTTTTTTTAGATGTTATTATCAGCGTGTTGACATAAAGTCTAGTAAGGCAGATCCCTCTGGTTCTTAATCCGCAAATCCATGTGGTAAGTACACAGTGTGTACTCAAATACTAAAAATAACTGCTAGTATTCTAGCCTGTTTTACCTCTTGGAAAATGCCAATAGAAAAAAGAAAAAGTTAAATCACCCTGGGATTCATTAATGTGTTAAAAAATGACGTATGACAGACTTGTCAGATTGACAGTTTGTTGTGAAACTGAATTCTGTCAATCTTCTGTCAGTCTCTTAGCATAGGGTTAAAAGGCCTCTTTAAAGTTAAAGTTCGAGGATCTAGTTCAAATTATTTTTTCAACTGACTCATTAATTTAATTATACACACACACATATATATATATATACACATTGATAAATCGATTTCCGAGCATAAACAAAGACTTTAGAGAAATGCACTTAATTCACATGGATTTTTCATTTTCTAAGTGGGTTCTTTGGTTCATCATTATTTTAAATTGAGAGGGCAGAGACAGCAACTATTCAGCAGCCTCTGGTGCTATGATCTTTCTGTCCGAATGGGCTGTTTTTGTCAGTAGGCCGTGAGAGGGGATTTTCAGCTGTGTTGGGACGCAGTGTGCTGTGACTGATTCATATACACAGAGGACATCTGCACCGGTCCTGACAAACACAGTAGGAAGATGACGCTAGTTCGTACTGAGTGTCCCTGCACAAGGGAGGGACAGACAATATACACATAATATACACATACACACAGAGCAGCTTTTGCTTTATGATCTGGAATATCAGATATGAGGTTCATAAGCAGAGTTCAGTTCACACCACGGGTTTTACAGGACAGCAAACCTTATCACAAACTTCTGCATCTGTGTGTAAATAAGAAGATAGTGAGATAAATAGACGTGTCTACATGAAACGGAGTATTTATCAACGGGGTAGTACATGCACATCAGGGACAGGTGCAGCAGAGTAAATAGAAATAGAGCAAGGAGGGGTTATCCATGTATAGCATGTATTACCCACCAACCTGCAGTGTTTTGAAGAGAGAATTATAGTGCCTTGGGATACTGTGAGAGTAGGTATGTACACATGTGTTATACTATATGCTCAGAATACAGTTTAAGATTTACCTTAGCTCAGATACTTTACATTCTTCAACACAGCTCTGAGTGCACGGAGTAAATCCCTTCAAGCGACACAGTAACACAAGAATCAGAACTGGTGTTTAAAGCAAATCTTTGACATGTCAAATTTTGGTGGATGGTTATATTTATTAATCTGGGCATAAGTTTATTCTATGAGGTATATGTCTCTGACCTCTAACTTTCCAACATTTCATTTAATTTGAATGTTGCTACTGAATCATTATTCACTCAAAGGGCATAGCAAGCTGCATCCTTGATTTCAGTTACCCCCTTCATTATCTATTCCCTTTAATATACCTGTACCTGTTATTTTTCATAGCACTGACATTGAGCCATTGGGTTTAGTGCTGGCTAAAAATGAATAACCAAGCATTTTCTACTGGTAATTTTGCAAGTCTGACAAAAAATTGAGTTTATGCTGATATGTACTGCCTTCAGGAAATAGACAAATGATCACACTCTAAGCACGACACTGACAAAACCTTTTGTCTTTTCCTACCTAATTGACTATAATTTCTTCCCTAAACAGACTGTCAGCCATATAAATGAAAGCATTATAACCCTAAATGTTGTTAGTTGTCCAGACTTCTGTCCATGTTCTTTGTCATTTCACAGATGTAACGCTCCCTGTAGTTTCTACCTGTTAAAAGGGAGTTCTTGTTGGCGCTGTCGCCAAGCGCTGCTCATGGGGGAAATGTTGGGTCTCTGTAAATAATAACTATAAAGAGTCTGGTCTAGACCTGCTCTATATGAAAAGCGCCCTGAGATAACCTATGTTTTTATATGGGGCTATGTTAATAAAATTGACTTGATTTGATTTTACTTTATGGTGTACCAGCAGAGGTCTTGGACTATAAGACAGCGGGCCCCCGGGCGCAGACAGAAAATGGCCTCACACCCGTACCGTATAAGAGCCCCAGAGACTCAAAATGACTATGAATGACTCACCTGTGACATCTGTTGTATTTTGTGCCTTTTTGTGGTTGTTTTATGTCTCTTTGTGGTTGTGTTTTTTTGTCTTGGAGACCTCTTTGTTTTCTGAGGCTCCAATCTGGAGGAAAAATAAATTAATTCTTCCTCCAGTGTGAATTGAGAGTTTGAGAGACAGAAGGAATATTGTACTTTGCTGAATCATTTTTAAAGCTGTCTGTTTAGCCACTATAAACCTTTGCCTGCGGATGTTTAGTGCAGAGGGATCTGGTTATACTTTATGAGCTTAATGGATTGTTCCAACACTGTCATCTACTGGGGAGACATTTCAGTGAGCACCACCTCTTCATCTTCATTTGTTTAAGTGAACTATTGTGTAGCATTGCATTATGGTGTTCACCTTCAAAGCTACTTCAGTTTGACAGTGTTTTAAAACGTAACACAAGGATAGTTTATGGTTTTAATAAAGTGCTGGGTTGTTGTAAAAAAAAGAAAAAATCCTTTTCAAGCTATTTTTCAAGGGTTGCCCATGTGTTTCTGTGAACTTGAGGATGTGTGGCACTTGTGGCAGCGATACTTTGCAGGTTTACCTTTCAGCCTGTCAAAGTATAAACACCAGCCACAAGTACAACAGGGCACAGCTTGGTACACAGAGGGAAGACACACCTGCCCTGCGTGTCGTCTACACTCTGTCGGCTGCCAGACTGAGGCAGCCTTTCCACCTGGAATAAGCATGTGTCTCGCATTCAGATGGAGTCTACTCATGAGACTAAACATACAGTAGGTGTGTCAGGTGATTGTGAAGTACACATACACCTGACAATAAAATGAGTCTTTATTAGTCTACAGTTAAATACACGTTGCAATCCAAATATATAGGTATAACTAATACCATTAACAATGGCCCTGTTCTGTTCAAGTGTCCCAGTAAATCATAACAATACAACAGCGAGGTAGCATGAACAACAGCAGGACCCTGAAATTGTGGAATTCAGATACAACTCATTTTATTACACCTGTTCTTTTCCTACAGTGTGAAAATGTGTTATATGAGGGTCTCTTGCTTCTTTTTTGGACAAATGACATGCATGAACACTCGGGGACAGGACAGTGAGATAATCTGATGTAAAGATGCACTTCGGTACTCAGTTACTGCTCACCACCACCAGTGAGTGGACCTAAAATAATACATACAGGTGTTTGGATACGCATCATATGTCCTCAGGGTGTGTTACCCTCATGATATCCATATATGCCCAAGACTTTGTAAGGGTTGCAAATCCTTTCCTTCACCCCTACCAACCTGAACTAAACAGCCTTAACAAGTATGCACAGACCTGTTTGGATGTGGAACACTGTTTTCCCAATTTAACCAGTTTGGTGCCTTTCCTGTTTAGTTTACCAATCCACTTTGAAAAATATTGGTGAAGTTACGTTAAGTTAACTGTAACTTTGTCTTCCCTCTCCTCCAGTGCATGTTGCATATGTGTCTTTCCTAATTTGTGCACTGGATGGATAGACAGAAGTTTAAGTGTTTTAAATGTCAGAGACATTTCCAGCCATATTAAAACACCACCTGGTTGTGTCCCAATGAAAGCAACATAAATTGGAAATTTTCTCAGAAATTAGTGATGCATCATAAAACACATTTGAGATGATCCCTTCTTGTCATTGTCTGCTGAAGGGAGCAGGTCTGAAAGCCAACAGTGGATTTACTAAACTTTAAGATCACTCATCAACCATTCTAACTGAACACCCTTGACTGGGATAGCTTGGGTATATATATATATTCTGTTTTCTCACATCTTCAACACTGCAGAGGTAATAATAAATCCTCAGCACCTCTTTAAGTAGAAATAGGAATTAAAGTCATGGGTTAGATTGGTGTTTTCGTGACAGTTCCAATCTCCTGTGGCACCCTGCCAACCTCTGCAGTCAGTTATTTAAAACCCTCTTATGCTGAAAGAAAACTTGGATCGGAGGCCAAGAAAAAGAAAGCACAGGGGAGAAATAATGAAAGAGGTGAGGACAGGGAAGGTAACAGAGAAAGAAACTCAGAAAAATGGCAAGAGAACAGAAACTGAGGGCTGAGCCTACACCAGAATGGGTAATGAGTTAGACAAAGAGAAAGAATGAGAATAAAAAATGATGGCAAACACTTAGATAATGTAGGGAGAAAGAAAAGGGAAGTACAGAGAATGTGTGTTAAAGAGAAAATGAGGAAAATAAACAGGTATAGATCTACATATGGGACGTTCCTTGAATGAGAAACAACAAAACAAAGAATGATAGAAAGCAGATTCAACCTAACAGTATGGTCCAGTGGCTGACTGCTGCTGACAAGAGGAAGGGAAGGAGAGGACAGGATTTTCCACTCACTGAGAAACAACAGATACATAAAAGTAAATTAATAACGCAGTGGGCCATCTGTTCTTTTTCTGACCTTCTGTCCCAGTCTTAGGTCTGAAGCCTCAGTCAGAAGCTGTTTTACGTTGCCCCCTGCTGAAACGCCATCGCCTTGTTTCCATGATTTACCGGACTGAAATCCCTTTTCTTCTCTTGAATTTGCTGTCTGAGCTTCTGGTTCAAGGACTGTGCCCCCCCTGAACAGGTCCTGGCCCAGTCCCACAACCCCTGTGGTTCCCCCATGCTCCATGGTCATCGCATCCTCTCCTACTCTGCTCCTCGAAGTGCTAACAACCTTTGTCCTTCCCACTCCAGTCAGAGCAAAGCCTCCACTTATCAATTTGGACTCATTTTTACAAGAAGGCCCTCACGTTACCTTCTCCATTAGTGAATTACATTCATTCACAGGCCCTCAAAAATCATCTGCCTCTGTCCTTGCATTCAATCTCATCCCATAGCACTTTTAACACGAGTATCACAGAAGTAAGAGCCCTGTGGCTCTCATCTACAGAGTCTACAAGTGCAAGTGTGTAATGGGATATAATGGAATCTAGAAATTTAATCTAGTTCTATTGATGGATTCATGGTGGCCTATTCTGAATCAGAATATGACAGGGAATGTGAGTCAGCTATAGGCGAATCCAGACCCACAGGCAGAGCTGAACAAACTGTCAGTGCTGTGCTTGTATCTCACTCTTAAATCTGTGGTCTCACTCTTATGTGAAAGAAAAGTTGGTTGATCATTACTCACTCTTGGTGATGCTCCTGCAGAAGTTTCAAGGTCTCTGTAGGGGGCCTTAGACAGATGTTTTATCAGTTTGGGGGGGGGGCATACAGAGTAGCCTTCAGTTTAAGATTAATGAAAGTAAGTCAATGATGCTTTGCTGTGCTAAGCTGTGTCTTAGGCTTAATTTATAACAAGCACATGGAAAGAGCATGATCATCATATATGTCTCTACCTTACTGGATGATTTGTTCATGTAGAAGTAAAGATGACCAATTGGAACTAAGTTCTTTGTCTCAAGAAACACTATAAAGATGACTGAGAGACTCTGTTTTTACTTCTTGTGATAAGGCTTGTTTGTCTCATATCTTGTAACATACAATATATTTTTTCTTTAACTCTATCAGTATTTTGTGTGTGTCCACAGTCCTTTGTAGAAAATGTTCCACAAGACTCGCTATAACTAAATACAGACACAATGGTGAAGATGTCTGTTTATTTTCATTTACCATAACAGTAGCATGTTTAGTTCAGAGCAGTTTTGATACTAGAACACTGGAGTGGTGCATGCCTTGCACCATAACTATGTTGAAACCATGTAAAAATATATCTTCTGTTTGTTTGTTATTTTACTAATATCCTCAAAAAGTTTGTGTGCAAATAGTTTATTACGACCGAAAGTTACTTTCTATAGTTATTCTAATGTTAGATGACTTTAAGCAACGATAGCAATTATTTTGCAACATTTGCAATCTCTCTTAACACACCTGCTTTTAAAAACTAAGCTGTTATTTCATGCTATAGAGTACAAACTACACAATGCACCTTTGATATGCTTAACTGGGACTATATGGATCCAAAGTAAATATTCAAAAATGAGTTTAAAATTATCAGACATGTCTGAAACAAAAATGTTCTTTGTACTTTGGAAAATTGCAGTTGGGTTTTGTGGAGGATGATGACTAGACACAGATCAGATCATATCCCTAGATTACCTCATCAGTCAACGCTTCCTCTTCCATCTTTCCATCCTGTAATCAAGCTGTGGATTTGCACACAGCTCCCAACATCAGCCGATCTCAGCCATCATCATTTTTTAATAATGACTACAATACTTTACCAGCTGTGCTCTGCATAGATGAGTTTGTCTGTTGTTGTGCATGGAAGTGAAAATTCCTCTCTTGTTCATCCCGCCAGCTAACAGGCTGCTCCTCACTGTCCTTTGGTTTTATTTCATGTCACATTTCCCTCCTGCAGTGACAATTTTACATCCCTGCCAGCATGTATTGGGGTTAATTAAAAGGAAGATGCCAGATGGTACAAGTGACAGTAAGCCATTGGTTCTGGTGTAAACAGGTGGTTGCTGATATGTTAATGGTCCCTAGATGAAATCAGACATTTTGCCCCGGAAACAAAAAAAACTCTTGTGAGACAAGGTAGTTTAAGAAACACAAGTATGGATTTGTTACAAAAAGTGTTCTTTCATACTTTTAAAGACAATTATTAGTCTGTTGAGTGTTAAATAGAGATGGGGAGGATAGAAAGAATTATAAGAGTTTAAGTATTGAAAAACTGTGAAGAATTTAAAAATGGAGAATTTATTAATGACTCAAATTAACTTAAAAGCTTAATCTGAGAAAAAGAAGACAGCATGTATGTAGTATATTGTATATGTAATCATGTTGAAGATTCTTATTCACCATGGACTTTCTTTCAATGAGTTTCACTTGATTCTCAGCAGGGAGATGTAGATAAAACAGAGGATTGAGCAGACATTTCAAAAAATCATAATTCTTTCTTAAGTCATTTTAATTTCAAGTCATAATCATTACAGAATATAAAACAAAAGTCATTGATGAAATTATGATAAACTACATTAACTTCTACTGTCAGGGGGTTTGCGTCACCTTTCTGCTGTATTTGAGCTCATTCAGAACACAGTGAGACAGAGAGGCTGAGCAGACCGGTTACATTTTGCATTAGGAATGAACCAGCAGAGAAGCTCAACCTAGCGCAAATGCTGGAGGACTCTGTGGTACACGAGACTCACAGAATTTCTCTCAGGGGGGTGAATACAACAGCAAATCACAGATTGTTAGCTCACAGAGGACAGCATCAACATCAACTGTGTTGCCTAGCAATATATTGTTTTGCGGCAGCTCTACACTGTCTGCAAAGACTGTTAAATGTATGTTTCTGGGCTGTAGCCACTGTTGAATTTATGTTTTTTAAACATCTATGTTTTGTTTGCTGCTTTATCCTGCCCCAATAAGAGGCAGCAGAATATTTGATTTATGTTGCTTCATGCTGCTACATAAAGTACTAAGTACTACAGCACTTTTAGTTGAATTTAGTTGTAGTATTTTTCCAGTACTCTTTCCATGTGCGATCATTACTTTTATAGGTATTCTGTCATATCAAGTACTGGACAAGGTAAAAATTTGACCTGTTGGTGGTACCAGATCTGGGGATCACCAAAGTCAATGTCTCCACCAAATTTCACTGGAAGTCCATCCAGTAATTGTTGAGGCATTTAACTAAGTCAAAAATGTCCATCTCATGGTGGCACAGTCTTTAGAAATCATTGTCTGGTGAACATGAATGTCTGTACAAACATTTCATGGTAATACTCATGTAATAATACCGTGATGACTACAGAGTACTCATGGGTTGGACCACGAGGGTCTTTAGTTTGTTTTATCTTTAGTTTTTTCCCCCACATCTCCTAATTTTCCTTCTGTTCTGACCAACCCATCTTTCTTACCCCATCCAGTATTGTTCTCCCATGCCCACCTTTTCCCCTCTTTTATCCTTTTCTCTCTTGTTTTCTTTTCTTTCCTCTCTCATCTCTTCCCTCCACCTCTTGCTCTTCACTTTCACTTATGCATGGAGTTGTGAAGGATCTGTAGAGTCACAGGTTTTGTTTTAAGCTTCTTCTAAGACCCTGGGAACAGGAGATAAGGAGGTAGAAGCAGAGGATCCATCCTCCACAGGGTCTTTTCTCTCATATTCACTCTCAAACCCTATGATCATCCTCTTTGCTAAGGTGCTAAGTTTCTCACTCATTTTTCGGCAATATATAGAATCGCTTACATGTTTTTTCAAACTTTTTCCTCTTGTCTCTTCATATCAATGTTTGTAAGCAGTGTTTTCTGTTTTCTGTCTCCAAACTCCTTCCTCATGTCAATCTTCTTCCTCTCATCTCTCTAACTTTCTGTTCATCTTCCTTGCTCTCTCTATCTTTTCCTGTGATCATCGTGGTGCCCTTGTGCTGTAGGCTTTGTGAAGCTTCAAAAGATCAGCAGCAACTCCAATTTTCTCCCGATGGCAACATCTTTCTCGCTGAGGTGCTAAGGATGTTGGAGTGAAAGCCTCGGTGTGTGTGTGTGTGTGTGTGTGTGTGTGTGTGTGTGGGGGGGGGGGGGGGGCAAGAGATAGAGATGGAGAAATGATGAAAAGACAAAGGAACAGATTAAAGACAAAATTCACAGAGATGAAAAAGAGAGAGGAAGTCCAAAAAGAATCTGAAATTCTCTCTGGTGACAATGTATTTGAGGATCACAGCAGGAGTGACACTCAAATGTCAGAGAGTTGGTTGGATAGAGTTGTCTTTCTTGTAGAATACATCTGAATAAGTCATAAAAGAGAAGCCATCTTTAATGGAGGGCTATGTGGAGTTCAACACGATGCAGTCAAAACTCTACATATTATTTCAATTTTTCAGTTCTCAGTTTTATTTGGGGAAAGCTCAGAAAATAAACATGTTCACAGAGGTTTGGGAACATCCTCTGTCACACCAAAGTTACCAGTTTTACTACCTTCAAATACTGTCCACAATTGTGACTTATCTGTAGCAGCCTGGGAAACATACAGGCTCAACTTATTGTGGTTTTCCCACTGGACTGCTTTTAACACCCCTGTGGTCATACAAATTAGTCTTAACTTAAATGAACAAAACATCTCTGTGAAACTGCTGCCATACCCTGCGCTATATTGCCGTCCACTATTTTTATAATATATCATTTTATCAGACTATCAGTGGATTTACTTAAAAAAAACTTATAAATGTACTCTCAGCTAAATTCTGGAGCCATATGGGGCATCTTTCTACTATGATTTATATGTGTAGTAATGGACATTTATTCACATTGGACATGGAGCTAATGATATCCTTGGAAAGTGTAAGTTACTGAAGCTAAAAATACATATATAATGTATAATGTTTGTCTGTTCAAAGCTGACAGAGTTTTGATACAATGTAGAGTTAACAAAACTAACAAGACATTGACAACCATCTACCTACTATACTGAACGTCTAAAGAACCATTAAGCAACCAGCTTAATGCTAGCTCTAATAACTGGCCCTACAGCCATAACAATCATGTAGAAACCACCCATTAACCACTGGTAGCCACTGCTAGCAACTTAGCAATTTCTTAATACTCACCCATTTAGCTACTTTAGAAACTATTTGCTATCTATGTGTAAACCATACAAGAATTAGCAATGTCTTGATGACAAAAAACAACAATGGCCACCTCGGGACCCACTGACCAATGACATGCCAATAACTTTATTTCAGCTTAGAAGGGCAATATGTTCCATTACCACAGAAATCAATGAGATACATTAATGCAACATTTTTTTATATTTCCCGTGCACCCAACGAGAAAAAAATGAATGAGAGCAAAATTCTGAGGTGAGTAGGAAATACAGAAAATCCATTAAACTTGTACTTGCTCTTACTTAGCCTCTCCTGCTTGCTTCCTCTGTCCACAAGCCCAGGCATTTGAATTAAGCACAGGAAATTCAAATTAAGTCCACATAATCTCTTTGAGTTCCTATATCTGTGCCTGAGCATTTAGAATCTAATATGTCCCCTGTCTCTCCAGAAGTCAGGCTTTAAAGCAGCACTCAAAAGTTTGACATTGGGAGGTTTGAACTTGGCTGAGAAATTGGCAAAAGCATTGTTCTCTCCCATACCCTTGCTGCTCTGAGGTGAGTGTCAAAGACAGAACTGTTCATTAGTAAGAGAGTCAGTGGCTAAACACAACAGGCTGGATTATGATGAAAGACTGGTTGGAGAGGAAGGAGGTGAGAGCAGAGACAGAGTGAAGAAAGAGTAAGAAAGAAATTAGAGTGGGACGAAACAACTCCTTCACCAAAAAGTACATATCTAGTATGTAAAGAGTACTGTATACTGTATCTGTCAATTTCTACAAATACGTAGAAATGAAGTTGCACCTTTCTTGCAACACCATGGGGTTTTGTTTTTAAAAATGTAGCCATACATGTAGCCATATGTTTTCCAGCCATATGTAATAAAGGATAAGTCTTGGTTACTATCGCTTGAGTGAGCTTTTCAGTGCTTTTGCCATTTTTTTTCTAACATTCACTACATCAAAGTAGTGCTGTCAAAACATGGTAAGATGAAAAACTGTGGGCACATAACTAAAGCAAGTACAACAAGTCAAAATTGATACCATATAAAATATCATATATTTACAACATACGGTTTGGGTAAGATTTAAATGTTTGTCTTTGTTTTTATTTAGCTATTTAAATTAGCTAAACTGGGGGATCTTTTCAAATCTTTGAAATAGGTACAATGGCTAACACTAAAAGAATAACACCCTAACTGTAATAATCCAGGATTATCCTGGAGGATAAATTCATATACAGTACATCATCAACTTAATGTCATCATTCATCCAAACAACCAAACAGCCAATGTTTACTTTTAAGTCACAATGTGGACATGAGTGGTATAATATTGTTATAAAGCCATACAGTCTGTAGAGGTAGGAGGTTGAGTTGAATGGATTTTTCATCAAAACATCAAACTTTAAAATCCAAGGCCACTGTTAATATACGGTTTCATCCCTGGTCTCTTTTAAACATGACTTCACTCATTTCCTAACCTTAACCATGTGGTTGTTATTGAAATGGATGGTGCCATGCGACCAAGTATGGACCCATTCACAACGGATATTTGACTACTTCTGTCCTAGGTTCTGAGTCTGTGTGTGCAACCGGCCCCTTAAATTTACTAGCAATTTACTTTAGTGAAAAACCAGGAAAAATAAACTTTGCTATAATAAACTCTTCAACATAATAACTTTGCCTCATTTCTCAGTGCAGGGGATTATGGTTAATGTAGTTCACTATAGATGTCTAGCTGCACACCTTGTCTGTTTGCTGTGACACATGGAGATAAGGACATTTTGGTATAGTTTAATACTACTCTATGCCAGTGTGAGTGTCTGCCATCATGTTGTATAGCTATTTTAATTTAGTTAATTTTAGATAGTGAAAGTGAACAAAGTTTTGAGGCAGAGGCAAAAGTAAATTCTGTGGGAAGAATCATTGAAGGTTAAATGTATGAGCCGCATGCTGCTACATTATCTTTGTAGAGCCAGACTCACAGTAAAATATGCTGGTACAATATTCAAGGACATTCCTCTTTACTTTATCAATTATTGTTCCACAGATTTTTGTCTTACGATCCACTTTTTTTGTTCCAGTGCTTTCAAGTGTACCTTTTTCTGTCCCCAGATGAGCTATTCAGATACATGCAGCACACTTGTATCAAGGTTATCACCTGAATGGGTTTATTTCATAAGAAAGCACTGTATGTGTTAGAGAGATGACAAAGTGTACGTGGTACGTGGGCAGAAAAAGGGCAGGCACATATGTTTTTTTCTCTTTTGTTCTCTTTGATGGTACATAGAGTCAATATTCTTGTTGGCACCACAGTTTGGAAGAAAGTTAGAAGATTAACAACCTCCCCTTCCTGTGTGTAGTGTTTATAGCTAGTTTTCGCTTGGCCAAGAAGGAAATTTGCAAGAGTGTTCCTTTCTTTTATTCCTAAGAATAAGGAACACGAAGCACAAAGAGACAGTGATTAAACACAAGACCAAACTTAAGAAGAGAAGCACAGTTAGTCTCACAGTGGGACAACTCAGTACAGCATTGAGTATGACAGGCAGGTTAGTTAAGATGGTGAAGAAATGAAAAAGGGGGAAAAGAAGGCAGGAAAAAGGATATAGGAGGAAAAGAAGAACCAGCGCTCAGTATTAAATAAATGAAATAGATATTATGACATGCCATCACAGTAGCACTGTCACCATTCTCTCATCTTAGATGTCATTTGCCTCTCCTGAGGTAGCAAGCTCAACAAATGCTACCAGATGCAGCCAGTTAGTGCCTGTTAACCAGGTAAATAACAATGTCAAAGTTATTATTAATCAGTCCACCAGTACACCTAATACATCCATACACATTTCTCAACAGAAGTTCTCAAAGGCAGTTGTTATTAATGGATTATTAATGGCTCCATTGCCTTTGGATGTGCCAGGTCACAGACATAACTCTGATTTAACCAGCTAACAAGAGCTGGTGCTGTTAACACTCTTTTCACTTTGTTACTGAGAAATAAGGTAGGTATTGTCAGTTGTTGAACTTGCTTTAGAGACGGGGAGAGGGTATTAATAATACAAGGGTTAGGAAAGGTACAATTATTAAGTGTGTTTTTATGAAGTGTTATTGGGGGAAAATGCCATTATTATTTCAGAAAAGACTGCTAAAAAAGTAATGTTTTGAGATAAACAAATTCTATTATGAAAGAGAAATGTCATTTATGATAAAAATAATACTACATGGGTTGAAATTTAATAATTTCCTTCATTATTTAACATATTAAAAATTACTGCAATAATACTGAGGCACAGTTTGATAGAAATCTGGCTTGTGAAGCCAGACAGACACCAAGACAGATGGTCATGAGCAGACAGAATGTCAAGAAAATGAGGGAAGCTAAGACAGGAGTAAAGGGAAATAGATGAAAATTGAAGTAAAAAGAAGAGAGATCAATTCTCTCCCAGTGTTCCAAGAGCCTAAAATCCCTTTTGGTTCAACATCAAGGAAATTGCAGTTCCTGCTGTTTATTCAAAGTGATGTTACAGTTCAATTAGCTAATATAGTTCCTTGTTGTAATTGTCTGGTCACAGAGGTTTTGAATTGGTGCAGAGAGAAGGATGTAGAGGGGAGGTGGAAGAACAAGACACAAAAAAGAGGAAGATGATGGAAGAAGATTCTGTTCAGCCACAATATTGTAACAAGTTAAACAAGTAAAATCAGTAGCCGGTTGTTAATACTACAGCAGCTGTTTTGAGTACTTTAGTAGGTGTTCAAATGTCTGTCTGTAATTAGATTTTGTCATCGCAACAATGCAAGATTGGTCAAAGTTCTTAATGTTCTGGTTGGGGGACACAGAGAGTCTCTATATTCGCTACTACCCTTTAGAGACACTGTTATACATATGTCTGTGCACCTAAAGCATTGGTGATCATCTGTAGAGAACTGCTCATAACTTTAGTGCAAGAGACCACATGGACAACTCAGAAATAGGAGGCATTAGCTGTTCTTTGTTTTCATCAAACAAAATTTTTACTTTTCCACTATTTGTGCCATCTTTGTTACATGTTTAAAATCATCAGAATACATATTCATATTATTAATATAAGTAAAGATATTGGTTTTGACAGTTCTACCCTCTGCTGGTTTGGAATTTACTTCCAAAACTGGAGTTGTGAATGCTGAACTCAACATAAGTAATGGGGAGGTCCTTTATTCTTTACAATCTATATTTAAAAAACTGGGCTGCATGTTAATAATTGTCTTTTACTAGTGTTTGCAGATGACACTATACTGAATGTAAATGGAAATTGAAGTGAGGAACCCTCACCAACTTAAAATTAGTCTAAAAAATGGAGCTAAGCTTTACAATACCAGAAAATGAATGCCCATCTATCTACACACAAACTGGCTCTAAAATGGAAAAAAAAATGCACCAACAAGTATCATTTAATTTGATTTGAAAGTGAGTTATCTAAAAAATGATGAATTGATTGAGGATTTTATACTGAGCTTATTCTATGCATATGAAAAAAAAGTGTTTGACTTTTAAAAAGGTAAAAAACAATAAAAAAAATCTACGTTTCTTCCAATTATCAACTAAAGTGATATAACTCATATACACATTTCATTTATTTCCTAATGCCATTAGATGTTACAAACAGCATCTGATAGGATGTAAATAACTGCAATGGTATAACATGGTTGTCTTTTCTGTATACTACTCCATTTCTCCCCTACCAGATACTCACCACCTGTGGTGAAATGGAGAAATAACATTTTGAATTTGATAACAGACAGAATGAGATCAGGCCTTTTCATGTATAACCCATTAAATGCAACAACACAAATGTGACCATACATCTGTGGGTGTCACACTAACTTACATGGAGTGTGGGTTAATGGCGCTCTGTGCATACGTGAATACACAGTGACAGAACAGAGGGCAAAACCGGTGGTTGTAAATGCTATAGTTTAGGTTTATTCTCCACTGGACCAAACTCACAAGAACAAAGCAATGAAAATAGGAGCCACCTTTCTAAAAAAATTGAAAACTCCGCTTAAAACTGAGCTTCCATTTCAGCCACAAACCTATAATCACCCATGGGTGATATTACCACCCAGGCCTTTGTTAATAGCTATTGAACAGTGATGTGTGTGGCTTTATAGCCAATGAGCACAGAAACTATTTAATCCCTCATATGAGGTGCACCTCCACTCTTTTTGTCCTTGTCTCCCTTGTGCTCATCTCTCCCTCCGCATTCATCCTCCGCTCCCTCTCAAGGCCTTTTCCTCCACTACTCTATACACACCTCCACTCATTCTTTCTGTTTATCTCTCTGTATCTCTGGCTGCTCAGGCTGGACATTGAAGTATGATCCTCAGTTACCAATTGCCCACCTCTCCTCCCACACACACACTCCTTCTGCAGAGCCTACGCACGCACAGAGTATAACTTCCTTTCAAGTCTTCCTTTAAGTCTCCAGAGTGCATTAATATGAATACATGTCTCATTATTCCACATCCCAAGTCCATATTCAGAGTCATCTGCCTGCCACTCAAAAACAGAACAAGATGAACTGGTTCTTTGCAAAAACAATTGTCTGAAGTATGTAGGCACACACTAGAACAAGGAAAAATACTAACAAACAAACTTATAGGCAGAGGAGCAGGAGTTGAGTTTCTAAAATCTTTTCTTTAACGTGATATCGGCTTATTGTTCCACTATATATCACTTGGTCCTAATGCAAAGATTATGTTGCTTCCGGTGTTATTTTATTAAAAGCAAGCTCAGCTGTTTTGAAACAAATAGAATCATCTCACCCGACTGGCATTCATAAATGGCCAATGTCAATATCAAATATGAGATTTGATTACTCATTGGGGTGATTTTCTTGCAGAGTAGTCTGCAGTTTGCTTCTCGGATCAGTCACCTAACCCCACTCTTTTTCGGATCTCTCTAATCAGTGTCATGAAGTAGTGTTTACAATGTTGTTGATTTATGGTCAGGGGCTCATAAGTCCATGTAAAATCATATATGGCTAATACAGGCAATTTCTTTGAAGGTTACAATGTTAACATTACGAAGATGGTACCTCACCTGTAAACTGATGTATAATTCTCTAATGTATGTAAAGGATATCTATTTTAAGCACTTTTGGAAGGAAACCGATACATCAGATGACATAGTTAAGTGTTGAAAATATAGTCATTAGATGATACTGAAATAAAGGTTACAATCTACAAAACTTTTTCAGTTGTCTTTTCTGGATGTTTTTTTTCTGTTTTGTTATCAGGGGCTCCAACAAAATCACAATCCTCTGCTCCATGAAATCAATGGTGTTTCATAGATCTCCAATAAATCCTCATGTTTCAATCACATTCCAATCAGATTGCAGACAAAGGTACCAGGGACTGCCAAAAACCGATTTATCTGCTTATGTGGTGCCAGTGGTGACCAACCGCACCACTATCTCCTGCTGGCCCATCTCTCTTGCTCCAACTAGGCTCTACATATCCTGGTCGAAATTACCCCTTCACAGTATCATGTTCCTGATTTTCATTAAATGATGTATTTCATCTGATTGCAATGCAAAGAAACCATAGTCCAATAATTTAAGTCTGATAATTTAATCAAAAGCTATCCCGAATTCCTGCCGGGTTTAAATAGTTTTCTACACAGAGCTCAGACAAGCACAGTCTTTCCACAGTTATATTATTACCAGTTCTGGCACCTAGAAATGTGGTCGTTGTCAACTATACAACACAATGCAGAGTTAGACCCACTGCATACACATAATGTCCTTATTAGTAAAAAAGAGGCAACAAAAACAATGTAAAACTGACTTTAAAAGAAAAATAGTGTTGAAAATGTAAATTGTAGTTGTATAACTAATAGTTAACATAAAATAGACACATAAAATATCAACTGGAGGCTAGGAAGGAATGGAATAGAGAAATATTAATCGCAGCTGTTGAGAGGGCTTTTCTCACTGTAGTGGGCTATAGTTTGCCTGTACAGCATGTTCTTTGACCAAGTATCAGGTAGTTAAGAAACACCATCTGCTACTCTACATTGTAAGACGGAAAAAAATATCACCATGGATACTGACAGACACCTAGCCTGCTGTTTACCCATATTTTTTAATTTCATTACATGTTCTGTGGTTTATTTAAACTTTGTTAGAAAGGGTGAATTTGCCTGTTTAAGGTCTTTCTTCCATGTTCTAGCACACGCGTGGTAAGTCAGCTCCGATTCACACTCATTGGTGGAGGATTTTATAGTCCCACTGCGTGAATGCAGAGGAGCTTCTGGGCGTCTGTTTTTTAGTTTGTAATTCCTGACCTGTCCACCAGGTACCCGTAGTGTACCTGTGGCTCATCACCTCGTCAGTCACTCGGATGTGACACCTGCTTCACAGCTGTAGCTCATTAATCACTAACTGCTGTGTTCTGTCAAGTGTTTTCCCACAGTATAAGGCAGATTTTTTTCTGCCCTAATGTTCTTCCTGCTTCATGACATGCCATTCTACCTTAAAAAAAAAAAAAGAAAACAAAACAGAACACAACTGGTGGCCTCAGCTGCCTGTGGGCAGGTCAATCACGCTCCATCTAAAAGACGTTTGCTACTTACATCTTTGTTGTTAATAATTAGGATCAATGCAGAGGTCAAATCTCTTCCAACTGGCACAGCACAACGGTCCAACTTCATTGTTTAACCTGAGAGCAGCAACAAGAGTTGTGTGCAAAAGACAACTCTCTTGTAGGGTTCAGCTCCACAGAACAGACAGAAATGATCATATCTGGCAAGAAAAATATATAACAATGATGATCAGTCACCTCCTGCCGATACCAAATCAATTTAAAAATGTTGATATCGGTGCCGATGTTGATCCAGCACATCCGTGCATCTCCACTTATCAAAAAGGAGCAAACATAAACCAGATTCCTCCTTAAATGGTCCAGCTCCGCAGTCAGAAAGGGAGTTCCAAGAATTTTACACATTAAATTCTGTTTACAGGTCTTAGGGAATATGACTGTATATGTGACAAAAGTTGTACAAAGCCTTTTTGTGGCTCTGGAGTGAGCAGTGCCAATCTGATAAACTGTCTCTTGAGTCAACATCAGCTGTCATAGGAGTGCAATGCTCAATGGGTGGAGCACTCTTAAATTACCATGCTGAAAAGAGCAAAACTGATTTTAATTAACATCCCCACAATTTAATTTCCAGAACTCATGCAATGGTTTCCTTTGAGCAACAAGAGAAATTGTAAAAAAAAATGACTTTTCACAGTAAAAACATTTTGCATTCTTTCTATTAAGCCTCAGTTGTCACTTTTTTTATCTTCTCAAGGTATCTGCATCAAATGGAAGAGCAGTCCTTAGAAACACGGAAATTGTCCTAAAGGAAATATACAACCTTTCCAATGAATTTTTTCCACACTTTTTATACATAATTAAGTGATGAAATTCGGCTACACACACAAATTCAAGCCTGGCAGATGCCCAATACCACTGCCGTCTGCTACTCTCTGTGTTTAGTTCATTTCCTTCAGCAGCCCATACTTTCTCCAGCTGATGCAAAGATTCAAACTGACAATTTTCCACTCATGCACTCACTTTTCTAATCTCAAGACCACCAGTGCCACTTGTATAATATGTTTCCTTTGAAATCATGTGGTAAAGGTGGATCTCTGATGAAAGTAAGTTTTCCAGTTGGAACCGCTCTGCATCATTTATTATAAGTTGAGGAATGATCAGACCATGGGTTTCAGTATGTCCCTCTGATTTTGAGGCAATGAGCTTCTTTCTTTATGCTGCTCAATTCACTAGACAACACTCGAATGCACGCATAGATGCACACACAGTATGCACATGCACAGTAAAAGCAGTCATAGAAATATTACACACATAGGCACACAAACACATGGCCGTTCAGGCCATATATTCACACATATTGCCATTGAGTTAATTAAATAATGCATCTTTCCATGTCTGGCCACATCTATCAATGTGTAAATAAAGTTACTCACAGGGGACAACAGCCAATGGCCTTCAACAACAAAGAGTTTTCAACAATCTTATCTTGTTCTTAAGGGGGGCAGAGGAGAAGGAGATGGGGAAGAGAGAAAATGAGAGTGTGAAAAGGGAAACAATCAGAGAAATAACACACACACACAATCACACACACTATCTGCCGTAAGCTATTGTGTCTCCACTGGCAGTATCACAGTGCAGTACTGTGCCTGCATCACAACTGGTTTATTGTAGCCGACTGAGATAGTTCAACACAGTGTAGAGCTACAGATGGTACATTTCTGTGTGAATATGGTTGGTGTGAATGAGATAGAGAAAGAAGACAGTGTGTGTGTGTGTGTTTGTGTGTGTGTGTGTGTGTGTGTGTGTGTGTGTTGGGAGGGAGGATAGCCTGCGGGTGCTCTGCATCAATAAATGTATGGCAACTGAAGAGAAACCAGCTAATCTTTAATTTTTTCAATAACTTAGGTAACAAAAGGAAACAAAGGGAGGGGGTAAGAGGTAATTATGGAAGGAGAGAAAGAATGACATAAAACAGAAAGAGAGGAGAAAAGGGGAAAAGTAAGAGTCACATCTAAAATCATGAACGTAGCAGCATTTAAAACAGTAAAATTTCAATATGATTATTGAAATTTTATTGGCAAAATTCTAAAGATTTCAACACTTAATATGAGAGTAAGAACTAAAGTAACTGTTTCTGGCATTGTCCAATATAGTGCTATTACCAAGGACACCACTGGGAACAAGTCTGTCTGCTCCTGTCCTTACTCTTCAGTTTGATATGTGCCATAATCAACAAGTACACAGGCACACAGAACTGGCTGTAATGGTTTAATTAACCTATTCTCTTCAGCAACTGTAGTGGGTGAGAAGATAAGGTGAGAAGATAAAGCTAAAAATGTTGTTTTGCTTTGTGAGAAGGTCAGAATTTGCACTACTACTAACTTTAAAATACAGTACTTTTATTCCAACACAGTATTTTACACTGTAAGTTCTTTTAGACCATGTTGCTATAAACTAAGAAAATAAAATCAAGCAGACTAGCTTTTATTTAGTGTTGTTAAAGTGGACTGCACTTTTATAGTCTTATCAACCAGTCACAGCGTTTATAAAACACATTTCCCTTCACAAACAGAGCTTTCTACATACACCAACACATTCACACACCACTGATACATCAGTATCTTGGCCAAGGACGCTTCAACATGCAGACTGGAAGAGCCGGGGATCAAACCTCCAGCCTTCTGGTTAGGGTCGATCTGCTCTACCTCCTGAGCCACAGCTGCCCCAAAATCAGTCCTACCAGTGTTGCCAAAATCAGTCAGTCAAAATTAGGCAATTTTGGGTGATGAGTTGGCTGAATGCTTTATGTCTTCCTCGTGCATGATGGAGAGGAACACAGTAGATGTTTGTGTGCTATAGAAACAGAGTAGCAGGTTAATACTGGTCTAAAAAGAAACTTTGCAAGTTTATGAGGATGTTTGTATGAATACTAGTGTCCTGGTTATGACTCTTATCCTAGTTTTGATCACCTTTGGGATAAAGTTTACGTGGAACCTAGAAATATGTGGTGATTTTTATTCTCGTTCATATGAATCTATCATTATCCAGGTTTCTGACCGTCTGTCAGTGAAGGCATCTCTTTGACTCCTTGCCAACCAGCTGCTCACTATTATTTCTATACCAGATGGGTTTCCGAAGTGTTAGAAAATAAATCTAGTTTATCACTGGCTCCCTGGACTCTACTATATCTACCACTCTGCCGGGTTTGGTTATACAATTCACCACCGGTAATGGGGGACTGAAACAACAATTTATCCCCTGTATTTCCAATTTTAGACGTCCATTTACAAGTTATCAGTTTTGTATTGTCTATTATATTGTCTATTATAATATTTTTTGTTTTATATGGAGAAATTGTTTGACATATCAGTTTTTTGTGGAGAGTCTAATGAAATGTGAATGAAATGTAAATGTAAAATGATAATTTGTGGTTTTACGGGGAGTTACATGTTAGCTAATGACCAGTGACTACACTATGAGGCAGTGACCATAAGATCAGCAGCAACCAGCAAAAATGACATTGACCTCATTTAACTCTTGTCAAGACATCAAATTAAACAATTAAACAGTCCTGTTTAATGAAATTTTTATGAGACCTGTAAAGAAACAACATGTCCATTCTTTGCGTTTATCTGTTGGAATAACATGCCTGAGTCTTTTTCCACTACAGGCCTATTAGAGTTCCATGATTCAAGTATAAGATAGGATAAGACAAGGGTCAAACTCTTGAAGCCTGTGCAGTCTTTTGAAGGTAATTCTGCAAAGGTAGAACTGTGTAAAAAGTTGCAACAAAGGCCTGATGACTTTTCTTTCTGCCAGTTCAAACTACTACTCTCACTCAATGCTTTAAAGCTGATTTAGTAGAGTGAAAGACAGATCAAAAACATATATTACAAACAGAGGACATTTTGACCCACGCTCAGACACACACATACAAAAGAAAAATAGTCTTCTACAAACTTGCGATCCAAAGTGATACCTATTCAGCACAGGTCAGCCTGCGGGAGATATGGGGGGGGGGGGTCCCATTCAGTGGTTTATCTTGCCGTGAAAAGTAGTTCTAAAGAAACTTACATGATACAATAGTCTTATTTTTTTATCCCCTGCACACAGAGAAACCACAGTGTGGGTTTTCTTTACTGTAGCAAGCAGTAGATGATATCCTTTAAACACACATTATATGACACACGTTATAAGACAGCAGTCATTCAGGCCAGCAGGCATTCAATTCACTGAGCTCTAGGATATGAAATTAGGATGTAATATGATTAGGGAAGGATATAATACAATATAATTTCATTTAATGGAGTGGGCTCAAGCAGAAGAAAGAAGAGAGAGAGAAGACAGAGAGAGGGAAAGGAGAGGTCTCTATTCTTTTCCATGCTTTTCTGTGGCATGATTGGATCAGGTTTTTCTATTAACGCTATAGTGATGACAGCTTTATAGTGCTGTCTGTTGTCAAACTCAACTGAAGGCAGGAGATAAGAGCCTCAGCCTACTACCTACTGCTATAACCCTCTCTCACGCTCTCACTTCCTCTCTAGTCTCTGGTTTAAAAGTGGATTTGTAGGCAAGAGATAAGAAGACAAGTGAGCACACTCTCCTTTATTCCCTCTCCCTCTCATTGCCAGTGTCTATCTCTGTGCACGTGTCTCCTTCTACATTCTAAAGCTCTTATATTCTTCTACAATCTTAAACTCTTTCAATCATCAGCAACCTGCTGCTATATCCTCTGCTCTTAGTCCTTTACGTCCACATTTTCTCGTCCTCTGGTTTCTGATCCTTAACTGGACTGTAAGACAGGAGATAAGAGGGTCGGCTTGATTCCTGCTGCTAGATCCAAGATCATTCACTTCACCGGATTTCTCCCTCTCCGGCTGTTTTTTGCTTTCCTGTACAAGGTCGGAAAATTATAAACAAGGTGTCAAAAAAAACACGTATTTAAGAATAGTTTTCTTAAATACATGGAGTGATTCACAAGAGATGATTCACAACCATGTATTTAGAAAAAAATCATTCTATGTCCAGGCAGCATGAAAGTTCATTCTCCACAAAGATTTCCAAGGTCAACTTTGCAAACTCTTTCTGTTGATGAAGACCTTGTGATACAGTTGAAAGCTATGGAAAAAACTAAAAAGCGGGTGGGGATTATTAGCTCATATAGAATATGAATTTGGTACTCCACATTAAAGCATGCTTTTCAGTATGTGAATATTCGGTAACTGTAGGGTTCTGTCTACAGTGTTGTATTTTTTTTATCAAGTTGAGCAGGAATTTTCAAAGAAAATATCGTGCAAGTACATTTATTTAGCTTCCAACATTGTTTCATCATAAAAATTAAGAGCTTAATCCTCATTCCCAGCTTTACAGAGCATTTAACCCTATCAAAAGGAGCCAGATGTAATGTTTGCTTGAAGAAGTTAAAAACTGAGGTAAAATGAAACTTGATACAAACATTAAAAATAACATCAGATCGAATAATAATAAAGTAAGAAATCTGATAACTGCCTCTAGTAGCATCACCGGGTCAAATATGTCCAATGTGTGGGTTTATGATCACATCCTTGTAAAATTAATGGCAGTCCTGTCAGCTTTATCAGTTAGTAAATGCATCAAGTGCTAATTGGCATGCTAGCTAACACTGAACCAATCCAGTGACAATGAAGAAAATGATACCAGCTAAACATCAGCCCATTAGCATTGTATTAGTGAGCATGTTAACATGTTGATCTAGCATTTATCTCAAAGCACAAAGCCTCTCGAAGTCCCTAGCATCGCTGTACACTCCTTGTCTTGTTAGCCCTGCTAATGAACCTTAGATGTATATGCTACAGTCACACACTGTCTGCTGAATAGGAAGAACAAGAAAAACACCCCTTAATCCAACTTGGCCTTGTAGTCAAACCACATAAAAGGCCTATATTACCTGTTTTTATTGTATTACATATCATATGTCATATATATACCAGTTTATTGTATTACATATCATATATTCCATCAACACTTTACTGACATGTCCATGAGATATTACTGGTGTCAGAAATTCCCAATATCTCCATCTCAGAATTGCAATTCTGAGGCTGATGTGAACGTTTTTCCACTCAGCTGTTTGTAATCGTGGTTTAAACAATATGATGTGAACATGGCATTGACGGTGTGTTCAGACTGAATGCGAAGTGAGTTTCTGTCTTGCCTTATTCAAACTCATTTGACTGCCAAACTTTGTGTGCACTGTGTTTATTCTCCAGAATATACCAATGGCGTGACATATGCACCAATCATATACATGCATGCTGTGCCTGTCCTGTGTATGTGTGACAGGTGGGACTCCGATGTGACAACTTCTTGGGACATCCAGTTCTTTCAGTTAATTTCCTCCACACCTTGTTTTTTCTCTCTGTATGTTCAGGAAGTGGATTCAGAAAGACTGTAAATTTTTCACTCAAGTTAAAACATTTTCAACTCACACAGAAATGTCTTCATGTCCACGTCAGGGGAAATTCATGCATCTGACTCTGACTTTAATATGCCTGGACCACCTTTAAAGTGTGCTTTGCATTGATTTTTGAATGACAATGATATGTTACAGTCCCTCTGTTGCATTATTACATGACTCAAATCACTGTGGTCAAAGACACTTGTCAGCTGTCATTTATCGTGGGGTTTTTTGATTATTTTCTAAGTAAATGTTGGTAATGCTCCATCATGTCGTGTGGGCCCTACAGCCAAAAGGTGTTCATTTATAATCAAGCCAGAAGGTGATGTCATTGATTACTCTCTTTCACCCAGCAAGGAAAAAAATTACAAAATCACAGAGTGTTTCTTGTGATTTTAAAGCTACTTGATTACCAGGGATACTCAAGGTTAAAAGTGGTAGCAGACCAGAGAATCAGTGAACTGGATGGTCCTGTGTTTTTCTCTTTACATTCATTTACCAATGTCTGCTGAAGTTGTGCCTGCAGAGCCTCCCCACTGCTCTCCAAAGCATAGATGTGTCCTTATGTAAGCTATTTATTCGGTAAAGTGTGCTCATGTGTGACTATATGTTTAGCTGAGGCTAAATCATAGTGTTAGTATGCCCTTTGTAGCATAATGAATCACTGACCATCTACAAATTAGGTTCTCTACAACTGGTATACCAAAACAATATTTCAGTTTATGTAAAACTTTGAAATTAGTTTCTGCTCTATCAAACAATCACCTTCTAATGACCTGCAATATCAAAACCATGGTAAACAGTAAACAGAGAGAGAAGGAGACATTCTTCCTCGGGCTGTTCTCTCTGACAATAACCTGTTTAATCCTGACTGTGTTCTGAACATATGTCCAAGGACACTTGTTCAGATGAGAGTGGGCCATTTCTGAGATGTTACCATTGGAAAACTTCCAAAACCTTTGTGTAAATGTTAATATACATATTTTATTTCAAAATGTATGCGATAAAATGTTATAAAGAATAATCTGTTTAATCATAACCTTGGAATTCTGTTCGTAGTTTTAGCTGTAATTCTCACAAATCTAGTTGCTAATACCTGCTAAAGAGAAGTAGAAATCCAGTGGCGAGGGAACTTGCAGTCAGGTGATCAGACAGCTTTTAAACAAGCCCCAGGGATATGTCAACTTACTTGAAAGGTAAAACAAAGACAAATGGAAAATTATCATCCAAAATGTTTCCCTGCAAGCTATGATCAGAGCATCTCTGAAGAAAATAATGCAAAAACGAAACTAAACTCTGAGTGAACTCTTACAGAGATTAACCTTTTTCAGTCAAAGCCATTCAAGTAGTAAACACGAGCTGAAAACCTGAACTGCTTTATGTTATTGAATACATTTGACCCCCAACAGATTAGTGATCAAATTGTAATTGGAAATGGCTGCAGCCTAAATCATAGAGTGATTTGGCCCTTAACTGTAGTTGTAAATACTTTGCTCCTCTTGTCCATGTGTCCTTGAGTAGGACACTGAGCCTTTGGGTTTTTTCCTGAACTCTAAATTATCCTCAGTGTATATGTATGTTAGAAACAGTAAGGTAATTCTGTTCCAAAGGTGGCTACTTTCCTATATAGTCTATGGTAGCCATAGTTCATCTGCTTCATTTCTGAAGTGCCCATATTGATCCATTACTCCAGAAATGATGACATGGACAGATGACTGTATCAAAAACAGCCCAAGCTTCACTAGTAAATTGGAAGAAAAAGACATTAACTAAATGTGAAATCATTTTTGATGCATAATTACATGCAATACTAACTATAAATTAAGCTTTACATCAGAGAAACAAAAACTAGTCTGTTTCTCAAGGGACAAGTAAAATATAAATGTTCTCACTGCTGTAATCTAAATGAAGCAGTAAAAGGGTGAACACAGAAAGAGACAAAGAAAGGTGAATATTAACCCAAAACTGATTTTTGAATGTGAACATTTATGAATGCATCAGTGGCTGAAGTGACAGAGCTGTGTCGAGAGAGTGTTTTCTGTTTAGGAGGAACACACATGGCAGCCAGTTGCAGGCAGGTGGGCGAGGCAAGGTAACAAACAACCACACTCCAGTGCTGCAGAGCTGCCAGCAATCACTAATCAGCCTCCGCCTGCAGAGACTCTCACTCTGTGGACGAGAGGGGTATGTAGAGACGTCCCCCGCGGTGTTCTGAATTGCTCCGGGGCTGGGAGCGGCCCCAAGCACCGCCACTGCTGGAATTCAGCAGCTTTGCCCATTACTCTGAAAATACGGTTTTGTTCACACCCAGATGAGTATGAGTACGATAAGAAATCTGGATGAATGGATTCCACTCTGCTACCTGAGCTTTGTCTCACTTCCTTTCTTTCTACCCAGTCAGATGCACAGATTAAAGGAGGAATGTCTCCCCATCTCTATCACCTGTAGTAAGTAAGTAAACTGCTGCTTTGGTCCATCAAGGAGATCTTAGTGTATCATACTCAACTTCTGTAGGGAAACATTACACATTTTTACAAATAGGAAATTGAATACATAAACATCTATCACACGCTTGCTTAATTCAGTACCCTCAGGAGTTTTGCTGCTACAGCCTCACTTGTAGTAGGACCAATATGTTACCTAAACAAATATGTAACTGCACTGCCGTTCTTTCCCATGTCCTGACTCATTAGGATCCGTTCTTTAAAGATTTGTTCAAAAGATTCAGTCCACAAATCATCCACTGTAGCTCTGGATGATGACTGAATGCATGCTTCCATTCACTGAAACTGAAAAGAACGGTGCATATTCCTCATGGTCCCCATTTCTCAGAACCAGAGGTGCTAATGCTTTGACTAACACACCACACTCTGTTAATAATTCTTAATATCTTAAGAGTCTACCTGCTAATATTGGAGATGAATACTGGTTTTTAATTTCTTTTTAACTGATCTACAGTTTAGCCTTACAACTTGCTTGGCCTGATCCTGGCAGTTTGAGCCAATTATAACTCAGGACACATGTTCACTTTGTAGCACTCTGGATGAACGAATAAGATTCCCTCAGTGAGTGTATCACCGCTTGTTTGCTCACAACTAATTGAGAGCTCAACTAAAATGAGAAATGAAGAGATTGTTTAAGGAAATGATTCAGTTCAGATTGATACAAGTCTACAGTAGACTGAAAGAGACAAGAGACAAAGAAGTCTCGAATAAGTGAGGAGATAAGGAAAACAAGAGCAACAAAGCAAGTTGGAAATTGCTTGGTGTTTGTGCTCGGTGTTTGGGTGAAGATGGCGAGCCACCCATTGGAGGAATCATGTAAGATAGGCCTCCACTTACACTTGCAGAAAAAGGACATTTTCTTATACACCTGAATTGTGGCAATGTTTTCACAGTGGAGTCTAGGGATTTACCATGATCACTTAACTGCCACTGGTTGCCACAGTGACAGCTGTTTTAGCTGGAGTTACGTGGGTTGGTTGGACTGTGTATCTATTTACTTCAGTCCAGAGCATATGATCAACACTTACTGACCAGATTTCTAAGGACATTTTTTTTCCAGAGGATGATTCTTAAGGATTTTGGTAACAAACCATTGGCCAGGTATGTAACTTACTTAATTTTTATCTTATGTAGTTATTTTTCATATTTTGTCTTATATTTTCCCATTGTGATTTTCCTAAATTTCATGGTAATGATATAATTTTCCATCAATGCTGCAAAATAAGAGCATAAAAACTGACATTTTGTTTCACGTTTAGTGTCTGGCAGGCTGCAGCAACTTTGATGTTTTTAGTCCTCCGATTTACCACAGCACACTTATCCGTGAGATCTCTCTTTCTAAACTCAGAACAAAGATTGATCTGGGGCAAAGACAGTCAGTTGAGAGAGGTAGGTTATTTATCATATTTTCATGTAGTTTAATGGGACAGCTGTCTGTCTCATATGTAAGGAGAAAGTTGCCTGTCTAGAAGAATCTGATCTCAAACTGGATAATTCTACTAAACTACCAGCCGGTGTGAGGTACAGGCGAGATAACGGTGAGCTGCTCAGCTTCAGAGGCAGCTTAAAAAAAAGGGACCTTTTTCCTGCCAAGTATTAGAGCAGCCCACCTAGAAGTGAACAACAATGCCAATGGCCCCCAGGCAATTTAAAGCTCCTGTTTTAGAGGCACCTTCAGGACAACAAGTCAACATTGCATACAAGAGAAAAAGACATGAGTATAGAAACAAACAAGCTCAGATGCCTCCATAAAGAGCACACACCTTTATACATAAATATTAATTAGTTCAGTTCAATTCAATTTTACTTCAGTAGCACCATATCATAGCAGACGCTGTCTCAGGGCCTCGACCGGCTTGGGGGGGGGCATAGCACCATAATGGGACTAATAGCTATATATACTATAGTTATACTTACAGGACTAATAATATTCCTAATAGGACTAAATGACTAAATGAAATGATAACAGTAGTAACCATAATAATTAAAGCAGTGGATGTTGATCAGGCTCATGGAGCAGTAGATGGTCTAGAACCATGGATCCAGACTCAGGAGCATCAGAAAAAACCTGCAGAAAGTGACAGGAGGAAGAGGAGAGAGACGAGGAAGCACAGAACTTTTGGAGAGAGGAAGGACAGTTAGTAATAAACATTTTTGAGGTGTTAATGAACACGGTGAGAGAGGAGGAGGCAGAGGAAAGGGGAGCTCGGTGCATCATGGGAGGTCCCCTGGTAGTCTAGGCCCATAGCAGCATAGTGTGGAGACGGCTGGAGCTAATGCTGAGCCAGTTCTAATCATAAACTATATCAAAGCGGAAGGATTCAAGCTGACTCCTAAATTAGTGCAGCTTTAATATATTTTCAGAGAGATAAACCCTTTAGATTAAATGACCGGATGATCTTCCCCTGCTCACACTTTTGTTCTCTCAAACTTAACATTTGCATTATGCATAAGACTCCACAGACAGAACTGCCACAGTCTTAACACCCAAAGCTGCAATACACCTATCATGAGG
Source organism: Istiophorus platypterus (assembly GCA_016859345.1). Lineage (NCBI taxonomy): Eukaryota > Metazoa > Chordata > Actinopteri > Istiophoriformes > Istiophoridae > Istiophorus > Istiophorus platypterus. The sequence goes on along the minus strand of CM029134.1, from coordinate 23,327,393 downwards.
ACACACAAACACAAAAACTGAACTTTAATATGCAAAATCAGCTGCAATCAATAATAAAGCTCATCTTTGATCTCAAAATTCCTGGATGTTCCTTTCATATCTCAAACACAATGCGCCCTTTTTCCAGAGAGGCTTTGCTCTTTGAAATTCACCCAACCGCTATTTTCCAAAAGTCAAAATTCAATCCATGCTAACATGTGCATAATGTAAGATCTCAGGATGAGATTTTACTTTTGCTTTTTAATAACTTTGCCAGAGAAGGCTTTGTTTCATTCAAACAGCATGTAGCTCACACTAGAATGAAAACCTCATCAGCCTGTGCCTGAATGAATTGCTGACAGAGAGCTGACAGGTATATCTGACGATATAACTTTTTTTTTTTCCCTCACTGATGCTGCAGCCATCATCTCTGTTATTCACGCAAGGGCTGCATCTTACAGACCTGGATGTATGATTGGTTGATGTATAGACAGGCATCCAAGCCAGACACTACTGTGTCTGTAAGGAGGCAGTTAGTGCGGTCATTGTGCATCAGATGACCTCGGTGTGTGTGTTACCATCACTTAGTACTCTGACCTTGACAGCTTTAAAAGTCAGCTTCCCTCCTGTGTTCGGGTTAGAGGAGTCAGACAGGAAAAGGAGAATCTAAAAATGGAGAGAGAAAAAATAGTTTTGGCAGGATTGATGTTTTGCTCAACTTGCCCATTAAGTGCTGAAAACACTTGACACTAACATTTCAACTTTTACTGTTGAGTAACACTATGACTACATGCTAACACTTAACTGCAGTTATGTGGTGGTGTTTTTTTTTTTTTTCACCATTTTAGCCTGCACGTCACCTAATTCACTTTTCATGGTTAAGTGTTATGACTTTGTCAGCAAACAAACCGAGAGAAAATAAAAGAGAGAAACAGAAGAAATGATATCTTTAAAGTTATACATTTGATAAAAATTATCTCACAAAGACAAGGACTAAAAAGATTACTCAGTCACAAAATATATAAACAATGCTGTGCATAAATCTTACATGCATGCAAAGTCATGCCAGTTCCCTCCTAATCTCATAAATCAAATTATTTCTGATTAAGAAAATCTGCAAACTGCGAGAAGACATAAACCAGGGCTGACATGCTACTGAAAAGTACTCGACAATAAATACATTTACTAACTAATTTATTACACTTCATGTTGTATAAAGTTGATTAGACATCGAACTGCGTCTTCTCTTTAGGTGGGTTTAATACAGTTCTGTTTTTTTCTTTTTAAGGAATCGGTCCACATTTTGGGAATTACACTGTTTCACTCTCTTTCTGAGAGTGAGATGAGAGGATTGACACCACTCTCAAGTCATGAGCTTGGTTGTGTGAGCACAGCTTAGCATAAAGACTGGTGGCAAAGGGAAACACGTAGCCCAGGTCTGTCATTTTTAAAAATATACCTAACAACACCTCCAAAGCTCGCTAAGCAACACTGTTTCTTGTTTGTTTAATCTGTGCACAAACATGAATGTAAAATTCTGAGTTTGCGGGTTTCAGAGGGGTTTATTTGCAGCTAAGATGTTGGTTTTATTTTTATTTGCTTTGGAGAAGCAGGCTAGTCGCTTCCCCGTTACCTGCCGTAACACTCATCTAAGTTTAACACATCCCGATTTCAGCGACAAACTTGATGCACAGATTTGAAAAAGATCCTTTAGAAAAAGAATATATATTTTCCAAAAATGCTGAACAATACCTTTTTAATTCTGTGACTGATGAATGAGGCATCCTTATTTGTTTTGTTGTCAGGCTTTTGTTTTAGCAAGTGCTGAGTAAGTTTTCAGGAAAATGCAACTATTATGAATTTGACCTATGAAGTTGACATCAACACTGTTTACAAGTCAGAAACCTGCAATTATGTGATTTTATGTCATGACCACTGCCTCAGACACAGTTCTTAGCTTAATGCTAACATCATCATGCTAACACGCTCTCAGTATACACCATCTTACCTTGGCAAGTTAGCATGCTACCAGTTGCTAATTGGCACTAAACACAAAGTGCAGCTCAGGCTTTTGGGAATTTCTTTAGTTTTGCTGGTATTTGGTCACAAACCATAGTACTGGAAACATTACATATGTGAATTCCTGAGCCCAGTTTTAATGCAATCTATCCAGTAGTTGATTATATTTCAGGCTGGACCAAAGCAGTGGATTGACCGACCGACGGACACACCAGCATCATCCCCCCTAGAGCTACGTTACTGGCATGGCTGAAATTTAGCTTCAGTCTGATATTTATAGGAACTGACAGTTAAACTAAAAGAATACCTTTTTTAAAATTCTAATATAATTAGTGAAATTCAAAAATGAATTCCTCACACTACACTTTACTGGAAAGGGAATAGGATTAGCGCTGCCACATGCAGAAACAGACTGAGATAGTGATTTGAGCCAGAGAGAGCAATAGAAAGAGAATAAAAGAATGAGAGACACAAATGAGAAGGAGGATAAAGAAATCCTTGCCATGAAGCTGCTCTTGCCCAGGCTTCTCCGGTGAGTCACTGTCAGGCTGCGTCTGCCCACCGCTCATGAAGAATCCTGTTTGATGAAGCGCCAGTGCCTCACTAATCCAAGGCCTTTGGCAATGGAGGTCAGTGGAATCAAGGTGGTATAAAAAGAGAAACAAAGGCAGCTTTTCTTCTGCATAGTCAATAACCTGAAACTCCATTTGACCTCCTACTTAGCTGATATCCTGGGGAGAAAGGCCTTTATTCATTTTTAGAATATTACTAATTCAAAGCCGAATATAAACTTTTGACCTAGTGGTATTAACGGTGAGCGGAAAGTGGATTGTGATGAAGTTTTAATAACTGAGTCTTAGAAGGAAAGTTTGTGTTTTTGATATAAGGTTGTATGATTTGCTCACCTGTGGCAATATTGTTGCAGGGATATTGGCTAAGTCTTGACATCTTCCAGCCAGCTGGTGGATTTTGAGATATTTTTTTCTTTTTCCATTTATTTCTTTTTCAATTAGGGTTCTTATCCTATCACGGATGGAACAATGTTTGCCACTGTAACCAGTCTCTTAACCATAAAGGTATTCAAATGCCATGCTTTGGTAAAATTTGGAGGTACTTGTAGTTTACTTGAGTATTTTCAGTCTATGCTACTTTATACTTCCAATCCACTACATTTCAGTAGGAAATATGTTGCTTTCTACTACACCACATTTGTTTGACAGGTTTAGATAATAGTTATTTTTAAGATTAAGATCTTACTTTGGTTAATATAACAAGCTTTTAAAATTCAACACATAAAAAATAAAAATTAAACCAGTGGTTTCCAACCTCTTTGGCTCCTGACATCTTAAAAAAAAAAGCAGCATGTGGTCAGGGTCACATTGCAGATGTCTAATAACTGTTATCAGCTTCAGATTGGAGCAAGGATTATTTCTCTCTAAATTTATCACATGATTTCATTTCAAGGAACAGATTTGTGTAACAGGCCTTAATTTTAATCGTCTTTCCTCTCTCATGAATCGTTTCAAAACCAGATTTATCTGGTGCCCCTGTATATGAAACATTACATAAAATAGCTCCAGCTCCAGCAGCTACAACAAAAGCATGCAGCTACACACTGATGCTTAATTTGAATAGTCTAATGATGCCATACATAATAATATATCAGTAAGAGCGACTGAAGTTGTACTTTTACTCTAATACTTTGACTACACAAAAGCCTGTGATTCACCACCAACCAGTCCATGTTTCAAATAGATTCTCCCCACTCAACGACACATCAAACCACTCTGGTTATTGGCAGCTCTATTTTAAGAAACGTGAAGTTAGTGACACCAGCGACCATAGTTAAATATTTTCCTGGGGCCAGAGCAGGTAACGTTGAATCATATCTAAAACTGCTGGCTAAGGATAAGCATAAATATAACAAGATTTTTATTCCAGTTGTCAGTAACGACACCCGGTTACAACAATCAGAGGATAGAAAAGTCGGTGTGTACATACAAAAAGACGATGTCGGATTCCGTAGTTTTCTCTGGGCTCCTGCCGAATTTGACCAGTGATGATATGTACAGCCGCATGTCATCGATTCATCCCTGGCTGTCGAGGTGGTGTCAGGCAAATGACACCGGCTTTATAGACAATCAGATGACTTTTTGGGGAAGACCTGGTCTGATTAGGAGAGATGTTGTACATCCCACTATGGATGGAGCAGCTCTCATCTCTAGAAATCTGAACGAGTTTATTAGAAAACCAAAACTATGACAACCCAGAGTTGAGACCAGGAAGCAGAGTTGTAGTCTTACACACTTCTCTGTGCCTCCATCACTGCTGTCACCCACTCAATACCCCAGAGATACTGTGTCTGCCTCCAAACACCTAAATTAATGGACTCAAAAACATGCAGGAGAGGGGCTGTACTGAAAAACCTGATAAAAAAATAAGACCATCATTCCTGAAATACAACACAATATGAGAATTAAATGTGGACTCTTAAACATTAGATCACTCCCATCCAATGCTGTATTAGTTATTGATCTCATATCAGATGTCAAATTGATGTGTTTTTTCTTACTGAGACTTGGCTGTGTCATGATGAATTTGTTAGATTAAATGAATCCACCCTCCCAGTCATATTAATACTCATATTCCCAGAGACTCTGGCTGAGGAGGTGGAGTTTCAGCCATTTTCAACTCATGCCTGTTCAACCCTAAACCTTAAATCAGCCATGACTCATTCAAAGGCCTGATTCTTAGCCTCACACACCCAACCTGGAAAACTTTAAAGCCTGTTCTATTCGTTATAGTGAATAATGCTCTTGGACCATACACTGAATTTCCACCTGAATTGCCCCTCTAAAAAAGAAGATAATAAAACAAAGGAGGTTAGCTCAGTGGTTTAATTCCCAAACCCGTACATTAAAGCAAACAACACAAAACTTGAAAGGATATGACACTCAACTAAACTGGAACAATCCCACCTAGCCTGGCATGACAGTCTAAAAATATACAAGAAGGCCCTCAGTGATGCCAGAGCAGCCTATTACTCATCTTTAATAGAGGAAAATAAAAGAACCCTAGGTTTCTGTAGCCAGGCTGACTAAGAGTCATAGCTCAATTGATCCATGTATTCCTGTAGCTCTCAGTAGCGATGACTTCTTTAATGATAAAATTCTAACTATTAGAAACAGAATTCACCTCTTCCTGCCCTAAACTGGCACTAATTTGTCCTCAGTCACAGAAACATTAGAAACAGCTGTAAAATCTGATATATACTTAGACATTTTCTCTCCTATCGACCTTCATCAACTAACTTCAATGATCTCTTCATCTAAACCATCAACCTGTCTCTTAGACTCCATCTCAACCAGGCTGCTTAAGGAAGTTTTACTCTTAGTTAGCACTTCTCTTTTAGACATAATCAATCTGTCCTTATCAGGCTATGTACCACAGTCTTTTAAAATAGCTGTAATAAAACCTCTTCTTAAAAAGTCTACCCTCAATCCAGATGTTGTAGCCAACTATAGACCCATATCCAACCTTCCCTTTCTCTCTAAGATCTTTGAGAAAGCTGTCACCAACCAGTTGTGTGACTTTTTATATAATAAATAGTTTATTTGAGGATTTTCAGTCAAGATTTAGAGGCATCATAGCAAGGAGACAGCACTGGTAAAGGTTACGAATGATCTACTAACTGCATAAGATAAAGGACTTGTCTGTGTACTTGTTCTGTTAGATCTTAGTGCCGCATTTGATACTGCTGACCATTAATCCTATTAAAGAGACTGGAGCATTGTGCACGATAAATCCTCCATCTACTAAAAAGTAAGTTACAGAGTTCCACAAGGTTCTGTGCTTGGACCAGTTTTATTCACCATATATATGCTTCTCTTAGGCAATATTATCAGGAAATAATCCATAAAATTCCATTTTTATTCAGATGACACCCAATTGTACCTATGAAAGTCTCTGTAAATAATAACTATAAAGAGTCTGGTCTGGACCTGCTCTATATGAAAAGTGCCCTAACATAATGTCTATCATGATATGGCTGCTATATAAATAAAATTGAACTGAATTGAGTTGAAATTGAATACATTTTTATGTTAAACCTATGTACTTGAATGGTGCATTGTTACAGTGCTGAATTGGTACTTTTATTTTAACGACCTGAATACTTTTCCACACAGACCTTAACCATGTATATTAGTTGCTTAAACTTCATCATAGTTTGATTGCCATATATAGGTTATATTCCTAACCTTAACTCTACTCTGGCTCCCATTTACAGATCGGTAAAAAGCAAGGATTTAACAAGAACATTGTTAATGAACATGATCCGTGGTTTTGCAGAATCACCAAATACTTTTTGTCTGATTGTTGGGACATTTATGGGGCAATGGAAGACTCTTTTGTCAAAAGCCTCAAATGTTATTTTGCATGTTAATTTGCAGAGTATATAATGTAAATTTACCTTGATATTTATGAATTCATTTTGTCCTTTGACTTTCCCCTATCTCTCTAACCACATTTTGGCTTATTTTGTAGAGTACTATCTCAATTTTTAAGAATAAGCTTTGTTGTTCATCAGCAATATCCTGGAGGTCAAACAATAACTCAGAAATTAATGAAATATGAATTTGCATGTTAAGAGATTAAAATGAGCTCAACACAAGACCAACCAGACAGACACTAGGATGATTCACAGCACAGAGCAGCACGACATTTGCATCTGTTTATGAGAATGCCAAAGTACCACATATGATATATTACTTTAACATCATACATTTTACTCTACAGAAAATAGTTGGATGCTCATTTTTCTGTTTTTTGAGGGGGATGTGACAATGGATGATTGTTGTGCCTGAGAAGTAACTTGAAACATAATTTCTTCAATGACTGTATTATGACATGTGTTGCTTATTGACATTTTGAGCCTAGAGCATTGACTTATACTTCACAGGAATGCCTTTAAGGGAAGTGTCTCATCCTTCAGATCAACAGTCATTTGTCTGAGCTGATGTCCCCACAGATTAGTCAAGATAATGTTCTGTTTGTCCCATGAAATATACACCAAAGTACATGACAGTGTCTGATGGAGAACACGTGTGTGAGAGTGTGTGTGAGATTGTGAGATAATGTGGTGTGTTTGTCCTCTGCAGGGTCATAAAGTTAACAGCCATAACCAACATCATAAAGACTGATCATAGGAAGTCAGGCATCCCTAGGGCTCTAACACACACACACACACACACATAAAAATACACACATTAGCCTCACACACTGCAGATCAATCCATCACAGAAGTGACACATTGTACTGCATGAACTGGATGCAGCAGGTAACAACTGCCACTAATAGTCTTATAGTCTGTTCCTCTGGAGGCACTGGAAGACTGGATATTGGTTGAGTATGTTTATAAAAGGTACAGGGCTTAGTTGACTTTAGTAAAAAGAATATCCCCTGTAAAATCTGCATCAATAAAAAGTTTACGGTGGCTTCTAAACAAATGGTGGCCATAACAAAAGTGCTTTAGGCCCTTCTGGCATGAAGGGCAGCAAATGAAGACTCATCTAGATTCCAGTTCAATTACAGTGATGTAGATGTTAAAATCCATGAAGGTTTAACTGCATTTATGAATCACTGAAGGCTGTAACTGATGTTTTGTGTCTGAAAAATGGTGGATACCTTTATGCATTCTCTTTCCCACTCTCTGCTCACTTTTTCAGTCTTCTGGAAACTTGCTGACAATGCATAAATATTGGTCCACCTGTCTGCACCTAATCAAAATATTTATAACAATGCAACAAAATATGTGTCTATAGTTCTGAAAAGGGGAACAAAATATGAATAACACTGGTGCAGGAACCAAACTGAAAACTGAAAATTTTACTGTCATCACTTGTGTCAATAATTCTTTTTGTCTTTTTGTCCAGCCAAATATGATTATGATTTAATATGAAAATAAACACTAAAACAATGAAAATGATGTGCCCATTTGGTTGTACATCAGAGTGTAGTAGGTCTGTTATGAGATGCTGGAGTAGTGAGTATGACAGATTTATACAGGACTATGGCTGTAGTAATGATTGTAGATACGTGCAGATTGGGGAAGTTCAACTACTGGAAGTCTAATTCAGAAAAAAAGGATAGACACATAATGCATGTGACAAAAGAGTGTAGAACTCACAACAGTCCTGTTATGTTGATACTTTGAGGTGAGGGTTCAGTTCCCTGTGTACCTCACTGGATTAAGAATTAATAACCCATGTCCAAAACTGGAAGAAAAACTGAAAGCTTTCAATTTGTCTTCTGGCCAAATGGCCTCTTCTGTCTTTTAAAGGGTCACCTCACTGATCTTACGTGTCAAAGTCGATTTAATAGTCACACAGAGTTCTGCACTGCCTGTGAAAAGAGTCTAATATGACTCTGGAGGAGCTTTGCCAAGTCTGGGTAAATTATGTAAATCACAATTACTTGACTTTTTAGCTACTTGGGGGCAGTGCAACAGCCTGTGGGCACAACATGGACATATTAGCACCTGATACATAATATTTAATGCCAATCATGATGGCAAACAGTTGCCTATTTAAACATCCAGCAGACCACTACGTTGCATTCATTTAGAGTCATGTTTCTGGACATTTGACCAGTGAAAGTGCAAAATTCACTCTCCTTTCAATTCCATTTTGGTTTATGCAATCTCCTGAGGGTCATATCCAGCTCCTTACCTACTAATTGTAGCAGCTAACTTTGTGTGCTGTGCAGGTAGCATACAGTTGGTTTATCAGTACTTTTTAACTGGAAGGAAGGAAGGAAAACATGGTTGATGACGCCAAGACTGAACCAAAACAGTAAAGTTAAAGGCCATAAAAACCAAAGTAATGAACTAACCTGCATTGAAAAAAAGCTCTGCAGAGCAAAGGGGAGCAGCAGAGTCAGGTGATAATTCTCACTTTCATTAAGAACAAAAAAACAGCTGCCCGCTGCTGCTGAAAACAAAACTGATGAAGCAGTGAAAGTGAAACAAAACGATAAAACTGCAGGCAGTAAAACCAAAGCAATGAGCTAAAACACATTAACAGAATTGAGATGGGTTATGATTCTCTGTGCAATTGACATTTTGAGCCACACCTTTCACATTGCATGCAATCAATTCATTGCTACTAAAAAATGTTGAATGGAGCAGCACATGAGTAATCTCAGGTTGGTTTTAAGAATTATAAATAACAGAAAGCCTGCACCACAAACTGGATTTTGGAAGATGTGAGTGCTTACCATTCAAAGAGATAAGGTACAGACATATATTAGTTAATTTACAGTTTTGCAATTTTGACTTATTTTTAAGAATATGCTACCTTTCCCTGCAACCTAATCCTCTAACCATTTATCCAGGCAGTGGTTTTCTACCAGTGGCAACAAACTGAAAGTAAACTCCACCTGCAAAATGTCACAGAAACACAGACAAAGCAAATAATAGCAACTCTGTCCTCTGTGTTTGCTGTCACTGTGGCCTCAAGCTAACAACTGGCTGCCACTGACTCTTTGGGGCTTTCAGTTTTTTACTCACACAAAACCATACAGTCCACTAGGAGGCTGTGTACGGTGCCTCAGATAGAGAGTGTCCAGCAAATTGCAGATGTGTAGGTGTTGACCTGTCCTGTCTGACTTGCAGGATTCATTTTATCAATGTTGGAGACTGTGGAAGGGGGTTGTTTACTTGGACAACATCAAATGAGATTTTGAGGTCTCATCATGAGAAGTTGTCCAGCGTTCTGAAGAGAGCATGGGGAGCACTCATGAAAAGAAAAGTTTCCCTCCATGGCTCTGCAGATTTTTTCCAGATCTGAAGAAAATGGCCAAGAGAGATGACACACAAGGGCTCTGACAAAGAGGGAGTGCCTGGCGTGAAAGCCTCTTAAAGGATTCAGAAAGAATGAGATGCAGATGACAACTGAGGGATGGAAACTCTGCGTGATGACAACAATACACAGAGGCATATGCTAACACACTCACACACACACAAATCTAATCTCTCTCACCTTCACGCTGACTTAAACTTCAGTAGTTAATGAAGATGGCAGCTGCTTCTTCAGCTTTACTGATCAATATGGAGACAGTATTTGTGTGTGTTCAACTTTGTGTTCATTTGTGTGTATAAATGTGAATATGTGTTTTTAAGCCGAATAGATCTATAAGAATTTTTTTTCACTTTACCTCACGAGCTTCTCTACATTAGAAGTAACAACTCATTCTCCACACAGAGAAGACAGATTTGCAAAAGTATAAGAGACATACACTTTCTAGGTTATTTATGTGGATTTTGTGTGCAGGAAAAATCTTTATTTTTTTGTGAAGCCAATCTCTTAAACGCTAGGTTCATTTCCCTGTACTCTCTCAGAGAATAGGATAAAGCATACTTTATCCTCAAATAGTAACTGGAGTCTTTATTTACTTCTGCTGCAGAAGGTTCCAGGCCTCCATTCAAAGCAGGCTTGTATTAGAGGCAAGCCTTTATTTCTAATTCCCTCTCTTTGATAAGTATAATTGTTCATATTTTAGTAGGAAGCCCCATTTTGATCCTCTCGCCGTTTGCCCTGTTAAAGTTACTGCATTTTGCTGTTACAAACTCAACACTTCCTGTAACCGACACACATCAAAAGCCCCCTAGCATTTCATTAAACAGTAACCCTTGAATTCTTAGAAGGGATTTTACTGTGAAACATTTGCACGTATACCATATGCAACAACAGCTGGATGGGCTTAAAAGAGGACAAAACAACGTGAATCACAATTAATTATCCAAACGCCTTCACTGTGTCAGTTTTATCCCTGTAAAACATACAGGGTTCTCTGAAAGCAAAATGTACTACAGTGTTGTGTATTACAGTGTATTACAGTGTTGTAAGGCACCATTATTATCAACCATTATCCACCCTTGTTTTTTCCTCAGCCTTTATTTGGGGGCAGGCCTTAATTTGTTTTTATCAAGCAACCCCCCAGCCATGATCAAGGACTTAGCTTTTAACTGGCTACCAGTTCTTATTTGAGGAAGTATGGTATATCTTCCCTACTACATTTCCCCACTGCCTCCCTCACACTCAGGCCAAGTATACGTGGCCAGTCAGAGTCAGTCCAGACAGTTCAGCTCACATTAAGTGTCCCTCCAGTGTCTGTGTCTTCAGACGTCCACTAGATCATGACGGTGGTGACACTGCTGCTGCCTCTCCTTCAGACTGTGACTGGTCTTCAGTTTGTGGTGGAGCTCTGCACTCAAGCGTGTGATTTCCTTTGTTCTCACAGCTGCAGCTAATGATTATAATTTTAATGAATGATCTATTGATCACACTCAACTAACTTAGCAATATGAAATTACTGTTTTACAGGAACAGTTTATCACTGCAACTTTTCATCTGCAATCTGCTGATCAGTACACACCCTCACAGTGGTTGTCTGTGTAGTGTTAATGACATTTGGTCTATCTCATTGTCTCCTTCTGAAGATGCTTTTCCCTTGATCATGTAAATTATAATTGTAATAATAACAAGACATCATTTGTATAGCACTTTTCAATACAGGTAACCAAGTGCTTCACAATAGTGAATATAAAACTGACCAACAGAATGAAGTAAAATAAAATTTAAAAAAATAACCATCACACAATAAAAGCTATTTTTTTTTAAAAAATTGTGTCTTAAGAAGTGAAATTAAACATGGATCCGACTCTATAAGACTAATCTCCTCTGACATGTTGTTCTAAAGTCTGGGGCCCCCAGTTTATAAGGGAGAGGACTGGCAAATTTAATGAACAATGGACCATTCATTAAATTACTGTGCCATTCTGCATGGATCAGGAAATCAATATGGAACTTATAAGGATTGATCTAAAACTGAGTAAAAGATAAAACTGAGTTTGTTTTGACATTCTTTGTACCAAAGCTGTTTTTCTATTTGATACTGAATGAAAATGATTGTTGGAAGTTCTTAAATTCATAATATAACATTACTCCTTCTCCCTGTGCACAGAGGCCTCCCATTTCCATAAAATCATGCTTGTAGATACGCTTGTAGATAATGTGAGCACAGAAGAAACCTCCTTCAGCAAATGAATGTGAAACAGCCCTCTAGTGTCAGACTCTGGAAATAGTATATTCTAGTTTAGTCTGCACATTGAAGCTTTCACATCCAAGTAAAGTAATATATAAAAACAGTTAAAAAGTAATAAAAAGAAGAATTCTTTTCTTGTGAATATTTCTGTAAAAATTCAAATTGGTTTCTGTTTAGAGTGCACTATCTGTCCATATCTAAATACTGTTTTATTTTTTTACTCCCCTAAAAGAATCGTCAGTATTTTCTCCATTCAATGCATTTACACAACAGGATAATTGGGCTGAAAACGATAGAAGGGGCTGGCTTTGACACCTGTATAAAGCATCATGGGGTATGTATTTCATTGGCAGCTTTAGCATAATAATAAGATTAAGTTGCTAAATTTGACTGATTCAGTGGTTTATATTGCTGATTCCAAATACAGTAATAAAACACAAATTGGAGCTAGAGGGTTTCAGCAGCGTACCGATGAAATACTTAAAGCTTAGAAAGAAATGAGTGTAGGATGAAGGGGGGGATAAATGTGAGAGGACAAGGGGCCAGATTTTTGCTATCGGCCTACAGCTAAAAAGTCTTATCCGTCTCCCTTCATGTGGGCATGTGGGCTATTTTTACCTTCCCCCTTAATCCCTCACTCTTTGAAGGCAGTTTGGGGGGGGGTGACAGACTGAAGGACCAGACACACACACAAGGGCATGGAATCACACAAGTGCATATGCACAAACACTGAAAAAAAAAAAGCATTGATGCAAACACACACTCCTAAATTTGCAGTCTTTTTTGTGTCCAAGTGTCAGAATGTGTGTGTGTCTGTGTGCCTGTATAAGTGTCCAAGTGTCCTCACTTTATATTTATGTATGCACCCACGCTTTTATTTTGTGCGTATGTCTTTGATCAAGGCGAACAGAGTTAGCAGTAAGCTTGCTCCTGTCTGTCACAGAGGCTAATCACGGGCTTAATGGAGCAAGTGGGGATATGGGCTCGATTTCATATATGGAAAGACTCGTACACACATTTACCACTCACACACACACACACACACACACACACACACACACACACACACACAAACACACACACACACACACACACACATGCACACACACATACACACACACAAGCAAATCCCCACAGCCGCATATTACATTATGGATTACAAGTTCTCTTACTTTGCATAGAGAAAGACACAAGGAAAATAATAGAGTCACTTCTTTAATCTGCATTGCGCATATCAGTAATCTGTAGGCTCATTCCTGGAAGATTAGAGATGTAATTGGCCAACAAAGACAGCGGACTGCTTACTTAATGGGAAATGTATAAAACTTGCAGAATATATGTTTGCAGAGTTTGATGTTGTGGGCTGAGTCAAAGGAGGAAAAACTGGAAGTGTGAGGGCAGCAGTGGGGTAGGGGTGCAGTCTAACAGAGAACTAAAAGTAATAACATAAAAGGATTTCTGCAAGCTTAGATCTGGGCCTGTGAACCTACAGTATGTGCTCTGATTAAAGTCAACTGAGCTGAGCAGATGAAACTTTGATGGAACTCTGCACACAGAGATCCCCGCATGTTATTTGGACAAGCCTGCTGTTAGTCGACGTGCATGGTGGTATCTCTGATTGTATTCCTAAAAAAGTTAGAAAGTCAAAATATACAGCAATCTAAAGTGATATTCCATCTAACTATTATGGAGAAATCTCCGTCTGTCTTTCGTTCTCTCCTTTGGTTTTCTTTAAAACTGTTCATCCAATGTACTCCAAACTTCACCTGTATATTGTCCCAAGGAAGTGCAGTGTCAACTGTGCAGGTTTTTGGATGAGCGCTTTTGAGACACATAACAAGAGGAAGGACAGTCGGTTAGACCTGAGACGACTCATTCACATGAGTGACGTTGTCTTTCAAACAGCTTCAATTTAAACTGAACATTATAATCCTCATGACGTGAGGACTGATTGCAGGCCTGCTCTATTATACTGCATCAGTTTTATCTAGGTGTAGCTGTAGTGTATGCATCACAGCATTTTTTTGCAGTCCTTCTAAGTTTCGTTCTGACCATTGCTAAATTGCAGACCTCCACTCAATACTGTGCCCTAACACATCCCGGGTAGACACAGAAAGAGCACCGAAGCTGCTGCTGCTGCTGCTGCTTCACTGACATGCTGACATGCTTCTCATGTAAAGCTTTGGTCTGAGTGCACTTCTAGGTGCAATAAAACACATTTTCTTATCAACCTAAGTACTCTGAAGTTTAACATAGCAAGCTATCATGCTAACAATTGACTGCCTGATCCATCATGCTTTTCGTTAACCACTATGCTAACTATACAACATACCAATGATTTTTAATTGATGAGCTCTACCTGAAGGACTGCTAATCATTTGGTGAAGATTGACGGCTCTCAATTGGCCAGCCCAGGTTTAATACATCAGCACATTAAGCCATGGCAACTTTCTCTGCATAGCACCTTTCACCAAAAAGGCAAACAAAGTGCTTAACATAAGACATAAAAGCTGCTGTAAGCAAATCATAATTACTGTGGCAGTTCTGTCATTTTGCTTATCACTATTCTCATGCAACCTGCAAAGTTCTATGTGTTTTGTGAACAAATAACTGGTAAAATATTAAATGCATGTCGACGACATAAAAAATACTGTGTATTTACAGCACAGGAAAATTCCACAGATTATCACTCTACAGATGAATATTAGCATGTTTCCAATATTTGTATGATGAAGATTGTGTTTGTGCAGGGCTAAGCCATTATATTGTGAATAAGAGAAAGAAGACAACAGAAGAGAGGGAAGGGAGAAGCAGTGCAGATGATTTCATGCACCATAATAAAATGTGTGGGTTGAAGATTAGTGTAATTGTAAGGACACTGTGTCCTCAGAGCAGTCAGCTACCTTGAACTATTCTGTGTGGGTGGGTGGTGGGGTTTATTAGAATGGGAAACAAAATAACCTTCTCTCTCCTTCTATTTTATTCTGACTGTGCCCCCCTTCTTCTACTCTATTTCCAATCTCTCCCTCTCTCTCTCTTTCTCTCTCTCTATCTCTATACCTAAGCATAAAACCTTTAGGAAGTAGACTCGGTAATCACAATTCTCATTTAAATTTTAATGAACAAAAAAAAGTGTGGAGTACTGCATCAGTAAATTTGATGGTATATTTCTACAAAACAAGTCAAGTTTTCATCTTTTAATTAATTCAAGAGAAATTATTTCATGGAAGACGCAAAAATTTCTTCTCAAACTGATCACTGCAACTCACAAAATGGTGAGTATGTGTCAATTTAAAAAAAAAAAAACAAGCTACACACTACACACAATAACCATGTCACTTCAAGTTCACCTGCATCAAATCATTACACTACAACTGCTTAAAATACAGTACATATGGACCTACAACCAGAAAACAGTAAGCTTAGCTAAGCAAAGCTGGAAAAAAAGGAATGGAAAAAGGAAATAACAGCTAGACTGGCTCAGTCTAATGGTAAAAAAAATCTGTATACCATAAAAATGTCAATTAATTTCTTTCCATAGTATTATATGCTTGGCTGGGAGAACCTATCATTGCACCAAGAAAACAAAAAAGCTAAGTTTTGAACTCTACTGCTTCACTGTACTTATCTAAGACCGCTTCAAAACCGTTTCCAATACTGTCTTTAAATGCTTATTTCACTGGTTTGGAAAGCAACGTTAATATTGTGAAAGACACATACTACTGTAGGTATGCACCCCTTTCCACACACGGACTGATATTAATAAACTGATATAAGTAAGCTGCCAGTCAAGTAAGGTGGCAAAAATAATAGGCACAACAAAGAGGGAATTATTCTCTTGGTAAACCATTTCAGTACATCAGAGATGGGTGTTAATTATCAACTGCTTCATGTAATTAGATTTATAGAAGTGCACTTTTATTAAAACAAAAGCATGAAATCTAAAAGTATGATTTGTTTTGTATCTTGACCACCTTTTTTTCACTCAAATTATGTACTAATGTGAGTAATATTCAGTAATGCAGTAGACCTAAAGTACAGACCAGAGGGATATGAAGTCCTAAACTTTTCCTCTAACAGGGAAGTTGGCAGGCCACTCAGCTGGAATTTGTTTTCAGTATAGTATAGTGTAGTATTTATTTATTCCAACTGGGAGAATCAAATCAGGAACAACAGATGTAGGGTGAAAGTTTGGTAGGATTTGATCCTTGGTTGCCTGGGCTACAGGAGGCTTCACAGGAGGGACAACAGCAGTAAACAGATATTTCAGTCGAAGCACATGCAGCAGTGGTTGTCATTTTTCTGAAAACTTGGCAACATGAGCATGATACAATAAAGTGGAGATGGCATGACGACCATTAGCAGAGGATGGTTCTCACTAGTCTCACTAGTGCCTGCACCTGCATTCTCTGATTTCAAACAAACGTTTTATCAGGGGTTATATATTAAATCATGTTGATTTGAAAAGAGTTAGACCAAATTCAAAAGTAGTTTCCAAAAAACTATCTTGTTATAATAATTTTCATTGTGAAAATGCTGATGGAGAAGCATTGAGGAGGAGCACAGGGAAAGATTGGAAGTCAGCATTTTCTACTTCACATTCAACACGATCTTTTTTGAAATAATGAATGAAATTTGCAAAGATACATTTTTGCGGTTTCCTGCTGAAATCGCAAGTTTGTGGGCAGAAACTTCAAGGACCAGGAGCTAACAATCTCAATGGTGCATGTGTGATTATTGTTGTATTCTATATTCTGCAATTTTACAATATTTTCTGTGTATCTAAGCCAAATAATTATGGGAGGAGAGGCTTTGAATAATACGTCACTGTCACAACCACATGCGATGTCTAAAACACCACCCAAAAAACTGTCATACAGGGGCCCATATTTTGGACAGGATAGTAGGTGCTAATTCACAAGAACATTTGGTTATATCCCACTAAAAGTCCTTTCTCTCTGAAGGCTAATTATGTGTACTTAGTGTGCAATTAAGTTAGTCCAAAATCAACTGGAGCTTAACAAGAGAAAACCAGATTGGCCACTGCTTTTCCAAACTGACATAGTTCAGAATCAGTTTGCTTAAGGGGCTTGTCATACGCCTGAAAGCTTACTTGGACAAAAAGCTTTAATTGCCTTATTGGGGAGGACATGCATACATTATGAAGGAAATTGGGATTTCATAGTCTAGTCTCTAGTTTTTACACTCAAAGGGCAGTAAGACACACGACAAGTAATGAGGTACTAACACACAACAGTCATGTGGTTGAACAGAGTCTGATGGTAGTGATGGGATTTGAGCCAAAGCCTCCTTAGGGACTGGGGCCTTAATCCAGCGCCACACTGCCTGACAAGGTACCAGCCCCACTGCTATGATGACACCCAATTCAAACTCTGCAAAATAATCAGCAAAATAGGCAGAATAACTGGAAGGGTTTCACTGAAGCCACAATGCAGGCTCACCTTGGAGGAAAAAGATAGGGAGGAGATGCCTTTCTTTCAGTATCATAGCAAATCTGCTGGTCTGTCTTTCAGACTTACTTCTGCATATCCCATATCCTCACCATCACCATCATAGACTCCATGATGTCCACTGACACTTATCTGCTCTCAATTTCTACTACACCTGTGTGCAACCACAGTCTGTGGTTTCAAATTATTTTCTCATCGGTACTTGAATGTATGAGCTAAATCAGATGGAGCTCAAAACTCTCTTCTGTTTTTCTATTGGTAAGCAATGCACTAAAGTGGAACTGTGTCTATCTTCAATCCATGATCTGGTTCTGGGTTTGAATTTGGCTTTATATTGATGTGTATTGATTTATCTGAAAAGTTGTGACTACAGATGCATACGCTAGAGAGAAAATGGTACTTAGCCCTAGCAGAGGATGGTTTCGATCCATCGACCTCTGGGTTATGGGCCCAGCACGCTTCCGCTGCGCCACTCTGCTCTCACCTGCCTGAGCTGAAACAATTGGAGATGCAGAAAGGAGGACCAGATTGGCAAACCCGCTTCCTCTGTAATTCTACTGGTAAGCAATGCACCAAAGTGGAACTGTGCCTATCTGAAATCTTACTTTGTCATAATAATCCTGGGTCTGAGACCAACTATCACAAGTACCAGGAGATAAAAAAGGGCAGTGTTTAGATCTGAATCCTCAACTATGCAGAGACTGGAACTTAAACTTCACACCTTAAAACACTCAGTCACACTGCCTCAGAAACTTTGGAGTTATTTTCTTTTACCAGTGATATATGTAAGAGCAAATACAAAACAATATCTAATTCTATATAGGAAATTCTCATTGCGACATTAACAACTGCAAAAAATTCACCTTTATCCACCACTGATATAAAGCTTTGGTGAAAGTTCAATAAGATCTTTTCCCCCATGTCTGCCTTGTTCTTCTGAGGGTTGAGGTTGTCTAAATATTCCAGATCCATTTTTCTCTGTCACTCCCTCTTTCCTTTGCTGTGAAATTAATCCATTCACAATGCTGACTCACCATAACTGGCCAGTCATCTCTCTCCCCACATTCCTCGAGCCAATCAATCACCGGATGCCATTTATTAAGTGTCATAGCAACTCTGCCCATCTGTCTTTCAGGAATACTATTGTGCTACTCACCTGCTCACCACCACCACCATAAACTCCATGATATCCATGGACACTTGTCCAAAGGTTTCCATCAGCAGCTCACTGGCTCTGCTCCACCACCACCAGACTGCTGGGTATCCTATCCTATCTCCCATCTTCATAGGTTCCTATGTTTAACCAAGATGCTTCCCATCCATAGAGCCTGCTCTGTGTGCAACATAAGTTGGATGTGGTTCAACAACGCAAAGCAACATAATGTCATCGGGGAATGCACTACATCGGATGATCACACTAAGGACGCAGGAAAAAGAATCTTGTTTGCCATGAAGCATTGTTTCATTCTACTGGTGAGTCAGAAATTGTGAATATGTTGAAGAAACCCAACTGCTATGACAACCTGTCCCAAGTTTTTCAATCCATGATCTGGTTCTGGGTTTGAATTTGGCTTTATATTGATGTGTATTGATTTATCTGAAAAGTTGTGACTACAGATGCATACGCTAGAGAGAAAATGGTACTTAGCCCTAGCAGAGGATGGTTTCGATCCATCGACCTCTGGGTTATGGGCCCAGCACGCTTCCGCTGCGCCACTCTGCTCTCACCTGCCTGAGTAGAAACAGGTGGACATCCAATAAGGAGGACCAGATTGGCAAACCCACTTCCTCTGTAATTCTACTGGTAAGCAATGCACCAAAGTGGAACTGTGCCTATCTGAAATCTTACTTTGTCATAATAATCCTGGGTCTGAGACCAACTATTACAAGTACAGGAGCTTAAATCCTGTACCTGAGACCACTCAGTCATGCTATCTCAGCATCTATGGAACCATTCTGGTATTTCTAAGCGCAAGAACCAAAAAAAAAATCAAACTATGACAGCACTGAGAGGTTCTCTCTGAATATTCAAGGACAGACATCTGATGCACAGCAGTGGCATTCAAATACATTCTCTCAGAGCCTAGAATCTTTATCCGGCACCTCAGACCACACCACTATCAGACAGGTTGTAGCCTTCAGCTCTTGGGTCAAGGTTCTGTCCGACTTTAACATGTGACAAACATGGCAGCCATAATGGACAGATTCTTTAAATGCATAGCACGTAAAGAATTACAATAGGTATAATAGAGTTTTATTGAATTCGAAGCTTAATCAAAGGCTGCTTGCTTCAGAACTAAAGTTTCTGCTACAGAAGCGGAGGGAGCAGACATTTGTGACATTTATGGCAATGGGTGCCATTTGTCTAAAAACTTATCTGTGTGGGTGTGGTTTCCTTTGGTGGAGACAGTATGGCTTGCTGGATATTATTTACCCTTAGCAGAGGATTGTTTTGATCCATCAACCTCTGAGAAATGGGCCCAGCAAGCTTCTGCTGCCCTACTGTGCTCCACAATTGCTCACTGTAATAGGGAATTTGGCTTACAGTAAGTTAGAGCCACAAAGAAAAGTGATGGTTATAGTTAGATCTACTTGTTGGATGAAAATGGGTGATGTGCATTCCAGTTCAATTTGACACAAAACTTTCTGTAAAAAAAGTAAAATCCCTCTTCTTACAAGTCAGTACATATTTTGCTGTCAAATGGGTGACTTTAAAAATTGTATAAATTTTGTCTGAATTAGGTTCATGACTCCAAGAGATGGTAAATTAAAGCCAAATGCAGTTCTAATAAATCTATCCTGAATGGTTAAAACAGTCAATCTTTTGAGAATATATCACGTCACAGTAATATAAAGTTGTAATGCTTTGCTGTCAGACATTTAAAAAAATACTGGCATGACACAAAAAAAAAAAAAAAACAACAGCAATGTAGTGTCATCCATCTATTTTTTTTTTAACTAAAAGTGAGTTTTCCGTCTCTTCAAGTTCATGCTTGTGCCTCCAAAACTAAAGTGTTCTGTCACAAAAGGATTTATATGGATCTGAACTCTTAAATGTGAAATTTCCTTTGATTCCTTTAGGTCTAAGTGTGTCTGAGAATAAGGAATAAACTACCTGCAGTTTTAGAGACAGATTTAGAGACAGAACACATAGAAGGTGTTACTATGATCATTTGTGATGCATAAGTATGTGCACTTCGGTACAAAATGGTCTTACAATAATTGAAAAGAGCGGTACAATAAAAAGGGGAGAAGGCAATTATTCTCTCTAGTTCTTTTTCAGCTAACATCTAATGCAAAAACATAAAGAAAATGGATAGAAACAGATGCAAAGAAAAAGTTAAATGTCAAACTTTTACAAGATCGTGATTTCTTATGTCAGATATGTCTAAGAAGGGAAGACGTTCTCTCTTTTTCTTTCTCCCACTTCTTTCATTATTTCTGTCAGTCCCTAAGTACACAAGTTATTAATTCTCTGCCTCCCTCAGTCCCTGTCTCCCTCTGTTCATTCCCTGAATACACACATTATTAATTAGACAGAGACCCAGGTGGTGAGAGAGGAGACAGTGCAAGGCCCCAGAATGCTGCTTGTTCCCAGAGCTTGGAGCCTAACTGTGTGGCTCGTCTCAGAACCTGCTGCAACGACCCCAGGCAGAAAAATCTCATCTCCTCAGATTGTTTTATTTTAATTTCCTCTTAATTGAATTGAAGTACATGTCTTGGATTCCCAGTGTGCCTGTGTGGAGGGGCTGGGTAGATGTATGGGTGGGTGTCTGTACCAAGGATGTTTACAGACAGAGAGAGCTGAGCTGGAATGTAACCTCCTTTGCATCATCTTGCTTTCAGTTTGAGTTTAACAGAAACTTTTTTTAACTCTGTGAGAAAAGTTGGAGAAAAGAAAATTAAGTACATACTGTGCCATCTAACAGTATCTTTTACTCCCTAAGATTTGGGCTTCTGAAACATTATACCATCTGTATCTCAAGTGGGGTTTGAAAAAGCCACAAAATTAAAACAGTATTTTATATATATATAAACACTCAACATTCAGCCACAACATTAAAATCAATAACTGGTTTCAGTTTTGTGGGTGATTGGTGCAACATTCTTACAAGTTCTGAAGCTCATCACAACTCAAACTACAGATGTAAACAAGTTTTTCACCCCCTCAAAACATATGTAAAATTCATATTAAAGTGTCACTGACAGTGAAAGCCATGATGACCAATCAAACACTGTGTACAGAGCTGTCATGTCTGTTATCTTACATTTTTTGTTTACCTTCCTGTGATTCTGCTCCTTTGTATGTTCAGTCCTTGTAGCTCATGTTTCTTTTGTTACTACTAATCATAAAATCTTAGATAAACTTTCACTCACTGTTGAAGCAGTGTTAATTTTCTTGATTAAAACTATGGCAAAAAAAAACTAAGATGAAATGTATTACATCTTCACCATCTAATAAAGAACTAAACAATTTTGTGAAAAACTGAGAAATGGATGTGTTTAAAGCAAAGTTTTATTCAACAACTTGCATCTGTGGAACCACACAGCTCATAGCACCTGGCTCGTGATCAATAAAAACGTTTAGAGGGAACTGTTCTGTTCAAACAGACGGAGCTTGGAAATGCTAACTGGATTAACTGAGTTCAGTCAGTCTGTGTATTACTGCAGAGTGACATGGACCTGAGGAGAGGCACCTGTAACCACAGCAACTATACAATAGACTGGGGAGAGCTGTAGCCTTAAAAGGCACTGAAAACATAAACATTCACCATGAAAATCAGATCAACATGTCTATAGTTTTCATGACTAAAATTAGGTTAGAACTGACAAAAATCAAATGACTAAAATTTGACTTAAACTGATACATATTTTCATCAAAAGAATTAGGACTAAAACTAAATCAATACCAGCTGCCAAATTAACACTGTGTTGAAGTCACAGTCACATAGTGTCTGAATGTGTAAATCCTATACAATATAACATATTAACATGAAGTGTAGATATGAGATTCAAATAGTACTGCAGATTAAGAAGCTGTCAAAGGTTTTGTCATAGTCAAAGGCTAAATAATCATATACTAATACTGCAACACTACTTTTGATTTTTTTGAGGAGATATTATATGAACAATAAAGACATTGGGCTTACTTAGACCTAGGCTCTTGATCATCTAGCTGTACTCTAATACAAGCGAAAAAGCACTGATGTCATGCATTCATCTTGTGACACATTTTCTATACATGGAACCAAAACTATTGGGTGAGAATAGTTATAAGAAGCTATAAAATCCTATCTGCTACTGGAAATCACTGTTTGGAATGTCGTCTTGTACTTTAGCATGCTACTTCAATAGTAGATCAAAAAACTTATATGCTAATTATATGCTTTAAAGAAAAATATGAGGGTATGTTTCTTCTGTTGTTTTCTTTGTAAGATGTGAACCAAAACCCTCATGAGTGATCTACAAAAGAAGTACTGTCACCATTGAAAATATGTGCTGGCAAATAATGAGGTCATACTTCTTAATATACTTTTCCTTGTTAATACTGGTGGGATTTTCACAATCGTCTGATAAGCTCACTCCTAGCTGCTGTTGGGAGAGTGATTCATAACCTGAGGTTCCTTCCATCAGGTGGAGGAAACCCTTTTTTTGTTGCTGTTGTTGTAGAGTGCTGTGGTGTTAAAACAGATTAAAACAGGCCACTGGGGGAAACTTGAACCAAAGGAGAGTGTAGCGGAGAATCACAGCAACGAACTTTGTTCCCACTGTAAACTGTTTCATTCTGTCTTATCTCGCTTCTCTTTTTCTCACTCACAGTTTTTGGTTGTTATTAGTGCATTAAATGAATCTTCTCAGGTCTTTTAAAGGTTTAAAATGCTAATTGGAATAGAAATTAAGATTAGGTATAAATTAAGGTAAGAGTTGGTACCGTGATTTGTATTTAGTCCTAATTAAAATGGACTAAATTCCTCCACCAGTCTGAGTTTTGATCTGTTGAGGTGTGACTCATCACCTGCTACAAGCTTTGTACTTCCATTGTTCTCAGAACCAACTAAAAAGCAGCTTGTAGAGACACTGCTGCCTTGACTGATATAAGCCATCAGGGCATACAACACTTGTACTTTCTACTACAACACTTATACTCTCTACTAACATCACTTGCTGTACCAGAGCTGAGAACCAATGACTGTGTGTCCCCGGAAGACATCACCCCCACTACCGTTGTTTACCTTCTTTACAACCACAAAATAACTGTGTAAGTGACATCAATAAACTTAACAACTACCTGCTTCAGATGCGTTTGATGCTGTTTGTATAATGAAAATGTTGGATTATATTCATTAGTGCAGGATTTTGTTTCTGTAAGAAGATTTGATGGATTTTAAAAGAAATGGGAGCCAATTACGGCAAACTTCAAAGTGGCTTGAAGTTATAATCCTTAAGATTTTCATGAAACTCATCAAACCCCACTTTTGATACTATTTATAGTCTGCAGTTTTCTGCAATAGTTACTCAATGTATTTATCTAATTCAGTAATTATCATTACTCAGTAATTATCTCTCTATATAGAAGGGTTTTATTTTTGATTCAGGTAGAGGCCCGTGTAATCCAGTCTTATTGTTTTATCATTTTAATTTCATTGATATTGCTGTTTACTGTTCACTCTGTTTAAATGGTTTCAGAGCTGTGTTAAGTTATTGATAAACAACAAACCCAACATCCTGTTACCCCTTGCTTCATATCAATATTGCTTCATTTGATGGAATGAGGAATGGCTTTTATTATGAAGCAGTCACAGGAAAAGCAACGTGTTGCTGCAGTTAGGACTGACCAGGATTATTCTTAACAAAGACATGCAATTTTAAATATTGCCCGGCTTAATGTTAGGTGAGTTTGTGTGGTTGCACTAGAAACAGATACACCAGATGCACCATTTCTGTCTTCTGTTGTATTGCTGACAAAGTAGCTGCTAAATGAGTTTGCAGTAGTCGTTTGGGGCAGCCACACTACAAAGTGACATTCACTCATAATGAATGTGGGGTAGGAACCTTGGTGACATGGTGACTATTGGCAGGCTTAGTTGGTGAACTACTGTAGCTGGTGAGTCAAGCATTGAATCATTAGTTGGTCTATGGATAAAAAGTTATTGAAGAGGGAAAATAAAAATATCTAAGCTGACAAGCTTGCTAGCAGTCAGTGAGCAAATTCATTACTTTGTCAGCTTAGCTTAATCAGGACAATAAATTCACACAATTAATGTCAATGACATATTTGTACCACTGACTTTTGCCGTATAACTGACTCCAAATATTGCTTTTTTGAACACTCCAACAAAGGAGTTTATATAAACGTGAATAATGCAACACAGCTAATAAGCTACAATAGCTTCCATTTTGGACACTACAGCTCTCCATCCCCTCGAAGATTAGCACTGTCAAGGAAGCTTGCTAATGGAGACTTGTGACTTGTGAGTTCATTGCAGCATGAATTCACAAATCAAAGTTCACCAAAGCTGAAATCTGTGCGGAATATTCATGCAGATTTATTTCACATCATTGAGCAGAAACTGTCATTATGGCAATTCCACTGGAATTAACTGAAATTGCTGCAAAGTATTGCTAATTTTGATCCAAGTGTACCCAGGCCTTTGTTCTGCACTTGCTGTTACCGCAATAACCACAGGTGTCGCCACGCCAAGCAGGACTGAAATCGTCAGTGTTATAATTTTCAGTTGTGAAGTGTGAGTGTGTTAGCGTGTAGTAGAGAGCTATACTGGGTTATCGACAATTAATGATGCATTTAGCAAAACACTGAAACACAATATTAAAAGTCACAAGAAGTCTCAACATTAAACTGGTAACTGGTTTCAAAAACAGTAGTCCTCATATTTAGTATTCATGGAGAAATGCCCTTTGCAAAGACCTTACTAAGCCAGTGGCGGAATATTTGGGGTGTGTTTGTGCATGTGTTTGTATGGTGGGTCCCCATGGCAACCATGTGGAGGAATGGTTCGGTTTGCCACCTGTCTGTGTTGAGGCACGCCATCTGGTACCATAGTACAGTACGCAAGTATGTTTGTGGGTTTCACAAAGAGGAGAGAAAGCGTGGGCAATTTGCCCACACACTGTATGCATATGAGGCAGAAAATGAGCAACGCGTAATTTACAGTATGCAGAAACTGTGTATCGGATGTACGGCTCCTGAGATATTACCAGCATGTCTTGGGGGAGAGGGAAAGAGTGAGAGAGTAATTAGGTGTTATCCACTGACCTTGCAGAGTGTCACCAGGAGGCAAAGCAGCATTGGTATTTAGGCACTCAACATTGCCACAGGGCTAGTCATTTATTTTGGGTGTGTGTGTGCGTGTGCATGCATGTTTGTATGTGTGTGTGTGTGTGTGTGTG
Source organism: Istiophorus platypterus (assembly GCA_016859345.1). Taxonomy (NCBI): domain Eukaryota; kingdom Metazoa; phylum Chordata; class Actinopteri; order Istiophoriformes; family Istiophoridae; genus Istiophorus; species Istiophorus platypterus. The sequence goes on along the minus strand of CM029134.1, from coordinate 23,301,411 downwards.
TGTGTGTGTGTGTGTGTGTGTGTGTGTGTGTGTGTGTTTGTGTCCACCCATCTGTTGTGTCTACCCAAGAGACAACAGCAGAAGCAAGCTCCTATTCTCGCACACACAAACACACAAACAGACACAGAGAGGGAAAAGGGGGGGAGGGTGGTACATTGAAACAAATTCACAGATTGTGTATATGATGAAACTTTGATAATTAAACATCTTTACAGGAACTCAAGATGCGAGAGCAGTTAATATAAATGCAGTATCCGTGGAGCTAGTACAGAGTGTTTCACTCCAGAACATTTCTGAAGGGCAGGTGTAATGTTTCATCTTTACTGGATTCATTTATTCATTTCTTCAATTAACATAAACAGGGTCTAAGAAGACATGCAGTTAGACATACACCCTATTTGCCATCGTGTATCGTCTTGTCTGTCGGATGTTTTCCGAAGGGTGGACTTCTGCACAGCACAGCAAGCACATCATTTCTGATAAGCGGTAACCTGGGCGACCAGGCCAGTTTGAATGCCTGGAGGGGAGATCTGTATCAGCTGGGCGATCGGGTGCCGAAGGCAGGATCCCCCATCTAGTCATTTCACAACCGCATATCTGCGGCCAGCAGACTGCACATACATGTCCCCGTACACAAGAACATAGCTGGTTATTTTATAAACCAGTATGTCTGCCATGTAAGTGGCCACAACTAGCATGTATACTTAGAATGATATCATTGAGGTGAAAAGAAGGTTTTATGGGGGAAAAGTTCAGACTGAAGACCATTGAAACCTACAAATACCAACAGAGACAACAGTCCCACAAAAATACACAAATTGTTCCTGTCTTGATAATGTGTATGGCTGTGTTTTGTGACCTAAACATGAGTGTTGACCCTCACTTTTTACCATTTCTTTTAAATTTCCTGACATGGTATTTTCTTGATGTTATTTTACTACAAGAGTTTTTAATGGCTCTAATTTACATGTTTTTTCACTAAAGTACACTTTAGGCTTGATTATTGGATGCTCCACTGATTTGACTCCATTTGTAATGTGTCATTGGAGTCTGTTGTTAATGTACACCTGTGCACATGGGTATAATGACCAGGGTATAATATGCTTCTTTTTTCCATCTATTCATCTATCCATCACAGTCAGAAATGTACCAATCCGACTTTTTCTCTCCTGATATCAGTTTAAATACCTCAACCCAGGGTATCATCCAATACCAAGTGCTGATCTGATACCAGTGTTCAATTTTCTCCAATTTAAAACCTGTATACCAAATTGCCTAAAAATCACTGGTGTCATTTTTATGTGAGTTAAAGGGTAGCTTCGGTATTCCTCAGGCTAATCTTAACACCATATTGATGTGCCTTTGAAAGATACCTATTTGATTAAGCTTAATGGGACTGCTGAAGTTTCATATCAGCCTCAGCTGAACTTTGCAGTGCATTTTTGCACATAACAAGAGCTGTGCATTTGCCAGTTGTTTCTTACAGTGCAGTCATGTTCTGTGGGGAGAACTGTAGGGCCCATGTGGAGAGTAAGAACAGTTGGAGCAACCAGGACCTGTTCTCACATACCTATCTGTGCATCAATACTGTTAAAAAACAGACTTGGAAAAAGCTCAAAACCTTCCTTAAAAATAAGATCAGGGATTCTCAGGGCATTTCAAACTCAAATGGTGGCCCATTGACTGAATGAATATAAACGTTAGCACAGATACTGAATTGTATATATATTTACTGTGGACTGATCACTACGTTGCCAATAATCTTCCTACTTAATATGGTCAGTGTCTCTGCAAAAATACTGAACTGGAATATCAGATCTGTGTATCCCTTGTAACAGACTGAGAAAAGCAGCCCAGACACCATTCTCCCTTGCAACTTCCTCCAGTTTTCATTTGGAAATTTCAAAGCATTCTAAGGCCAATGTAGCTTAGATTTGCCCCTGGTTCTCCTGCCAGCTGGGCACATCAGGAACACCATCACAAAGACGCACTGAGGGTTATTCCAGTCATATGCCCAAACCACCTAAACTGGGTTCTTCCAGTCAATTAGAGCAGTGGTTCCACTCAGTGCTCCTTCCAGATGACCAAGCACCCAGTCCCTAAGGGTGAGCCTGACTACCTGCAGAGGAAACTCGTTCTTTCTGTCACTACCAAAAGGTCATGACCATTTGTGTGTAGATCGATCTGGAAACTGATCCCATGTCTCATCTTACCATCATTGTGAAGAAGATGCTGAGATGTTTAAACTACATCACTTGATGCAGCAACTTGTGCTAAACCAGAGGGAGGCAACCTACCATTTTTTAACAGAGCATCAGCTTTGTTGGGTCTCGTGGCAGTGGCTTCACTATGGCGCTCTGTCTTGGTAATCTGCAGGCAGATCTAACTTGGCAAAAAGAAGAAATACAACCTAAGCTCACCAAACTGGATGCTTTTCACTCCTTAGCTGCATGTAGAGTATCCGTCTATAAAATCCCAAACAGATTTGGAAACAATGGACTGCTTTGTTGGAGTCCAGCTCCTCCTTGAACTTCTGTCAATTTGCTAACTGTCAAAACAACAATTACAAAACCACTCGATGCCTTGTGGCAAAGCCCTGGTATCCCATATTACCACAGCAACCCCTTATAAGTTACGCAGAGGGTCCCACAAAAAAAACCACTAAACACATGTAGCAGTATGGACAAACTCCTAGGACCCTTCTAAAATTTTTGCCAGAGTAAATGACCGAACTTTGTTGCTTATTCTATTATTTGATTAAAGCCTTGCATAGACTTATGACTAAAAAATGGCATCCTTAGTGATTTTTATGAAGACACTATTTAATGGTTCAGCACTTTTTCATTAGACCTAATGTTCCTATGTAGCTCTCTTAGACTGTGCTGTGTCCTACAGTTTTATTTACACTATTCAGTCAGGGCAGTCAGAAAGGAGCACATATTGAATGACTGTGTTATTACAGCAGACATGTTTTTTGCATGTTTTATAGCTACCATAACATAAATTTTGAACAACTGAACCCAAAGAAAAACACCCACTGTTCAGAAGGCAGTACAGATTCAAAAACGCCTCATTTTGGTGAAATGGTTTTTGGAGAACCAAGGGCTAGCACTCCATTACTTTAAGCATCTAGCTTGAAAGGGAAAATGCACTTAAAGCCACTGTCTTGCGTAAGCAGAGGTTACACAAAACAAATTCACTTAACAAATGAATGACATACACAAACACACAGAGTCAAACACCACACAGAATGAATTAATGTGTTCAGTCACACATCGCCCACCCTTAAAAGCCAAAGGAATGCATATGTCAACTGAGATAAAAACTTAAAATACTCAAAGTGAAGCACTCTGAATTTATAAGATGTATACACGCTCATAATCACTCACACACACACACACACACACACATGCTCTCTGTAACACACCCATAAAGACCCATGCACAGACAAAACCTCAAAGAGATACTCAAACGTAAGTTAACCCACAAAGACATTTGAATGCAGCCAAACATACTCACACAGAAAACAGAGCTGAGGTCTTCCCATCCTCAAAGAGCTTTGATAAGACAGCTTAGACAGAAAGGGAAATTGAAGATAATGATTTAACTGGACTTCAGCGGAGAGGGACTAGGTTTGACTTATACTGTGCAAATGCCAAAATTTCCAATATGACATTCATAGATAAAGAGGGGCCACAGGCAGTCTGAAGCCAGAAACACACATAAGCCCATTGAGGCAATGGGCTTGAGCCCATTTATGGCATTATTTGTGTTTTTCCCACTGCTGCTACTTTTTAATTATTATCTTGACAAAGTTCCAGTTCAGGCAAACCTCTTAACAAGGGATGGCATTATTATCCTCAACATCTGCTGTCATTCTCTCAGCAGCTGAGTTGAGAAAAAAAATTCACCATTTTTGTTTCTCCGTAGCTTTTTTCTTTCTTTTTTCACAGTATAGCTGTTATTTACTCAGCAACTACACATGCTTTGTTTTCTTCACACTAGGGTTAGATTATATGCCTGTTGTTCTTAATTGCTTCTCATAAATCAGTTAATTAACACAGAGTGCACTGCATGAAGTCTATGTCTGTGTTTGGTTTTGTTTTCAGTGTGTTGTAACTGTTAGCCCGAACCCTTGTAATGTGTATAAAGATTTAGAAGAATTTGCAGTCCTCATATCATTACTCATACTGTGGAAACTTCTTTTTACTGATTTCAACACGGCGCATAACAGATTTTCATGATTTTGCACCTGCAAATTAGTGTACTTTTGATGGTTATTGCTACTCAGCCTGCAGAAACAGACAGTGTCATGATAGTAATTACTACTGGTGAATTGACTGCTGTGAGATCTGGTGAGCCTCTGTCTCATCTGCCTTAGCACCAATGATAGAATGTTCCGGTATGTCTCTGTAACATAAACGGTATCCTTTGATATTTTTTCCTTTCAAGGAAGTAGTGTAAGTATAGCATTTTGTAGTGTTTTTGTGCGCCTGCATGCACATGTATTTATACGACGAATGTGTGTGTGTGTGTGTGTGTGTCAGGACAAATCACGAATGCCATCATCAGGAGTAGGGGCATTAGTACAGTGGGAAGCTGGGGAGTGTATTCAGGAAATACACATACATAACAGTATCAGCATAGATGTATTACACACCGCAGGCAATAATTTTGACCTTTCTACTCCAAGGGTGGTAACTTATGCCAAAAGATTCATCTCTTTATCCATAGGTATACAGTTGTTACAATATCAATCACCTTGCTATTTTACGTAACAGTTTGCAAAACATAGTTCCAAGACACTTTACAGAGGATTAAATCAAAACTAATAGCATCAAAATAACATGAAAATATAAAGTCAAAATGTGAAATCTGGAAATCTGATGCTTTTTTTTTAAAGCAATGAAAAACAGCTAAGACCCATCGGGCTCTAAGTTCCAAACAACCTTTAAGCAAGGCTTTTAATTTCTAACAGCTGTAATGGAGCTCACAGAAATGAATGTTAGCAGAAAGTATGTTAAGGCATTAAAAGATAGAAAATTTTAAGTAAGTAAAGATTTCAGGGTGACATAATAAGGTTTTGGTGATAGAGAGTCTTTTTCTCCTTCTTCCTCTCTATAAACTGAATGTGTCTATTGACAGCCTGTGTCCTTGGGCAAGAAGCACTGAATCTCAAACTGCTCCCTCCTGGAAAGAGTACATCTAGAAGCACCAACTAAATGCCAAACTACCTGAAAAAAGGTACAATACATTTGAGTGAAAACAATGACCCACTACCCAAAATATCACACCACGTTAACTCATTAATCATCTGAACATTTCCATCAGCTCATTCAAGAAAATCACTGGCTTACTGGGCAAAAGTCCCAGCTAATTCGTCTGGTGAGGACATGACCATTATTGGAATTTTCCCAGTGGATGTGATCATAAATCCCAGATTTCACACGAGGACTTATAGAGGCCGTGTTATTTGAGTGGAGCATTAAGATCACAGGAGCTGAGCCTTTACAGTAAAAAGCCATGCTTCTGAACTCAACCTATTAATGTGTCTCATTCTAGTCATAATGTCACTGATGATCATTAAAGACTATTTGTTGGTTTGAACTCTGAGTTAAGCTGAGCTGAGTCCTCTCTAGACGGGCTATGCATTTATAAAAATGTAAGTGTGTATAAGTGTGTGTGTGTGTGTGTATGTGTCTGTGTTCATCATCATCACCTCTTCATGCTCACATCACAGCCAGTATTCCCAAACCTCCATAACCTTAAACAGCAGTGGAAATGGAACCTGTCACCTGTGGTTCTGCATTGATTTATAATTTCGACCTTGTGCCAAAAATACAAACTGTAGGGCAGACCAAGAAAAAAATGCACTCATCAGTAATTATCTGCTGGGAGATAAAAATTGAAATAAGCCATTGCCATACATAGGCACAGCATGGATACTATTAAAAACAAAGAAAAAAAAACACAAAGCAATGCAGAATTATTAAACATAAAAGCACAGAATCATTAGAGAGATAATTAGAATATAACAGGTACAGTAAGGCAAGACAGAAGATTTAACTAATTAAAATGTCCGTTTTTAATTAAATCACTCCTTCCTTGCCCTGCATTCCATCTTCTGTAAAAGAGAACTAACACAAGTGAATATTTAATCAGATTTCTGAGATCTACTTTAAAGCGGTCAGTGTCATTTTAACGTTGTATTGCTCAGTTTAAAAGGCAGTATCTCCTTGGCTTTAATGCTATTATTTTAAAAGAGAAAGGTTTTTTTTCTTTTACAATGCCACAACTAATATTTCTGAAACTATCTGATGGTTTAGATGTTTTACAAGAGGTCTGTTAGCATTCAGCGCCGTTTCTGTTTTAAAGGAATAATTCAACATTTTGGGTCATAAGCCTTCCTTCACTCTGTTTCTGAGTGTGAGATAAGAAGATTAACAACAGCCTCTAACCTGTCTGTGTTTTATAGATGGAACTGGACTAAGGAAGTGGTTAGCCTAGTCTAACATAGAGACAGGAAGCAACACTTCTAAAGCTCAAGAGGTAACATGTTGTATCTCATTGGAGGAGTTACATGATTGAACTATTTCCTGACCAATAACATGTCTATCTTCCCGGGACTACAGTGTGGGTAATGGAGGTCTCAGTACATTCATGATGGCACCAAACCTGGAAACCCTCGCTGTGATTAAGAGACTCTTGGATGCCGCACAGAGTATCGCAGTGTTACGTGCCAAGAATAAGTTACACAAATTATTCTTTCCCTAAAACCACACATTGTGATTATTTTCTAACATAAACTGCTAATAAAGGTATTGATTTGTGATCAAAACTCCAGAAGAGCTACTAAATGGGATTTGTCTTGAGATTGCAAAAGAAGCGGCAGTTGAGTATGAACTCAGCTTTTAAGCAAACATTGACACAAGGTACTTAAAGTTCTAAGGAAAAAAAATTAAAATCTTAAGTGCTCTATCTGCTAATGAAGATCATGTATTCTGAATGAAAGCTCCATGACAGCTACTAAATGTACCTGCTGGTGAGATTGTTATTTCAACTGATTTTTTTTTTTTTTTTCAAATTTTCAAATCTTTTTGAATTTTGAAGACAATAAAGCTACCTGCTCCCCCTCGTTTCCAGTCTTTATGCTAATCTAACCTAAACACATCGTCACCTCAGCTCCGTATCTCAAGGCCCTGCACACGCGCGCTAAAGGCGCACGTGTTGTTCTAATGGTTTTAGGAAGGAGGAAGGAACCGTTTTGTCTCGTCACAGAGCCCAGGTGTAATCAGTAACATTCATCGTGGCTGCATTCCACTCAGCAGTGCCAGGGGTCGCTCTGTCATTCATGCTGGCTCACTGGTATGGCTTAACATAAACCGAATGGACCCTAATTAATGTTATTACCTACATCTGTGCTTACAAGTCAAAATGTCTGCTATGACAAATTTAGTGTGACAGTTGAAATGTTTGATGGCCCAAACCACAGTAACTTGTAATTGCAGTAAACATTTCGAAAAAGATCCTTCAGATTCACATCCTGGCCAGTCGGCATTGTGCTCAGCTTCAGGGCACTTAGGCAGGATGTGAAGGGTCCGTACGTGTGTACTGATTTACTTGTCTGACATTTGATTAATTACTTTTCTTAATACAAATTGGTCGCCTTTCACTGAAGGGACATACAGTACATGCTCTGTTTAGACCTGAGCACACTGTAGCTAGCAGGCAGCGCCTATGGCTGCTCATGCCCATGGTTTTGACACTATTGCCCTCCTGTGGTTGCTTTGTGTAACTGTGGCTGGTGAAGCGACAGGTATTTGATCTCTGGTATTTGCATCCCTGTGAGCTTGTATACTGCCGCATAGAACAAAGCCTGTGGATCATCCCCATTTCAGCAGGCTCAGGCGCATGAGCTGAAGGGACTAGGTGACACAGCCAATCACACTCTGCTTTCTCTGTTAATCCAAATGGAGGATTTGACACATGTCTGTAATTTCTCTCTTTTTGCAATTCTTTTCTCTCCCTTTACTCACCCTCTCACTCAGTCTTCCCCTATTTTCTCCTGCTCGCTCTGAGAAAGTCTGGCTGCACACAAACCAAGGAAGCCCCTGTGGATGCCAATACTGCTCAGCAGAATGCCGGCTTTACACAGACACACAAACACACACACGAACACGCAAACACAAGCACAAACACACCAATTGGCTCAGGATGTCACCTTATTGGACTGGAATGGCATTGTTTGATCGAATGTCTCTGAGGGGGAGAGAGGGCAAATGTGGAAAATCCCTTTCAGCCTCTCTGTGTGATCACAAAATTGTCATTTTCTAACAAATACACCACAAGAGAGGAAGAAAGAAGGAGATGGAGTGAGAAAGGGAGATTGTGAGGCAGAAAGAAAAGAGATGGAGGAAAGAAAAGGGAAGGGGGGATGAAGGTAAGGAGGAATGGATGAACTGAGTGAGAGAGAAGAAGAGAGAGAGACAAGAAAGGAGGGAACGAGGTATAAGGAAAAGACAAGTGATAGAAAGGGGAAGAATGGATGGCAAGAAATGAGAGAAGGTGGGAAGGAAATAGGAATTAGAGAACAAAAGTGTGAGTGAAGAAATGGAGAGAGGAAGACGTAGAGGGAAGAAAAGAGAATATCATGGGGGTAGTTTAAGTGGTAGAATCCAGCATTAATTTCAGGGTTAGTATTATAAAATCTTCAGGGATGTGAATGGACTTGATAGCCTTTTTAGACAACTGCTTCGAGGGGGGGGGGGCAAACCAGATCTGATGCCAAAGACCCCAACAGAAAGAGATCAACAATGGCAGCAAATGTGTGTGTCATGTCCTAACGTGATATCAGCCATATCATTAGGGGTAGATACTGTTGGCTGTCAGCCACACTGGAAGATTTGTATGGCCCTATGTGAGAAGATTTTCATATTCTTAGCCTAAAACCCTTAATTTTTTCCATGAGGCTTGTTTGTACAAATTTTCCAAGCTGGAACAGGGGTTAATTAACATAATCAACACCTCCAAATTGCTGTGTCCGAAGCCATTTGTCAGGTCTGGAGATATGAGGTTTCTACGGAAATTATTCTTTAAATTTCCTACTGAGTTACTGTGTTCTTGGTTAAATTGTTTTTTAATGCATTTGCAAAATTGTTTTTATTGAAATTTTCTCGCCAATAAAACAACTTTGAATTTGAATTTGAAAATGTCCACCTAGAATAGCATGATTTTTTTCTCGCTCTTACAGTAACCGAGCTCACTAAGGTTTCTTTATCAACAGATGCATGAACTTTGCATATAAACTGTAAATTCAATTGCCGTGGATTTATTCAATACAAAAAATTGCACAAAGAAAAACTCTCTAGACTTTAGTTTCTTCCTCTCATTGAATTTGTTCTTTTCAGACTGTAGCAAATGTCTGATGTCTCCTGCCTTAGGGTCCTGCTTTACTGCCTAAAAAAGTTCAAACTATTTGCATCGCTCTGATATTAAACCATTGTGGTTCATTCTCTAATGAAGGTGGTTTGATGTCATCAGGAATCTGTTTTGATGACCAACATAGCTACTTTTGGTTGTAGCAGTTAAAAAAGGCATTTATTTAAAGAACAGAAATCTGCATGCAGAACTAATTTTATCATGTAGAATGGATCCAGAAGTTTTACTAATACTCCACTTATTAGCCTGAGACTGAAAATCAGGTTAGTTTAATTTAACAGAACAGTACTGCATGTACATTTAAAAACTCCTGTTGCTTTAACAGATTATAGCTGTTATACTGAACATAAAAAAACATTTAAATGAACATTAAAAAAGTCATATTCTGTGCATTTTACATGAAATTCTTTTCTTCCTTCCTCTGTATTTTCCCGAAAAAAAAAAATGAAAGGCCAAAAGTGACATTTGAACATCTCTCCACCTTAAAATATAAATGAATTGTACTTCCACCCTTCCACTTCCATCACTACAATCACTCCATCACCAGTCTCTCTTCCTCTATCTAGTCTTATGGCCACCTAACAGTAAGTAGGCAATTCTGTCAAAGATGCTGTGATTTCCGTCATTACAGTTTTCTTCTGCAAGTTATACACAGATCAGCCATAACATTAAAACCACTTACTGATATTAATGTTTTGGCTGATTAATGTATGTGGATATACGTATGCTCTACTGTGACTGAACATCAGAAACATTCATATCTGGCACTTGTTGCTCAACTGAACTTTATAGCTTTACTGAAGTATATATTTTTATATTACTAATTGAGCAAATGACTACTGTACGCATCATGTGAAAGAAGCCACAGATTTGTTTTTTGAATAAAAATTTAACCTACTGTACATAAGCTGCACAGCACTAGACAAGAGACAGTCAAAGTTAAAAGCTCTCGAGTGAACGGGAGCATTTAGTTCCTAAAGAGCCAACTATATCCCTCAGGAGTTAGAAGAGACCAAAAAAAAAAAAGCCAGCAATTTCTGACTAAAGGCCCGTTCAGACGGAGCACATCTAAGCAAATTTGAACTCTGGAATGATTTTGCAGTCCATGTTTATTTGCCCCAGTCAGCTAATGTTGAGACTGTAGCTAGCAAGGAATTTACCTTCGCAATTCATAGTTGTGTCCTGTGTCACAACACAGACTCACTGATAGCTCTTTGCTTTGTGTTATTTACCTCCATGTAACTGGTTCTCACATTGTCTCTCTTAACATAAGACACAGTGTCATAAAGCCGCACATAATTGCTGGTAGTTACTTCAAGTTGAAACACTTTTGACTATTAAAGAGACTTAAATAACCATCAATTCATTTTGCTGTGGGTGAACTATTTTAGTGAAAATTACAAATTTTCACCTCAGCTTTTATCAGAACATTGTATACTGTGCATTTGTCAGGTGCACAGAAACATGACTCAAACGGACTATGATTTTGTTCCATATCTGCGAAATGTAATGGGCAATTACTTCATAACAGACTGCAAATATTGTGTATATGTGTCCTGCTTAGCTCTAAGTCATTAAATTTGTAATAAATATTTAATTGCATGTAAAAAGTAAAGCTAATATGTCTCTCTGTCTCTGCCTTGTGTCCATTAACACAGAGAGAGCAGCCATAGCTCTGAACAGTGGGGATGATATGACTCAGGCAGAGAGGCCCCATGTATTTATCTATATAATTACCACTGTCTCTTCCTCACTTTCTGTCTCGCTGAGCGTTTTTGCCTAAACTCTCTCCTTTTTCCCAGACTCTGCCTCTGGTGCTGCAGAGTCTGGGTCTGTAGCTAAAAACCAACTCCTGCTGCCATGATCCTGCTCAACACGCACTGCTTCAACAACAACAACAACAACAACAACAACAACAACAAAAATAACAACAACAACAATAATAATAATAATAATAATAGTAACAACAATAATAATAACAATAACAATAACAACAATAATAATATCAATAATAATAATGATTATTATTGTTATTATTATTGTTATTACTATATAGCACGTACTATGTAAAAATTGAATTGACCTGAATTGAACGGAGCTGAACTGAGCTGAATTGAATTGAACTGAATTGCTCTCAGTGACTACTTGCAAGCTGAAAGCAGGATCTGACCCTTGTGAATCCGTCTGGCTCGTAAACTGCCTGTTTTTCTGTGCCTTTTAAAAAGTCCATCATCAAAAGTTCAGTCTCTCTGCCTTTGTCTCCCTTTCTTCCTCTCTGCTATCTATCACTCTCTCTGCCCACTAACTGTCTGTACAATGGGATACGTATAAAACCTAATTCACACTGTTGAAACAAGTATTAAAGTTCCCAGTAGAAGGGCTTCAATATAATCCAAAGGCTTTTAGGTTGGTCATGGGCTGCATCAGTGTTAGATGGGGCACGTTCTGTGCTGAGGCAAAAAAGAAACACAATCACCAACAAAGTTTCCCTGTTTATTGTTACCTTCAGCACTTTATATCAAACTAAAAATACTGAAATATTTGCTTTGTTCTATTATATCAAATGAGAGAATGGATTGCTTTGGCATTATACTGTTGGTTTATTAATTGATTACTTGATCTTTCAAGTCTTTGATGGAGGAAAAATGCGAACCGTTCACTAGTTAAAGGGTCTTGAAGACTTGCTGTTCCTCTGTTTGATATGATCACAAAGTGAATATCTTTGGATTTTGGACTGATGCTCCAGATATAACAACATTAAAATGTTACCTTGGGTTCAAGGAACTTGTTAAAAGGATTTGTCACTATTTTGAGTTGATTTCCAACTGGTTCAACTGATCAGTTTATTGAAATAAAATTAATATAATAACAGTGGAAATAATCATTAGCTGAAGCTTTGTATGGACCCCTTGCTTTTTACTTATTTACATTTCTTGCACTGACAAAGAGTGTCCATGTATGTCGTGTATATGAAGATACATGACTTTTACTGAAAAATGAAAAATGCATTACAGATTAAGTTAATCTATGCACAGTACGACTTCCCCATCTCAACTTTCTGCAAAAATTTTGTGGAAATGTAGCAGTTTTTGAAGAACATCACTATCATGTGCCTTCAGAGAGAATCATTTCATACTGAATGGCCTTCAACTCTCTGTGTGGAATGGATTACATCCTTCTTTTCCCTGTGTTGTCAGGCTTCCACTAGTAAGTCGGCACTAGCAGAAACATTTTGACAGGATTACCTTACACGCAACAGCTTTGTACACTGACCCAAAATACATTTTAAGACAAGAACAAGCAGAGTTCATTGAGAATCCTCAGCAGTGGAAGAACATCTTTGTTGCCTCTGTCTGAGCTCACACTCTATGTACAGTACGTGTTAAGCTGCTAAAGGAGTTTTCCAGCTGATATGAACGTTGCCTGGGTGCTTTACACCAATTGTTTTGTTTTTTTTCTAAACTTGTGAAAATAAGAGAAAACTCTTTATTTCCCACAAGAGATGATGAGTTAATTGCAGAATTTGCCAGATAGCTGGTTATCTGCGACTTAGCACATTAGCTGGCTGGCTGTCTTTGACTCTGATCAGGTTGTTAGAAGTCTGTTCAGTGCTGATTAAGAATAATTGTGTTAATCTTTCAGAGCGAGACAGCTAATAGTTTGTCCCAATATGACAGGTTGGGATGAAAGCCCACTTAATATGTTTTTGTCATGATACCAGGGATTAAACTTTCAAAAAATTTCTCCAAATCCTTGTTCCTTTAACAGACTTAATGTTCAAGAGGAATAAAATGACTTTAGTATGATTGATAGTCGTGCTTTGTGATCAGATTAGGTTGAACTGTAATGAATCTTGTGGGCAAACTTGGTTGCAGCAGCAGAAGATGAAAACAAATAAGCAAATGGTAAAGCATCAAACATAATGCATTTCAGCACTACAATGGACTATGCACTACGAACTTTTTGCACCAACATGGAACATACATATAAATAAATTGAGCCCAATAGGACAGTGTACAAAAAAGAAAAAATACGTGGCCTGGAAAAAAGAAAATTTAAAATACCATAAAAAAAATAACAAACAAATGTAGGTGTCTAAAAGGTACAGAAAAGGGCAATTTGTGCAATGTGAAACATTTTACAGTCTGTGCTGCTGCATTTTAGTTTATCAAAAAAATCAATACATGGTGATTATGATGCTGGTGATGATCCAGATCCAGTCATGGATCAGGAAGACCACAGCACATGTCTGAACTCACAGTAATTTTATTCAGGGCCGCTTGGTTATTATAAAGGTCTGTCAGGTTGAGGTGAATTTCTGAAATATTAAGGATTTTCAGTTCGATATGCTTGCTGGGGAAACAAGTATAAACAATCAAAGATGATGAATATATGGAGGACATATGCTCCAACTGGCAAGTATTCTCTGGAAAGTGGAGGGCAGATAAACATCAGCATATGTTTAGCACCAAAGATGGAAACAAATCAGAAAGTATGTCTCTGTATGAGAATATGGCCATACATGCAAAAACTCTGAGCTACATCAATGATTGATTTTTCAAGCAAGGCTGAAATCTTAAAAATGCCTTTTTTCAGTATTGACAAATACTGACGGCATTTTACTCTGTGTAAGGTTTCGATGTATTCATTTTTCGTATATTGCCTGTTTAAAATTGCAGCTATTGGAGGTGGAGTAAGCGATTCAGGAGAAATTGTCGATATTTGTACTCAACAGCCAAACAAACAGCTCTCGCTTCAGTGCTTTTTGAGAAGTTGCCCTCCCGAATTCATGGACAGGCATTGCCAAGGCAATGACACCGACAGCTTGGCTAATCGACCAAAAGATATTCATGGAGGAATCCAGAGCATCTGGCGTCCGAGGGTAAGTTCATAAGGAGTCAAAAAGAGAAGCAATTTTTATGGCTTTAAAAATGGCATGTGTGTGTTGTAGTACTGTAGAAACGCTGAAAATAAGCCTGTCAGTGTTTAAATAGGTGTTGAAGCCAAATACCTCTAAGACGACGTCTAAACCAAGGAGTAGCTTTGTCTATGTATCAGTAACATTATCATTAGTAACTTCAGCTGTTAGAGTACGTTATACTTAACTGTTAGTGATACAGGGAATAGCATCGTTTATTGTAAATTCTGAGAGAACAAGGAAGAAAATAACATAGCAGGGTCAAATCTCTGACATTGTTTAGATTTGTTATGATATAGTGCTATACAAATAACATTGACTTGAATTTTCTTCTTGATATGCTGTCATTTGACAGAAGGGCACATCGGCTGGGCGAAGTAACGTTACACAGCCAAGGACTGTGTAAGTAAAATATTTTCATACAAAGTTGATAAGGTCTAATGTTATTCAGGTTTCATCAGTATCATGGTGTAGCTCCGTTCCACGTGGGCAGAAGAGGGAGAGTAGCCGGCAGCGGTAGAGGAAGAGGCAGAGGTCGGAGTGCAGCTGGTTCCAGCAGCCTGCCCTGTGCATGACCACAAATGTCCCCTGTTGCTGATTGGCTGCAATAGTGTTTTGTGGCTTAGCCCAAACCACTCTGTTTGTTTCCCATTTACAGAGTCAGGGGTGTGTACAAACTAGTGTGATCAAACTACAAACTTGAACTAGTATTCAATGAATTTGACAAATAGTGTACTGGATTAGAACCACTTAACGTAGTTTAACAAGCTGACAAATTCCTTTCATCTCAGACTGTTACCACCATTATCTCACCATTATCTGTTTGATTGATCTGTTTTGCGGATACATGTACACGAACGCAGCCCCTCATTCGTATTGGTGTGTAACACCTCATGAAGCCACGTTATAGTGCTTACTTTGTTAGAGATCTAATTTGATGAAATAACTCTTAGGAAGGTTGGTTAGGTTGGTCTTCAGTGAAGCTAAATCACAATTGCTTCCTTTAATTTAATGTACATTTATTTTTTCATTTACTGTAAATTTTGAGAGAATACACACAGAAGGGCTTACTGGCCGAATGATTCCATGACCAAAGCCAAGGATGGTGAGCACTAAATATCAGGTTCTAAACATGATGCAGTTCATTTCTAGTTGGCTCTAATCAGTCAGCGGGGTTGTCATACATTCACTGTAGCGTAGTTTCCAAGTGCAGCTATCATTGAAAGCATTAGTTGACAACTTTAGCAATAATTCAAAATTATTATCAATGCACTGGGATTTATAATAGCTTCCAAAAACCATTGAAAGTAAACCTAAAAACAAATGCTAACTACTGACAAACAATTTCAGGCAATTTTAGCCATGTTACTAGTGACACTGCACCATGCTCTCACAAAGCTTAGATGGCCTTGTGGTTTAATGAGATTTGTGAGAGCATGGTGCAGTTGTTAATCGTTAACAACACACCTACACCATTCATTGACTGGTATTAGCAACTCTGCCCTCAAAGCATTACTCCCTTATGCCTTATCCCATATGACTTCTGAGTTTGTTAGGGTTTTTTTGTTTCGTTATTTTTAAAGATAAACCTCGTAATTTATCTTTTTGGGCACATTAATTTAAGCACTGTGAACAGTTCATTCAACTCCGGTTGGGAGGTGGATTCAAAATGGAAAAGAAAAAAAATCTGTGGAAGTCTGACAAAAACCATGTGAAAACAACCCCCTGTGCACATTTACATAATGTGTAGCCCAGAGACGAGTTTAAGCCTTTGAAAAACATTGATGCTTTTATTGAAAATCTATTTTCTTTAGTCAGACACTTCAACAGATTTAGACTATATATTGGCTATATATTATCAGTTATTTACACATTGTTGGGGCTATATTTAGTTTTTCTACTGCATCCTGTCACATATAAAAAGTATCCGTCATTTTATGATAGCTGTCATTATCAAAGCTGTCGTGAATATAGACAGCTGTGTGTTAATGACATCATGAGGGAAATGAAGTGTCTGTTGTTCCTATGTATGTTGCGGTAAAAATGTATAAATCCATGTATCTACCAGGTTTTAAAGGGCTGCAATAAGCCTATCATACAAAAATCACAGTAAAACTTTCACTTTCAAAATTCATGGCTTTAACCTTCCCATTGTAAATATCTGTTAGATGATTCAGGTGTCAATACCATTTGTTCTACTAAACAACCAGGCCATATATTACATACTGAATCCCAAGATTCATTACTGTTTCAAAATTTATTCTTGCCTCATCTATAGTACAATATCTTCCAAGAAAAAGAAAGAAAATTTTCTAGGCAGGCTGTTTCTGCTGAGGGATTCTGCCAGTCACCTCTCCTCCTTTCTTCCTTTTTTGCCCCTTGTTTCCCTTCCTCTGTTCTCTGTGTTCAAACCACAGGAGAAAAGCCAAGGTTGAAGGAATTCTGGTTAAGGGCAGCGTTTCCCCTCCCTCTCTCCCCATCTGTCTCTCTCTTCTCAGCAGTCCTGCAGAGGATGGAGTCAGCTCTCACTGACTGGATTTCGGGAGAAAGCAGCGAGCAGCTCAGAGAAAGGTGGATGAGAGGGAGATGAACAGAGAGACAAGGAGATAAAGTATACATAAGGGGGGAGGATAGAGGCTGCGTGTACAGGTGGATGGATGAGTAATGGAAAGATGACTTATGAGTCCTTGTTTTTCTTGTCTAAGCTTGGATGAGAGAAAGGCATCGTTAGACATCGTTAGACATAACCCACTGCAAACAACAAACTGTTGATTTTAATATAGTATCTCAATCACTCAGTTACTCAATTACTCAGCTTTTTTTTTGTTTTCAAGATTTTACATTGATTTCACCCAATACACAGTTATTGAAGAGAAGTTCTCCCAACCAGCTCTTTCGTTGTCAATTAACTTTCAGTGTGTTATCTCTGTTGCCAAATAGATGGTAACAGTTATTCAAGAAACACATTTGTATCTTCAACTCCTGTCTCATAGCTGTCACTGAAGCCAAGCCTGTGTTGTGGATCAGTACCAAGCAAAGGACTCAGGATTCATGATCATTTTAGCATGATCATTCATCATCATTTTCTGAATCAGATTTTCATCACTCCAGCCAGTAAATCCGCTGATTACAGCGATTTCCTATTAATTTCTATTAGGCAAAATTAATTGATTTTGCCCATGCATTTCACTGTGTTGAATGCTGGTGTAATTGAGCCTTATCTCTTGGATGGAAAGGGAATGAGACTATTTCCCATGATGTTGAAAGATTCCTTTAAGTCATTGATTTCCTGCATTTAAAAAAAAGGTTTATAGCTGCCCAGCAAAAAATCATTGACTACTTTGTGTTCCACCAGTGTCTGATACTCATTAAGTTTCTTTCATCAGTCTGTCTGAAAAGATGAAAAACATGTTCATAGGCATATATCTGCAACAAAACAGCAAATTGTACATTAGCACTCAACCAAAACTTTAAACATTCTCGTTTGTTTTAACCACTGGCACGTTGTCAAAGCCTCAGGCTGTATGTGTGTTTGCTTGTCTGTTTTTCTGTTTACATTCAAATGAGTGTGCATATTGTATGCTCATGTGCTTATCTCTGTTGTCCTAGAAATGTGTCTCTGTATTTCCCAAACAACCAATACAGGCCTTTATTTACTTTGGCTTTAATATTCAAACACAATATTATCCACCCTAACTGAGGCCCAGGAGGTCCTTGACCCCAACTGAAAAATAATTCATATTCCCTGTAGCAGTTTCCCTTTGCAAGCAGTTTTGGAAATTTGAACCGGCAACTTTCCAATCACAAGGTTTCTCCTCTAACGTTTTGAGGACTACACCAGCTTTTTGGGGGGAGTATGTCCCATTGTTCAACTTAACCTGCAGAGAATAAGAGGATATTATCCAGAAGATAACTCAATCAAGTTCACATCCTCATACTGAAACAAAACATTGTTTATGTGAACACTTCCAGCACCAGAGAGAACTGTTGGGTTTATCCCACTCCCTCCTTTAAAACAGGATGAAACTGATTCAAGGGAAACTTGGACATGGAAATTGTTGTGTTTACAATGGTTATTCAAGATGAGACTTTATAAACACTCAAAAGGGAAATATTGAATTCATTCTATAACAGAGTTGAACCCAGACCACCTGTGAGAAAACCAGGGACCCTAAGCACTAGCACATATGGGAAAGCCATCTAACAGACTTTGCCTAGATCTCCCAAAAGGACTTTCATCAGTCATTTGTGGAGATCTCTTTTAGTCATAGGCAACAAAAACTATTTTGTTATTTGCTGTTTGGAAGCATTTGATCATATAAAAAAATCTTCATCAGCAAATGTGGAGTTTCATTTTTTTTTCATCACTTTCAAATGAAATTGCGGTGCAAAGCAAGAAACCGTTGTTGAGGAAAGAATCTCCCAGGGTCCACTGAGTAGCTGTTTTAGTGCTTTTGGTCAAATCATCTGATTCTGATCATTTTGTTATCATAGGGGGAAAATCATGTTCATGGTTAAAAAAAAAAAAAACAATGACTAACGTCTGTCTCAACCTCCTCCCTGACGATGTTTCTGCACAGAAAGCATGTTGGTTTCATCCATCTCAGACATGTACGAGGAAACAGATACACTCCCACTTTGATCAGTCACGGAGGTTAAGACAAACTCCTCCTGTTCCTCAGAAAGGCTTCTGAACCAGGACAATAGTACTTTTAAGCCTTTTTGTCAGAGGATTGTTGTTTGAAAAAATTTTGCAAGTAATGGAATCAGGAGCAGCCAGAGCAAGCTGTTCAATGAAGAACTGCAGGTGAGAGGCTGCAACTCCATGCCGAGGTAACTTTAACGTGTCTAGGTGTTGTGAGGAAAACTATCTAGCTGTGCAGTATAAAAACAGATCACTTTTGCAATTATTTTTGATAACGTCTTCAACAATGTAATTTTGTTAGGTCAAGGTGTAAACAGATATATCAGCAACTTATCTGTTGTATTCCTGACAATGTAGTTGCTAGAAAGTTTTCTATATCAGCAAAGTGCACTTGCTGTTAACTTTGTAGCTACTGGTGAAAATAGATCAACCAGGATTCTAAAGAGATAAGCAAGGCTGTTATTCCTGTATGTTTCCCATCAATTGAAAAGTGCATCACCCTTTCCTATGTACCCTGAACTGCACTTTGTTTCCTACGCTGTCACTCATAAAGTTGGTTTTGCTCCTGAATGTGCAGGTCGCGCCTTAAATAGAAAAGGTTGCACAAGAAACTGGGAATCATTTGGTCATTAGCTCTCTTTGAATGTGAAGAGATGCTGGGGCATTCATGATTAATTGAGTGGACTCAAGTGATTTCAGTGTGTTTTGTGTCCTACATTAAATGACTTTTAAAAACCTGCAGCAAATGTAACAGATGTACTTAGATACTGATTTGGCCCAGGAAATGAATGGAAAGTGCCGAGACCGAATTAAAAAGTTCCTCCGTTGCTGCCGATTCTCAGTAACTTTAATTAGAGCAGCAACTAATTGTATGAGTGTGTGTATGTGCATGTGTCTGCATGTTTCTACAGTGATTATTATAATTGGACATTAAGCAAAAAAAAAAGAGCAGCGATGCAGATGTTTTCTGCACTATAATCGTCCCCCTGCTCCCCATTTACAACAATCAGAGGAGCACTCATGCACACACGCGACCAAACAGAGACACCCACACTAACATAATTTTGCAAATTAAATGTCCCATTATCCATCTCCTTGTAAATTCTGTCTGATTGCAGCCTGTCACATAAGCAAACACATACATTTGAAAACACGCCTATAAGCCCACAGAGATGGATGCTCACACACTCGTTCATTCACACTCTGTTCA
Source organism: Istiophorus platypterus (assembly GCA_016859345.1). NCBI lineage: Eukaryota > Metazoa > Chordata > Actinopteri > Istiophoriformes > Istiophoridae > Istiophorus > Istiophorus platypterus. The sequence continues at coordinate 23,281,200 of CM029134.1, read as the reverse complement.
CTCATAAGTCTACACACAGTTTCACACAATTCACACGACGGTGTTTGCTCAAGTTCACAGGGTAATGAACTCATCAAATAAAATGCTTGATGATGTTAAGGAAATCGGCTGAGACCCTGTTGTGCAACTAGTCACGACAATAAATATGATTGGGTATATGCAGCTGTTCTTAGGTGCATGTCTTATTTTTGTTTGTGTGTTTTTGTACCTTGTGCACAGTTTAAAGACAAATGCAGCACATTTTCAAACTTCTGTCAGTAAAGACAATGTTTTTGTTAACAGCAGTTGTTTATGGGCTTGCTTTAGGATCCCAGGGTCATACTGGACTGTAGGCAGTGCAGTAGACTCCAATTATTTCTACCTAATGTTTTTATACAACCATATAGCTTTACACAATTTGTGTGTTTTATTCTCATAAAGCCCTTTTCAGCTGTTAATGCTGCTGTCTGGCAGACACAAATTAGGAAGCATTAAGTGAAAATAAACAGGAAGAGCAAGCTTACCACTGATGCCAAAGCTTAGTCATGAAGTATAATTAATTTGTGGTTGTTCTCCATCTTATTTTTTGCACTTTGCAGTACAAAAAAATATGAAACAATGAAAAAATATCATGCTATTAATTAACCACGGAAGCGCTGAAATCTGCTTTCAATTGCCAATGGATACAACTTTGTTGACTCTCTACACATTTGCTATTTTTATTATCTTTCCACTGCTAGTAACAGTTGAGAATAGCAGATATGAGCCCAGATCTAGTAGCATTTTATGTGATATGTTCTTTCCACATATCACCCTTGCACTTTAAAGAAATCCAGAATGATTTCAGCGTTACTTGCCTCGGCGAATACAAGGATTACAAGGCTGAAAGCTGAGGGTTTTTGTTATGGGGTTCACTTGCACCTGTATTCTTTAAGCTTGAATGAATCTGGTTCTGCTCAAGCTGTTTTGCTTGGTAGAGAGCTGGCTCAGTGCTTAGTTCCCCTTTAGACTGACAAATGATATTCATGCAGAGTTATAGCTTTATATCACTGTCTAGCTGTATGAAGGCAGCTCTGGCCAGCTTTGTCTGGGTTACATTATCGTTGTTTAGTGCTGCAGCTGCAGTGCAGATTGATTTTAATGTTGATTGTATGGAAATGAATGTGAACAACTGGATACCAAGAGCAGAACATAACTACATTTATAATGTTAAAAAAGAGAAGCATGGGTTTCAAAATGATTATCTATGATAAATTGGTGTAGTAGTAATTTGGCTAAATAGGGCAAAAACACTGGCATGGTCTATCCATAAAATATGTGAGAACAGAGTATGTGCAGGTGAATGAGTAAATTCGTTTCCCATGGTCCAGCTTTTGGATTTTTCTGTGAGGACCTGAGATTTCTGAATATGAAGGAAAACAAGGGTGTTTATTTAACTATGTGTATAAATGCAGGTGCAAGGAGGGGGAGGTGTGAAGGAGTTTACCTCTTTGCAGCTGAATTCTGAGTTTATGATGATTAAGCTTTTTGTGTGTACTTGCAGATCGTCATGTGTCAATTTGCACTACTTTAAGCCACAACTTACTCTGTTTAGCTTTCTAATGACATTACAGTGGGTGAATAGGAGCAGTCCTGAGAGAGCAAGCTGCTAGGATTGGAGATAGATTTAAAATACAGAACACCACTGTTGCTGGGCAGTTGCTGCAGCAGCAACAACCTGCTGTCTGAAAGCACCTCAGGAGTCTACAGCCACAGAAGCATCTCTGTGAGGCTGAAACCTCAGCATGTTAACATGACCACAATGCAATGCAAACAGTTGATCCTATTTCAAGCAGGTACACAATATTATTTTAGTTTGTTATTATGGGAACATGACTGGACAGTAGGATTCATCCTCCGTAGACCATGAATGTATATATAAAACTTAATGACATTGCACCTAATAGTTGTGATATCTCAGTCCAGTGTAAAGTGATGGATGGTCTGACCAACAAAGCGTCAGTCCATTAGACCAGCATAACCATCTCCAGCAAGGGTGGAAACACCAGCAATATGCTGACACATCTTCCTACGCAATAAGGACTGAAATTCCATAAACGTCAATCTATGCATAAGTGCCACTGCCTCCCAACTGAACATCACATCTGCAGTGTTTCCCATACATGGGCTCTTCTTGGGCTGCCCGCCCAGGTAGACTAGGACCTGTCCAGGTAGATAAAATCATTCAGTTTCAGTTTATTATTGCTTTTGAGCACATTATTAAACTCGTTTCAAACTAACTCCTTTTTGGCCATACACGTCTTTTTCCCACCTAAAGGAGCCAAAGACCAATCCCTGCCCTGCCTCTGATTGGCTTATCCTAATATTCTTACCCTAACCCTATCCAATCATCACTCTTCATGCATAAACCTAGCCAACCCAATCAACTAGACAACAAGTACTAGCCAAGGGGTACAGATGAGTTTTCACCCCACTGCAGTTGCAGAGTGGGGACAGGAGGCTTCTCTGTGGACAGTTGCCAGACTAGCGTCTACCGATAGTCTGCATGTTAGGCATTTTAGGGGCATCTGTAAATTGTAGCTACAGAAAGACCCGGGTTACATTCGCCCCTCTAAACTGCATGAGTCTCTACATGCACTTCTGTCACACGCTGTACCACCCACCACCTTAAGTGAATTCTCAACCTGTGGGAAATACTGCATCAGTTACTAAAGGTAAACATCATATGTTTTAATAATATTAGTACAATAAAGGCAGGTTTAGCAGATTTTTTTCTTTGTCTATAAAAACCTAAATGAAAACTAATGCTGTACAAATATTCTCTCATTTTATTTACACCTAAGTCACATGTATTCCTTTTTTAATACTGTGTTTCTAGTATGTGTTCAGACTCAGTGATAATAAAACAGTTTTCGTTGACCCTGAAAACTCGTGTAGGCCTATTTCTTTCCATTTAGAAAATTGATCAGGAATCAATAAAGTATCTTACAGATAAGCAGAATCCATAATGGCATTGTACTGAATGAATTCTTAATAATTCCTATGCCAAGGAAGTGAATGTTTTAATAAGCATGAAAGCAAAGAGGAATCATGACCATTTCTGTAACCAGCTTTCAACCCATTTTTGGACTCACAGGAGATTTGACGAAATGCTTTCCACCATCATCATCAGAGCTAATGAGGACATTTTTGAGCTGGGAGCACATGTAGAATTATAGTGTCATAAAAAGCTGTCCGAGTAGGTTTGGGCAGTCGAATACCTCATTAAGAAACTAGTTTATGATGTTTTCTTTAGTTGGATATTTTTATAAGACCATCTATCTTACCTGTCACACACAATTTCCTCTTAGCCTCACTCTATCTTTCTCCCATGTCTCTTTATCCACCTTTCCTTATATTTTCTCTGCTGAAACCTTTGACAATCCTTTATAATGAGCATAGAGTTTCCATGGTAACCACTGGCCCCAGGTACAATTGATCTTCTAGAGTGTGCAGACGTCAGCTTCACTCTTTGTATTTGCACAGTCCGTCTTTCAAGTCAACTCTAGGTGACAGTATTTATAGATGCCTTTCACAAACAGGTGTGCCACAATTTGCTGGTCAGACAACAAAAGACACACAGCAAATCAGAGGAGGAACAATTCTCTAGGTGACCTCTGACCTACCTGTAAACCAACATTTCTGAAGAAAGATCTGTGGAGAATTGTATCTTTATTTTCCTGTGAGTAAAGAGTAAAGTCATATAGGAAAAAAGAAAGTCAGCACTGTACTAAAACACAAAGTGGTAATTCGCAGTATATTCAGGTGTTTATATGGAGCTAATGACAGGGAAGTCTGCTGATGTCTGACCTCAGTCACAGAGGAAAAATGAGGTGAAGGTTTTTAGCCATTCTAAGAAATGTGTGCTCTAAGGATGACAATATCTGTCAGTCTCCAACTTTGGTCCTGACAAAATCTCCACAACTGTTGGATTGATCGCCATGAAACGTTGTGAATTTCCTCCCCACTGGGTGAATTGTGACAAGATCCCCAGACTCTTCCACATCGGGTCAAAATTTTAATCTGTCCAATGCTTTGGTTTATGACCAAATAAATGGAAAAACAATGACATGTCTGTCAGCCTCAGTTGCACTTTGTAACTGCTGTAACTAATAAACAAGAGCATGTTCTCACTGTGAGTACATTACTGACGTCAGCATCCTAATGTTAGCATTTAGCCCGAAGCACAGCCATGTCAGAAGGCAGTGTCGCAGGTCAGCTAGCATGGCTGTAGACTCTTGGTCTTGTTTTGACATGTCTTTCACAAGTCCCCCAATCTTATTGAAGTACCAATTGAAGAAGGATGCGGACCAGCAGAGCCGGTGGCTGACGGTGACTTGACAGTGAATTAAAGTAATTGTTTTTTTAATTTCTTTTCTGTGGACTGTAAGGCTGCTGCTTTGCAACTAGTTTAAGAATTTGGGTTGGTTTAGCCAAAACTGCAAAAAAAAAAAAACTGCAAAAAAACTGCATGAGGCAGCAAAGCTCTTTACACACATACCTGCTAAAAATGTCACTGAACATCATCTATGGCAGATTAGAACTCGTGCTCAGTACTATGAATGCTATTATGTGTGTCATTGATTTTTCATGCAACAAATGCAATTAGGTGAGTTTCCCTGCCCTAATAGGTGCAGGGAAATGTCAATCAAGCACAGTTTCTACATGTCCTGTCGTCTTGAGAAGAGGTTTAATCGGGAAACATGAATGAAAACACCTTTGTCATGTACAGTGGGAGTGCTTCAAGTGAATTTGGATTGCTGTCCTGAATTCATGATTTATTTGTGTATTATTTCACTTTTTTCACCAAAGGATGCTCAATCTCTCCAGCCATGGCTCAGCAGGAAATGCATTTTCTTCTTTCTTTATGCAGCCAAACCTGCAGCTCATAGAGGTCTGGTTGTTTTTCTAACAATAAGTTTCTCCGTGTCTGTTGTGACATTTACAAACTCACAAAGGAAGGTACGCTATATACTGAGGAGAGAAGAATCTCAGTACAGTAGCTGAGATTTTCCAATCCAGAGTACAAGTCTGAAAAAAACACTGCTTTCCTGGAGTGTTGACCACTGTCAAAGCTGGGAAATAGGACAGTGGCGCCTCTCTGCTAGTTTGTAGGTTTACATAGAAAATAATTGGGACAGTTGTTTTGACGCGCATCAAATAACACATTCTGTGTCAAGAAAAGTGTGTTTTGGCACAGAATATGATTGGTTGAGCTTTACCTGTGAAGTTTTGTTTGTGGGGAAAAAAGTTTGAAAACTAGATTTTCCCTGCAACTTTCCAAATTAAACTCCAGACCTGGCTGCAGACTAAAATTTGTTTCTCATTGAAGAAAGCTATGCTCCCTGGCTGATTCATGGACTTGTAGCTCAGTTACAGACCATCTGTGCTCCAGTTATCAGATGGTTTGCTTAAGAATCCATGTAGAGTTTTAGTACCCTTAAGCCAGATTTTTGCCATTGCTCTACTAATTAATACGTCAGTTGGTTTGGTTTGGTTCCACCACTGAAGTCGTTATTGATTTTTTTACTTTCCTGCTCAGTCAAAGCACTCACACCAGTCTTTCTGAAAGGAAAAGAAATTTTATTGTTTTTGCAGGACTTGACTGAGGGATACACTTGAAAAATAGTGATGGTAAAGGTTGTGTAGGTTTAGTGTTTAGGGCATTTTCAGGCATGCTTCCCGAGTGGGGCACGGTAGAGTTGAATGGGGGGTGCGGTGGGAGAAACAAAGATATTGCGGTACAGCACAGTCAGTTATTGTAGCAGCACTGGCTGTGACACACAACTCATGGAGGCATATAATAGATTTAAAAAGTAATTGCACCCAGTCACCATGGTTTGCATGAAAAATGGTGCTCCTTCTCAGACTTGTAACTCAGTCAGATTTGAACAAGCATGATACACAAACTATTAAGTTGTTTCTTATTTAGTCTTTCGGAATATCATCGCCTGAAATTGGCATAAATCCAGGTCCTTATAGCTCCAGAACCTGTCTGAAAATCATGTGTCTATGTTTTCTTTAGTGCCAAAGTAATCCAGTGTCTTTATATCTATGGATACAATAAAATCAGGAACTGCTAATATCTAATTTGGCAGTTTTAGTATAGGCTAAGAAATAGTGTTCAATTTGTAACCCACAGCTAACTATCAGTTAGAAATGGCTCAATTACACATTTTGTTTACCAGGACCCCAGATTTCTGGCAGTGTAGGGTAGCTCAAAGACTCAGAGCATTATTATCCCCCAAATAGAAGGAGTCCATTAATAGTAACTCTTTTCATGCTGCTCTATTCATAATTTTGGGTATTTCCAAGGCTGAGAGAGGGACCCTGACAATCTCCACTATTTATATTGCAGGGGGTGGGGGGCCCACAGAGGCAGACTGAGAACGACCCTGTTTTAGGGTAATGGATTAGAATATGGAAGATTTGTATGTAACATTTCTAATGAGAGAAAAATGAATGCATGTTACTGTGAAATATTTATAACATCCATTATTTCAAGGCTAGAAACTGATTTAATTTACAGACAGTGATATCATTTTACCAAATAGCTTGCAAACTGTCTCAAAAATTTCTTTCTCCTCCATCCATTCCAACCTTCTCTCTCTCTGTCCTCCCTTTTCTTGCTCCCTCTGTGTCTCTGACTCTTTCTGTCTTGTTCTTGCTCTTTAGAGATTGAAAATATTTTCTCTGAAGTGAGGAGACAGAAAGCAAGCATGATTACTGATTTTCTGCTTGCTGGCATCTTATTGGAAAACAAACAGTAGTAATTAAGATGCAGATAATGGCTTCAAAGGTCTAGATATCCGAAACATGTTCATGCTCTCTCTCTCTCTTGCTCTCTCTCTCCCTGCTGCTCACACATGAACACACCATAACAAACAGGAGAGAAAAAAGCTGATCTGTGGTCAGGGCTAAATGTGGAGACGTTATGGCAGAAAATATTTACATGATGCCTGTTTCAGTGTGAAACACCTTCTCTACACGGTATGTTATTCTTTTATAATTTCGTGTCACATATTACTTCCATCCTTTATCCATCCCTCATTATACGTTTTCCTTTCCCTCCTTTTCTGTGCATGTGTGTGTGTGTGTGTGTAAATTACACACAGTGTGTGTGTTACGTATCCGGCAGGCAAGGAGCAACATTAGCTTATACTGTACCTGTTTTTGGTCTCTGCTAAACGTTGAAGGAAATATCTGGCTCCAAATGCTGCTAAACGCTGTTCTCCAGCTAGTCGCTAACTTTGTCTATCTGATGTTTGATGCTGGGCAGGTAATGTGCAGTGGATTTATCAGAGCTTTAAAAAAAAAAAAAAAACAGCAGCCTGCTGCAGCTGCAAACTGTTTTGATGAGAGACATGAGAGTGAATCACAGTAAAGGTTGATAATTCTCTTTGTGTCTACCACTATTAACAACACATTTCACAGTCATTTTTCCAGTTTTAATATGAACATATTGATATTGCAGCTTAGAGATTAATTTAAGTTAATTTCTCACTTACTTGAAAAGTAGTTTAAGATTTAAAATGAATGTGAATGATTTGACAAATACTTACATTTGTAAGTTCACTTTGTACACTGCTTGTAAAGGCTAAACAGGGGAGGTTATAGTCATTATCCATTTGTTATGCAACAGATTTCCCATGGAACTCTGAGGCAGTTCACGTGTCAACCTTGATACATCTCAAAGTAACTACAAAAATCTTTAACTTGCCTAATTCTTTATTTTGTGTTAATTGATTTTCCATCAATTGCTGTGATGTTGCAACTGGATCGATAACAACTTTTTAACCAACATTTAGTATCTTGCAATGTGTACAAAGCTTTTCAGATCCCTAAAGGAATATAGCTCTTTGTGTCTTTGCTGTCTTTGTGTCTGGTAAGCCTATAAACTTGACTTCTTGGTTAGTAATTCAATTGTCCCTTGTTACACCTGTAGCAGCATACCAAAGCCAGGTCAGCCTCCTGCTTATATTGCAGCCCTACATGTCCATGAATATACTGTAAAGTAAAGCCTGCTGGAACAATCTGCCATTCAATGTTCATAAAAACAGGACACTGAAATGTTAAATTGTTCATCTGAGGTCTTCTTTTTCTTCAGCACCTGCTAAAAAATAAAATCATTTTCCACATAATGTGAATTTAGGAGCAATCTCCTCTTGCCATTTTTTTATCCAACCTCTCCTGAAACCTCTTTTGCAGGGAGTAGAAAACTGAATAAACCAGTAATACATCTGTATCCCCCCTGGTGAAAATTGCCTTTGGTCCTCCAACCCCTCTCCAAAGATCTGTGGAGACTTTATTAATCAGATTTCTCAACAGCTGCTCTCAGTCTAGGTAGAACTGCTTCTGGCGATGACATCAGTTTGAGGGACCTGTGCACCCACCCACTCCTACTGGTTGTGGTAAAGTGAGATTTTAGGTGCCACTACACTCAGACAGTCCAGTCCTTTACTCCTGTGAACAGCGATGCTTCTTTAAGGTCCAAGATGATTCAGATGAATGCATCCAAATGATCCAGGCAGCGAGGAGACATTGGAGGGCTCAGTGTCCGTCGTGTGTGTTGGAATGCTATACACATCAAACAGCGATCACAGCAGTGTGCTTGTCTGCCACAGGAACAGACCAAATAAAAAACAGGCTCAGTCCCTGGTTTCGTGATGGTATTTCACAGGTTTGTGTCAGCAGATGGAAAAACCTCTACTAGCCACTGGTTTACTCTTTAATTTGAGCAGTGTTAACATCACCGTGCAATGTGCAATGTCATACCCAGTCCTCATTTCATCATTTTCATTGTTCAGGTTTGTGTTCCCTGTTGTGACACAAATGAGACCAATCATGGCTTAGCTAGGCTTGTACCTTGAACTCTGATGTTTTGTTAGACCTTCTGTTGTTATCATTATCCCCTACTGTTGTCCCTGTGCCTGCTCAGTATCTCTAGGAATTGCTTTCCTATTTGATTAATCTAGTGGAAGTAGCAGTGTGCCCTTTATGTAATGAGGCAAAAAGTAAAGGTCAATGGTAGCCCAAGACACATCTTAACTTACTAATATTGACAATGACATCCTGTCAAAGACTGATAATTCTTTTATAACGATTTTCCCTTAACCTTGAAGCATGGCATAGCTATCATGTTCAAATAGCCAGTAAAATAAAACATTTTAAAGGAAAACACAATTATTAGTGCTACAACACTGGAAAAATTACAAGAAACAGAATAATAAAAGAAAATTGAAGCAGCCAAAGCCAAAATATCCTGACTTTTTGTTTTTGGTTTGGGTCAAACTTGAAAAACCCTGGATCTTAAATTTCTCATGATGCAATTCAGTAGCATATTTGGTGAGATCCTCTCAACCACATTGATTCCCACATCTCTTAAACTTTACAAACAGTTTGTGACACATAAATGTCATAAATATATATGTGTAATTGGTTATTTCCATAGACTAACCATCTCCTCTCAAAGCCACAACAGACTTTAATTATACATCTATTTCCACAGGTTCATTAGTACTTCTCATGACATTTATTTATGTAAATGAGTGTCTGTGAAAAAAAATTATCACTGAATTCCAAGAATGTTATCATTTAACATAACTCAGGATTTTACAAATCCGTCTGTGATCAGTGGTCTGGCTGGGTTGCTTACATACTCACTGACAGTCAGGTGAGTGAGTCTGTATGCACGCAAGGTGACACAGCACCAGAGAGCGGCTACATCAAATTAAAGGCCACGACATCTGTGAAACGAAACAACCAAAAAATAAAAACATCCGAACAATCTGAACTTTAGTAGAGGGTTTTTTTTTCTCTCCTGTAAATTTTAAAAAGTAGCTTTCCGCTCCCAGTTCCTTCCCTGTCAAATTCTTGGGGCACAACAGACCAGAGCTGCTCCACTGCCTGCTGAGAGACAACCTTTGTTACCACATTACATTAATAAGAAGAGCTTATTACGCTCACAGGATTTCACATTTACCTTAATGCAAAATGTATTATGCTAACAAGATTATTACACAGTTAGCGGAGTTTTTACATTAGCAGTTTTAACTCAACTCTGTCCTTTATTCCCTCCCACTAAAGCTAAAAATACTGACTTTACAAAACAGCACATACTCCCTCACCGACACACAAACACATGTAAGATATGCTAAATAGTGAACGGGGCTTGATATTGTCACAGAGATACAAAGGACATTTCCTCTGACCTGAGTCTGCTGTGTCAGCAATGTTCTTGCAAGTGTACGTGTGCATGGCAACTGACTTTAAAATAAGGCCCTAGCAGAAAAATACAGACCTGGTCAAAATCATTGGCACCACTGAATTTTCAGGATAGAATATGAAACATCCTCAGAAATAAATGTGAATGAAGCAATTTTGTACAATCTGAATTTTAATAAAATGTTCAAGGTTACTGAGTAACAATTTAAAAAAATGCTTTCATATAGTAAAATAAAAATATAGACGTGAAATGTACATTTGAAATAATCATTAGCACATTTTGATTAATTTAAATTAGTTCATCATACAAATAAAAAACAAATTGGACTCACTTGTGCTTAATCTTTAGTCTTCACATGACCTGAATTAACCAATGAATGACGGTTTTAGTGCAAAAAGGGGCTGATTGTTTCAAATTTCTTTTTCAAAAAGGTGAAGACGGGAGCATCAGAACTGTTTATATCAAAACATAACTAAGGCAAAAGCTCCAAGGCCAAAGATCTCGAAATCCCTGTTTCAACAGTTCGCAATGTTATGAAGAAGTGTCACAGTCATAATACTGTTAAGATGCTTCCGAATTGAATCCTGGCTCTAACTTCATATTTAATGCACAGACATGAGAATGGTATCAATCTTCTTGCCTAATTTTCAGCAAAAACGGAACACACTATTTGCTTGTGAAAAATAATTGTTTTCACAGGTGGAACCTAATAAACTGGTAACTCGGAGTAGGTGGTGTGAAATACTCGTGAAAAGAACTGCTGTTGTGTGTATGTACTGATGTTGTTAGGTCTGAGGCTTCTTCTTCCAGAAGAACGTGTTTACAGCCTTTCGGTCTTGTACAGATTTAAAAATTTGACACAGATTTGAAAACTGCCTGGACTCAATCATCCATCACTGTGAACATCCATTTGGTTTTATCAGTGTTTCTGCATTGTCATTATCTGTCTTTGTCAGAGCTGAGTGGTTTCCTATCACTGCTGCATTACATTACACTCTGCTAACTGTCAGTCACCTGACAGCCAGGATTAAAGCTGATATTGTGTGTATCATGGTAGAACATTTACTGATAAAACTACAGTATTTGTTTAAATTCACCATAGCCATAGTTTGAAACAAGATCCTTAGCGGAATTTTTATTTATAATCTCATCATACATCATAAAGAAACTTGTGACCTCTTCATTGGCTTTTATTGCATTTACTGCTCTCAAGGCTGGAGGCTGAGGAGCAATGGAGAGTGTCAATATTTCAACAGGGAGAACCATATAAAGACTAAAGAAACACTCAAAGAGTAGGAAGGTGGAAACTATCAAAAAAGTAAGGAGAAAGGTTGAGGATCGAAGAGGAAGAAAAAGTAGGTTTGAAAATGTTCAAGGATTCAGATGGTCTGTTCACAAATCTGTCCAAACAAGAAAGTTGACATCTGCCAAGAGCGTAGAAGGAGAAAGAAAAAAAAATACTTTGACGTTCCCTCTCCTAAAGGCAAGAGATGTTCAGAAAGATGATTTGCAACTCTTTGTTTCTGGAGAAAAGAGGACGGTACAAAGGCACTCGCAGCGTCACAAAGGAGTTGGTGCCGGATTTTCTTCACATAGAAAGTATCTTTACCCATCATATACAAGCTGCTCAGTGCAGGAGCAAAATAGTCACTAAAATACTTGTAATTAACCATTCACTAGGCCCCAACCCCTTCACTGACACTACTTCTGTCAAGTTTTCCATTACGCTCAGCACATTATACGGATTTTTTTTTTAAACAATGGATCCTTAATTTCAGACAGTGATATTCAAAAGGAACCTCTAATTCTAGCAAGTCCTGGATTTTGTTTTCTGAAATAACATTTGCCAATTTTATTAGCTGTAGCTAACATGGTACCGGCATGTAGAACAAAAAAACATTAGAAAAATGTAAGTTGAGATCTAATCCTGTTTGGCTGCTTAGCTTAATGCTTGATTGTAATTTCAAACCTTATGGTTTCACTTATAATAAGGATAACATTTGAGGGCTGGCCAATGTAAGAATGCTATACATTGAATTCTCTGGTCATTGGCGTTTTTACCTAACATGTACCCAACAAACTAATGTAGGTGGTAATAGCAGATTTTAGCTTTTACTACAGCCACACGCCTACTGTTCAAACATGTGAAAAGAAATCATAAGGTTGACTCATATTCCAATAAAGCATAACAATCTGTTGTCTGAAACTTTTGAAATATTAGGATATTGTTGAAAGCATTAATGGTTCAAATTCTTTTATAATAAAACAAATATCTGCACTGCTTTTTTAGCAGCATGTTGAAAAATTTTGCATTATAGACAGAGAACTGCAATGTACCCATCATGGTTCTAGTCTAGATAAGTATTTTAATCTAATCTAAAGGTTGTTAGAATATCATATTTTGTACTACTTGGGTAATCTTGTTATTTCAGTACAACAAAAACAGTGAATATCAAATTAAAGCACACAGAGCTGGATGCTGCTCCTCAGAGTGATAAATTGGGTGCTGCAGTGTCCCATATTTTGGTTTATCTCCTACATATTGTTCAGTGGTTTTGCCTTGTCCTTTCCTGTAATAGTCAGCCACAGTGGAAATGAGCCTGGGATTGTTCTGTGGTTTTAATCCCCCAAAGTTATGTAGCCTACCACAGTTCTGCGCTGTGCTTCAGTGCTTCCCCACACATGGATGAACCGCTGATTGTGCTTCAACTTTCAGATGGATCAAACCTAATCTAACCACATGTGTGATGAAGGGGACAGAGCAGGAGGGAAAGTTTTTACAATGCTCTGGAAAGTAAGAGCATGACAGGTTGTTTGTCTCCATACATGCCAGTCTGACAGATGGGAGACCTGTCCAGGGTGTACCCCGCCTCTTGCCCTGTGTCAGCTGGGATTGGCTCCAGGCCCCCGTAACCCTCCAAAGGATAAGGTATAGCTAATGGATGGATGGGTGTTCAGTTAGTAATTCACAGCACTGTATTCTATGAAGCTTCAGCTGATGATTTTACTTATGATATACTATTATCTAAATAAATGTTTATGGTTCTGGGACTTTATTGCATTTCAAGCTATTTCTGGGCAGTGAGCAGGTAAATTTCCCATAATCGCTCTACATTTTTTATTTATTCATGGTTTTCTGCTGCTGTAGCTCATTGACACACAGGTGAAAATAAGTCCACAAAGGTAAGGCAGGGGAACAAACTGCTTCGTACAATGTGCTGTTCAGCTACATCTGAAGGCAAAATTGTTCATAGCTGTTCCGAACAGGCAAACTAAGTGGCAGGGTAGGACACCAATAATCATTTAAATATAGGGATAATGGCATCCAGTTTCTGATGATCTTTCCCTGATGGCATTCACCTGTTTGTACACAGGGAAAAGACAGATTTTGAATCCAGTATGTTTTTATTTTTCTGTCACCTGCAAGACTGCCAATAAATACAACAAATTATGACCACAGTCTCATCATATATATGTTGTGGCAGCCATTGTAAACCACAACAGAAATTATCATCCACTTTTGACTTTCGATTGAATTTTAAAAATATAAGACACCGAACAAGGCTTTGTCTTGAACTACAATCCTGTCCCATTTTTTCTACTGTGTTGCACTTCTGGGCATTACAAGCCAACCTAAATCAAAAGGGTGTGCTGTTTTTAAAATAAAGCCAGAGTCAGTGAGTTTAACACTTGCATTGCGCGGTGCCTTAAGCAGATCTCAAGAGCGAAGCTTTAGCTCTGCCTTATCAATGCAGAGGACTGTATCACACACCAGTAGGCCCTCCCTAAGCCAGTTTCTTGTTCTCACTGCTCAGCACACAGACTAAAATCAAACTTGGTTGGTCAGTGGACACCTGGTGTTTTCCCCTGGCAGCCTTATTCTTATAGCACAGCCTCCACACACACACACACACGTAGGCACATGGAGTCAACGTTGGAGGCCCTGTTTCCAAATAAGTGTGTTCCAGTTCAGTTTCCAGTGAAGGGTGTTCCCTGTGGTGAGTGCACAGGGAAGCAGTAATTACCTGGAGTTTTTCAAACAGTGCTGCTGGGAACACACAAGACACACTCATGCGCATGTACAAGACACAGATACACAAATAGGTAAGCAGTCACTTAACTCTTCTATGGGGCACTTCATCTAATGAAAGATGTATGTTTGTTATATGTGGTAATATCAAGGAGATTATCAAACCTACACACATGATAATCTGCACGAAGTTCAAATTTAGCATAATTCAAGCTTAAGTCTTCATTCTGCAAAAGGAAAATATTATCGTCACTCCCCACACCCTGTTGTGAAAAGCTTGGTGTTTCCTCATTAGAAGTGATCAAGCAGGACTCTTGGTCTCAATGTTTGATTCACCCGGTTTATCCTCAAGCCCTGAAAGCAGCTCTGGAGGGAGATCCTTGCACCTTAAAGAAATAATTTACTTTATTCCAGTGAAACATGTGAGAGCATGTTCATCCTCCGACCATGACTTTGAGGACTTGAATCTAAAGCTGTTGTAAGTGAAGGTGTGTTTATTTATTCACTTTCTTATGCGTGTGAATGTGAATGAAAATGGGATAACAACATTCTCACAACACAACAAATGCCCAATATCAAAGGAGAAGAACCATTGGACTACAAATCATTTATGTGTGTGTGTCTGTGTGTGTGTGTGTGTCTGTGTGTGTGTGTGTGTGTGTGTGTGTGTGTGTGTGTGTGTGTGTGTGTGTGTGTGTGTGTGTGTGTGTGAGTGTGTGTCACATGTGTGTAAGTAGCTTCTTCCTCTAAATCTACAGCCCCAGATGAAATTATAATTAGAATCAATGACTCAAGTCCAAAGTCTTCAGTGATTCTGGTGGGACAGTTCTTGGGCCAGTTTACATCCTCCCCTCTACACACACACACACACACACGCACACACACACACACACACACACACGCACACACGCACGCACACACACTTGCTGTGAACAAGCCAACTGTGGCCTTGGGACAGAAAACTCATGATGCTCATCACTTGGTTGATTTTCAGTAGCAACAGGAGACATGTGTTCCACTGCCAATAAATCAGCCCTTTAAATTGAATTGAGATATTATTGCTTCCAGCAAAAACTTTTTTTCCAATTTAACCTTGTTTTCTCTCAGTAAAACAAACCTTTGGTTTGGATTAAATTGGTGCTATATGGATACCATTGATTTCCTTGTAGCTGCATGTTTTGTGAATCCTAATTCTAC
The DNA here is from genome assembly GCA_016859345.1 of Istiophorus platypterus. Classification (NCBI taxonomy): domain Eukaryota; kingdom Metazoa; phylum Chordata; class Actinopteri; order Istiophoriformes; family Istiophoridae; genus Istiophorus; species Istiophorus platypterus. Next base: position 23,265,730 of record CM029134.1, on the reverse strand, counting down.
TTAAAATACTATAAATACGAAGTTACATTGTATTACCTGCCATAACAAATCAAAAGCACAAAACTTCAAACTGTCTATGTGACTTGATCTCATGCTTTGTGTAAATTAGATTAGTTTTTTTTCCCCCAGCCTCAAAGGAAGAGAGACATTGTGCCATTGAAAGTGCATTGTGCCTCTTAAACTTCCCTTTCACCAAACTGCTGAACAAGTGTGACAAGTTCAGCTGTGAATCAGTACAGTTACTAACCCTCAGCCTAAGTGCTGTTGCAGGTTGTCTCACTTGTGAGATAAAGCTGTCTGTGTCTGAGATCGTTTATCAGTTTGTTTGCTTAAGTGTCTTCTAGGAGACATAACACCATCTAGATAAAGAGAAAGAAAGTCACTGCACGCAGATGGCCTTCCTCTCTGTAATCCTTTGCTTTGTGTCCGACAAGTGATGTTGTCCTCTTCTTTCTCTGTCTTTGTCAATATTTGACATGCTTGAAATCCCTGTTTGGTGTTACTACATATTCCTGTAAACAAAGACAGAAGAATTCGATTGTTTACAAATGTTGACGCAGAATGTTTTTCTGAGCAGCAGTGACTTATATGACTGAGGTAGCAGCCAGTGGCACAGAAGTGGGCCAAATGTCTGGCTGCTGGTGTGTGTGGAGTTGTATGTACTCAGTAGTATGGCCATAGTCTAAACGCTGGTCATACTGGTTCTTTGGAAAGAAACAGTAGCACATACACATTACAGTCATTGCACTCCATTTATTTACCAGAAACTTTGTCACGATGCAACTTACAGTAATTGTATTCAACTCCTATACAAACAAAAGTTGTATCAAAGTCAAAGTTTGTTGAAAATTATAATTGCAAGCCAATAATGGTTCTTATAAGTAAGTGATGGCGTCAATGTTTGTATGGTCTAAAATAGCCTAAATAGTCTAAAATGTGTTAAGCCTGTGGTGAAGGTTGGCAGGAACTCTACTATCCACACTTCTGTAGGAAATTCATTCCAGCATAGTGGTGACAAAACGGAGAACAGATGGGCGAACACAAGGTTCTCAAAGTGATGTGGGCAGTTAGTGGTCCAGAGGCTGAGAATCACAGTGGTTGTATGATGTGGTAATGCTGACAAACGAAGCACAGCGGCAAACTCCTCAACTCTTGTCACAATTCCCCTTTTTTGCTGAGAAACACGACTTCCATAGGAATAGCGTGCTTATACAATTGTGACCTGGTTTCAGTAAAAACCCGCTGAAAGCTGCATGTAGTGCATCTGCAGCAATTATTCTCTATGTAAAATCCCACATCAGTGGCATATTGAAAAACTTTAGGTAACCATCATGAAACCATTTTCAATAAATTTGGTTCAAGATTTGGCACATTTGGCTTCTCTGCCTTGACTGCGTCCCCTGCCCGTATGCTGTGTGTGATTCATACTACAGAGCTCATTAAATGACATGACAAAGAAAAAGCTAAGCAGCAACAAGTACTTAAAAGATAAAATCAAACCAAAAGACAGAGAAATAATCAGCGGTATAACTGTTTTCTTTAATCGCTGATTAATCGATCATTTATTCAATTAAGAGTTCAGATGGAATCTGTACAACTGGCCTCTCAGTGGCTGCGGTGCAAGCTGCAGGCCTGACCGCTGAGAGGAGTTTGGGGTTCTTGGTCTTGCTTAAAGACGTAGACAGGAAGAGGGATGGAGCTCTGTGATTAATGGACTATTTGCTCTACCTCCTACACTAAAGCCACTCAGCTTAGTCTAAGTTGAATTATTTGATTATTAAAATAGTCAGCAATTACTTTTTATCAATCAACCAGCCCCCACAGCATAGGCTGTTGGGACTGTCATGTTTTTCATCCCTCTTGAGATTGCAAAACTGATAAATACAAAACACATAAAGTGTGATAGATTACTAAACCTGTGTTTCAAGTCTCTTTAAGGCTATTTTTCATACTATGGTAGTCACCTGCCTCTGATATTACTTCTAGGCTAGATCTTCAGTTGTGAATCCATAAATCACAACTTCAGTTGTTTGAGGCTCTGTCAACGCACATCTTTGTACCCAGTCTCTTAGACTGTATATTACCTCAAAAGAACTCACAGTAGTAATGGTGCAGAGAGGCAGTTGTGTGGAAAACCCTTTCTTTATTTAGGCCAGGTGCAGGATAATTGAGGGAATAATGATACTATTCTTTGTTGCAACCTCATTTCATGAATTTGATAAGACAGAGTACAATAAAAAAAAAAAAGTACTGAATGGGAATCCAGCTTTTTGAAATTTGCAGGTAACATAATCTAATAGAGTAAATTGCTGCAGAATCCTGGCTGAGGTTGAAGGAGCAGATAAAATTTTCTTTGTTGTGCTTATCACCTCAATGAGTTCTTTGAAGCAAATCTACCAGGTACCTTGGCTAAGTATTTCACCGCCAAATACGGTGTTATTCATATTAGTGATAAGAGCTTATTAGTGTAAGGGCACATAGGGCAAAGCAGTCTGGGAGAGGGAGGAGACAAAAGCAGAGTATGAAGAATGAGGAAGATGAAGGATCACTGGGAAGACAGCTTTTTCCTCTATGATCAAAACCCAGACAAAAGACACACACACACTGAATGAGTGTTGTGGAGTGTCCATGTTGCCAAGGTGACAACATCAGTGATCACATCAATTACTCACAGAATAGAGAGGTAACACACCTGCATCCCATGTTTACCCAGCAGTCCAACCTGACACAAGAGTCCTAATCAGTGTCTGCTGGGAAGTGGGTTTTTGCACTGTTTTGAGGACTTCCTGTGTGAATTTCTTTCTGAAACAGTAACTAGAGAATAAACTTTCAAAACAGGATCATTAATGAATTAGTGAGTCAATGACTCCTGCGAGATGCTATGACTCACTGCTTCTTGTCTTACATCTCTGTGGGCTTCTGAACCTGTTGTGAAGATTTCATTTTCATGGAAGGTTGAAGTTTCTTTTCCTTATTTCCCAAATGAAATAAGGCTTGTCTTACAAAACACAAACAAAGTATTCTAATGAATAATGAATTTTAATGAATAAACATGAGTGACAAAGACACATAAGAACAGTGAAAGCTAAACTGCTGCTGTTCCAAAAGCAGGAGAGGACTGCTGGAGGTAAAATGCGCATAGTGTGATGCTTATGTAGATCATTTTATGGATATGCTGATACTAAGGTGCATTTGATGCTCTTAAATCTCACCATTTTGTTTTTTTTCATCCTTTGTCTGTTAAAAATTCTCTATTTATAAACTCATCCTAAGTTCACAATAAGAATGCAACAATGGCCAGTTGTTGTAATCTACCTGTTATTCGTCAAAAGTGATTTTTATAGCAAGTGAGTAAATAGGGATTTCCAGTTCCACCCTGGTATGGAGCTGACATACTGTAGGTCCTTGTAGCTCCTGATTCTTCTCACCTATTTAGCGCATTCCTACGACCATGAATGAATAATTTTCTTTAACGTGATACTGTTTAAAAGTCACTGTCCAAACCTTGTTCGGACACAGAGCTCAGGCAGCCATAAGGAAACAATATTGTCACAGTGAAACTTCTTTATGAGGAGCTTCAGGTCTCCAATGGGGCTATCCTGACCTCAGGGCCAAAATTCCAACTTTTGCAAGGAGTTCAAACAAGAAATTTGAAGTTTTACCTTTTTTTTGTTTGTTTTTTTTTTGGTTTATTTTGGGTTCTTGTTTTTATTTCTGCCAGCGATGACTTGTGATATGTAAGTCAGGACAAACAACCGTTGGGTAATCACCCAACTGATGGCTGTGGACAACAAAGTATGACTGCAGATGTGGTTGCCTGATGACACTGTTGCCCAGTGGAAGAGCCGTAAGATTCCAGCCTCATCATCAATCAGCTCTGATGTCCAGCAGGAAGCTGTGGACTAACTTGCTGGCCTACCTGCCTGGTGATGTTCACTTATAGAGTTTATTCTGGTGTACTATCTGTTTTTTTGAATGCATGTGTGCATGTGAATGAAGTGGGCAAGAGTGTTACAACATATCACGTTATAACCCAAATTATATATATATATATATATATATATATATATATATATATATATATATATATATATATATATATATATGTATATGTACATTCTCCTGTTCATATTAGATCATGTTTAAATATGCTGTTACCCCCTGTATCCACAATATAGAATACACATTTTGCGTATTAAGTAAGGGCAACATTTAGAACAGCCTTCACAACAATCACTTAAGCACATAGTACAGTGTATTATGAAGAGTGTAACACTTATTTCATATACTCAGGGGTGCTAAATTTAGCAAATTTAAGCTGAACAGTTCAGCAGCAGGTTTACCGTTTCTGCTTCTGGTTTAAATCCAGAGGGGCAGCAGTTTTGATAAGCAAGACTACTCCTTTTGCTTGTTCCCAATCTTTTTCTGAAAGCTAGGTCAGCTGTGTAGTTGCAGAAGAGAAGCTATACTATGTCCCAGTTATTCGAATCTGTAGTTCATATATCTTTTTTGTTTAATGTCTTCATATGTCATGGTGGAAGACAGATGTGTGATTTTCAACATAAACTCCAGATTAAAGAAGTCTAACATAATAGTGGGATCACTGTCTTTTCTAATTGAACCAAAAATGAGCCCAAATGGTGAATAACCTTTACCACACCCACAATGTGCCCAGCAGTTTTGCATTTATTTTCCTTTCTGTGTTGCTCCTCTGTCATTTTGTTCTTTCTTTCACCCCATGCCTTCCAGATAACTTCCCTTTTTCTAATATATAAGTTTTCACAAAAGCCCCTACGGACAACTGTAGAGACTTTTTGGACAAACCTTAGCTCCTCTCTGTAGAAGAGAGTCGCCAGTATTGCCCCCTCTGGAGAAACACCTCATTATACATCTTATTCAGTTGTATAGCTAACAACAGCTGACACAAATGTGAATGAGCTTTTAATGTTCTCTCTGAGGGATCATTTTATGGGTAAATATAGCCAAAATCACAACTTATGTGTATAGTGATTTTGTCAGACAGTGTCTGTAACATGTCATCTTAATGGGTCGCCTTTCAGTCATTAAGTCACACTTGTTCCGTTTTCTTACAACAAAAACAGAAAAACTTGTAAAGAGAACAGCTTTATTTTGAATTCTGCTCCAGTAAAACATTGTATTTGTTAACACAGAGGGGCAGAGAGAAACAAACAGATGAAGGGCAGTTCAGCCATATACTCATTTTTGACCAAGTCATCTTTCTTCTTTAGAGGTCTTACCCCCAAATAAGTGCAAATCTTAATAAAAGGAACCAAAGCCACATTTCTGACCATTCCCCACATCTACTACAGTTAGTGTTTCAGTACTAATCAGCTGCTTCATGGTGAATTAATAATTTACTGTTGACAAATAGTGTATTTGTTATATTAATTTCAGCCCATATATGTTTCTATAAATGATAATGAGAAAGAATCAAAAGGAACACTATGGGGGGCTCTTAAAGCATATATTCTCAGGCAAGTCATTTTTTATATTAAATTTGCCCACTCCACCTGTCTTAAATGCCTGTCTGAGATTTCAGATGAAATATTAGAAATTGTTCACCAGAATTTAATAACACCCAATCAACACGTCTACAGTAAGAGGATTTCTCTCCAATCAGAGTTCAATTTCCTTTCCACTTAAAATTTGGCTAAGCGACTATTGCAGACAAGACACAGATTGGATGAGCAGGATGAGAAGGCAGCAGTTGCATGAAAACTCTTAGCTGAGATCCACATGGCTTCTGGTGACATGATTTAAATCTTCTGACACAAGTCTTTATAAGTCAGAATCAGAGTCCAAAAGTGACCCTAAATTAATAAGTGACTTTCTAAACAAACTACAAAATCCAACAAACTACAAATTTCAATTTACAAATTTACAATTTACAAATTTCAACAACAGATGTCCGCCACGAGACCAGTCTTGAGGATCCTCTCTGACTTGATGACTTAACACATGCAGTAAAAATTGTGCAACGCTCTAAAAATCCTGGCCCTGTTGGGTTCACCTCTAAATTCTGTCTCTAAATTAATCTCCCCTATATAACTTGATGCCTTTAACAAAGCCTTTGCTCCTAAAACTCTACTGCCTACCTTTTGTCAGGCACCCATACCAGTTTTGTCAAAGGTAGGTAAAGACCTAAGGGAGCCAGATTCACAACAAACCAATTAGTCTTTTAAATAATGATAGCACATCATTAGCAAATACGTATGTCACACAACTGGAAAAAAAAATCTCCCATCAATCATATCCACAGATCGGACAGGGTTTGTCAAGACATTTGTTGTTTTCTAACCTCTCTGGGCTCTACAATATTTTCCACGAGCTTGGCCCTTGAGCATGCAGAGGTCCATGTTTCTCTGGATGGTGAGGAGGCCTTCAGCAGAGTTGAATGGGACTCTTTTTTTTCTTTTTTTGCTGTTCTTGGAAAGTTTGGCCTTAATTCTATATAATTTTATAGATTGAGTCAAGCTGCCGTATCAGTCCCCTCTTGCTTTTGTGCAGACCAGTTCCTTTAGATCTTTCTATTTCCCCCTGGCACCGCGTGACAAGGCATAAATATTTGGGTGCTGTAGTCATGAGGGGTATTGCCAGTGAACTTTAAGTCACTATTGAGTTCACTATTTATGAGCTTAAGAGGCGGTCCCATCTCCCCATCACTATGGCAGGCTGGATCAATGCTGTAAATATTAATATTAGTATAAATTTTTTTTCTATTTCAAACTGTTCCTATACTAATATGACATTCTTTCTTTACATCCATTGATGAACTAATTTCTAGTTTCATTTGGAACAAGAAGAGACTTAAAATTAAGAAAGCTTATATGCAGCAGTCATGACCAGGTAGGGCGATGGGACTACTGCATTTTGAGCTGTGCTGTTGGATGTGTAACCTACATGCTCTCTCCTTTTTTAACCAAGTCAATTTACCCCAGTCCCACTTTTTTATATTCCTCAAGGTTCATGGTTTTATTTAAGCTAGTTAACCTTCATTTCCCACTTTGCCCATGGAATCTCTCTTTTTTTAGAGCTCTCAAAAATGATGGATGTATCTTTTATTTATAATTCCTTGTTTAATTGACAGAACCCATCACTGGAAAATTTAATGTCTGCATGGGAAGGGGATTTCGGGGGTGGCTTTGAAGGAGGAGCAGCCAAGAAGAGCACTTGAAGGCATGAATAGAGCCTCACTCTCACCCTAGTTTACCCTGGCACAGCATGATTTAATTCAAGGTGCTGCATCGCCTTCATTTCTCTGAAGTGAAATTTTCTAAAATGTTCCCAGATGTAACTTGAAAACACCACAATTATCTCTGTACAAAAAAATTATCAACAATTGCCTCCCACTGTGCTCCCACATTAATAATGATAAAAGGCTCTCCTAAGGATGACGATATCTCGCAATGCTGCTGTAGCAGCCTGCATCGTTACTTTTATCACTATGTAACAGCTTGGTTAGGATGTGTTATCTGACAATGTCCAAAGACTAGAGTTTATAACTGCTCTGGACAGCTAGACTTTATGGTGTTGCACTTGGCTGAATACAAAAACATATGTATGAAGAAGTGCTTGAGGAATGAAAAGGAGCTTGAGAGTAATGTTTGAATCCTGTTTAGTTTCTCACCTCTACACATTAATCAAGACACTGTGTGAAGCAGGTATGTGTGTTAAATGGCAGTTTCTGAACGAAAACAGAAAACAGTCAGGGAGCCTCAGATGCTATTTGACGGTCTAACAATAATTTCATTTGAATCATAGCCTGAGTATTACTATTATTAAATATCCTTCACAAAGGAGGTTATTATGCCATAATAATATTATTACATTTTGGTGTAGATTTTGACAATATATTTTTAAAGCACTAAACTCCTATAGGCCAAAAACTCCTAAAGTATTAGTTGCAGAAGCAGAAAAAAACAATTAAAATAATAATGTGGTTAAATATTGCCACTCCGCTTCGTTTGTGAGAGAGTGTTTTGAGAAATGGTGTGATGAATCATTAAAATTAATCATTAAGTGGTTCTACAATTGTACATGTTGGAACATGGGGAACATGAAAAAAATGCTGCATAGAGACCAGTGCTGTGGACATGCTAAATACCCCTCTGGTGTTATAAAGATGGTTTATAGTGAAAAACAGGACAATGCAGTAAAATTCTTTTGAGTGTAAAACTCCTAACAAACATTCTGTGACCATAAGACCGTAAAAACAGTCATGAGCTGTATTCACATCCACACCCATGCACACATAAGTCATGCATGGCAATAACATGGTATGTGAATTAATGAGGCAACTAAGTTTACTGCATAAGCATACAGACATCTAAACATACACACACACAGGTGTGTGGGTAATATGCCAGATGCCATTGGCTGAACACACAGTGGGCTGAATCGGAATGGAACCAACTTTGGCTCAGTATAAATTAGTTTAATTGTTGGCACCTGTCCTGTCCAAAACTATATTTGAACACAGGATTTTCTGACAGCCCAGCAGGCCTGGGTAAAGCCTCTGGAATTCATTCTGCCCAGGGAGTGACAAATCAATACCACAGAGCAAAATCACAGAGAGGTTGTTAAAGATAAATATGGAAATCACATACCATGACTGGGGGGTTTCTATCTTAAACACTTTGTACTGTATTTTTTACTGTGATTTCAGGTGTACAGAGCAGCCTGGTGAAACTCTGTCCCACATGATGATATAAGAAAAACTGCTCATGAAAATGAAAACATAGCCTGGTTCCAGACCTCTGAATCACTCCAAACATCTCAATGTTTTTCAAAGATTTTGATGTTGTGCTCACAGTGCAGTCAGTGCGTAATGGATGGGATAATTTAGGCATGGAATAAAGCAATAAATCTGGTTCTGCTGGGTGCTCTACATTTAAATTAGCACATTTCCTCCATTGACTTAGCATGTCTGTTTGGTTTAAGAGAAAATAACCTCAATCTCCTCATTCTCAGACTGAATAATTAAGAAAACAAAAACGACAATTTAGCAGACATTCGATTTCAATTTAAAGGTAATTAATTAACTGTGGGCACGACTAATTAATCGAAAATGTATTTTTAACTAAAGTGTATTTTTTGCTAACATGCATGATATCGTGTGTAAAGTTAGCATGTCTTAAGTGTTAGGTCACAGGCACCTGGATTGCTGTTAACTAGAAGACAGTATGCTAACATACTAACAATTGCCATGTTAGTTTTCATCCCAAAGTACAGCTGAGACCAATCAGAACTTGATAACTTTTCAGATTTTTGTAGTTTGATTTGAGTGTCCCGAATTGGGCTCTTAATTTGAGATTAGTTTTAAGATTTAACGAGCCTTATCAAATGCACAACAGAAATCTGTGAACTGTTTATTAGCTTTCAAAAAAAGACAAAGTTTAAGAGCCACTGTAAATAACAGGTTTATGGAATTGTGAGAAAAGTAGTTCTTAATTTCCAACCTTACACTAATTACTATTAAACCCATGTACACAAAGCCATTAAAATCTAATTGAATATTTTAGTTGAATTATTGCTTAATACTGCTTAGCCCCACATAATCAGAGTACCTCAGCATGCACCTAGTTTCAGTCCAAGTGTTCAAGGGGAAATGATATGTCAAAATTAGCACTGGGGTCTAACTGAACTACAAATGAGAAAAGAAACACACTGGAGACTTTTCAATTTTCTGGTGATGGATTATTTGATAGCATTTCAGCAACTTTAGGTGCGCAATGGATTTTTTTCCTACCAGACATTCAAACAGTGAGAGGATCTTAAAAATCAAGGGGAAGATGTCTTTTCCTTTGTAAGCTGCTGGATAAAAGCAAGAGCAACTAAAAGGTCAATGTAAAGTGGAGGAGCAGAAAGACTAGGATGAAATGGAGAGTAAAAAATTGAAGGCTCGATAGTTTAGGACACAGAGGAGGGGTTGGGGTAAGAAAGGCAGGAAATGGAGGGAGACTGAGCAGGAAGAGTTTTGATTATTTGAAGAGAGGAAAACACAGAGAGATGAATTAAGGAGCTTAAAAAAGGGATGAAACTACAGGTGTTGGAAAGAAAGGAGGAAGAGAAGGAAAAAAGAAAAGAAAAGGAGAGGACAGAAGAGCCCGTAAAATAAATAGAAAGTGGGGAAAGGGTGAATAGAATGGATGTAGAACAGGTAATACAGAGAGCAAGGATGGATGGATTGATAGAGTGATGGATGGTAAACAACAGTCTGGGTCATAATGAAATGATGCAGCAGTAGACCCTGTCCCTTTGTCCTGTATAACACACATAGATACACACACACACTCACACACACACACACACACACACACTACAAACATATGCATGCACAGTCGTGTCTCCATGACTTTAGAGGAGATTATATTGACTTGCATTTCCGGGAGAGTAACTCTCCCCTTAACCATAACCATACTTGCCTTACCTTACCCTCATTCTAAAACATGTTTTCACCTTAGAATTTAATGATCTACAGGGCTCCCTGTATCATCCAGTTTCCCACAACATGAGTAATACATGGACCACACACACACACGCACACACACACACACACACACACACACACACACACACACACAGACACACACACACACACACACACTCACCTCCAGACAATGCACTCTTGGTAAGCTCTGAACACATTACTACTTACCTCTGCAACCCTCAGTACGTTTTTTAAGTGGAGCACTGAATCGTTGCCCGAATGAATAAATGTCAGTTACCTTGGTAACCACAGCATAAGAAATAAGAGACAGCAAAAGCAAGGGATGAGACTGAGGAGCGAAAGAGGAAGAGATTAAGAAGAGAGAATAAACATAAAGAGGAAAACACAAAAGTGCAGAAATTCTGAACCTTAGAATAAAGATGAACAGTATATCTCTCTCTTGTAGTCAGATCCCTCAAGTTTCAGTCTTCTGTTTTTGCTCTGTCTTTGGTTCTTAGCACTGGTTGCTGTGTTGTTTCTGCACTTCCCAGAAATCACCTGTCAATTACACAGTTTGTCCAACTGTGTCTTTCTCCACCTTCAGGAGTTTCTGCAGGTGGTACTAAACTCCTTCAATGTCCAAATTGAGCCATCTACAGTGAAAACACATCTTTTCCCTTCTTTTTTGTCTCTCAGTCCACACAGAGTCATGATGTTTTACATTTAAAAAATGAACGTGAACACTTTTCAGAGTTTATAAATTGGAAAATTCCAACCTGTTTTTAGTCTGGAAAGGAAAACAGAGTTTTTTTTGGAAGCAGTGATGTACGACTGGTCAAACTTGGATGAGTGCTGTGACACTCAGTAAGGTCACTGTGTTGTACCTGACCCCATTTATACTTTTCACGTCATGCATCAGATAACTGAATTAAAACCCACCTCCCCTCAAGAGGAGGTTTGAGACGCATACTGGCCAGTTGATAGAAAAGGTGTAAATACTCTGTATTCATCTCTCCTACTTCTCCCAGTTAAAACTTAGCTTAGATAGCTGTCATTGTTGTTGTTGGTGTATTAGCATCATCCTCTGGACTGAAGTGGGCTTTAACCTGATTTGCATGAAGCCCACAAAAACTGAACGAATTGCAATCAGATTTCTGATCTAGGTCTCTGTGAGACAAGTGCAAATAGAGCCTCCATCTTATTCCTTTCCAAATGATGACTGTAATGCAAATTTTTGTTGTTAGCCGACCGAAAGAAGAAAAAAAGACTTAGTTGTTGTTCTGCTGTTTGGAGATTCAATATGGACACAAACCCAGTTCTTCATTCACACATTTTAAACAAATCAGAAACATGTAGACAGTATTTCCAATAAACACAGTGTTCTCTATTGATACTGTCAGCTAACATTAGTCCCTGCTGCACACTGAAAATGATTCAAGGTTTATTTGATTGAGTGCTTTTAAACACCCTCATGTATCTCAGGCTTGGGTTTATTCTGTCCACTTGATGCTTCTATATATCTTCAATTAAAGAAAGCATTTTTTGCATGAGTTGGAAAAAAAAAAATAGTTCAGTGTATATAGTGCAGTACATTGTCATTGCTGAATTTGCACTGTATGTAAGAAATGCAGTGCGTCATAAAAGAACAAGTAGAAGAAATCAAAGGAGATAATTAAATATTTGACTTCAGTTCATACTTCTGAAGGAATGAATTACATTTACTGTTTTGGTAAATGCTTTTATCCAAACTAACTTACAAGTGAGTGGCAGCACTAAAGCTTCAGTACAGTAGGAGACCTTAAAATAAGTACCGAGAGCTAAATCTGTTCATTAGACAATGTGCTAAGAAATCAGGTAGAGAAGTGCACCAAAAATGTACAGTAAGTGCTTGTTAGGCCTGTTAGGGTGTTAGAAGTGATAGGAGAAGAGGTGCTTGAGAAATAAATGAGTCTTCAAGAAATTCTTCGAGATAGAGATAGAGGCCCCTGCTTTGATAACATTTGGTGGCTAGTTTCACCATCGGCGAACCAAAAGAGAGCAGCCTAGACTGCAATTTTCCCAGGGATGGCAATGCCAGATGACATTCCTTCAAGGAACACAGTGGCTGAGAGAGAGCATACGCCTGCAGGTTTGAGTTCCAGTAGAGGAGTGCAGACCCAGAAGTCATTCTGTAGGCAAGGGTTGATAACTTGAATTTGATTCAGGCAGCCATGGGTAGCCTTTGGAGGTCAATGAGCATTGGAATGCCATATGCCCTTTCAGTCTAATCAGAAACCAGTCACACCTATTAATTCTGGTACCATTTGTAAGGATTTTACTGTGTGAGAGGAGACTTGCTAGTAAGGCACTGCAACAATTGAGGGGAGAAATAACCATGTAACCTGTAACAAGAGTTAGATGGGTCAGGTTATGCCTGATTTCTTTCCTTATGTAGTACAGTGCAAAGTGGCACAACCGAAAGACAGATGCAACATGGTCAGAGAAGGATAACTGGTCATTAAAACATGAACCGGGTTTCTCACGACCTTGTTTGGAGTGGGTGAGGAAGAGAGATTTTGGTGTTGATATTGTGATTGAGAGATTGATTAGCCAGGATGGCAAAGAATTCAGCCTTAGAGAGGTTTAGGTGAAGGTGGCATTCCTTCATCCATGTGGATATGTCTGAGAGACAAGCTGAGATCTGTGCAAAGACTGGGTCATCAAGCACAGTTGGGTGTCATCTGCATAATAGCGATAAGAGAAGCCATGCAAGCAGATAAATGGACCCAAGGAGGTGGTGCATATTGAAAAGAGAGGAGGCCCCTGCACCAAGATTTGGGAAACCCCTGTGGGGAGGGAATGTGATAACGATGTGTGTCTGCATCATGAAACATGGAAGGAGCACCCAGTGAGAGAGAATCCTACCCTTGGTGTGAGGGGTGACCATGGAGAGTGATATGCCCTTAAATAGGGGAGACTCGTTGTCTCTCAATAGGTTCAGATATTTGGTTACTAAGGGCCACTAACTTTTAGAAAAAGGAGGCAAAGATATCAGCTGAGAGTTTTGTGTCTGATTGAAGTGTTGGAGGATTGAGTAATGTTTGGAAGGTGTAAAATAATTTCCGAGTGTCTGCAGTGCTGCTGATCTGATTGTAACAAGTAGTTTTGGCAACATCAATGCTGGATGAGAAGGAAGATAGGAGTGACTGATAACCTAACTGGAATAAGCTTGTGCATTTTCTCTCAGCAGCTCTGAGGTCGGTACACAGCTGTTCAATGGTGTCAGTCAGCCATGGGTGAGGCAGCTAAAAAACAAAAGAGTTGAGTAGATAGAGGATGCAGGCTAGAGGCATGAGATCAGTGTAGAGCAGAGAGACTCGGGCGCATCACTGACCTATAATGAGGAAAATCTGCCAAGAGGAGGTAGCATGGAGGTGACCACTGTGAAAAAGTGGGTGGGAGATAGCTTGTGGTGGAACAAAATCATAAATGGTGGAACAAAGAACAGTTCCGGGAGGTATATAGTGAAGCAAATGAAATAGTGATTAGACAGGTGCAGGGGCATGACCGTTCGGTACTGGTCTGTTTGGGATCCACAGGTATCAGTATTTTTGCAGACAAAAAGAAACTGGGAGAAGTGAGAGATGAAAAGAGGAATAGAGTAGGACAGAATATTTAGGACCAAGTACACACATATACACACACAGAGCCACACATATGCACACATGTATATGTACAGTATGTTTACACATACCGTGTGCCTTTAGAGTCACACTACTTCACTGCACAATGTACATATACAGTATGATGTGCTGTGATACAACACATATATGTATATACAGAGCAATGTCCCCTCCTCTGCTCTCAATCCTCTCCTAACACACACACACACACACACACACACACACACACACACACACACACACACACACACACACACACACACAGACACACACACACACACACACACACACACACACACCTGACTTCATTATCTGCAACCGGGATGCCGACAGCAGCAACCATGGTAACAAGTAGGGAGCGAGGGAGACTGTAGAGATTCACAGCCACTTCACACCAACGCATCATTAATGCCATTTCGCTCGCCCCTCAGTGACACTTTCTACCTCTCCGTCTGTTTTCTCCTTTCATTCCCTGTCTCCCTCACTTTCTTCTCACGCCCCCCCCCCTCCTCACCTCCGCTACTCGTCCTTTCCTTTCACCCATCTGTCTCACACTATCTCTGCTTCTGAGTCAGGTTTTCATACAAGGGTTTGCTGATGACTCACAATACCTGGTTACTTCCAAAATCAAGCATATATGTATGTATGAATGTATGTTTGTGCGTGCGTGAATGCGTGCGTGCGTGTGTGTTTGTGTGTGTGTGTTCAATTGTGTATACCCGGCTGTATCTTGCTGCCTCACTGCAACGCGGCAGCAGTGTGCAGCTGTACTGGAGTCTTATTGAGGGCTAATTTTGACATTTTTTTTACATGCATTTTAATTTGTGCATTAACAATCCAGTGCAGCACCTTCACTTCAACACATTAGTATCAGAAATATGCAGTGGGGAGAATCCTCTCATTAGAAATGAATGCACTTCCGTTCACCACAGTTTGTGAAATCTCTTTTTCACATATTTTATGCACTTGACTGCATTTCTGCAGAGCTTCTACATTTCTTTGAACTAATAGTTTATATTTCTTTTTCTTGTCCAGACATAACTTCTGTGTTAAGGCATTTCATAAATAGTTGAGACTTTAAAGGGGATGACAAAAATACAGTGATGCAAAGTGTTAAAGAGAAACAAATATATTAGAAGAGTAATAATGGTCTATACATGATTTGGTCAATAAGTTGAGAATATTTGATACAATTTGTGGGACAAAAATCTGCATTGAAGTAAGAAACCATTTTCTTTAAACTAGCAAGTACCAAAAAAGTTATTATATTTCCCTCTGTATAAGTAAACTGCCATAGTTTGAGATTTTGCCAGCATAATACAGCCAGTATATGTTTTTCTATATGTTTCTATATAATACCACAAACATTTCCATGATGAGAGAGAAAGCCTAAAAAAAAGGGAAGAAGAGAGAAGGACATACAATAATTGAAAAATGTAGTAATACTGCCATCTCCTGGCCTAAAGCAGTAGAGTACATGGCAATCAGAGTGTTTTCGGGATGATGTCCTTGTTGCATTTTCCAGCATTTTTGAAGAGAGGTGGGCAGTGAAACAAGGAGGGACATGTGAAAGTGTTGGTTAACAAGTGTGGCTCTAAAATGCTTCTGATTTAGTGGGTTAAACAACCAACATATCATTCAAGACATTCCCTGGCCCTATAAATGCTGGGTTCCATTTGTGTTGCTGTGTCTTGTATAGGTCTTTTATTTTTCATTTTCACCTTTTATTACACCTAGCCATACTCTATTATTCCTGTTATTGATTTTGCCAATAACTTATGTTGCTGTTTGAGTTCACAAAACTAAATATCTAAAAACCAGACCATCAAACATTCTATGAATTACATTATTTCAAAACTGTGAGGTGTGTGAAGGAGGACCTAGCTGTCAAGATGGATTTGGCTTTTATTTTGAAGTCCACATAGCTGAAAAATATATAATTAAATAAGTAAAAATTATGGCAGTATCATAAATTTAATGCATTAGACATCAAAGTGGAGCAATAAAGTCCGGCCAACATCTTATCCATCCTCTTGTTTTCATCCAGATCCTTTGTATCAATTTGACCTGCAGCATTCATATACTTTTGGAGAATACCTGAAATTCTGCCATGAGACTATAAAGAAAGCAAAAACACTTTTTTCAAGGAAAAATTAAATGCATTTTAACTGCCGGCAGCCAGCACACAGAATATCCATGTTACCTTAGAAAAGAGGTACATTTTACAACTGCTAAAGCTCTGAAACCAGTTATTCTCCATTACAGAGAATCATATCAGAGCAACACTAAACATATTGTATCTCTAATTCAGGGAGGACCATGGTGTCATTTATTACCTGTAAGGGAATCAGGCAATGCTGCGGACGTCTTGAATAAAAGAGGTTACTTGACTCTTAAATACATAATATTATCTCTTCTAGCATGTTCATGTCAATCCGTACCTCTGCATTTAACACATTATAGAACAAAAAGTATACTTGGTAAAAAATACTGTGAGAAATGTATTCAGAATATTGGTGGCTGATGTGATACAATTTTTATGCTACTGTTTGAAACAAGACAACAACATTAGAACATGTAGTATATAAAATGTATTCCTACAAGGATGATAGAAAGGATTGGAGAGGCAAGGAAGAGGAGGAAGGAGTGAAGTAACACAGAAGTAGCAGCAATATCTAGACACAGTATAATGTCTTTGTCTATTGTGTCTATCTCTGTGATCTCCGTTGAGGCTTCAGCTATTCTTCCCTCATATTTGGATTCCTATGCATTCTGAACAATAAATAAAACACAGAATCTGAGCTGTGTTTGATTTTGAAACATTTGAAAGCCGAAGCTTTTGTTGATATCCAGAGGGGAGTATCGGCAGCCCAGCATGTTCAATTGTTGCTACTTCTAACAAGACAAAGTGTAGGAGTTTTTTTATTCAAATAGGCAGAGGAAGCAATAAGATTCAATCCAAACATGGAGAAAGCTCCATTCATTGATTTTAAATTGATTGTGGGTTTGATATTGGTATTTGTTTGATGTTGTTTAAATCAATATTTTCAAATTAACAATGGATCAAATGACTGGCTGTATGTGAAAGGTCTCTATCATAATAACAAACCAACAGGGAATTATCAGTTAGATCCGCATTTCCTCTTTAGTTCTACAGAGAATTTTGACATCTTTTATCTCATTATTTTGGGTTTATGGGCCACAACTTTGCATGTGTAAATAGGCAACTGTTGGCTAACGTTCATCTTAGCAACTATAAAGTGATAATATTGTATGTCAGGAACTGTTTTTATACTTTTGTAGGCATATATGTTGATTTAACATTTATGGTAACTTAGAGACTTTAAGTACAATTTTCTAAGCTAGTCATGAAGCCTGTGGCTGAGCTTAGTGATAATTTCACTGAAAGCTAGACACTAAGGCTTAGGGAATGATACTTTTAATTCTGCAGTCATTTGATATAGAGGCATGAAACTGCTGTGCAAGAATGGCAAATCACAGATAAAGTAAATATGCGAATTTTCACTATTACCAGATGAGCTGTGAGAGGCTATAGACAATTGATATTCACCATACATTAGCTACTAAGCTAATCATACTACCATTTGGTTAGCCTGCCATGTTCAGGGTCTTTTGGGTGTCACACCACAAAGTTCATTTTACAGTTCTTAGAAAATAGTTGGACAGTACAATACTTCATAAAAGAGAAATGATTTACAAAATATGTGGCACTGGGACAGAAAATAATGTAGAATCTGAAACACCAAATCGTAGAGGATAGTAATGTCACCTTTCTTAAGAGTGGAGAATACTTTTGCGGAGAGGCGCTTTCAATTATTTTGACACAATTTTATATCTTTGATGAAACCGATTGTATTACATCTACTTGTATCATCAGTGCTCTTTAAACAAAGTTTGTATTATTAATATTATTAGTCAGTGACCGGACGCAGAGATAGAATGGGCTTTAAACCTGCAAGCATCACAGCCTTTTAGATTTATAAATCACATATTTACAGTCTTCAAAAATTAAATGAGGAAGTATTTTTCGTATGAATGAAAACTCAAATGTCACATGCAGTGTTCATATATTTGGCTGTCTTACAAAGAGTTAGAAGATTGTTACCTATTTCATGTCTGTACATTCAGTTACAAACACTTACAAGGTACTGTTCATCTTTACGCATGCATCTCTCTGTAGCCCATAAATATTAGGCTAATATCAAGCAAACTACAGAATAACTAAGGCAGAAATCCAACAGAAAACTAATATTGTCTCATTGTCATCATAGAGGTAAAACAGGTGCATCTTCGTCCATACTACTTGCCCTAAGAGTTTTCCCAGGCTGTTATTGTCATTATTGTTATATTCCACCTGATACTACAGCGTTGCAGGCAGCTCTGAGACAACAGATCTCCTAAACTAGGACCCAAACATATTCATTGCAAACTCTGGGAGTTTTAATCACACTACCCTGGCTGCCCACTTTAAAGCAGTATTTGGATTATAAGATGAGAAACAATAAAACACTAGATTTATTGTATGCAAATGCCAGTGAGGCATTCATTCCCAACTACCAACTACCTCACAGGACAACTACAGTATGTCCAGCTGCAGATTTGCTCCTCGGGCACCTAGGTGAGCAACACTGGAGTGCTGAAGGGGACTGTTTTATCCCTCTTCCAACTCACCTCTATACTTTGGACTTCAGGATCAAAATCGTGACATCTGCAGAAGTATATGAGGGTAGTGGACAGGTTTGTGGAGTGGTGTGAGCTCAACCACATATGGCTTTTCTTCACCAATGCCCAAAGAGCGAGTTGTGGTCTTCAGGAAGTGGAGGATGCCCACAGGAGATAGAGCACAGGAGAGTCACATTTACATTACGCACTATGATGGTGCCACTCGCCTGCCCTCCTAACTGTTATGGCTTCAACTGGAAGGAAGAATATCAATGCTTCATTAAATAAGAAAAGGTGAACAATTGTTTTATTCCCTCATGCTGGCAGTAGCTTCGCTGGTGCCCAATAACACCATAATCCCATGGGCAGGCCCATCGACAGTCCGAATGGAGGATCCCTGTCTGAAGTTGGGAGCAAAACCCAAATATATCGCCAGCTTGACACCCTCTGCCCCAACACCTGGACTCTTGTTCAGGGGGAAATCAGCAACTGAGGGATTCCCTCTGTGCCACTTGACTGGAGCTCCTCCAGCTTGGAAGTAGCCTGCAGGTTCTTGATGAGCTGCTATCCACTCCCTCCGTCCAACTCCAACTCTTCAATCAACACTCTACTGGTGAGTCAGTAGTCAGAAATGTGAGACTCAACAGAACTTATGCTCTCTTTTCGTCAGATGTTAAAGTACAAGCTATCACTGATAAAGTTGCAGACACAACAAAATTCTACCCTGAGGTTTAACAGCCTCACAATACACTTGATACAGATGACACTTCAAAGCAGCTCTGGAACTGTTAAAACAAGTCTTTTTCAATCCCTTTAACCCCAAACAGTCCCATAGCAGAGTTTTCATCTCCACCCAAACACCCACTCTTTGCTGCGGAATGGGGTGTTTTAGTAGACTGCTAAATTCAATTTAATTCAATTCAACTTTATTTATATAGCTCCATATCATAACAGACATTATCTCAGGGCACTTTTCATATAGAGCAAGTCTAGTCCAGACTCTTTATAGTTATTATTTACAGAAACCCAACATTTCCCCCATGAACAAGGCAGCAAATAAAACTGATTAAACTGACTAAACATTAAATGTAACAATAATAGTAATAATCATAGTAGTCGAAGCAGTGAGCATTGATCAGGCTCATGGGGCAGTAGGTGGTCTGCAACCATGGATCCAGACACTGCAGCACCAGGGGTAGAAAAAGGAGTCCACTGCTCAGTCTACTGAACTGAAGACCTGGCTCTTGTCTTAATGCAACACCAAAATGGTGAATTTTATCAATAACTTAATCTCCTCTGGGAACCTGGATATCTTTTCACTGCCGATGGTCTCCATCTGAGCAAACGCTGGCGCACAGATGCTTTCTGCAAACCTAGCCTACAGCATCTATCATCATCATGCTCCCACATCAACCTGCCCGTCATGTGATAACGACATGCCGATCCATTGGTCCAGTGCTGACGGGTCAGACAGAGATGATGTCTCCCAGGTCCTAGTCCCTACCCCAAGGGCTCCACTTTGTACAATTTCATTACCTTTGCTCCAAGGTTGACCTTCAGTCTTTTTCCCTCCTTTGAATATGTAGCTGTTTTTTTCATATTTAGCTGTTCAATTCTAATTGCAGATTTCGATTTATATGTAGATCAGTGTGATTACTCAGAAGCTCTAGAGTTTTGAAATCTCATTGACTCTTGATTTTATTCAACATGTTAGGAGACCAACACACAGACATGGCCACACACTCAACTTAGTGATATCAAAGGGAATTGGCCTTGATTTTACTGCCTATAAAGGAGACGACAAGATCGATAGTGAGACCTACGTCATAGCAAACAAGTTCATTTGTAAACTGAAAAGTGAATGTAGAAGAGAGGGAAACAAATGGTGACAACATAAATTGACTTTCCAACATGAAATATACAAAGAATTTATTACTAAATCAAAAAAATCAGATGAAACATGAACGCATTACTCCAGCATTATCACAGCTATCTCAAACGATTGCAAAATACTATTTCAACAATAAATAGCACTTTAAATCTCCATTCAACCTCATACTCAGTGAACCAGGTCTCCTCCACTCAATGCCAAGAATTTGGCTTCCTTTAAAAAAAAAAAAAAACAATAATATTAGGCTCAGTATTCAAAACCTACATCCCCTTTCAAACCACATCACCCCCACCAAGTATCATGACTAGCTTTGACATTAAACCCTCTGCCTGATCCTTTGACTCTATTCCAGCTGACCTTTTCAAGAGCCTTTTTCATACGATGTCCTTAAAAACACGGCTCATTATAAATTCCCCCCAACAATATGGCATTTTCCCTAACCCTTTTAAGACAACAACTGTACAAACATTATTCAAAAAACCCAACCTTAGATTTTTCCTCTCCTGGTAAATATTGCCTACTTTTCCAATTCAAGGTTTTAGAGGGGGAAGTGTTTAAACAATTAAACAAATACATTTCTACCATGGCATTCATGAAATTTTTCAATCTGACATTAGAGTGAACCATAGTACAGAGGCAGCTCTTGTCAGAATTGATCTCAGATTAAACACAGATAGTGGAAATATATCTGTCCTTGTTCTCTTTAACTTTAGGGCTGCCTTTGACACTATTGACCATGATCTTTTACTTAGCTGTCTTGAGAAAATGGGCAGGTCTCTCTTGTACGGTTTTAAACTGGTTTAAATCATCTGTTTCTGGATTGAAATTTGTTGTCAGAATTAGGGAACATGTATGTGAAACAGTAAAGACTTACTATGGTGCGCCCCTAGGCAGTGTCCTTGGACCCTTTCTGTTCTCATTTTACATGTGTCCAGCGGGTGCCATAATTCGTCAGCATGGCATGAATTTCCACGGTTAAGCTGATGAAGCATGGCTCTATGTGACCCTGAGGCCAGATGACCCAAATACTCTGTCCTATCTAAATGACTGTGTCAGCCATTAATATAGTTGAGTCTGGCCTCGCAGACATGACCATAAGTAAGAAAACTTTTTGTCATTTTAGATTCTAACCTCAATTTTATACTTAATTTTATTTCCTCCACCAACTCTCCATATTATCATTTACACAAAATTGCAAAGGTGAGACCTTTATTAGGACAGTAATGTGCTGAAAAGTTTTTTTTATGCTTTTGTTTCTTGTCATCTTGACTACTGTAATGCTCTATATACTGGCCTACTAAAAGCAGCCATTGCAAAAGTACAGACCAGACTGCTGCTGTCACAGTTTAAAAGGGGCTATATCTAAATTTCCTCTGCCACCAAATGTGGTTTCCTGCCAGGAGTGGATGGTGCTGACAGTGTCTTGCCAAGAGCTCCTGCCATTGTTGCATATACAGTACAAGAGGTTATAATACACCTTCTGGGCAGTGTGATTTCTTCAGGGCAGTTTGATACTGAACTTGCAATATCTCCTCTAGACTGTCTAGTAAAGAACTGTTAACATTTGTTATGCAATAGAAAAACTTACATATAGATCCTTTAACAAAACTTAAATGGAAGATCTTACAACTCCTTTTTACACAACCTACACTAGCTCCCTCTATCTATCTATCTAGAACTGATTTCTAGAGTTTGAGTTTAAAGTTTTTAAAGCTCTAAATGGCCTCACCCAGTCTATCACAGACTCATTACTGTTCTGTGAGCCTCCTCAGCAGCACATAAACCCGAGGCACATAAGTCCCGAGGTCATCACAAAAACCTTTGAGGATGCCACTATGCCCTAAAAAAATAAGGAACGGTCTGCCTTTAAATATTAGACTTTCTGACTCGGTGGACAGTATGTAATGACTGAAAACATTAATTTTTGATATAACCTACCACTGTCTACTTTAACCTTTCTAGAGAATCTGTTTTAATGCTATTCTATAAATAGCAATCATATTTTATTGTTAGTACCATGAAAATGCACAAAACCTCCTTGTGCATATGTATGGTTTTAAACCTTTGATTTTGTTCTTTTTGTTTTTGCTGCTGAATTGTAAAACCTTTTTAAGATGCACTGTGTCTGAAAGGTGTTACATAGATAAAATTCATTAATTCATTGTCCCTCAGTGCAAGACTGAAAAATAAAGGATGTCCTTTCTGCTGGAGGCCATAATTTATAACTCCTCCACTGGCAGGGAGATCAAACAAAAACCCTTTCAGTAAGGACCATAACACGTAACATATTGTCATTATATTCTATATGGTTAAGCTCAATAAGTGCAATAAGAAATTTACATTTTGCTTTGAGCGCAATATCTGTCGAGGGTGTAATATCTTCATTTCATCTGGTTTACTTCTGCTCTCAATGCTGTGGCGATCATTATATTAATATGAATTATCACTTTCAACCTGTCACTGACAACTATGTTGTTGTCACATCCATGTCTGTAGCTGCACTGTGTAAGTATTTTCATTTTGTTTTATTTCATTTGTATTTATTGTCATTCAGGTTATTTAATTCATCTATTTGTCTATTTTTCTATTTATATTTATATAGCACCATATCATAACAGACATTATCTCAGGGCACTTTTCATATAGAGCAGGTCCAGACCAGACTCTTTATAGTTATTATTTACAGAGACCCAACATTTACCCCATGAACAGACAGCGGCAACGAAAAACTCCCTTTTTACAGGTAGAAACGTTGAACAGATCTTGGCTCATGGTGTGTGTGTGTGTGTGTGTGGGGGGGGGGGGGGTCTGCCTTGACCAGCTGGGTTGAAAGAGGGAGAGAGAAAGGGAGAAAGAGGGGGAGAGAGAGAGAGAGAGGGAGAGAGAAATAGCGAGAGAGACGCGGGGGCAGGAGGGAGGAGAGAGAGCATAGTACAATAATGGGACTAATAGCTGTATATACTATAGTTATACTTACAGGACTAATAATATTCCTAATAGGACTAAATGAAATGGTAACAGTAGTAATCATAATAATTAAAGCAGTGGGTGTTGATCAGGCTCATGGGGCAGTAGATGGTATAGAACCATGGATCCAGACTCAGGACCATCAGAAAAAACCTGCAGAAAGCGGCAAGAGGAAGAGGAGAGAGACGAGGAAGCACAGAACTATGGGAGAGAGGAAGGACAGTTAGTAACAAGCATTTTTGAGGTGTTAATGAACTCGGTGAGAGAGGAGGAGGCGGTGAAAAGGGAAGCTCGGTGCATCATGGGAAGTCCCCCGGCAGTCTAGGCCTATAGCAGCATAGTGAGGGGACAGCTGGAGCTAATGCTGAGCCAGTTCTAACCATAAGCTTTATCAAAGAGGAAGGATTTTAAGCCGACTCTTAAATGTGGAGAGGGTGTCTGCCTCCTGGACCCAAACTGGGAGATGGTTCCACAGCAGAGGAGTCTGATAACTGAAAGCTCTGCCTCCCATTCTGCTTGTGGAGACTCTAGGAACCACTAGTAGTCCTGCAATCTGGGAGTGAAATGTTCTATTGGGATAACAAGGTACTATGAGCTCTTTAAGACAGGATGGTGTCTGGACATTAAGGGCTTTGTATGTGAGGAGGAGGATTTAAAATTGTATTCTGGATTTCACAGGGAGCCACAGGGAGCTGAAGCAACAATGGGTCATTAGGAGCCTGGTAGCTAATATTTACCCAAGTAATCCAGCCATGCCTCCATGACTAAAAGGTTAAACTACAGAATGTTTGACCTAAGAAATATTGTTACTATCTAGTGGTTCAATGATTCTCAGATTTCACCTGTTTTTTAATTTATAAGTACCAAAAATTTGCCTTTGATTTTGTCTTTGAAAAAATTAAAGCTTTCTGACAAATTGTCAAAAAACACTGAACGCAATCCTCACATATTGTTTTGCTGACTGCTCTGTTACATTGCAATTCACTTTACAGGTGCTCAGATTACACAGTAGTGGTTCGTGTCTACATTATGTATCTTCACTTTGCAGCGGGGGGGGGGGGGGTAAAACTGCCTCTACCCTCTCTTCCTCTCCTTTCAACAATGTGATTGAGGAGGATTCATTTGGACCAGTGGAAGCAGTCATGAACCTTTACTCCTGCAGTTCCCTTAAAGTTGTAGCATCCTGAAGTCATTTAAAACATTTGATATAATTGCCTAAAAGACCTGGAGAATTATAATTATCTGCCCTCCAGGCCTTAGATTAAATGGTGAGGCTGGGTATTTTACATGTATTATACCATGCACAAGAAGAGGAATACTCCTGCATCTGCTACTCATCATGCTGCAAACTGTGTAGTAATTTCGCCAACAAATTGACTTTTTCCAGATGGTTGATTCTCACAAACTGAATCTTCTGAAGAATGAGCCAGATATACTTGTGTAGCCCATTAAATCAAGGTGAAACTCGCAGGGGATCAAATCCTCTCTGGTGTAATAAAAAGCAGCTGTTACCAAACATAAGTGAGACTTGAGAATGAGGCCAAGGACCTGTCAGCTCTGATACCTCAGTTTGAAAAAGCAAAAGATTAGCCCCTAGATTTGAAAGACAGAAGGATCTGAGGTCTGAGCTCTTCGAAGGGAGAAGCCACATAAATTAAGCTCCAAGCTACGCTTTATCCCGGACCACTGAAAAGATAACGTTGAGATACATGTACTGACAGATAACTTTACAGTATATTTTTAGCTACATGCTTTGACAGCAAGGAGATGTTAGCACCAGAACTGGCTTTGGTAAGTCACAAAGAGAATACCATGGAGCCAGCCTTCAGTTTTCTCCATGTTCACCTCAATATCAACATTACTACTGGCAATGAAAACACATAGGAGAGAACACAGGCTGACCAGTCTCACTGGGGTGGACTCCAGAGGCCTTGTCATCCCACCATGAGCAGGCGCACGTCAGCTTTGGCCTCCAGGGGGCTACAGAGCCTAAACGTGCGACACCTTCAACACCAGGAAGCAGAAGCATAGGTGTGACTGAAGAGGTTTAACGGCCTCAACCTTTCCACCACTCTGCAGAACTGACCTTGGATGACTCGAGGAACATCTTTAAGACCATAACATTGCCTTTAAAAGCACAGGTTTTATTTGAGAACAAAGTACATGCTGGAATGCTCTAATGTGGGCTTGTATATCAGTTCAGATATCAATGTGATATAATATTGCATGGATTTTGAATCAGCGCTGCAAGGTACACACTATATTTACTAGAATACTGTACATCAGTACAGTTTTTAGTTACTTTACATTAATATTTCGATTTTCTTCTACTTTTCACTTCAACTCCACCACTTGACAGCTTTTGTTACTTTTCAAATTCAGATTCAAAATATAATCATCAAATTAAAAAAATATGTAATAACGTTGGTTAAGATAAGACTATATTTTAGTTACATATTATTTTATATGTATTAATATATATATATATATATATATATATATATATATATATATATATATATATCTATATATATATATATATATATATATATATATATATATATAGCCTCCCTTCTCTGCCTCATGAGAAGCAAAATGAAGCTGGAATTCTGCTTTTCAACACTAGATGGTGTAAGTGAGAGATCACTGCAGAACTGACTGGAGGACCTGGGTTTATCCAAAGTTTCTTTACTGAACAGTCTTGCTGCCTTTTGGCTCATGAATATTCTAGAAATCTTTATATTTTTGTGAATATAGACTATGGACTCTTTTTGGGGATTATACTGTGTATTTTCCTCTTTTAAATGACAACAGGGGATTTATTCAGCTCTGGTGAGCATGTCAAATTAACAGCAAGAGTGGTTTTATTTCATTACTGAAAATTTAATGAAAGTTAGGAAGATTTTCAAAATTTATTGTTTCTTTTTGATTCTTGCAATATCTGAAGAACCATTAGAGGGAATAGTAAGTCTAGTAGAACATTTTTGAGTTGACTTTTGCTACTATTTGTGGTCCAGATGATTAAAGAAAGCACGAGGAGGGAGGAAAGGGAGACATAGAATCTAACGGATCTTGTGAAAGATTAAAATATTAGATGAACCAAACTAAAGACAGACTGTTTACTATGACTAATGGCACACAGTTAGCATTTATCAAGGCTTGCCACCGAGGCCTTAAACAGGAAGTAAAGTGAGAACTGAGAACAGTAACTGAAACTGAAACAGCAGTTAGAGTGCTGGTTAAACTGAAAGAGTTGTATGCGTGTAAAAGTTTGAAACGATGGAACACCTGCTGCTCTGACAAAAAGCTGAACCACACACACAAAAGAGATATATTTTCCACGTGTCACACCGAACGCTTGATATTCTTGTGCAGTCATTACATGTACTGACTTGCATACCTCAAGACCAGACCTTTCATTCTTATCTCAGACCTGAGCTCGAACCCCGTGTGCCCATTTTTTTCCCAGTCAGGATGGACAATATGTCCTTAACATGGAGGACTTTGTTTTCACTGGACATTTTTATCTCAACAGTAACAGATATACATGTTCTCCCAGTCTCTCATAACCCATAAAACTGGACTCTGAACTTTATGATTACGCGAGATAAACCCTCAGCCATTTGAATTCATGTCACACAGCAGATTCAACACCGCTGAATAAATACAAAAACAGTCTTTATTCAAATTTACATTTTGATTCACATAGTTTTCATAATGTACAGAGAATAAACAGTGGTGACACAATGCAGTTACAACTTCTTTGCTCCAATGCAATTACCAATGTTTTTTTTTTTTTTCTCCTTTGAGCTGAATGGTGAAATTCCCCTTTATGGTATTTGTTAAGCACAAGAGTGAGACACACCTCAGGTTGAACAGAACAGTGATTCAGTGGCTCTTAATCACATAAGGCAAAAGCAGGTTAGACAGACAACCAGCCACATGATAAATAACAGTATTATAACCCAACTTTACTGTTGACCTTTCGCTGTAATGACATCCCTCCTATGGGTGAAACAAAGCAGAGATGGGCTCTAGGTATAAGTGCACTTTAGTTATTCCATGACAACTTCTTTTAAAATCCACAGTGGAGCTTTTGAGGCAAGAATGTCTGAAAATTTGATTATTAGACCAGAATTTTGATATTTGAGAACTTAAGATCCTGCTGATTTCAAACTCAACTCATGCCTCAATGTTGAAGACACTAAATTAATATTTAACATAACACTATTGTAAAGGTGTGAAGGCCATATATGGAACAAACTGCTTACATGCAAGGTAACACTTACAATAATTTGGCACATTTAAGTGTCACAAACAATGAAGAGCTTCTGATTTGGTCATTACAACTACATGGTTGTAGAAATCATATGTATTTATTTTCAATATAGCGCCAAGAGAGGCTGCGATCAAATAAACAATATCACTGAAAATGCATGGTTAAAAAAAGGCAGGCGTGTGTCATTGCTGTTCACAAAATTAACAACATACACTGATTTAAATATTGCCCATATATTGCAGCCTATAAGTAGCATTTCCACAGATAACTATTATGAAGTGTAACCACAGAGATGTTGAAGAATTTTTAGTTCGTTTTAGTATGTGATGCAGGATTCTAACAGAAAAGACTAAGGAAACATTAGGTGAAGCAACACCTCTTCCACATCTGCTGTCAAGTAAGTCCAAACCCCTTTGATTCAATGAGAACCTTAAATTATTTTACCATGATAGTAATGTGCGTCCAGTGTTAAAATCTCTAGGGGTTTGGTTCAAGAACATGGCAGGTTCTTATTTTTCCTATTGTTTTTCAACATAAACCTTTAGAGCTGTTGTCACTAAAGCTCTGCTGAAGACAAGCTGGAATGATGTCTGCGCTTTAGCCTGCTAGCTGCTAACAAGGGACCAAATGTTAACATTTGATAAAAGTAGTTCTTTTTTTAGGTAAATTATATTTGCTAAACAATACTGAAACCACTGAGCCTGTTCCTATAATGGCTCATGGAACAAACAACAAAGAATAAATATCTTTCTCTGATGCTTGAGTTCATCATTTAGTGCATATATCTGTTTGATGGGATTAAAAGAAGGCTTTTCTCTTTATGTTGAGATTTACAGATTGTGAAAATCAGTGGTTGACTTTATGATAAACTGTGATGCTAGAGGCCACAAATTTTTGTCGAGAAGAATTTGAGTTGGATACAATGGTGAAATTGAGGAAAGATTTGTGCTGCAACATCTGTGCACTAAGACCAACTGGGAAATGGGAAGTTTCCGGCTAGGGGGATTAGACCGTAAAAAACAAGTGTGTGTGCTGATGACACATTCCTATGTGATACGTCTCAAGCCAAGATAATTCTCTATTTCCATTTCTATTTATCATAGCAAGATATTCACTTTACATGTATAAATGCATAGAATTAATGTCCAATTGCACTTTGCTCCTTCCTCTAACACAATGACCTTAAATTGAAATATTCTAAAATCACAGAATAACATTTCACTAAGGTAACCACATCAACTACAGTCGTCTCTGTGCAGGTAAATATAGTGAAAGTCAACCACTTCTTCATTCCTCCGTGATCACAGTACTACTCTTTGTCTCAATCAACATACAGCTGACTAAAACTCCCGGTAGTGGTTTGCACATTTCACCAGCAGACCAAAGCATATAGTTTTTGTCCAGCCACACACTATCAAAGGCACACATCTTCTGTAAGCCCCCCCCCCTCACTCACACACACACACACACAGACACACACACACACACACACACACAAGTGCTGTCCATAAGGTGCAGAAGCAGTTTGCAGGCATAACTACATATGAGCTTTGTACATCATTAACATCAGGAGGAAGGAGAGAGGAGAAGCAATGAATACATTGTTCACAGTCTGTCAGTCTGTCAGTCAATGAGTCTGTCAGTTCATCTGTCTGTGTGTTTTGGCAGGTACATTGTCCTGAGGTCTCCAGACATACAGATACACAAACATGCCTGTTTTCCACTGGGGGGCAAATCAGGGCTTAATAATGATTGTCTTTCTTTATATAGATAACAACATGCCTTTGATTCCTTTTGCAGCTTGTTGCTAGTTGAGCTGGTTTGCCAACAGATACGTTTTTTCCCCCATACTTTTTCTTTGTTCAACCCATGTGTCCTAGTAGATCATTTTGGTTTACAATGGTTCATGCTAAAAGCTTAGCTTACACCATTTTGAGATAGTTACTAATTGTTTCTAATACTTTGTTTTTCCATTACTGGTGCAATATAAAATAACCACAGACATAGGAGAAGATAGTTGTGTCGGGACCTACTGACATTAAGAAAGGACAGCAACACAGATTAACGGTTTGTGACATCAAACAATGCAATATTGTAATTGCTTCTTATATTCGACGGTAGGTAATCTTAAATTAAATGTGGCCGAATCAAGCAGTTGTATGTAGGAGATTAAAAAAACATGTTTATGAATTACAAAAAACATTTTCCTTCAATAAACTGCTAGGGACCGTTTCACATAGGAAATGAATGTTTTAGCTGACTGGAAAATGTATACAAATTAAAATCACAACACAGTGGATGAATATGAGAATGTATTTTCAAACCTGGCTACAGGTAGATAATAACAACTAATTTAAAAATGTATTCATGATCAGACTTTGCCATAAAAAAACACTAAGAACTTTTCACTACTAAAATCTGTCTTTCGTAACAAAAAAAGTGGATAATCTGTTTTGGGATAGTAAATGTTAAAGTTTTAGGGAAAATCATCTACTAGGGACACATGGATGATTGAGGTGTCTAAAGGGCTAGATACAGTTCAAAACTGATGTGAACAAAGATAACACCACATGTATGCATACATGTTTGTCAAGGTGTACGTCCCATATTAATAAATTTCAAGCTTCACATGGATTGTCTTGTGAATCCTCGCAGACATGGGAGGAGGATGAAATTTACATCACGCAGACCCTTGCAGCCGTACAATTCTGCTTCAGTACTCACCAATTACTGGGCAAGCCAAGCTACTGCAAATTTCATTCACACCAGTCAGCTATTTTCTCAAATAAAAAAGGAAAACTGGGGGAATTCATGGCCAAGACAGAAGCTACAATAAAATCACAGATTTAGAAGTTTGGCCTTTTAGGCACCATGTGGCCCTGAAGGAGAAAAAACAACATTCTCTGTCATTCTTATGCCATGAGGGCAGTGATGATACTCCTTCATCTGGGGTCAGGAGGAGGTAACATCAGACGTTTTCATTATGACACTTGCGCGCATCTCATGGGTGTGGCTGGTCGCTGGAGACACGAGAGAGTTCTGGGTGTAGGCTGTCGTCCAGCCTTCGGCGTGGTAGCTAATGAGCGGGGCTGGGTCTTGCGTGCTGGTGACCCTGAAGCTAGGCTTGTTTGCATTGACAAAAGTGGCCATGCTGGGAAGAGAACATGTAGGAACCCTGAGAACTGATGTGCTGTAGTCCCGCCTCCACCCTTCACTGACACCCTGTCCGGGAAACAATTTAAAAAAGGAGAGATCAAGAAGAGGAAGGCATTTATATCTCTGCATAAGGAAAAATACACGATACAAATGGTGAAATTGTGCTGATTAACACTGTAATTACAACACATAAAACACCACTGCAAAAAAGATCCTATGGTCGAATTGACACGTCTAGGACCCAGTCAGAATACATCATATACTTCACAAGCTGTGGCGTTATTACTTGTAACAAATGTAATGTGCAATACTTGCTAAAAACTGAAATTTTAATTGACAATTATTCACAATCAAATATCAGATTATGATTAATAGGAGAGTTTCTACGTTTACAACATAGTTAAAAATACTTCTGTTCGCTTACCACTGATCATAGGTCAAATAAAAGTGTGGTTTGTGTGTTTGTGTTTGTGTTTGTGTGTGTATGTGTGTGTGTGTGTGTGTGTGTGTGTGTGTGTGTGTGTGTGTGTGTGTGTGTGTGTGTGTGTGTGTGTCTGTGTGTGTCTGTGTGTGTGTGTCTGTAAGTACCTGCACAGGCATTTGTTCACTGTGGGTACAATTTACTACAAAGGACAACCTCAGATCAGAATGTTAATGTTTGACAGCCAGTTCCTGACAAGGCCCTCCCATTTCTCAGTCTTGCAACATTACAGGAAGACACACAAACACATGCAAACACATGCACGCACACGCACGCACCCAAAAGACACACAAACCCTCTTTCAGCAATAAAGCTGAAACAGGTAAAAACCTGTTTATCTGACGATCAAAGCATTTAATCCTTGTTCGATCGTTCTCTCCTCTGTGTATTTTTATAAATGTGTAAAATGGGAGACTCACATCTTTAGTGTCCTCTGTGTCACTGTCTGTGTCACTGCCTGTAGAAATAAAGGACATAAGCAGTAAATAAAACAGTAATTAAGAAATGGTTATTTTTGCAGTAGGTCACATATATCTGAGAGAAAGAAAAAGAGACAGAGAAAGATAGAGAGTGCAGAAGAAAGAGGAGGGGTTCAGTTAAATCTTTATTTAACATAGGGCTCACACCCAGCCATGCATTTAACACTGCAAACACCTACACGTGGTAGTACAATTAAATGTATATGTTAAATCAGTAAAGAAAACAAACATTACAAAAGAAAAAACAAAGACAGTAGGGAGAGGGGGAATGACTATAATTGCAATGTTGACTCTTGAAGCAATGGTAGCAGATGAGGAAGATCAAAACTGGTCTATCGTGCAGAGAGAAAGAAAGACAAACAGAACGATTACAACTGCCAGACAAAAGAGTCAGCTCTGCCTGACTGGCTCGTTAGGAAAGAGAAAAGATGGATACACACAAAAAGGTGAGATAAACAGATCTCAGATTGGTGAGGCAGGCAGGGGTTTAATAAATTAATACAAGGATTAAAGGACTTCAAGTACTGACATTACCTCCAGATACATAATATATAAGCATCACTATGTTCAGTTTCAGGTGAAGCCTTTATGGTTATGGATCCAGTTATTGGAGCTTTTCGCTTCAATTTCAATATAGCAAAATGCATTCTGCTATTCCAACTACAAGTTCAAAAACAGCTTGAAAAAGTTTAACTTAAAAAACTGGTATCAGCCGAACTCATCTCTGTTTTTCATCTACAGGTTATCTCATAGTTGTATTTCCACATACAGCTGGTTTGCCTACAATTTTCCTCACTTAAGATAAAATCTGATGGCTGCAATGCAGAAGATTATTTGCTTCAGTTGGATTATGTAATAATGGGTGATGTAATGACTGATAGTAACAATTCATCAGGTCCCCATCTGAACTGCATGTTTTTTTTGATGGTTATTCAAAATGAACACCAATACATACTAACCAAAAAAAAACAAAACAGGACAGAACAAAAATAACAACAAGAAATGATCTTGACAGCCAGGTGCAGCCATATGTTTCAACGCAAAGGCATCATTAACCATGCTCAAGACAGCTGTTCCTTTGTAAATGTAAGTATAAGCATTATGTTCTAAATGGGTCCTTTATGCAACTGTTTTCAAAACTTTGATTCAGAATAAACAAACAGCTACTGCTTCTCCGGCCTCGGCCTCATGTAACCAACCTATTTATGCTTATTCTGGCAACAGAAAGTAGAAAATTGTGATGTGAGAGTGTGTGATTGTTTGTGTGTGATGTCTCACCGCAGCATGAAGACACAGGAGAGATTTGGAGTGGGTACGAGTGGGAGGAGCTAACCGTCTGCTCTTCATTCTCAGTGGTTACTTCAATTGTCTGGCAGACGAATGGCAGCTGCTCGCTCGTGATAACGTGGTCTTCTGCTGAACTGTGAATGGCTGTGAATGCACAGGACATGTTGTAATATGCTGAACGCATGCATACACACTGTTTAAGTTATGGTGTTTTTTTTTTCACCAGCTGTTTCTACATCTGTTTAGTTATTCAGTATTTACAGACAAGACAGCCTGTAAACAAATATCTTGGAGCTCATCAGGGCCTTAAGTCTCACAGGAGACAAGGTGGAATATACAAGTAAAAAAAACAAAATTCCTATCTATCGTTAATGTTCCCCAACTTTGGCCAGTTGAACTGTTAAACTGTTAAATAAAAAAACCCTGTGCCTTTGACTACGTTTCTATTTCCTTTATTGAATTACTAGTTTATCACTGCCTTGTACCAGCACAATAACTGTATTTCTGGTCTTTTATGTTGTTTGTTTGTTTTTTCATTGTATAGAACTTTTTTTATGAATTCTATTCTATTTCAATTAAAGTAGGTTTGACTTTCAATTATGTTCATAAATACCATTCTAATGCATATGTCCATCTGATGTAAGGCACTCTGAATTGTCCCTGTATTTGAAAGGAGTAATCCCGATACATTTTTCTTGTCTTGCCTTTGTTTTCACAACAGCAGATACGTTGTGTTCTTAAACACAGGCCAGGGACCAGGTCACAGATAAACAACCACATAATAGTAAAAAGAAGACACCGGTGTAGTACCTGAGGCACTGTCTGTCACAGTTAGCTCTACTATTTCCTGCTTGACCACTTCCTGTTTAATCATTTCCTGTTTGGAATAGTCAATAGGCCCAGCATTAGCTCCCAGATGAGTCCTGTCTGGAGATGGAGAAGCTACCTGACGGTAAGAAGGACAAAGAGACAGAAAAAGATCGATAATTATGGAAGGTTGATATGGTCAACTGTACGTGCAGATAGTATGTCCAAAAATGACTGATGTTACAAGGGAAGATCTGTGCCTCTTTTTCATCCCACTGTAATGAAAAACTGTATCAACACTACACATTCACCAAAAAAAACATTTAACTCAAACTTACAAAACACAGAAGTTCTTTTAAATTGATTTTTATGCATGACAACGCTCACATGCCAATTTAACCATAGTATCCTCAATATGATACTGTAAATCCATTACATCGTAACTGTGATGATGAGAAACTCTAGTAAGAAAACTGGGGTGTAGTGACCTAGTGCAGAGACATTAATGCACTTTATTGTGTGTCAGTGGCTTTGCTCAGATATTCAGCTTTGAAAATTTACTTGGAAGTGATGTTTATAAACAGCTTATTCCAAGTAAGACCAGGGTGCAACCTGATCTCTGGAGCATTTCAGACATGTAAACACAAAATTTAAACTGAGCAAAATATACTTAACCACCCAGCCTGATATTAGACATGCGTGCGTCCTGATTTCTAAGAAACTTAGGGAAAAAAAAAAGTCACTGTCTATTTATTTCTATTCAGAATTCCACTGAATTTGTAAGTAGAGTAGCCAGTTTCATCATTTCATTATTAATTTCCAAATGGGAGTAGCAACATAGCCTAAACTTGTAGAGGGACAGAGGGAGGAGGAGCACCTGGTTAATTCTCCTGTAAATTTCTCTGTCATGTGGGAACAAGAGATAAGGCTGATTCTTCACGTTAGACACTCAGGACTGAGTAAGACTTCCAGAAACTGTTTTTTCCTCCTTTAGAACAAAGGCAACTAATGTCAGGAAAGTAAATATTTCTGTGATACCTAATGTTATAAAATCAGCCAGGAGGCAAGCAGTTACTCGTCAAAGTTTCAATGCACAGCCTAGGTGTGATATCAAAAACTCACTATTCTTCTAGGTTGTTATTGTTCTCCATCATGCTGCTGCTGCTTTTAGTGAGCACAAAGAAATTATGTATAAATAATGTATCTGAAAAAGTAATGATTAGTGTGGACAGACTTGATATGGAAGTTTCTGTGTTATGTGCCTATAGAAGTCACCACCCGAATCTACTAATGTAGGTCATTCCATGTGTGAGAAGAGCTTTTATGTGTTTATTTACCTCTTTATTTCCCTTGGGCCTTCCTTCTTTGTCTGGCTTCTTCTTTCCTAAATGGACGTGCACACAGAGAGAGACATATTTTAGAAACTGCTGTAAAAGGTACAATATATCTGTCAAGTTTCTTAATTGAGTGAATACGGAGCAAGAAGTAGGAGAATGATAAAATCTAGGGATGTTGATGATCTAAGTGATAGAGTTTTTATCCAAACCAAGCTGAGGAACAGCAGTGGGACTCACCTTTTTTCAAACTTCTCTCCGTGGAAGAGAGCATCTTATAAACTCTGAAGGCATTAGTTCCTTTTTTGTTACTTTTATCCTTCACTTCCTCAATGTCTGGCAGGCTGTTCATGGCACAGCGGAAATTAGCCTTCCATGTCTTTGGATCTGGCCGGTCTGTGCCTGGCTGGTATTTACCTGCAAAAAAAAAAAAAAAAAGGAAAATCACATAAGACTGACAAAGAGATAATTCATTTGTACAGATGGCTATTCACAAAGTTTTTCTACTACTTTTAAAGATTGTTATTATTCAGCTAAATATCAGACATTAGACAAGATGATAAAATTATGCTAGTATCATCATTTGTTCGGTGTGAGACATCATTTTAAAGAACCTAAGTTAAGCTCTGTGGACTCGCCTAACTATAAAAAAATAGGCCATTTTCAAAGTTTTTAAATACACTTAATACTACGCAATCAGTTCATTTATTGCTTATTAAAGAGTGCACTGATTTCAGACACATTTTCTAGAGAACTGAAAATAAAATAACATTTGCTATGGCTGATTTACATATTAAAAAAATTCAATTTAGAATATTAGAAGTGTGTTATCATTTCTTTGTTTTTTGAATATTTTTCTAAACCTGGGGGCATCCTTCTGGCAAGAATTTATTTGTTTTTAATACATTTCCTTTTTTCTGGTGTGGTGAGGACCTGTGGGATTTCCTACTCTTACAGAAGCACTGTGTGCCTCCACCCAAAAGGGAACCTTAAAGGAAGCACCCTGCGGTCTAACTGAAGGGGACAACCTTTACAATGTGATCTCTTCACTAAAAACATTATGGAAATCCTAATTTTCTTTGATTTAAAAAAGAACTAGTGTGGTGTCTGGTAGACATGAAAACAAAAGCCACTGAAAAAGAGAACCAATGTGTGTGTACAGTTGTGTATTACCAGTGTGTATGGCCCATCTCATGAAGAGTGGAGCATCTTTCTCTAAGTCCCAGCCATGGCGTGCAGCATGCATCCATGGGATCTGGAAGATTCTCTTCTCCTAGAAAAATTTACATTTTCTTAGCTCTTGGATTACAGTATTAGTTAGTGTGTGTGTGTGTGTGTGCCTGTGAGTGTACACTTACTTTATTAACCCATTTGAGTCCGGGTATCTGGCAGGAGTTGATTTGTTCCTCCAACCACGGTCGCATCCTCATTCTTTCTACTGGCATTGTGGCCTTTGAACACACAAACTAATGTAATTTATAATGCTGGAGTTGGTAATAAGTACAGGCAACAATATGAATACTAAAACATAACTGTACATCGGCTACTCCGCCATGCACTGGGAGAAGAAGCAACCAGTTAGGGTTATTTTTCATACAAACAACCAAGCTTTGTGTAAAAAAAAAAACAAAACAAAGGAAACTGTTGAATTGCTCTTGTCTGCGGCTGCAAAGATAAAAATGCCTGCCCCGGTTCAGGGCATACTCTGTGTTCTAAAGAGCGCGTCTTATAAAACACTGTAAAATTGTGTAATTGCGTCTGCAACTGCAGCCATTTAGCCCATTACGATCCACAGCACCATACTGACTGTCAACATTTCAAATAAATCACTTGAGAAGAAAGGCAAGAGTGAGGTCTACAAAAAGAACTAAATGAAGACAGTCAATATTGTGCATTTAAAAACAGTGGGAGAAAACTTTACACCCACCCCCAATGTGGGTGGGGTGGGTAAACACACTGTCAATGCACTGCCTCCCCATGTGAGAGTGAGCTCCCTAACAGGTCAAACAGGGTGACATGGCACAGCATCAAGTACAAAATATTAGCCCTTTTTATGAGCAACAGGGTTGAAACTTCCAGCTACATCCAGCTCACTGCTTGGTAAAACACAGCACACACAGGCTGACTCCAGTACACTATCTATATTACTGTGGCCAACATTAGTTTGAAAGGATCTTTATGTTTCTTATAAAGTTTGTCTGTATTAATTTAAAGGGTTAAAATTGTGAAAATAGTTAGCCACTAACTCAGCCTGAACTAGTTTCAGATCAACGCTGCTAATTAGAGGAGGACTTGGAAATGCCTGTTTTTCTTCTGATTGTACAACAATGAAGGACACATTACATAATAAGGTAGATAAACCGCGACAGCGGGTAGACTGTAAAAGTTTGGAAAGACCACGTAGAGTTGAAAATAAGTACAATTACAAGAATCGTGTCAATTATAATTAAACACTGCGATTCTAATTATTACCCACGAGGTCTGATGGTACATTTGCACGTTGCAAACAACATCACGTTGAGGTGAAACGGAGCAGAGCGTCCTGACATTGCTCGACCGAGATTTACATTTCATGTCGTACGTCCTCAAAACGTTTCCAAACTGTGAAAACAAACCAGGATGAGACACATGCGAGACGGTTCAGGCGGCCGATCGCAGCCCGACGTTCAACCGGGACCACGAAAACACGAAGCCGCACTGTCGCTCCTCGTCCCCGCGTAGCCGACACACGCCGCTCACGGAAAACTACCGCAAACAGCCGCTCCGGCGCCTCTGCCTCTCAAACGTCCCCCGAAGACAGGCTCCATCCGCCCGGGCGACGCCAGGAGCAGGTCCGCGGCGGAGTAAAGTTCGCTCCAGACACCGAGTCGAAACTTCACCGCCGTCAGCCCCGTCACCCGAAAACGACCGAGCCAAAAGTGAAAATAAACGGGCCGGCGAGTCGACAGACGCCGAGGAAAACTCCGGTCCCACTTTCACTTACGAGGCGAGCCCGGGCTCCGTCATGTCGCCCCGCAGGAAGCCCGACGGACAGTGTGTGCGCACGTCAACAGCCTTAATATGCGGAAATAAAAACGTTACCTGTTCGGTTCAAGGGCCCCGTCGCCTCAGTCCCGCCGTCCGAACAACGGGCGCCGCCCGGATCCGACCAGTCGCTTTATTTGTGCTTCTAAGTGGCGAAAACAAACGTGGGGCGCGTCGTTTATTTGTGTTTCTGCGCCGAGAGCGAAAGCAAAACAACGGCTGGCTCCGGGAAGTGGGCGCTCGCGCTGGAAATCCCCCTCCTGCTCTCGTGCTCTCGCTTCGGGTCGCTCTCGAGCGGCGTCGCGGAAGTCCGTCGGCCGCGTGCGCGCTCCCCGCGCCCCCGGGCGCGAAGAGCTCTCACTCCGCCCCGTTTCCTCGCGGCCTCCCGGCCTGTATTTGCTCGCCGTAGTTTAGCGGGGTCGGTCCGCGTCGAGACCTCGGCGCTGGGTTTCCCCGGTCGGACGCCACGTTACCGGGCACCGACGCTGTGTACGTCTGGGCCGACGGAGCCGGGCCAGCGGTTTGGGCTCAGTCGTTCATGTTGTGTCACTCATCTGCCATTTCTATGCGACTCGGCTGCTCAGTTTCCCCCTTTTTGCGAAGGTCGTCCTCTCCGACCTCACATCTCATCTCATCTCATCACATCACATCTCATCTCATCACATCTCATCGCATCGCATCTCATCACATCTCATCTCATCACATCACATCACATCACATCACATCACATCACATCCACATCTCATCTCATCTCATCTCATCTCATCTCATCACATCTCATCTCATCACATCTCATCGCATCGCATCTCATCACATCTCATCTCATCCCATCTCATCACATCTCATCACATCTCATCACATCACATCACATCACATCACATCCACATCTCATCTCATCTCATCTCATCTCATCTCATCTCATCTCATCACATCACATCACATCTCATCACATCACATCACATCACATCACATCACATCCACATGGCATCACATCCACATCCACATCTCATCACATCCACATCTCATCACATCTCATCTCATCACATCACATCTTATCTCATCACATCTCATCGCATCGCATCTCATCACATCTCATCTCATCACATCACATCCACATCCACATCTCATCACATCACATCACATCACATCTCTTCTCATCACATCTCATCTCATCACATCACATCTCATCTCATCACATCACATCTCATCACATCACATCACATCCACATCGCATCACATCCACATCCACATCTCATCACATCCACATCTCATCACATCTCATCTCATCACATCAGATCTCATCTCATCACATCTCATCGCATCGCATCTCATCACATCGCATCTCATCTCATCGCATCGCATCTCATCACATCTCATCTCATCACATCACATCCACATCCACATCCACATCTCATCACATCACATCTCTTCTCATCACATCTCATCACATCACATCTCATCTCATCACATCTCATCGCATCGCATCTCATCACATCGCATCTCATCTCATCACATCTCATCTCATCACATCACATCCACATCCACATCTCATCACATCACATCTCATCACATCACATCTCATCTCATCACATCCACATCGCATCACATCCACATCCACATCTCATCACATCACATCACATCACATCACATCACATCTCTTCTCATCACATCTCATCACATCACATCTCATCTCATCTCATCACATCTCATCTCATCACATCTCATCACATCACATCTCATCTCATCACATCTCATCGCATCGCATCTCATCACATCGCATCTCATCACATCTCATCTCATCACATCGCATCTCATCACATCTCATCTCATCACATCACATCACATCTCATCACATCACATCACATCACATCCACATCCACATCTCATCACATATCTCATAACATCACATCACATCCACATCGCATCACATCCACATCCACATCTCATCACATCACATCTCTTCTCATCACATCTCATCTCATCACATCACATCACATCACATCCACATCGCATCATACCCACATCCACATCTCATCACATCACATCACATCACATCTCCTCCTCTGCTGCTGTGAAGCGTGGTTTGCGTCCCGCCTGTGCGAAGCTGGACATCGCGGCCGTCCGCTGTAGTTAAACGCTTCGCCCCTCGTTAAAGCATCGGAGAGAAATATCCGCGGAGAGCGACCTCCCGCGGATAACGCAGC
The DNA here is from genome assembly GCA_016859345.1 of Istiophorus platypterus. Taxonomy (NCBI): domain Eukaryota; kingdom Metazoa; phylum Chordata; class Actinopteri; order Istiophoriformes; family Istiophoridae; genus Istiophorus; species Istiophorus platypterus. The sequence continues at coordinate 23,225,026 of CM029134.1, read as the reverse complement.
TTCGGACCAGGTCTAGGGTCGCGTTGTGCGACGGGAACATAGACGATCTTCGGGCTGGATTTCATTTTCACTTCCTCTATCTCCTCCCCCTCCTCGGCCCATCCAACCCTTTCTGCTCGCGCGGTGCTGGAAACGAAACTAGAAACTTTAGGCAACCGTGGGTCTGTTTGAGAGAGAAGCGAGACCTGCAGTTACTAGGAAACTGCAGATTTTCACTTTACTTTCCCACGATGAACCGTTGTCCTGTAGGTCGAAATGTGGGGTCAAACACCGACCAAAGTGCATTTTACACTGAAAACAAAAGTCAACAGGGAACGTTTTCTTTTATGGATTCTACAAACGTGCACCTTTGCAGTTTCTGGTGAAAACGTGTACTTAAATACAGTGCAATATTATCTCAGTAGTAAACTTTAATTTTGGTGACATATTAATGATGATGCAAATGTGTTGATTTGTCGTGTTCTGATGTCTTTAAAGCCAAAGTTGTATTACACTGATTTAAAAAAAAAAAAATTCCAAAAGGTTTAAACAGGGACATTTATATCTTGACTCATTTTTTATGATTTTATTTAAATTGAATAACTTTATTTCACTTTTGGTGACCTCTTTAAAATAAGTATGCATAAAGGAATGAATAGCAACTATTCAAGCTTTAGGATGCAGGCTGACTTAGTTTGCTGAGGAAGTAATGATCATGAAATTCCTGCCACTTCTGCCCCATGTACAGCCCTTCCTGTTTCCACCACAAATGAAAAATAACCATTATATTTTCTGTTTAAAATATAATGTTAAAAAGCGAATGTTATTCACTACCTGTAAGTTGAAAGACATGTAAACTGTGTCAAGAGGCAGTTTTGAACAGTCATGCTGGGTCAGGTCACAGGCCTCTGGACCTGCAGAGATCTGCAGGGTTATCTCTGTCTGACTCAAACACACAGACACTGCAGCTGAGGCTGGGGAGGAGTTTGGTAAACTAATGGTGAAAGTTTATGGTTCAACAGCAGGACTGATAGACCAAAAACAAAGGCAGGAATGTAGACAGAGAGAATTATAGATGGGTAAAAAGAAAAAGTCATATATAATATATAATGTACATTACACCTTCAGGATGTTTAACCTGAGATAGTGAAGTATGAGTGACGGCTGGAAACATGGCACCAGATTGTCTCAACACACACACAAGTCCTGGAGAAAACCTTATTTATCTGTACTCTAAGAGTGGTAGAGAGATCTGATCTTTGCAACAAGGGTTGAGTTAAGCCATAGTTTTAGTTCCTGGAACATTGAACCGTTAAAGAACTGCTGATTCATATGGGGCCCACTGATCAACACTGAATGTTTCTCTGGCCTCCTCTAGTGGCTGTGTTTATATGCAGCCACTACTTAAAAAAATTAATCTCTTAAACTGTTAATCATTCATATGAAGTACTGCAATTCCCATTTAAACGAAATTTACATTCTCATTAACAGTTAAATATTTTATTCTTTTGTCTAATTATTTTCATCTAATTTCCACATCATTGCTCTGTTTATTATTACAGACCCTATTTCTGGACCACAAATTCAATAGGCCTGCTGTGACCCATACACACACATACCAGTTTATAAGCCACACCTAGATAAAACTAATGCAGTATAATAAGGCAGGCCTGCAGTCCTCACTGCTTGGATTATTATAATGTTCTTTTTTTATTAAATCTCTTTAAGAGGATATTGATTTTTTTTTTTAGTCATCATAATTTGTGGTGTTGTATAATTGTACTGGGTTATACTGAGAGCTGTTCCTAATATTTTATAACTAATAGATTGAAACTGAGTTTAAAGTAATATAATCAGTGTCATAATAACACTTTCCTTGCACTGGAGAATCAGTAATTTTAATGAAGAACTTGATGCAAATCTTATAATGGGTATGAGGTGGATTTATTTTATCATTGGGTTTAATATGTAGCTAAGAACATCACCAGCAAATGTATTTTTGCATCACTAATAAAAATATCTGAAACCAGTTTCGCACTAATACATGGTCTTTAAAGGAAACAAAGAATTTAAAACAAATACGAAACAATTCCATGGAATTAAATACATTTATACACACTGCAGCAAACCCTGAAAAATCTCTGAAGCAACAGCACTCTAAGATAGGTTTTAACTTCTGTTAAACAAGAATTGTATAAGATAAGTGTTTTTTGTTTCAGTTCCCTGTTATCCTAATGTTCATGTTGAGTTCGGGTTCTCCTTATAGTGACATTAAAAATTAACCCTAACCCTGTTTGCACAACCTACACAATACTAATACAAGCACAACTTACTAAATGTAGGTAGTTTTTCTTATAGGTTAAAATAAAAAATCTAATCTTTTAAATAGTTAGGAAAGTAGAAGTCTTTGGTCAACATGGAGACAATAGAGGGGATCTGCTTCTTGCAACTAAATCCTGGTAGGTTGGAGGAAGACTCAAATTGTATTGCCACCTTGTGGTTGACCCGGGTCATGATCTGTATCAGCTCCAGCTTTCCATTATATTGCTTCAGCATCTCACACAGCGACTGCATGAACCAGGAGCCGTTGCACGTGTTTCTCCATGAGTAGTAGCCTGAGGAAAAAGTGACAGTGTTACCACCCTTAGAAAAGGTGCATACATTGACAGTGTATTAATATGACATTGCACAAGCACAGTATCAGGTTTATACAGATATCAACAAATCTTCTGTTTGTAATTTACTGAATATAATGCAGTGTTTTGAAAAGACAAAAGGTCTTTTCTGCTTCTGCCATTTACCTGGCGCAGTGGAATAAACATATAAGAAATCTGCTTCCACAGGGATCCTCTCTGATGCTTGCTCCTCTGGATGGTCACATTCAAGGGAGGTTCCGTTGTCCAGGGTTGTACCACGGCACGCCTAAACGGGGCAGGAGATCCATGTCTATGTCATGAACTGTGATGGTGTTAATCCCACCAACTATGTTAACTGCAACTGAAGCAATTTAGATTTGACTGTAGTCTACAGCAAATTATTATCTTTGACTCATAAGTAGTTAAAATAGCATGGGTACATTTAACTAACCTGTATGAAGAAGAGTTTGGGTTTCCCCACCAGACTTTTGCAGTTATCTCCTTTAAAGTAATTTGTCAAGTTTTCAAACTTTTCAGAGGCATCTGTGCCATATATCACCCCCTCGTCCCCATGACTTAGCAACACACATGCAAACGACGCACTACCGCTGTGGTCCTCCTTGGATACTATGGACAAGAGATGAGAGAAAACAGGATTATAGTATCCAGCATTTCAGATATATTTTCCTCTCTCATTTTTAAATGTTGGGGTGTGCAATACTTATTCTTGAGAACAGTACCGATGTTTTAGGATCGAGCTGTTGCACTTGTCAGAGGACAATAATCTACAGGTCTCAATGGACTGTTAACAGCTCCCAAAATCATTTATTAACTTTATCATAATGTTTGGGAATAAAAGAGTAACAACAGGCAGACTATCAATCCTACTTACACTACCATCTAAGGTATGTACATTGGACAATTTTCAAAGACATGTCCACATGATAGTGTAAAATTCGAATTAATGAAAGCTAGTAGTTTCTATTACCACTTGATAGCAGTTGTTTCATCTGATGCACAGTCTGGTCATTGGCCACTTGAATCTTATAACCAAGATCAGAGAAGGTCTTCATTGCAAGAGCAGCATCAACATCTGTCCCGTTACGAACACTCATCCCTAGAGACACAGAACACACAGGTAGAAAAGCAGGAGGAGTTTAATGACAGCATCTACATTATAGTTCAAGGAGCAAGAGTTCAAGTAATACTCATGAAACAGAACATGAGTCTTCTAAACTCACTCCTCGTGTCTCTGACACTTTGGACAGCTAATACTGGATTTTTATTTCGTACACACAATTGAGGCTGTTATTAGACTGCCACTTTTCCAGGTGCTTACATATGTGTTTATGTAAGGGACATGCAATGACTATGAAAAGCAGGAGGAGGGACATGCAATGACTATGCAGAACAAACAAACAAACAAATTAAAAAAAAAGATTGAGTGGTGGCTCTGTTAAAGCTTTAACATGCATTCCTGACTCTGTAGAACTGGGTTTCTAACTCTTTTGAGCCCTGTGTCTTACTGGTATGTAGGAGCTGAAGGGGAATCCTGCCCCCTTCAGGCAACAGTGTTTATCTATACTGAGTAATCTGATTAACAGCATAAAATACAAAGTCACTCCTACAGTAGGAGCTGGTTCAGGTCATATGAGCATACACTTTTTTCCCATGTGGTAGACAAACACCAAGTTGTTCATAGATTTTAAGTGGGTGAGAGGCTGGTGATAACAGAGAGTGTGTGGGAGATAAGTAAACAAGCTACAGAAAAAATAGTCTTACATTTCAATTCAGCAAATGTGTATTCAGCAAGCTTGATTAAGAAAATGCAGAGAAAAGGCCGACAATCAAACAGGCCTTTTTCACAGAAGAAATTTGGACTTGTCATTCCATTAAAAGAAAAAATCATACTAATAACACTGATGGTTCTGTTCTATTCAGTTGGCCCAATAAGTAACACCAGGACCCTGAATCTAAAGCAGCTTAATGGAATCCAGCTGGCATTCGTTTTATCATTTACACACAAACCTTTCCCACTGGAACTTGCCTACTTAAACTGCCTTTTACCCCAAGGTTGATTTCAGTCACACGCCTCCCGTCTCCTGTCTGTCAACATACTACATCTCCATCAGCGCAGTCAAGCACTTACAATGCATGGTGATTGAATCAGAAATGTAAAAAAATGTAGAGAACAGGATTTGCTTGGTCTGGGTCATAGGTCTGACTGTTTTCACACGTCAGGACACCAACCAGTTGCTGTATAAGTCAAGCATAACTAAGGGTTTTAGACATTTACATACAATTACAAAAATTAGTAACTGTTTGTCATCTACGTTATTGAGTTTAGAGGAACAGTTGTTCAAGTGCCCATGAAACAGACAGGTGTGTGCATCGGTGGATATGAGTTGTTGAATGACTATATTTACCAGTGCTTCTGTGGAAGTTCTTATTGTTGATGATCACACAGGTTCCGACGCTGGGATAGTCCATCCTGTAGCGGTAAGGGTCTGAGCCTGGTGCTTTTCTGCTGCTGCTTGAGTCCACTTCCTCTGAGGTCTTTCTACTGCCTGTGGCCACTGATGCTGGCCTGAAAATTCACACACACACAGAAATAGTTTGAAACTTGAGAAACTTGTTTTGCACCATCATACTTAAAAAAGGCTTGCTTATCCACAGTCTATTGCATCTATCTCTATTTGAGAAATAACTTCTACATTATAAAATCAGTGTATGCTAATGGATTACAGCCTACGCTGTGATAAACCGAATAACAGGCAAAGAAATAAAACTGTTGGCAGATTTCCTTTGTGGATAGCTGTAGGATGATGGACAATGTGTATGCTAACTGAATTAATAAAAGTAAATTAATAACATCAAAATACAACAAAAGGTTGACACAAAAGTATTGGCAGTCATTTTAATCTTTCTAAGCTTGGTCATTCACTATAGGATGTATGAATGCTGTTTGATCCTTAAACCCATTACATCTTAGGTCAAGAGAAAAAGCAGAACATTCTATCAATGAGTTTATATATAAAGCTGACTGACTTTGATGTTAATGATTAAATAGAAAATGTAATGCACACCCATGGTAAATCTACACAGTTGAATTCACATCTTCCTCTCTGGCTAGATTTGTTTCACCTCCCAAGGTGGGACGAACTGGACCTTATCACTCACATCTACAATGCAGTTGGGAACGTCACGTCACGTGTAATTTCAGTGCAATTTAAGTGAACCAATCATACAGGTTCATACACATAACAAATGGGTAGTCAAGCAGTCATTGGTGTACAGTTATTACCTGTTTACAAACAATTTTAAGGCATCGATGGTGTCCCCACCCCTCTGCTTGTCATCATCATCACAAACCTCAGCCATGTTCCTGCACACAGACATAAAAAAGAGTGTTTTGGGAATCAAAAAAACCTGCAACATCTGTAGAATAAAAATAAGAAAGCTGAATACCCGAGCTACTATTATTATTATTATTATTATTGTTATTACGTTGTAGTCATAATAATTACTTGAAAAATAATTGTCACTATCTTACATCTTATTAACTTAGTTTTTGTACAGTCTTCATTTGTCTTGTTAGGCTACCACTGATTTTTAAGGCAGGTTGCATTTATACACTATAAATGTTATAAAAAAAAGTTATGCAGTATCCTTGTACAACTATAGCCTGGCTGTTATAGATTCTTGAAGTAAGCAGTTATTAGTATTTAATTTAATATCTAATTAATCATTTTTGTTGTTTTTGCCTTTGTTTCAGGTGAGGTGGCCCACCAACCAGATCTCACTGTTAACATGATTCCTACCACTCATTGACCCGTGTTTTAGCAGAAAAACAGCAGCTCCGGTAAAAGTTTGACACTGAGGTCTGTGGTTTACCCACAATAACCAGCAAACTGTCTCTGTCTTTTCGGTATTTCTGTGCCGCTGAAACAAAAATGTACTTCATACCATTTGACTGGGGTGGCAGAAGAACATTTCAGGACATTTCAAGCTCAAGAGAGACGGTATCTGGAGAGATGTCTTTTTTTTAATTCGGGTGAACCAACCCTTTAAATGTTCAAACTGGCCAGAAAAATGTTAGTTCTTACGTTTCTCTGATGTATTGTGTTTAGTACGGCTAATATTACGGATGTATTAAGCTCATATTATGTTTATCACAAAAGTATATTTCTATTTCATCATAATAAATTACATCGAATACATTTAATGTATCATTATAAAAATCATCATAAATAAATGGTTGAGAGTTGGAGGCATCCGCCACTGTTGGGACGTAACAGCGAAACTCCACTGACAGAACAGGAAATTATACACAGCTCTTCTTTGGGATTAAGGTTGATCAATGTAAAACGAAAACGATTGTGGCAACGGCAGAATGTCACAGGAAATGTTCCTACTAACTCAGCTGGTTTTTACTCGGGGAATTTCCTGCTTAAAAGCCATATGACAACATCCAAAAAAACCTTTTACTACCTGTTATAGCACAACGGATACAACATTTTGTTAACCTGCATGAGTTTTAAACACCGAATGAACCTTAGTTCACCTTAGAACAATTAGTTACTACTTCATATCAGAAAGCTGACTTGCCTACGTTCGATAGGTGGAGTTATTAGTGAGGCAAACTAATATGAACTCCAGCCCAAATAACCATTTTCTTAAATTATTAATGTTTAAGCAGAATAAACGAACCTTTTTCCTGAGACGACGGTGGAGTTATGTCTTTGCTCAACAACTCCTTCGGTTTCTCTACACGGAAGCGTCATGGTTTGAAGTATAGCTCGAAACTTTCAACCAATCAGGAACGCCGCTTCCCATGTGGGCGGGGAAAGCCTCGTAATGTCAGGCGCACCTTGACCCAAAGGCAACCGTTGATTGGCTGACAAAGCTGTCAGGTACCGTCTCCACCAATCCCGTGGCCCGACGGTACGTATGTGTAGTTATGTAAAGCACCTACCTCGGGTGAACATTTGCTCTACGGGAATACGGACACGGAGAACTGGTTGGCAGTGTAGTGATTTATTGACAGCAAGCATTCAACCAGAATTCACAATGTTTTATCGAGCTACATATTTAGCTGCATTCTCCTTATAAAGCTCAAAACATTATTTTATTACTTGTATTTATTAAAACAATAATATTTTAAGTCTGCAGCGATCCACAGTTGCAGGAAGTTTAAGAAATCTGACTCACAAGATACAGCACAATCCAAAATGTCGAGCTGCTCTCTTCCTCTAAAAGGTTCGAGCCACCTTAGTAATACTCACAATGTTATATACTGTATATTATGCTCTAAGAAACTTTTAACTTTTATGTGTGTGTGTTTATTTATTAATTAATAATTCATTATGCCATTAAGTCCCAGTCATCTTCAGTCTTTTTTCCATTTGGTCATTGATTCTTCTCAGCCGATGCTCTGCTGCTTGAATATACTTTGTCTCCAGTATCAGTGCCGGTAAGCTGGACGCCCCATACTGCATAGGAAGAGAAAGAGGAGGAGGAGGAGGAGGAGAGAAGAGGAAACAAGAGATTCGATTATTTACTGAAAATCTTTAAAAGCATCAGCTGCACTTTAAAGCTTCAGTAAGATAAAGATGGTTTGTAGTTGTAAAGCTGTACCTGTGAACGAGACACACAAACAGTAACTGGGTGATTATTTTTACGATTTCTAAAGTCAATATTCATATAGGTGCTGTGTATTTGTACCGTCGCTCTCTCTTTGGGGTGTTTGTGTTGGTAGTCCAGGTACTGTTGGTTGAGTTCACCGAGGTCATGGAGGAAGGCAAAGCTTCGTCTCAGATCAGCTAATCGGAGCTTAAGTTCAGCTTTCTCCTTCTGTAGCAGCCACACCTGTCTCTCTGCCCTTTTGGACAAATGACATAGTGCAAAGTTCATCATTACTTGGACGGAAACAACCCTCACCCAACATTTTTCTCTTGCTTTTCTAGGGAAAGTACTGTAGGTTAACAGTTAATTGTTTCAACAATGAAAACACTTTATGTGCTAAATATACCTCTAGCTGACAACACCACAAGATTGTTTTGGTGACTTATTATTTTAAAAAGGGGTTACATTTAGTTCACAGATGTGAAAACCTTACAATAATCTGTGTTTGTGAAAATGGTAACTTTTGTGTCTGTGAGTCTGGTCTGCTTCCTACCTCATCAGCTCATGCTTGGCATCCAACAGTCTCTGCGTCTTTGTACGAATCAAAGAACCCACCTGTCACCCACCCACACACAAATATACGGAAGACAGAGCACACAGTGAGTACAGGCTGCCATCAACAACCCTGTGCTTTGCTGATGCTAGCATGCTAACATGCCGGTGTTTAGCAGATATAGCGTTCAGCGTGTTCACCATCATAGCATAGCATGTTACCATGCTAAGAATTGCTTATTAACACTAAACACAAATTACAGCAGAGGTTGATGGGAAAATCATTAGTTTTGCAGGTATTTGGTCATTAAGGCGTAAGTGTCAGACAAATTACAATTCTGATGTGATGATGGCGCCGAATGAAAAGTAGCCAAAGTGATGACAAAAAATCCTGACAAATGTCAGCCTCAAGGTGGCACTAGAAGAAAAGTCAGGGTATCAACAAATTCCATATGATATATCGTCCAGAAAGCACAAATGTCTGTGCAAATTTGAGCCCATCCAACAGGAGATGAACTATTTCACATTTTTATCCTTTTTGCTAACATGACCAAGAAGTGGTTGCCGTGATTACCTTGGCATTTTCTCTCTTTAGAACTCTGAGTTCCTTGTATGAAGAGATCTAGAAAAGCAGAAGCACCAGAGAATATACGTTTAATTAATAAACACTATGGTACGAATCAATATCATTCATTTCCAGTTTGGATGACACTATATAGGTTTACATAGGTTACGTAGGTGGCAGGGTAAGATACAGTTTTTTTCCTGTTAACAAAAATAAGTCAAAATTTAAAATTTCAACCTGAAACATCCTGAAAACTACAGAGTTCAGTTGCTCCTCACCTTTAATTTCTCAGTAAAAAAAATCAGAATTTGGAAAGTTTGACCTTTTCTAGGAGTTGCTCTTTTACATTGGAGGAGAAAGAATCAATGGACTTTTTCACAGCTTTCGACTCCACAGACTCACTGAAAAACAAACACACACATACACGAAGAATCCAACCATCTCTAACTGCAACATGAGAAAATAAAATTGCATTGATGAACGGTAACTGCTGTTGCAATTTACCTGTACTGCTCACAGAAATCAAGGAAGGCATCCAGCACCACCTCTAAATCTGTTCCTCCCTGACGACCACGTCGTGCCCCCTTCTGTTTATCAGCGTCAGCCTTTTCTGGTTCGGCAGATGTACGGCATTCAGGGGCTCAAGTTTAATGAAGAATGGTAAAAAAACAAAACAAAACCTGTTTTGACTTACTGAACAGAAAAACCTATTACAATATTTCCAAAATTTCCTAAACTTGTCACGTTTACACTTCAGTCTTTGTACAAATTAAACAGTGAGCTTTAGATGTGCTGGAGTGAAGATTTGGTTGTAACTGGACAGACCCCAGCTTCCCTTAGTCTTCATGGTGATCTAATTGTCTCCTAACTCCTTCATACTGAACAAGCAGACATGTTATTTGGTATAAAACTTCTTATCTAATTCTCAATATAAAGGGAAGAAGCATAGTTCCAAAAACTTCAAGCAATTCTTTTGAACAGGGATGACACATAAAATCTGAGCCTAGATGTTGAAGTATGAAGACATAACTGATGCGGGCCCCTTATCTTCTATTCCCTTACCTGATGAGGACTTCCTGGATTTTGACCTATCGGATGAGGGCTTCCTGGATTTTGACCCATCAGATGAGGACTTCCTGGATTTTGACCCATCAGATGAGGACTTCCTGGATTTTGACCCATCAGATGAGGACTTCTTGGATTTTGACCCATCAGATGAGGACTTCCTGGATTTTGACCCATCAGATGAGGACTTCCTGGATTTTGACCCATCAGATGAGGACTTTCTGGTTCGGCCAAAATTATACACTTTTGCCTTCTTTGAACTTGGGTTCTGATTGAATGAAAAGGAGAAAAGATGAAAACAAACTACAAGAATGTGCCGGATTCCAGGTTAAAGCTGATTCCTGCTGATGTTAGTCCATACCCAACTTGAGTCTTCGTCCACCTCCTCATCAGAGGACAGGACTCTCCTATGACTCTGCTGGGCAGTGCCATTGTCAGATTCCTCCTGGGAAAAAAAAGGATCAATTATCAACATTCATTCAACTTTACAAGAAGTTCCTTTCCTACGTTTTGTTCTAACATTGCTTTCAATGTGAAAATCTTAGTACCACTTCTTAAATATAATGCGACTTACGTCTGACTGAGGGTCGGTGAACGTTCCTCTTCCTGAATAATTCTCCCTCTTCATGTCCTTCTTCATCCGCTGATTGTTCAGTGGCCTTGTTGTGACAAAGACAAATAATTGATAGAAAGGCAGGAAGACAGGGACATCAGCATATCATTACACAGGACAGACAAACAAGTAGATAGACAAGTAGATTGCCCTTATTTGCAAAGAGTTTTTCTTCTTAATGGTAAAATATCATCTTAGAGTGGAAAGAAACCCCTCTGTGTGACCTCACCTTACTGCAGATATCTGATCAGTACTCCTCCGCTTGGCAGGCTTCCTCCCACCCAAGCGTTTGGGACCGCTGGCTTTTATGGCTGGCTGATTGTTCTTCTGGGGAACGGTTATAGTGCCTTCCCCTTCAGGTTCTCCCTTCTTTTTCTTTCTTTCTCTCCCCCTCACAGGTCTTTCCAGTGCAGACAGAAGAGACAATATGCTGCATTCACATCATACAGTTGCATAAATGTTGAAAGTAACTGCAGCAAGCCAATTCCTTTGACCTTACCTGGCTTTGACCTTCTCTCCAGTACTTCGTCGACTCCTCTTCTTCTCCTCCTCTTCCTCTGAACTCTCTTCATCCGTCCCCGTCTCCTTGCTCTTCACCACAGTTCCGTGATGTTTAAGGGTGGTCTTCAAACTTTGAGGAATGTCCTTTCTTCCTGCTTTTCTTTTGTCCATCTGTCCCTCCTCTAGGACATTTAGATCTTCCTCCATGGCGGTACTGTGCAGAGGGTTACCTAGGCAACACAACAGACCTCTGGTCAGCACAAGATTGGTAGTTTGACATTAGGCTAGACTCTGGAAACACCTAATTAAATTGTGAAAAAGAGAAAAAAAAGGGAGGAAGATACGTAAATTCGGCTTTAACTCCAACTTCACATAAGGTTCAGAGTAGAACAATAGTACGATAGGACAGTTGTACAGTGTAAGACTCACCATAATTTAGCTGCAGTTCTTCAAGGAAGCTGGCACGGTCTATAGCAGACAGGTTGGGGGAATCCATGTTATCCAAAAACGAAGCTGTCTGGATTTGATCACAGGAGAGAAGAATAAAAGTCATTTACATTAAAAACGTATCAAACAATTGACAAGGAGATGGCCCCTTTTCATCCCTGTTTCGAAAAACAGGACAATTAATAACAATTTCCACCACATCACAATGCACTCAATCAAATCATGCTAAAGTGCACAGAGAACTGACTCACCTGACCCTTATCTTTTGGCCCTGTGAGCACCTTGGTTCCTCTCCCCTTTCTGGCACTGTGGAAACAGAGTAGGGGGCCTATCATCATCATCATCATCATCATCATCATCATCATCATCATCAAAAACATTTAAGCGACCACCACCACCATCAGCAACAACAACTCTGGTTCGTTGGTCGTTGAGCATGTGGTACCAGTGAATCCCATCGCCTCCGGGCTAGTCTTCGTTGCTGCCCCCAGATCTCGCTGGAAGTTGTGTTTAGCCGTTATGCGGCTAAGCTCAAGACAAATACCACTTTATAACCAACAAGTTGATATGTCCGTCTTTACAACTCTAAGTACATATTCGAATGAGAAATCTCCTCTATCAGTTGGTACGCTTATATCAACGCCAAACAGCAAGTACTGAAAAAAGCTACCCTTTGTTCACCTACTCTGACCATCTTTCTCACGTTATTATTACATTTACCACTAGACCAGCGGAGCAGCGATAAATCGTCAAATCCGTAATTAAATTAGTGTTTGTTCTTCCGGCAAAACGAGAGATAAGCGTGTGTTATAAAAACGTTTGGGACGTCGGCTAGATTATAACTCATAATCCATATTCTCACCTCATTTGGAGCAACTACAGCGTCAACAAAGGTTTGTTGTGATCGCTCAGTAACAGAAACAGCTTCCCGCAAAATGTTTCAAGTTCCGGATTGTACCACTGCAAATACACGGGGGGGCAGCGATACAGTTTTATCAAATTGAAACGTTGCAGCTCTAAGTGGGGATTTATGCATATATCTGTATATATATCTTAATTTTACAGTTGTAAGGAATTGATCGGGTTTATTTAACGCAAATTTACACTGTTTTTATTTCAAAGAGGAAAATAAGAGTCTACCTTCGAAAGAATTCGCTTAAATTACGGAGTAACAAAGGGTTAAATTTGATCGTTGAAATTTTTATTTCAATGGGAACAGTTTTGTATGTAGATAGTTTGTAACGTACATTGACAATAATAATAATAATAATAATAATAATAATAATAATAATAATAATAATAATAATAATAATAATAATAATAATAAATCCCCTGGAGTAAAGACAACAAGACTCAATTAAACTGGTCTACAAATAGTCTAATGGGTTTCCATGGCAACAACAAAGCAAAAGACGTGAGATCACGCAGCTCCTGATTATTTTTAATTAAATTTTCACAAAACAAATCTGAGACGACAGTAAAAACAGTTATAGCTAGACCACAGTAATAGTAGCTCCATGATATTAAAGACATAAAGATTCAAGAGGATTTCATTCAGCATAATAATTTAAGAAAACTGATTCCTTCGGCAACTCTCTTCTGTTGCTGTAACCATCATAAATAAATTAAAACACTGAGTTTCCCTTTGTCCCGAGTTTTATTTAGTACCTGAGGTCCCATTGTACAACAAGCTTTGTTTGTATAATCTTCGATATGGCTCTTTGTGCTGGTTCACAGGTCCTAACTGGACCCATGCTTATTCATGAAAATATAAGGACCCAACAGAAACAATCCTGTTTTCCACTGTGGATTTCAACATCAAATGAACAAACACAACAAACATAATAAAATAAAATCATGACATCCAAACCAAAAAAAAAAAAAAAAAATCTCAAAGACACGGAAATGTTCAAGTTATGATGTTTGAGAGTGTTTGGGTTACAGAAGTTGTCAATAGTGGTCCAAGTCTTCCCTCTTCATCCTTAAAGTTAAGAAGTCTGTGTGTGTAGGATCTTCTGTATGTGGCTCGTAAGGCAGAATTCCTGAGATAGCTGATGTTACAGAGGAGAACCGTTTTCCTTATAATTTCCTTACTGGAGATAATGTAAAAAAATAGCGGATTAGAATCCACATATAATCAAAGAATTTGTTCTGTACATAGCTTTGGCAAAACTATTTAATCAATAGACATTTATTTTAAGAATAATAAAACTACTCTGAACCCTAAGAGGTTTTGTATTCTGTGCCATAGATCCTACAGTTCATTTGATTTTGTTCTAAATGCTCTGAATTAAATTCCTTTAAAAGCTACATCACTGCCGGTTTCTGTTGTTGCTAGTGTTACTGGTCATGAAGAGGTCCTGTTGGGACTGAGGGCACGTCTTCATTTGCTTCCCAGTGTGTGCTTTAGTGTGTATTCCTCTCGGCTTCTTCCTTTTGTCTTCATCTAAAACACCTTTGGCTCTTTTGTCTGTTCTTCCGCTTTGCTCTTCACCTCTCCTCCTACATTTTGATCCCAGCATACAGCTCATCTATCTGGGGTCTGAAGTGTTCTCGCATTTCGTTCCTCTTTGCCTTCATTGTTGGAGTGAGAAGGCCATTCTCGATCGAGAACAGCTTGGTGTGGATGTAAATCGTCTTCACCTAAAGGACACATAGAAGTTGGCAGGTTGTGTTAGGAGAGAATAATAATATTTCACTTCAAGAAAACAGCATCTCATGCCTGAACAACCCTATCTAATGGTATTGGGAAAAGAGATTTCAAATTTTAGCTTGATTATGAGTGAGTGCTGTACCTGCTCAAAGGACTTGAGGCCTCCTTCCTTGCCCAGACGCAGCATGTCTTCCAAGATTGCTGCTTTGACTTCCTGTGCAGACAGAGAAAAAAAAGAGATACCTCAGAATGATGATTCCTCAAGTTCTTTCAATTAACATGCAGTACATGAGCTGTAGTTTAAACTGGCAATTGGCCCAACTCACAACCCTCATTCACTTCTAAGCTCTTACTTTCTCGTTCAAGGCAACTTGTACCCTTAAGCTCTGACATGTTCCTTTAAGTTAAGGAAAGAAATTCTCACGATTGCAAACAAAATAGGATACAGAAGCTGTCTGTTTGCATCATTCTGTACAAACATATATGTACAAGGACAAGAGGAAGACTTTACAATACAGTGCAGTCCTTTACAACTGTGACCTAAAAAAAAAACTACCAGAGTTGAATTTTCACCTTTCTGTCTTAATTTAAAAAATACGTTTTGACAAAGTAGCATTTGTGGCAGACTTATTATGTATTAGGTTACATTTTACTGTTCAAATGTACCTGCTATTGTTTACCCCCTGTGTAAAGCAGTAGTTCCCAACCTTTATTTTGGTCAGATGTTTCCCCCCAGCCCGATCAGAGTAGATGAAATAATTCTTCGACACCACCTGTCTAAACCATGTCACTGTGTTCGAAAAGTGTTCTTTTGAATGGCTTTTAAAATAGATATTCAACATCATTAATCAACATTAATGACATCATATAGAGGTCAATATTTTTATAATAATATTCTTCATACATGACTCTTTGTGTATTATGATCTGGGAAGTTCAGTTGGAGGAGCAGGCTCATATGTTTGTGATTGGCCAATGCAGCACCTTTGTGGTAGTGTATTGCATTGCAGCGTAAGTTGAACAAAGTTGATGCAGCGATGCTTTGGAACCCTTTTGAAAATCCCTGCCGTATATGAATACATTGACTGATTAACTTTATTATCCTACAGGGAAATAGATTTACAGTGTTGAAACTGTATGTATGCAGTATGAATCAGTCGTATGCTGGAATTAAACTCTACAAAGTATTACTGCTCTGCCACATAGCTCCTGGTAGCTGCCCTCCAATCCCAGGGTCCTCTTGGTCCAGCCAGACAGGAAGTCAGGGTCAGGGACCACCACTGCAACCAGACACGCCTGGAGATAAACACAATACATCCAAGTTAAATACAGTAGAATGACTGAACGTCCGCATTACAAAGTGCACTTAAGCTTGTTTCGTAATGCATCCATGCCACTAAGAGATGATGAGAGAACAGTGGCAGCTAAACAGGAAACAATTCCACCCTCAACACAAACACTGAGAATTCCCTCCACCTACCTGCAGGCTGTCTCCATGCACGAAGACCTGTGCCAATGCATCACTCCTGAGGTAGACATTCTCTATCTTTTCAGGAGCAATGTACTCCCCTTGTGCCAGCTTAAAGATGTGCTTCTTCCTGTCCACGATCTTCAGTGTGCCATTCTGATTACACATAGCCACACGGAGGTAATGTCAAAGACAAAATTTTATGAATCAAGCAATGTAAGGAACTTTAGCTGAAATGAATATGTATGAAGTTGAGTTGGAAGAAACAACGTGATATAAAAAATGCATGAGGATGAACCTAAGCTACATGAACCTACTGGAAGCCATTTTCCAATGTCCCCGGTGTGAACCCATCCATCTGCATCAATAGTCTCTGCTGTCTTCTCTGGGTCCTTCAGATAGCCCTGGAACACATTAGTACCCTTCACACACACCTAGAAACAAAAAAACACACAGTTATGAATGACATACATTATCTTGAATATTTTAAAGACTGTGACTCTGTGATGATGCGTTGGTCTCCGTGTTTCACCTCTCCTTCTCCGTTTACAGCCAGGTAGTTCATCTCAGGCACATCAACCAGTTTAATTGAGTTACAGGGCAGAGGAGCTCCAACGTGACCTGCTGACATCAGGATGAGTTTAGTTCTTGTAAAGCCCAGTAATCCGTCAGTTCATCACTTTTACAAGGCTACATGCCATAATTTATGAAGAGGAAAAAAAAAAAACCTATTACCTGCACTCCAGTCCCCTGGCATGGTCAGTGTGCAGCCAGCAGTACACTCTGTTTGTCCATAGCCTTCATAGAACTGTTATTATTGTTATTATTATTATTATTGATTATTATCAATTATTATTAATTATCACCATTGTTGTCATTATTGTTATTATTATTATTATTATTATCGTTATTATTATAATGAACAGAGAAGGAGTGTGGATGAGGAAATGTCGTGATTACAGAGCAGATGGCCGACTTCCTACATTTTACCTGCTGTAAATATTGCAGAATTCCAGGAAAGGTGGCAGAAAGAGACAGGATAATGTGAAACAAGGGCTAAACCCAACTTGATTGTGTGTTTGTTACCTGACAGCCTACTGCAGCTCTGAGGAAAGTGAGAACAGTAGGAGAGATCGGAGCAGCTCCTGTTATCATGAGACGAACACGACCGCCAAGGCTGGCCTGTAGGGAGCAGGACACTACTTTATACCCGCAAACAAATTGATGTGAAAAAAAAGTCAGCCAACCAGGTATTTTCAACTCTAAGATGCAAAAATGACAATGGAGGCAGTTCATGAGGTCCTCACAGTGCAATCTAGGACCACTGTTTTAGAGTGACAGCAAAACATTTTTTCCCTGTCGATAGTCCAAAACAACACAGTTTACAGGGCCCTGAGCAGAGAACAGACATCCACCGTAATAATAAATTTTATTACGGAAGAGAAACTCCTGCTGTAATTCTAAGTTATTCATCTGCTGCTGCTACTTGTGTTTCTTGACAAGATAGGCTTCACCCCTCTTTAATATCTTGACAACAAACAAATAAAGATTCCAGACTGATGTGCTCAGTGATTTTGCAGTCTTTTTACTTTGAGAATGCAACTATTAATCCTCTCAGTTAGGTGCAGCAAGCTAGCAATATTTTTGACTAAAAGTAGTCTTTTTGTGCAAATTGTAGTAGACTGATTTTCAGTTTGTAGATATTTTAGACTCAAAAAACTAAAATTTGTATTGACTTAATAAATTCAATATATCAAACACCCATTTTTAAAGCCATTCCTGGACATGTAGCACTCCAATGTATGGTGCAATAACAAGCGTTTGCTGGTTCTGTGTACCTGGACCTTCCTGAAGATCAGTCTATCCCAGATACTGTCTCTCCTCACGATGCCTTTCATCATCTCTGCCTCCTTCCTTCTGTAGGCAAATCCCAGCAGCCAGCGCTTTAAAGAAGTGTTTGCCTGCCCAAAGATCTCCAAAAAACCATGCACACACACAAACACACCTTAATTATAAAGAAGAACATCGGCATCATCACCATCCCTTACTGTAGGTCTATGATGCATTCAAAATGGAGGTAAGTTGGCCCAGACAACTCTAATTTAAAATGTTAATATGAACAGGGACAGAGATTCAGTAGCATCTGCACTTCCTTAACTCTGACCTAACACTCTTGCCTATATCATCATGGTACCCACCTACCTTATCATACATTCTGTTTAGGAGTCGAGGCACCACAGGGAACACAGTAGGTTTCAGTGTGTTCAGGTCATCCGTCAGGTGACGAATATCCCCCTGGAAAAAGCCAATCCTGGCTCCATGCACTATCATCACTCCCTGTCAGCAATAACAGAGAAAGATGCAGAAGGAAAAGTTAATTGTGCATGTAAGTGAAGAGAGGTTGACACAGCGTTAATAGGAATACTGATTTATCTTTGACAAAGGGTGACAAAGGGGACTTAGGGAACCTACCTGTACTACTCTCTCAAACATATGAGCCAAGGGCAGGTAGGAAATGTGGACATCACTGGGACAAAATGCACAGCAGAACTAAAATATTTACACACACACACACACACACACACACACACACACACACACACACACACACAGGAATACATGGATGCACAGGTATACAAACGCACATGAAATGACACAACCCAGACAAACAGACAGGGAAACACACATACACACAGACAGGGAGAGAAAGCCACCAGTGTTAATGGTTGTACCTCTACCACCCTCTCAAACATGTGGGCCAGAGGCAGAAAAGACAGCATTACATCTTCTGAGGTGGTCTGAGCATATGACTGGAGAGAGGAGCACACAGAACCTGTCATAAAAAACTGTGCCAAGCTGTAACCTCATAGGTTCCAGTAGCTAGCAGATCTGTGTGTTCAATGCAAGAGAGGGAAGAGAGAAAGGAGGAGGCGTAAAAAGGAACCTCCCCTTGCTTTGAATTAAACTGTTCTAAAAATGCTAAAGACGCTGTGAAAGTTTGCTCACTGTGACTTCAACATCTTACATATTGCATCAACAGCTCACCTCTGTCATTTTGATGAAGGCTGAGCAATTGGACACAATATTCCTATGTGTCAACATAGCTCCCTTTGGATTTCCTGAAAATGCACACACACACACACACACACACACACACACACACACACACACACACACACACACACACACACACACACACACACACACACAAACACACACACGCGCACGCACGCACGCACATTGATGATCTTTATAGGGAAAGCATATATATAGTATATATCTCAGATATTGATGTAAATTATATTGATTGTAGTTGATTGTGTGTGTGCATGTCTCACCTGTTGTGCCGCTTGTGAAGCATATTACTGCCATGTCCTCAGGTTGCGGAGGCTGGAAGGATGAGAGTATCAAAGGTCAAAACAGAAGCATTTGACACACAATGTAATAGGTGACTTGTGGGAAGATATTTAACAGGCCACTGTTAACTTACCACTGGTTTGTGATGATGGGCCTTCCCAATAGCCTGCAAAACAAGAAACACTCATTAATAAAGTCAATATGGATGGAATAAAAGGACTAAAAATGCAAAAAACAAGCAATACAGAAAATCTAAATAAAAAACAAGACATCTGGAATGAAGCCAGAAAAGGCACAAGCTAGCAAGAATAAGAGCAAGAACATAAATAACGTAAAAATGACAGCAAAGCAAAGTTAACCGAAATAACATACACACAAAAGGTGGAAAAAGAGGAAAAGAAAAATCCCAAAAATTGAAAAAGTAGAACTAAACAATAATGCCATGACAGAAAAAAGGAGAAACAAAATTTAAAAAAAAAAGTTGGTTCCAAAAAAATGGAAAGTTAG